>OY728164.1:2001544420-2002794420 GCA_963277665.1 Viscum album | reverse complement strand
AACCCAATCCACTATGGGACTTTGTACACTATATGATGATGGTGTTGGAATTTATCCTTAATATAATGAATGATTTTTTATTCTAATGTATGTTTCTCATTATTTTTCCTATGTTATTTTTTTGTGGATTTGGATTATTGATTAGAGTTTCTATACTCCAATGATTCATTTCGTATATTGTAACCAAATATTTCATGATTTATGTTTATTGATCTATGTTATATTGGGTATGATATTATTTTATTTTATTTAATACTTTAATTATGTTATCATACCCATATTTTCATATTATACTTACTTATGATCTTTGACTGTTGTCTCTTATGTTTTCTCTTACTAACCATTTGAGATCACCCTTTATTATGTTTCCACTCCCTCGGTAAATGAAGAAGATTATTCTGTATTATGTATCTAAAATAATATAATGTGTGGAGGATTTTATGGATGATATTGAAAACTAAGTCAACGTTAAACAAATTATGTTTTATCTATGCATGGAGTGTTTTATTTTATGAGTTTGGTTTATTGGAAAAATAATTATTTGGTATGCGTTTTATTATATAAGTATTTTCCCTAATTCTATAAAACTCTAAACCTAAAAGGTCTTGAGAATATAAGTGATTCATTATTGTATATAAATTATATAATTAAATGACGAAATTTTTAAGTTTTTATAGGTATGATCACTAAAATTTAATATTTTATGGTCACATAGCTCAGACTGTGGGATTGAAAGAGTTTAATTTCATGTTTTTTAGACCATAATATTATAGAACTTTAAGGCCATACATATTGAACCAGGGGGTATTCAATAATTCTATGTAGCACCCTTAAAATTAAATATCTGACCTGAATTTGAATCCCACTTTTAACATATTTGGCCTCTATGAGTACCACATGTATTTTTATTTCATGATCCATGAACCAAATGAAAATCCTAAGGAATTCTATACAGAACAATGGCACTAAGGTAAACCCAATGTGTAACAACCTGAGATTTTGCTAAGTATTTTCCTTAAAATAATATTATGATAACATATTTATTTTATAAGCAACACAAAATTATAATGGAATCATTATGTTTTAAAATAAAATTTTGTTTTTATAATATAGTCATTAAATTTTTTGTTATAAAAGGATGTATCTATATTTCAAAATCTATGAAGGAAAGAAATAGAATCCAGTATATGAAGCATTATGTATAAACATAACTTGTATGATCATGTATATAAAGTAACTAATCTAGGGTTTTATATAGACTAATCCCAATCAAAATTTAACAATTATAGTATTATTGAAATCATATGTGAGAGAAATTCAAGATCGCGGAATTTTTCAAGACATCTATGCTAGAAAAATCACCACCCTCGTCTACCACCAAAGAAACCCATATGAATATATAATATGTGGAGATATTAATTAGAAATTTAACTAGACATTATGATTATAAAAATATATAATTATCAATTTAATAATGTATTTATGACATACATTTTTCATATTTCTCATTTTGACTTTTAAAGAAAAAAGAAGTTTAATTTTCTATAGTTTTTATTTATATTTAAAATTTAAAAACTAAATTTATAAATTTAAGAATATAAATTAGATAAAAGAGATTTAATTTTAAGATTTATAATATCAATATTAACAGAGTACGTATTTTTTGTATTTTTCTAAAATCATTGGTTTTTAGGTGAATAGTGAAAAAACAGATATTGTTAAAACTGTTGCTTTTATGACACTATCATAAAAAAATAATGGATTTTTTTTTGAAACTATTTTCTATAAAATATATAAATATAATTAAAATAAATCACTTAAAATAACTATTTTGTATTTATAAATCTCATTTATATATTTTTGCGAACAAAAGTAATATTTTATGATAAAAATTGATCCATTTTCCTATATTAAAAAATATTTTTAATCAACTATATAAATTAAATCCAAAAAAATGATTCCATATTTCATAAAAACATGATCATATTATGTATTAATTTAAATTTCATTTTTGGAAATAAAGTATGATTACTATGATAAAATTTCATGCTATGATCATGGAAAAAATATTATTCCCAAATAATTGTTTTTTAATATTATATAACTTTTATATAATAAAATATATTAATAAATTCTTAAAATTGAATTTAATATAATTTTTAGACCTATATTTAAATAAATTATCACACATTAAGGTGTTAATCAATACTAAGTAATATTATGAACACTTAATGGTGAAAACAACATTTTTCTACAAAATAGTTTTTTTATATGTTCAATGTTTTTATTTAAATATTAGTTGTATATTATTTATAAATTGAATTGGGTTATATACATATTATATTTTTGTTTATAATATCAATATTTTTTAATATGGGTTACCGAATATTTTTAATTAAATATAAATTACTTAGTCAAAAACTAGGTACCAAGGTAAAAATCAAAATGGTAAAATGTAAAAATATAATGGTAAATTACTAAAAAATGTTTAAAAATGTGTGAAAAATATTTTTCGAAGATTTATCAAACCAGTATCTCCCAAAAATTAATTATTTAGAACATTTGGAGTCATTGACTCTCGAATAGTGTGATGATATCATTGAAATGTAAATGGTATTAACAAAAGTTTCTTATCTTCTCTTATAAAAGGGGACACAAACACCCATTCATTCCACACAAATTATAGCGAACCTCGCTTTTCATACATTAACATTACATTAATTTTGAATAATACTTAATAAATTACACAAACAAACACCAAAATACTATATTAGTTTAGTGCCATTATAAATACAAAAACATAAAAACTAGTACATAAGTTAGCTATATTGTCTTCCATTAGATTCTTCATGACTAGAACCCTTCTTAGACACAT
This sequence comes from Viscum album, assembly GCA_963277665.1. Lineage (NCBI taxonomy): Eukaryota > Viridiplantae > Streptophyta > Magnoliopsida > Santalales > Viscaceae > Viscum > Viscum album. The sequence goes on along the minus strand of OY728164.1, from coordinate 2,002,791,545 downwards.
CATATATACTAAAAATATTCATAAAATGGGAAAGGAAACATAAAAATGGTGATCTTAGATTCTTAGTAAGGGTAAGAAAATAAATATATGTAAGCATAATCATGAGAATAATGGTATGAAAACATGATCATTAAATAAGAAGAGCATACCCTACATATCTAAGATCATAAAAATGAATAGTGTAATAAATATTGGAAGTTCATATGAAATGATTCATAGTTGAATAAAGAGCATAATACATGAATTCATAACATAGGAATAAAACATGGAATTGCAATAGACACATAATCATATAAAATTATTTCCATAGTTGTTAAGGTATCACTTCCAAGGACATCTTAGTAGTATGTGTTCACTCCTCATACCATCTTAGTTTTCATGGTTCCCTCTCATGGCCATATTTTTAGTATGATTTCACTCCCCATACCATCTTGGTAGTCATTTTTCACATCCATAGACATCTTATTAGTCAAGTTTCACTCCCAATACCATATTAGAATATCTCAGGAGATATAAATATTTATTTACCTAGTGTATTGGAGGAATATATATCTCCCACCCATCTCATAATGGAATCATAAATATGTTGCCATGATATTATAAAAAATCATATCATAACCCCTGAAATGAAATGGGTTTCATAAAAATGTAATCGTATCTCAACCTATGGAAAAAATATATACTTCATAATCATTTTATCAAAACATAACCCATGAAAAGAATAAAGTTTAATAAGCATAAAACCCATGGAAGAGGAACCGGTTTCTTAAACCTATAACCCATAAAATAGAAATAGGATTCATAAACATAATTAAAAAAAAAATAAACCATTCATAGAAATAATATGAAGGTAAACATTGAATAATTTCCCAATAAAATAATGAGCAACACCAACAGATGTCAACTCAGATGGTGAATAATTTTGAAAGCTGTTTTAAAAACATTTCTGGAGGAAAATATATTTTTTTCTTTGGAAAAAATATTTTAAAATTTTAACACCTTTTGAAAAACATTTCTATCAAAAGATAACCTTAAAATATAATAAGGTAATATTGAAAACATTTTCAAACATTTTTCCTTGAAATATTATAAAAGAATCAAGAAAACATATTGAAATTATTATTCCTTGGGAACTTATAAAATATTCCTAAAAACATTTTGAAAACATATAAAAGAAGCATAAAAACATATTTAAAACTTTTTTCATTGAAAATATCTTTGACAATATATAAATTATTCTTGAAAATATTTTCTTCTAAGATAGATTTGAAAACTTATAAAATAATGTTTGAAAACAGTTTTCTATGAAAATAGACTTGAAAGCATATAAACGATTCTTGAAAACCCTGAAACGTTTTTAAAATCCTTTTTCCATTAAAATTAGATAAAAATATAATTTCAAAACATTTTTGAAAACATGGTTTTTAAAATAAGACATATTGTCGATCAAAGAGAAAAATAAGGTCAGATTTTATTAAAACATTTTCCTATATATCCTAAGTACCGGGAAATGGTAATAAAACATGAATATATCATGAATAACTATATTATAAGAAAATTCATTAGTTTTATTGATATATGGATCATAATATTTATTTAATGTAAGCCTAACTACAATCAACCCTGATAAATGATGATATTGTTTCAATAAAATCATACAACTTTGTAACATTGAATCATACTCTCCATGTGAGAAAATGAAATTATGTAAAGCTTGAAAAATAATGATAAGATGTAAATAGATGATATAACTTGTAAAATAGAATTATATACATCTCTTAAAATAATATAGGTTTATAACATGGCATGTGTCCCAAAGAATGGAAATTGAGATAGAATTACATTACCGATTCGGTAACCATTAAACCATAAAACCCATAAAAGATAGATGCTGAAATTGATATGTAAATTATAATAATTATATTTATAACATTCATAAAATACATACATTCATAGTATACACACCACAAATAATAAATGGGTGGTAAACATGGCTTGATTCTTATGGAAAATAAAAGTGATATAAGAAAACCCTTACTAGATGAGTAACATTTGAATCATGATCCCTATGAAATAATAACATCACTTAAAACGTTTATTAAAATTAAATAAACTAAATTAATAATATAACATTTCATATAGAATTATATACACCACAAAAAAATAATAGGTTAGTCAATAATGTAGGAATCTCATAGAAATAAAAAGTGAGATGAAATTCTCGTACCTTATGTCTTGACTCTTGTTGTACTCATACAAGCTTCTTGTATAGTAAATTTAATTTTATTATAAATATTTTACAGAACCATATTATAATATCTAATACCATATATTATTTCATTATGACTTTATATTACCCTCTTATTAATAATTCCATGTTAAGTTTACGAATTGGGTAATATATGTTTTGTTTTTCACATGTGTCTTAATTTGTTAGATATTTGGTCCTTATAATTATATCATGATTTCAAGAAAGTAAACCATGATATAAATATTATTTATGTTAATTATATGTGCATTTTAATAATCTATATAATATATAATTATATAATGGAATACATCATTCATGGAGACTGTAAGCCGGATGTACGCATGAGCGTTATTTCGGTTTTATTGTTGTATTGAAAGGAAGTAAATAAATGACATATATGTATATATATATATATATATATACAAATATATAATTATTATAGTAGAATTATTATATCATATATATAATATAAGTTCACTAAGCTCATCCTTAATACATTCCATGTATGTTGTGAATGAATCACATCACTTTGAGGAGGCGGTAGTCGACACGTCCACAAACAATGTTGTCTTATTTACACAAAATGGAAAGAATAAAATTATTTGTTATAAAATAATTAAAGAAGCATAAAGCCATACTAAATATAAAATATATCATATATAAATATAGTTTCCATCATAATTACCAACCATTAAATGTGTTAATGGTAAAACAAACAATATCATTTCATGAGGCGGTAGTTCATAGTACACAAGATTGGTAAGTTTGTTACCCATTAGATTAAAGTGTGTGTAATTTTTGGTAGAACAATTAATATAAAAAATATATTGGTATATTTATGATACTGTGTTATTTATATAATCATTGAAGAAGGTGATTTTATGGGATGTATAATGGAGATAAAACTAAAAATCTTGAGGAAAGATGTTACCTCGTCTTTGTGTAACTACTTTTATTTATCACAAAAGGGATTCATTGGATATATTTATTCCCAAGTTTATGCTTCTAAGTTAAGGAATTTTATTTTTAGGATCTATATATTGAAATATTTTTTTATAAAAATTCTATTTAGATATGTGAGGATGTGTGGGAGAGGAGGCCTTTTATAATGTTGGAGGAGTGGCACTCTTGTAAATTTTTTGGAAAGGTAATTCCACCCATATTTTTTCCATTGAATTTGGATCCAATAATTCAATAAATAAAATAAAAGGTATTATAGGATCTAAATATTTTCATAAAATTTATTTTGGATAAGTATCTAGGTTATATTTTCTCATATGTTAAAGGAATAGTCTCTTATTAAGCTTAATTTCACCTTAATCGTTGTTATTAATTTAATTACTTTTATTAATATTTTTTATAAAAAAAAAGTTAAAATTATTATAAATTATAAATTATTAATATTAAAAATATTGAATAAATTTTTCCAAATTCAAAACATATAATTGTCAGAAATTAATTTAAATTTAATTCCGCAGATGGGACAATAATACGAGTTTTTAAAGTAAAAACATTCAAAATTTGGTATGTTTTTATAGTCAATTTCAAAGTGAAATTGATTACAATAGAATAAATTGGATTAATTGATAATAAAATTATCTAATTAAACTTTAAAACTAATTTAAAATATAATTTAACCTTAAAAATAAATTACATAAAAAAGAAATTTTGAATTAAAATTCAGTATTTTTCACTATTCATCAAAAAAATGAAACATCATAGAAAAATACCAAAAAAATACCTAAACTAATTTTTATGGTCTTATTTAAACTATTGAGTTAAATTTTAAATATAAAATTAATATAATTCCCAAATTTATATTTAAAATTAATTCTCCATTAACTGGCGGTAAAACTGCTTTTCTGAAAATACAGGTTTTATGGGTAATATTGGGTATGTTCTCATCTTATGCCTATAAAATAAATTTGATGAATATAAAAAAAATATTAAATATATTTCATATATATCAAATTAATATAATTCACTAATAATAATTAATTTAACTTATTAAGATATATCGCCTTTTACACATGAAAATAGTCTTTTATAAAATCATTTATTTTATATTCATCTGGTTTATATATTTATTTCTAGTTAATAGGTAACCAAAGAATTAAATTATATATTTTAATAATTTATTTAATCCTATATTATTCAATTTAGTAGAATGGTTATATCTTATTATATTAAATAATAATATTTTTCATAATATATTACTGTTTGGTAAAACTCAGTCTTGTGTGTTACGCAAACCATCAAGGAATGTCATTCTTGCATGTAATATAATCTAAACTTAGTGTTCAAGGTACATAAAGATAAATATTATGTTTCATGTATTATAATATTAACTTGGAATTGGGTATAATGAAATCCAAACATAGTTCTTTAATAAAAATAAACAATTTTTAGTGTTGCGTTAAATGAAAATTATCAAAAATATTAAATTAATTCAAATAAAATATTACACAAAATCTCAGGGTTTTACATTCTACCCCCCTTAAAAATAATTTCACCCTCGAAAGTTTTTCATGTTTCAAATATTTGACACTTGAAAGTTCCTTTCATAGAAACCCACATTGTAAAAAAGAATATTAAAAATAACTTTTAAAAAATCAATGTTGGAAATATAATGGTTACCCAACATAACATATAACTAGGTTTCCACACAAGAGAAAATATATGGTAATTGAAAACTTATACATGGAGAAAAAGTATAAATATTTTTAGGGAGTGATTTAGGTCATTAGTCACAAACAAGTGAATGATAAATGAAAATTTGAGGGCCTCAACTTCATAAATCTGTGATGATTTAAAAATCCATCAGTTCAAAAAAAATTAAAGTATTAAGACAACATTTTTTTCTTCATTTTCTTAATGTTGATAATTATTTTATTGGACAAGAATATAAGGAAATATAATAACATTGTATATTTCTATAAACAAAATTTCATTCTTTTATTATGGCTCAATCAATTTATAATTCATCCATTACTTCAAGGAAATGATATCCATAAATTTACTTTGACTCCTGAAGTAATAAAATAAAATTTTAACATATCTTAAGTCCCATAAAAGGATTACAAGTCCAATTATTTGTCTCTAACTATTCTTTAAAATCAATATTGTTAATACATTAATCTCTAAACATAAAAATTAACACCATTGGTACATCATTAATATTTATTCATAAAATTGTTTAAATAAAAAAACTACACATTAACTAGGACATCACGTAGGTCAGTGGTAGGCATGAAACCCTTATCGTTATTTATTTATGGGTTCAGGAATTGTGGACTTGATGGACTTAATGAATTTTCACCTGAAATATTATTTTTTCTATTCTAGAACCACATTTATATAATTTCCAAAATAAATATGATGAATATCCTTGAAATATGGTTATCGTTAAATAGAATTTTAACTAATGTTATCAATACAAAATCAATAAATAACTACTTCCCCAAAAGTTTAACTTAAAATTTTCATAAATGGTTAAACTTATAACACTTCTGAAATATTAAAATCGAAAACTTGATAAATATATTCCAGAAATCAACTTAACAGTGATCCCCCATGTATCACAAAGCAGCCCGTGGTTGACACATTTCAAACATGTGAATACCCTCATCATATATTCTTTTTAAATAGGGTAATAACCCAAATTACCATAAAAACTTTTGGAAAATATGCATTCTTCCTTATTCCAAAGATTACTGGATATATTCCATAAATCCAAGAAGTTTTAAACTTTATCCATGATAACATAAACCACTTTTTCAAAAAATCCTTAATCAGTTCTAAGGTCTTTTATACTATCTAATTTACTTTATCCAAATCAATCATATCTTTATCCAAGATAAACATAATTTTCTATATTTCTTTAACACGTTAAGGGTTACCTTTCCTGAATCAAAATATCACTTTCCCACTTAATTATTTTTCTATGTTTTCATCACAATTCAACATGTACTTTAAATCTATAATGAAAAACTTATAATAAAAATACTTATAAATTCCATGATTCATATACCATAATATTTAAATTCCAAAACACAAATACTTTATTCTTCTAAATTTATTCTTAAACCATTTCTCAAGATTTATCAATTTATTCTTTAATACCTCTTTCCTAGAATATGAAATATGAATCATGTCAAAATGTTCCTCAAATTTAATCTAATCATGCTTCTTATATTTAATGTAAACAATACTATAATAACAATACATACCATTAACATGTCATTTATGGTCTCCTTATCTTCAGCAGTAAATCACATACTCATACCACCTTCATGATTCTCTTCATGAGATTTCTACTCGGAAAATAAATTTTTAAAATTCCTATAGTATCCACATTTTAAAAATTCAATGTTAATAGAGTTCCTTCTAATTTCCTCTGTTGGCCTAAACTAGAAAGCATAGGGTGAGAAACAGTTATCATAATGGAAAACCATATAATAATGAAAAATAGATTTTAGGATGTTTAAATCGTGACAGGTGATCTATTAATATATTTAAACATAGGTTTATCCTAGGTCATTCATAGACAACTTATATTGAAATATTTCATGATGGTTTTAAATAGTTTTTAAATTTTCAAAGAATATCCACCATGAGTGTCAAACCAGGTGTGCAGCATGGCTCGTTGTCATGTAATCGATTATGCTGATTCAAACATGACACACCTTGTTGGATTTATTACTCATAGGTACATCTTTACCATAGCCACATCCACTTGTATTATATATACAAGAATTTATTTCTAAGAAACCACTCACTCTATCATTTTCCAAAATTCCAGGACATTTTCCAAAACATTTACTCATCTTCATACATATATTTAGAGACATCCCCAGACATAACCTTATAAATATTCCTAGGGATATCACTAAAGATTATTCATCCTAGTTTCTAAAGGTCGAATAAACCTTTTCTCTAATACCAACTACAGTGACCCTCACTTTTCATACATTAACATTACATTACTTTTGTGAAATACTTAATACATTACACTAATAAACACCCAAAATCCATGTTATTTTAGTGCCTTTGGAAACATGGAAACATAAAAACTAGTACATAAGTGAGCTACATTGTCTCCCACTAGGTTCTTCATGACTAAAAACCTTCTTAGACACATCATATATATAATATATCTTCATAACCTAGGAAAGGAAATATAAAAACGGGTGATATCAGATACTCGGTAAGGGTAATTAAGGAAGATATATAAGAATAATCATGATCATAAGTGTATGCCAACAAGATCATGAAAACATAATATCATAAAATACATATCAAATATCATAAACATGAATCATGGAAAATAAATTGGAATTTCATCTGACATGAATGATAAGGGAATCAAGAGAATAAGACCCAGCGTCATAATATAGGAATAATACATGGAATTGTGTAGACACATAAGCATATAAAATTATTTCTATAGTAGTCAAGAAATCACTGCCAAGTCCCTCTTAGTATTATTGGTTCACTCCCAATACCATCTTAGTAGTCATGGTTCACACCAATGGCCATCATAGTAGTATAGGTTGACTCCTTGTACCATGTTGGTAGTCATGGTTCACTCCCACGGAAATGTTATTAGTCAAGGTTCACTCCTAATACCATCTTATTCTATCTCATGAGATATAAATCTTTACACAATGCATTGTAGGGAGATAAGGTTCCACCTATCTCATAATAAAATCATACATACATGTTCCATAAGATCATAAACAATTATAGCATAACCCTTTAAATGAAATGGGTGTCATAAACATGTAATCATATATTAAAATATGGAGAATTATAGGTTTTATAATCAATTCATAAAAGCATAACCTGTGAAAAGAAGTGAGTTTCATAAGTATAAAATCCATGGAACAGTAATGGGTTTTATAAACATATTTCCCAGTAAAGAGAAATATATTTCATAAAAATCATTCCATCAGAACATAAACCATATAGACAAATAATATGAATCGAAAAAATGAATCATTTCCCTCATAAAGGTCTTAGAGTTTGGACCATGGAATCACGGTATTTCTACTCATAGTTTAATGTCTCAGAGCTTGGACCATGACATGGGTGGATGATACTACATGAATTAATTCTTCAAGAACTTAACCTTTTTGGGAGTTGTGATGAGTTGTCCGTCCATTGATATCATGGTGTATGCTCCATTGAAATAGACACTATTTATGAAATAAGTTCCTTCCCACATTAGTTCAAGTTTGGGGGGGCTTCTTCCCGAGTATCACCGGGGTTCTAAAGACTAACACCATTTCTACTTTGAGAAAAGATCTAATGTGAAAATTTTTGTTTAAGGTTCGTGCAATCCAGTTTTGGTAGATTTCCAAATGGTTTAAATTGTGCATACCTTTTTCATCTAGCTACTCCAACTCATCAAACTGTATCTGGGATTGCTCATCCATGGAAAGTTGATTGAAAACGGCCACATGAAGTGATGGAACTTGAATTTTGATAGGCAAAACTACCTTTTCCACGTATACTAGTGAGTACAGGGTCACCTGGGTGGTGGTGAGGGTCATGGTCCGGTAATCCCACAAAGCATGAAGGAGATTGTCTATCCATGATTTCTTATCTTTATCAACCATATTTTGGAGTATGTTGGAAAAGGTCTTGTTGAAAGCCCTTATCTACCCATTTTCTGTCGCGTGATAGTGGGATGACCGGTTGTCTTTGATTCCATAATCCTGGTATAGCTTGTCCAACTCGACAGAGCCAAAGTTGGTGTCGTTGTCCATCTGTATTTTATGAGGGACACCAAATCTAGTAATGATGTTGGCCTTCACAAAGCTAACGATGTTTTTCACCTCGACTTCCCTAAGGGGTATGGCTTCAGCCCATTTGGAAAATAAGCCGGTTGTTGTGAGTATCAACTTGAACTTTTTGGATGTAGCAGGAGGTTATGGTCCCATAACATCCATCCCCCAGGTGGAGAATGGCCAGAAGTAATTAGCTGTTTGAAGTAACTATAGTGTTGGTGTATGAAATAAGCATGAACTTGGAAGGAATTACACTTCTTGGTGAATATTTCATGATCCTATATCATAGTAGGCCATTAATACCCAAGCCTTCGGATTTGGTGAGAGATCTTGGTTACTGATTGGTGTGCTCCAAAGTTCTAGTGTGCACTTATTTCATGACGACAACAGTCTCTTCTCCATCAATGCACCTAATAAGGACTCTATCAAGGCCTCTTTTGTAGATACCCTTTTTTGGTTTACCCCATTGTACCGGACAAAGTTGAATGCTCGCCTTCGGACCTGCTCCCTTCCATCCCTATTTGGTGGGAGTTCCCTGTTATGAAGGTAATTTTCAAAGGGTGTCATCCAGCCCGTGGTGTGACCATAAGGCTCAAAAATGGGACTAATTTCATCTATTTCTTCCTTATTAGACTAGATAAATGGCAGGACCATATGGTGGTGGGAAATGATAATGATTGTTTCATCCCAATTTGGATTAGCTAAGGTTATGGCTGCAATTTCCAAAGTTTCATCTTGGGAATTTTTCGACCAGGGGACATAAGTCAATATTGGTTGTGATGGGAATTCTTCCATCAGTTCTTGATCATGGTTAATCAAGGGAACCAATACTTCTTTCTTAATGGTGTAGTCACCACTGACCTGTTTGATGATTAGCTTAGAATCACCCTTTATTTTTAGGTTTTTTTCTTATACATGAAGTTCCAATTCCAAGCCTACAAGGAGGGCCTAATATTCTGCTTCATTATTTGTACACCCTTCTTAAATTAGGAAAGAGTAAGGCAGGAGGGCCTCTTTAGGGGATACGAGTATAATTCCCAGCCCCACTTTTTTGAGCATGGGATCCTCCATCCTTTTCCCTATCGGGGCTTCAGGAAGCACCATCGAAGTACATTTCCCATGTCTGGGGGGTCTCCTAAATGTAGAACACTTCTTTATCAGGAAGTTCAGCATCCTTTTTTCTTTCAATGGGTGATCTTACAGGAATTTTGATAATTACTAGACTTTGATGGCCTTATGGGGTATGTACCATATGTAAAATTATTATAGGATGACTACTCATCGTGATAAGCATCCATTTAGCATGGTACAGTTGAGAATAAATTTGAGAAGGTTTTAGTGGAAGACTAGTTGGACGTCATGGTGTTGAAGGTAGTTCCTGAGTTTCTGAACCGCGAAGATTAGGATGATACGGTTCTTTCCAATTTTTTAATACCAAGTTTCAACATTAATCATTGTTCTACTTAGTAAATAGAGGATGTTCTCACTTCCTGAATTAGTTTTCTACCTGAGGAAGGTGCCTAATGACCATTCTAGGGAGGTTATTTACAAAATGGGTGGTCTCACCTTAGCTGGTGGCATCATCATCGGAAGGCTTAGGAGATATATTTGAATATGTTTTTATGATTCTTGGAAATCATTATCCCACTCATACATAAATAATTTATTCATGATCCTAGTGAAAGGTCAACATTTACCCACCAAGTTGGCTATGAAAGGCTGAGTGTTGTTGAGGTTCCCCTGAGACCTCTCAACTTGGTGAGGTTGTGAGTTGGAAACATGACAAGTTGTCTTCTTGGGGTCAACTTCGATGTCGCGATGGCATACGACGAAGCTAAGGAATTTCCCAGAGGTTACTTCAAAGGGGTATTTTATGGGATTCATCTTTATATTATGTTGCCTCAATTTATTGAATATAGTTTCAATATCATCTAGGTGGTTTGAGAATTTTCATGATTTAACCACCAGATCGTCGACATAACACTCGACAAATCTTCTCAAGAAGGGATTGAAGATGCGATGCATGGCGCACTGATATGTGGCGCCTATATTCATTAGACCAAAGGGAATAACTTTATAATAGAACACTCCCTAAAGGGACCTAAAAGAGGTAGTTTATTAATCTCATTGGGAAATTTGGATCTGGTTGTATCCAGAATATCCATCCATGAAAGATAGATCCTCATATCCAGTTGCTTCATCGATCAACAATTCTGTGATCGGGACCAGGAAATATTCTTTTGGGAAATACCGATTAAGGTCCCTAAAGTCAATCAAGATTCTAATCTATCCCTTATTATTGTTTAAAGGGACTATGTTACCCTACTATATCGGATATTGGACCTCCTGTATGAAGTTGTCTTTGATCATCTTGTCAACTATAGCCTCTATTTTGGCATTATGCATCGGGTGGGTCCTTCGGGATATTTACTTATAGCCCTAGGGATATTTTGGTAAACCTAGATAATGATTGGTGACCTCAAGATCAAGGCCTCACATTTCTATGAAGTTCTATGAAAACACATTTCAATTATTCTTTATGAAGGATGTATATGCATCCTTCTCCTCGACAAGCATAACCACACTAATCAGAGTGGGTTGCGGTTTGTCTTTAGCACCCGGATTTATCTCCTTCATCGATTGTGGTGGAGACACCTTCATCGAATACAGGAGGGGAATCTTAGAGTTCTTCATCCTCTTCTTCTTCATCAGCATCATCTTCTTCCTCTTCTGATGGAGAAAGTATTTTTTAGACAAACTCTCCAATATTGGGAGAGAAATCATATTTTTCTTTAGTGAGTGTGTCTGGGTTAGTTTGAGGTCCTTTTGATGGGCTGGGAGCATCTTTTATAGGGATTTTCCTAACATCATGGAAGTCAGCACTCTCTTCTGTGTCTTTTTACTTGGAGGTCACGGCGGAGATCATGAAGACAATCGATTCTGCATCCAAAATTGCACTTGTTCATTCAAATTGGTTGATGGCTAATACATACTATTCCCCAAGCTACTGGAGGGGGTCAGCAGGAGTCATTTCCAATCCATTCTGGGCAGTAATCCAATCAATGTAGTTGGCCGAAAGATGTTTTTCATCTGATTCGTGTAACCTTGCATCGATGTAATGCAACTCACAAGACTCAAACAGGTATTTATCAGCGTGAAATGTCTCGTTTTCTCCATTAGTGCAATATTTGATGCACTGATAGTAAGATGATAGAATTGCAGCATTCGGATGCAGCCAAGGCCTCCCTAACATGACATTAAAGGTCGTACTTTGTTGTACTACTAGGAACTCAGAATCTGACATGAGGTCTCTGAGCCGAGTTTTAAGCTTGATTTGTCCCAACAATTTCTGCTCACTTTTGTCATAATCTAGAAGAGTTTTAGTATAGGGTGTCAAGTTTTCTTCATCATAGCCTAGCCAACAAAGTGTTTTCAGTGGGAGGAGGTTAACTACGTAGCCTTTGTCGATGAAGGTCCTTTGGACATCAATTACATTTATCTTTCCAGACACATATAAGGGTTTGATGTGTCCTTGCATGATGTAATATCCATCCCTATCTGTGAAGGAGATGACGGCGTGACATTCTTCGGGATTAGTCTCTGTCTGATAGACTTCAGCGCTTCCTAGCTCGGGGTTTAACTTTCATAGAAACTTTAGGGGTTTGGGCTTTGGATGCAGATGGTCTGGACTCTATAGTCGGGGTCGTTTGTGCTACGGTTATTTCTGGGTTTTTCTGAACTGGTCTGCCTGCATTCCTTGGGGGATTTTATATTTTTTCTTCCCCTGATGGATATTCAAAGATAATTGGGATTGTATTTCCTTCAATGGGAGTGTAGGAGCATTCCAGTTCTTATTGTGTATGTCATAGGGTCCTTCCGCGAGCATTTGTGATGTTAATGGTTTGACTTATGGCGTGGCTAGGAATCTGACTCTTGTCATGATCATGCCTTCCAGAAAACTTCTAGCCTCTGCATCCTCTTCCTTCGGCTCTCCATTTGGTCATGGGGAATTCGGGTTTATGGACATAGTCTCCATCCAAGAATGGTTCCATCAAGTGAATGATATTAATGGAGATGAAGATTAGTTATTGATCCGACATTATTTATGTCTAACCATCTCCTTCTGACAGTGTTGTTTGGCGGGGCGGTTCCCATTATACTGTTTGGTAGGGAGGCTCCTATTGTGTCGTTTGGTAGGGTGGTGGCCATTGTACTATTTTTCGGGGTAATTCTTGTTGTGCCAAGTCTGCTGGTATGAAGTCTGAAGGTGTCAACACTAACTTCGGCTTTGGTGTCATCCCATCTTCTTCCTCCTTCTTTCTATCATTTTATCTTCTAGAGGGTTGTAGAGCTGAGGAGGATGGTTGTGTTGTATTAAGAGATTTTTGGGGCACAATGTTTTGTTTCAACTATGCCTGTAGGATTCCATGGACTCATTTTATGGTCTCTTGGTTCATCCAATTGTGAAACTTTTACTCCTTCTTAATGAAGATTTTTTTCTATTCATCTTCCTCTCTTCGGTCTGAGGTGGAAACCTATGCCACTTGGGATGGTGGCGGTCTCAATATAACTTGCCTAGAATCCACCATATTTTGTAAGAGATCCTTGAAAATTATGAATTTCTGGATGGTATGTCCAATTATTCAGTGGTAGGGACAATAATTTGGGTGGCTATCAAGACCCGCTTCATCGGTTCTCTTTGGCTCAAGTAGCTGATCAAAATTGCAATTCATAGAGGCTATGAAATTTCCACAGACCTGGTCATCTCAAAAAGAGTAAAAATTATTTATTCATTATCTGAATTGATTTCTTTTAGCACTCTATCACTCATCTTTCCGAGTTTGGGGTGGTTGTTGGCATCCAGGGGGTCCTTCATGGTTTGGTGGGGGCTTCGCAACTAGAGCTGGTATCGGGGTGGCTTAAGCGTGATAGAAGACACTTAAACTTTTCCCATTCTTTTCACAGGGGATGATGGGGTCACTCAGGACTTAAGATTGGTCCATTTCAAGGTTTCTTCTATTCATTGGGAAATGGAAGAGAAATCTCTAAACCCACCTGTGTACTTCATCGGGATGAGTGGTGTTCGCAATTCATCACGGAGGTTGTCGATGCACATGATGAGCATTTCATCCTGGGGAAGTGGTCAGTTCAGGTAATAAATAAGCCCTTTCCATTTGGTAATGAAGTCGGATACTCTTTCATTCTCTCTCTATTTGCAGTTTAAAAGATCATTGACCGTCATCTTAGGTAGTGTCGAACTGAACTCGAAGAGAAACTGTTTTCAGAGGTCCTCCCAGCTCATGATTGAATTGTCCTGTAGGATAGTATACCATACAAAGGCCAAGACCTACAGGTTTTTTATGAAGAACCTGAGTTTTACTACTTATTTCTACTCTAGAGTGTCCATCATGGGGTCGTACTAAGAGGAAGAGTGCATTAAATGTCGTTCGGGGTCCCCAGGGCCATTTAACACTTGAAATACAGGGTTCCCGAAGTATGGAAGTGGTGGAACATTGATTACCCACTCAAGCTAGGGATTTCACTTAGGATGTATCAAATCACACCTCACCTCCATGGATTCTAGTCGTGTCTTTAGTTGCTCGACTGTATGCAAGATCCCATGACGCATATCATGTCCGGATTGAGCTTGGGCTGGTGTCGTGGTGGCCAAGACTGGGCATGCTTGTTTCGCTAGAATATGGGTCGGATACCCAGCTGAGTGTTTCATTTGTGGGTTTACCTGAATATATTCTGGCTGACATCCCAATGGGGGTAAGTCTTGATGTCCTTTCGGGGTTAGGTATAAGTAGGTTTCTAGTCCCAATGCTAGATTGAATGGGCCTCTGAGCTAGGCTTCATTCACCGGGATGAGTGCATGTGGCAAGGGCACCCCTTTTGGGATCACCTGCTAATGTTTCACAGGGGAAACACATTTGGTGAGGTAGCTACCTCAATGTAGCTTAGAATTAATTCTCCTGATCTCTTTCATTTCTTCCTTCTTCTTCTATAACCTTTCCTTGAGAGTGAGGGGCGCATTTCCATGGGCAGGATAAGGCAGGTCGTAGATGACCTTGGATTTATTCTTCCCTTTTTTGGGTTTTGTGTAGGAGGTAATGTTAGATTGACTAAGGGGGCACCCATATTTAGGACCGCTCTCTGGTTCTGGGTATGCACACCATTAGGCTCGGTGTGGGATTACCCAAGGAGGGAACCATCTTCCTTCATGTCTTCTCCTTATGCATCATTTCCTGTGAGATCATGGGACTTTATGTTTACCATGTTCACTGAGGAAAATCGCATTGGGGGTGGTGGACCTAGTGTTGAATAGTAATAAGGCTTTTTGCATCCTTTCTTGGACATTATCCTTCCATTCTAAGGTATTATTCAGGTTTCTCGATAAATATTGACTAAAGGGATCCCTGGTTTGACCTCATAACACACCTTTGTCTCGAAGGGTGCGAACCACGGGACGGGGTGGAACACATTACTCCTCTATACATTATTCTTCTCAGATGATAGAATATAGACATCAATTGTGTTGGGACTTAAGGTAAAAATGCCCCCAGTCTTGTGGGTTGGGGTTTTTCCCATTCTTCCGTTCATGCCCTACGTCCTGGATTTTTTGGTCTTACGGGGGGACTTTGATTAAAAAATGTCACCAGTCCTGTGGGCTGGGGGTTTTCCCACATTGTGGTGGAAGCCAACGATATTGTTGCCTTTTCAATTTCACATACTCCTACGTGGGTGTTATCTGAGTATGTAATTGGGCCAGCATGGATTCTATGGTATTTTTAAGACATGAGAACTACTTTCTGGTTAGATTCCCTTAGGTGGGAAGCCAACTATATGTTCTTGGTTTCCTGGCTCAGAAGCTTTTTGATGGCTTGATATCTTCGGTCCTGATACTTTTCAGACTTACTATGGGCCTATTTTTTTTTATTATCCCATATTTCCTGATCAAGGGTTTCACTTGATTTTTTCCTCTTAGTGATGACATTGCACAATGTCATTTCCAATGGGGTTTTCTGGATGGGATGAGGGGATAAGTGTAGAGCTCCATGTTCTCCCCATCCCCAAATGTGAACTCCAGTCGAGGCGTCTCCAATGAGGAGATGAAACTTATGAAGTGTATGGAGGTAAGTCAGTTCAAGGTTTTTATTTTGCCTTTCTGATTGTGGCAGTTGTGTGGATGGGAGGGCTTCTAGGTCTATTAGATGGTAAAGCTCCCCTAACATGTTGCATGGTCTATATACCCTTCATAGGGTAATAATTTTTCTTTTAGTTGGAAAAGGTTCGTCTATATATTGTGGCGAATTTCATGCATGCATTCCCTAGAAAAATCTCCTAGTATGTAGAAAGGAGAAGTTGTCACAGGCCAATACATCACTGGTATATTATCCTTAGCAATTTTTCTTCTCACAAGAAACATATCGTACAGTTGTTCTTCCAGAGGCTCCTCTACTAGATATGCCCAGATCAACTGCTTCATAATAATTTCATTCCAGGAAACTGAGCTGGTGCGAGCCTCATTGATTTGTTAATCGTGTGGGGGTGTCTTAGAAGATGAGTGTGCCCCCATGCCATATTCTGGTTGAGAAATAATATCACTCGTTATTAAAGGATTTCCTAATGTTTCTGACTCCATCTTTCTGAGCACCTTATCATAGGAGTGATTTCTCATATTTATTTTAGAAAGGGGAGGACCTTCTTTCTAGTATGAATTTTGGTTGTGGGGATTACCTTTGAAATTGGTGTTGCAATGGCAAGGGATACTATTGCAACTTGATTCCTAAACGTGGGAAATTTCCTTATGATTTATGTCTTGGGGAGGACCTTTAGGGAAGGCTACAGCAAGGGGAGGACCTTCTTACTCCTTGATTTTACTGAGGGGAGTAAATTTATAGCAACCACCGTTACAGGGAGGTCCTTCACAATGAATGTCATCATGGTGAGGACTATCATCATGACTCGATGTCTAGTGACAGGAAGAAGCATATCCACAGCATATACCCTAGGGAGGACCATCAGGGGGGATGACAGTAAGGGGAGGACCTTCTTACTATCTAATCTTCACGTCGAGTGGAGGGATACCCCGACGTGCATCAGGAGATAGGATCCCATGATCGATCATTCCAGGCCCATGTAGTGAGCCCTCGTAGGTGCTCTGTAGAGGATCTTTAGAGCTTCTAGTAGTAAAATTGCAGGGAGGGCCTTCACAACTGCTACTGCCACTTCCATAATTTGGTAATGGAATTACAGGATCTTGAACTTTCCTTAATATATGTTTGAGGGCCTCAAGAACCTAAGCTTCCATCAGATAAGGATCATGTATGTGATCTTATTTTTCTTGTTGCCTTTGGCGCATTTCGTTTTTGAGCACTTTCTTATGGGTAATCGGGGCCATCTATTGTTGTTAATGGACTTCATATATGGGTCCCTATCTTGTTGGGTCCCATGATGTCATTAGGATATGCCGATGGATGTCTTGAGTTTTGGCAGGGATATATGCCTTCCCTGTAGCGGCCACCACATTGGACTGGCGTCCCCCATTTGGAATAGGTATTTTTTCTGATACGATTGTATGTATATCACAAGATATTTTCATTGACCCTCTTAGATAGGAGTCGGGATGCATAACTGCTTCGGAGTGACTAACTCATTTTTTGAGTAAGTTATTCTGTTTGAGGAAACAGGGTCATGGGATGGATTTCTCACCTTTTCCACGGATGCAATAATGTCTTGTCATGTTTGGATGATATGGTTTGGGATAGACATCTAATATTACATCATTTCCAGGATGTGTTGAGATACATCATTGGTTGGAACGGGTATAAAGGCCCATTCTTATGTCGGAGAATGAGTATGTGCCTGCTCCGATCCTCCATGAGTTACCAAAAGATATTGGTAGTTCTCCTTTGTCGGGACAGAGGAACGAGTCTTCCATCATTTTCCTTTTCAGGTTTCCACCATATTTGGCTGGTGTTCTTTATATTTATGAGCGGGGATTTCAATCTGCTCTCTTTCCATTGTATTTGTCTCACGGGCTTTGTATTAATCCGAAGGAATTTGACTCTGATCATATTTTCTTGCCACCCTATTTGAATGGTGGGATTGATATGCATCATCAGGCATTTTTTCCTGCATTTATCCATTTGCATCCCTATTTAGATGTTAGGCTTGAAATTCATCCACAGGTGTTTGTGCCTGTATGTACCTTGTCATCTCCCTATTTGGATGGAGGGCTTGTTGTTCCTTGGTAGATATCTACACCCTTCCTGTAGTTTTCCACTCTATCTTCATGGTTGTACCGACAAGAACAAGTAGGAACATGGATGTTCTCATGTTGTCGAGTCTAATTTTTGTGCTGAGTTTGAGTAGAGTGGGAAGAGTCTTATGTATTCCCGTTTAATGCCACCACGTTAGTACGGTGGAGTTTCTCATTTGGAACCAGGGTGATAGCATGTTCCTAATTATATATTCCCCGCCCTTGGTGGGCATCCAAAGGGGCTCGGGTCTCTGGGACATTACCAGGTGGCCTCAGTATAAGTTCCTCCTCAGTGGGATGAGGTATGGTCGTCGGGTGTCCGGTGGCGACGATCTCTGGTGGGGGGCCTATGAGTAGGACCCCTGTGAAGTTTAGATGAAGTTTTTATTATTGAATTCATCTTCCTCCCTAAGATAAGGTAGGTACTCATTGTCATGTTCCAGGGACAAGCTCCCAAAATGGTTTGAGACGACCAATGGGGCCGCCTTTTGCTGGGGTGCATGCCCTGGATGAGGGGAAAGCCGGCGGACCTTTGTAGACTGGAGGTCTTGTCTCATGGCCTCTAGTGTGGGGAGAGTTCCATTTTGGTGGTACTCTTTGATCAGTTTGTTGGATACCCAGTGTTTAAGATAGTGGACAGGCAAGGGGGTCCTGCTCTTTATTGGGTCCTCATCTACCTGCAGGATCGCTGATGTGTGTGTCTTAATCAGTCTTTGGGATGTCATTTGGATAAAATGTTGCTCTATGGGAACCTCTTACATACATATATGACATATAGACCAAAAAACCTCTTCAAAGTAGCATTATTTCAAATATATGTGTATTTGGTGATGAAGCTTGGCCCCCTTTCCCTCTTCTTTTTTTTGTGGGGCGAAGGGGATTGAGTGGGGTAAAACTACCACCTTGGTTAAGGATTCACATCAGGTTCTCCATTTTTGTTCTTCCTCTGAGGTGGTGTGTTTCACATGTACTAGAGAGAACAAAATGGGCCGATGTGAAATGTTCTTTTATCTTTTATCATTGAGGTAGAACTATCACCTTGGTTAAGGATTCATGTCGGGTTCACCATTTTTGTTCTGCCTCCAAGGTGGCATGTTTCACGCATATCAAGGAGAACAAAATGGGATGATGTGAAATGTCCTTTTTTCTTTTATCATTGGTGTAGAACTTCCACATTGGTTAAGGATTCACGTTGGGTTCACCATTTTTGTTCCACCTCTGAGGTGGCGTATTCTGGGTGATGGTGAAATGGTCTGACAAGGATCATCACCCCGTCCCTCTTTCCAGAGACGGTTTCCTATAAAATTCACTATTTATTTTTGTTTCAACCCATTTTGCATCATTATCATTTAGAATAAGGTTGGATTAACCCCACGGGGACTGGTCAATTCACCCCTTTCACATTTCCAAGGAGATTCCATAGTTATTCGGTCCTAGTGGGCGATTGTGTGGGGTCAACTACTCGTGAAATTGGTCCTCCTCAGATATAATTTCCTCGAATGGTCTCCAATGGTTTTATTAATAGAGCCAAAAACACCCAATGGCCCTAGTATCCATGATTCATGGACCTTCTTTCCAAAGTCAAGTGCTCATTTATTGATGATTCAGCCAACGACACTTGAGGATTCCACTGGTCGAGAGGATGGGAATTTAGGCTCGGCGCACCTTTCTAGGGGAGGATTATTTCTTGTTCTAGGTCTCTCTTATAGATTTAAGTCATTTTTATATGTTTTTAAATCCATGGTTCATTCCTAAAGAGTGTGTTTATGGTATACGATTTGTTTGAAAGATCATCATAGGCATGCATATATTTGATGCTACGGAGATATTACTAACTTGAGACATACAATAAGGTGCTCAAGAATTTATCATCATCTAGGGGGAAGGGAGGTGATTTGATGTTGTGATCATACCCACAATATGTGTTTACTATGTATCCATGAGAGAGGAATAAAAACTCATGTAGTTTGGATTTCTGTGGGGCTTACAGATGGAGGTTTTCCATTTAAGGATACATGATTTAGTGAACCCTTTATGGGAGGGAACCCTTTTGAGCTCGGGCCTTTGAGTAGTCATCCTATGTATCAATATTTGATCAGGAATCAGATTTTTTAAAGTTTATAATTGTTGGGGATTACACATAGAAGTTTCCCATTTGAGAGGACATGATTGGGGAAACCCTTTTGGATGGGCACCCTTTTGAGATTGGGCCTTCAAGTAGGCATCCTACGTATCCTGGTTTGATCAGGAATCAAAGTTCTCATAGTTCATATTTGTGTGGATGTTGTGATCCTCAAAAACCTCTAAGATTGTGTGATTCATACTCAGTGTGAGAAACAAGAGGATGTGAGAGGTTTAACAAAGCACATGATTCCTCTCTTGTTAGGGGGAGAGGGTGAGCCTATGGCCGACCAGGCTAGGAAGATCATGGGTGAGGGCACAGATTGATGAACTTTTAAATGTGAAATGACATTAAAGGTCATGTGTCTCGACCTCGGAATATTGGGGACTTTCCTCAGTGGGAGGGCCTCAAAATACATTCTAGGAAGGGTACGAGTTTCATCCTCATCAAAGGAGAAGTGAACATAACTCATTTGATAGATCACTATTCATTATTGAATGTAAAAGCAAGTGATCACCCTTAATCCCTAGAACGGGGAGGTTCACATTGGCATCCCAAGGTTGGACTCTAGGTTACCAAGGGAATGTAGATCCATGGAAATTCTTGAAGCCTGAATCATTATGGGGGGAGCCTTCGTGACTCCGCTTACCATGGGTTTGTAGACTTAAAGTGGTCTGATGATGCACCTGATGGTCTGATAATACAGGTCCGGTGGATTTGGAAGGCTTTGGCATGATACTGAAGTACTGGTTTATGGAGGTATTATGGAGGACTAGACGGTAATAGAGGGGTGAGTTTGGAGCTTGAGGAAATAATAACCGAAAAGACCCCATTCTGCGTACTAGTTTCTTATGCAAGATGGGGGAGGCTCTGCATATCCTAGTGGTATGTTGGCAGAGGGTTCGTCTACGTACTGATGTGGTACACCAACATGGGTATAGACCACCGCATACCATAGAGTTATGCGGATCATCACACTGGTTGGGTTACATCTGTGTATTGATGCAGTACACAACACTGGGTTCAGTCTGCATAGTGGCACACTATGCAGAACACCATATTGAAGGAGGGTCTGAGGGATGATCATTAGCAGGAAGTTACTCTATGAGAATTATGTGGTTCCCGGTTCACCAATTAGGTTTTTTGTTCTATTTTTATTATTAATTTTTCCCATTTTATGGTTCGTGTCTAGCTATACCTGCGGTGAGCGTGATTCACAATTTAGGATTTGTTGATGAATCGAGACTGAATCCAGAATATTTTTTGAGTTCTTACTTCCAACCTCTGAGTCCCCTTAAAAATTTCTTCATCCATTCTCTCTCAATTCATTTTGTGGTCCTTTTATAGAGCATCGGG
Source organism: Viscum album (assembly GCA_963277665.1). NCBI lineage: Eukaryota > Viridiplantae > Streptophyta > Magnoliopsida > Santalales > Viscaceae > Viscum > Viscum album. The sequence continues at coordinate 2,002,769,760 of OY728164.1, read as the reverse complement.
GTAATTGTATCTATTATGCATGCAGCACCATTTGTGGAGGCACATGCAGAGATATTATGACCCATGCAAGACTCAACCAATTTGGGGTTTGCAGAGGCTACAGTTCGTGATAATGGTTCACAAAACCCTATTTGTTTGCTTCTTCCTCAAACTGATGAGTTCACAGAATAGTACATGGATGGAATTTGCATGAATGAGTCCTTTGGTGAAGAGTTTTCGGTCTTATGGGTTTGATGTCCATCATTGTGCAGTTCGGCACTATGTAGGTCCTTTATCGTACCGGTGGTTCGCGATCCAATCATTATGAATACTCGCCCCAATCATGGTACGTGGGTCACTCAAAACTCTTTAAGAACTCTATTTATTCATGTTTCCTCCCATATTTTCAATTCAATTTCCATTTCTTTACTTCTCCCAACTTGCGGGAATATTTTCCCTCTCTTTGGTGAATTTTTAGGACCCTAAAACGTTTTATCTACGTATAACTGGTATGAATGTTTGAATAAATGATTCCACTAAAATATCATTGATAATGGGTGAAACAATATGAGTTTCATCATCAGGCACATATGAAGATCAGGATCTATCATGTTACTACGAAGAAAGTTTCCTCTAACATGTGTACCTTATTTAGGATGTGGGATGAAACTGGGGTATTATTCTATCAACACAAGTGAGTCTATTCATAAGTGTAAAAGTTTGGATTTATGAAACATTTAAGGATAGAAAATGTGCATATGAAATATAAGAAAAGGTTTATGTCGGGTTTCATCACCCTTGAGATACACCATCATGTATTGGGCATATCGATGGGGTGCACTAGACCTAGTGTAGTTCCAAACCCATGAGTGACATGAAAAAGGTATTATTTTTCCATAAGGGAAATGGGTTGGTATATAATTCCTTATATTTTATTTTCATATAGATCAGACCCTGGAAATGAAGTTTTTTGGTTCATACATCTTGGACTGTAGGATTATTCTATTTTAGGTTCATGTAACCTAGACTATAGGGGTGTGGCAGTCTATATAAAAGTGGGAAAAAATAAAATAGACATGAATTGGGGGCCTGATGTTTATATATGTAATGTCCTATCCTAGGTGCCACTAAAATGATTCCCCGAGCTAGTATGCCACATGAACTCAAGCATGACTCCTTATATGCCATAGTTTGTCGACTAGAAATGAGGGTCTAATGAGATTTTTAGAGAGACTATACCCTCTTTACCAGATTAAGACAATAGCATAAAACAAGATTAATAATAACCAAGTAATAATGATCAATAAGCATATATCATATAATCAATTCTCCAAAACTGGTAAATACCCACAACAATAAAATTAAACATTTCATGTTATAGTAGTGTAAAGTGTCATAAGAAAATCAAAATAAAGATGCAAGGAAATACTAAAAATGGGTCCATATTTCAGGTCTAGTTCCCTCATCCATGCTCCATCCCAAATCTCATATTGTCCATCTAACATAGTGCCTTTTCCATTATCCTTACATGAAACCATGAAGTCTACTTGGGTACCCAATAGTTTCTCAATAAGGGTTTGAGTAAAACTCAGTATGCCACCAACAACATTGTATAAAAAAAATATTCAACATAATAACAGTGTATGAATAGGTAAAGTAAACAATAGAAAAATAGTTGATAAACCAGGTGTCATTATTTAACAATATTTAAATTAACCACATTGGATCTCAATTCAAAGTGATAACCATACCCATCAAACCTTCTTCAACCCATGTTGGTTTTATGAACAATATTTCATATGTGTCTCATATCAACATACAAGGAACATCAGTCTAAGTATTGATACCAGGATTTGAAATGTTAGATCTAACCATCAGCTACCATGATATGGAACACCATGTCCATACCCTTTTATCTAAGAGAATCAGTCCATCATCTAAAAATACAATGCATGAGGCAACCTGGAACATCATTTTGGCCCACCCAATTTATAGTATCATCATTATAACATCCCAACCAACCATTAGTCACATTTCTAAAGGCTAGCCTCAGTGAACTTTTCATCAAACAAAGAAAACACTGGTGTACCCATTTATTTTATCGCATTTCCATGGTTCATTACACTCAACATGTTATCAATTCACATAGATAGACCATTTTAACATTTAATATCCAATAAAATCATTTTTCACCCCTTTTAATCCATTTAACCACGTGGACATGCCTCTTTAACCATTTATCACATTTACCCTTTTATAAACCTTAACTCATTTGATTTATTCAAGTTAATAAAAATGCACCTTCATTCTATTTTAACATGTTAAACATAGTTTCAATTGATTTAATCTCATAAAACCTTTAATTATTCATTTAATAACTCAATTTCCATGTTCAAGGGAGTGGAACACCCCATGGGTGGACTTAGGACTAGTCTACTCTTCATAAAAAGATCTAAAGAGCTACGTGAAGGGTCCAACGCATAATTTTGACACCCAATTTATCATTTAATACCAAGGAATTGAATTCATAATACAAAGACATAAAATAATGACCAAATTCCCATGAATAAAAATCAATACTATGGTATATAACTTGTAGACCACCTACCTTAATCTCGTAGGAAACTTCTTGTCCAACCTTGACCATTGATTCAAGACTAAAAAACCCTCAATTATCAATCTAATAATTATAGGAAAAATAATGTTTTATTTATTATAAAGAAGATAAAACATCCCACCAAGGTTATTTCCAAAAAAAATATAAGAAATGTGAGTGGTTAAATCACCCAAATATTTGATTTGAAACCAACATCACTTCAAATGACCAAATATTGAAGGAGAAACTCCCTTAGAAAGGTTGGGGGGAAAGGGTCCAAACCATTGGTGGATGGAGGGGGAAATGGGGAAGAAATTTTATAATATATCTTAAATATTGGGGGTGTAAATGGTAAATTCCCATATTTTACTGAGTCTCATGCTTTGGTCATACGGTTGTCCAAACAATGAACCAACTGTGTGGCACCCTCTATCCAAGTGGGGGATAGGTTGTATGGTTTGGATGAGCCACCCATCATGTTTGAAAAACCATGTGGTGTTCATTCATCATATAAATACAATGGGGTCAGTCTTCATTGGGTCCTAGGACATGGAGCTCAGTTTTCTCTAAGTGTGGGCCAATAGTGTACTACGCACTAGATGGCCTCGTTTCTTCCTTTTTCACATCCTAAACCCCCAGGACACCCCCAAGGCCCCTTATACTCTTGAAATTTATTTCATTAATAAATTAAAAGGGATTGAAAAAAACAAGAATGTACATCCTCAAATTTAGGTATATTACAACCTCTCCACCTTATAACATCTCATCCTCGAGCTACACTCCCAAGCATCACTAAGCCTCTATAGTAAAAATATCAGGCCATTGGGCCGGCATATCCACGTCACCCTCCAAGGCTTCCTCCTAAACATGACCATGATTTCAAAACACTATGACTAAATCCATGTTATCACCCCCTGAAGATTATTCTTAGTATGATCTACTCTAAAAAATGGATTATTCTCAAAGAACGCATGATCCACAAGATCGACATCACCAAAATTGATCACATGAGATGGATTGGGGTGATACTGTTGAATATATAACACATGAAAAATATCGTCCATATCACTATACTACTATGGAAGATCAAATCAGAAGGCCACTAATATAATCCTCTCTACAATATCAAATTCCCCCATACACTTGGGTGACAACTTGAACTATTTCTAAATCCGACAATGACCAAATATTGGTGACACATAAAGTAACACACAGTCACCCACTATAAACTCCATAGGACTACAGTGTCGATAAATATATTAATTCTATATAATATGGTATATATCTATATTCTTATGAATCAACTAAACATTTTATATCATCTCCTACAAAAGACTCATTCCCAATAACTCGGATTCCCTTGCTTCCATAGAATATATGGGAGATCTACATGGTCTTCTATAGAGTGCCTAATATGGTTCCATATGAACAGTAACTTTATAACTATTGTTATAGGTGAACTAAATGAGTTATAAGTATTTTTATAAAGATCCACAAAATTCTTGGATGTATTCCCTCAATATCTCCTTTAACATTAGGACAGTATAATTTTATTTCCTTTCCATATGTAGGTGGAAATTTGTACTCAAAAACACTTGAGGACCTAGTTCTTTCTGGAACCCCTTTCTGAATCATGGGGTGAATGATAATCATAATCTGAAACTATAGTTTGTGGCACCCCATGTAAATGTTCTATTTCTTGAATATAAAATTCACCCAATTGGTCGACTTTGAAAGCCTCCCATATTAGAAAGAAGTGAGCTACATTTTTTAATTGATGCATGATCACCCAAATCACATCATTCATTTAAGGCATACACAAATGTCTTACCAAAAAATCCATGTTAACATCATACCACATCCATTTTAGAATGGAAATGGATATAAAATTCCAATAGGTCATTGATGTACAGCCTTCACCTGTTGATTACTGTAGAAACATTTCATTAAACTTGAAATCTCATTTTTCATTCTCGGCTATCAATACTATCTATGAAGATCGTGGTAAATTTTTATCAAATCATGGTGCGCTGCCATATTGAGGCATGAAACTCAAGAATAAAATATTCTCATATACTAGTTGACCCAAAAACATGACCAAGGACATGAATAATATCATCCTCATAAATCATTCAATATGAAGGTAGCTCCCCACCTACAAAAAATCTTTCAAAGACAGATATTTTGAATCCTCATACTATCTCTTCTTAACATGATTCAAAAGAGATGGATTAATAGAAAGGGGAATGAGTGTCCTCATCTCATGATCCTCTGGAAATCCTATATCCATATCATCAAAAAAATCCACCATATTCGACTCATAACATGACACCTAAACTTCCTAATTCTGTATCTTTTTGCTCAACACTATTCCCATTTACCAACGTATAAGCTAGATTAATGTCTAAAGATTGCATTTACTCAACCAATGTCCACTTCTAAATATTCTAGTCATATAGGGGAAAGATATATTTGAGTCTATTATGATCAGTATGAACAAAAAACTTCCCACCCAGAATAAAATGTCACCAACATTTCAATGAATAAACCACTACAACCAACTTGAGATTTTTTAAAGGGTAGTTCTATTCATAAGACCTCAACTGACATGATCCATATTCCATGAATCAATCTACCTACACCAAAAATTACCCACATCAAATTCTAGATGCATCACAAAAAAAGTATACTCCTTACTTGGATCAGGTAAGATATGAATTGGTGGTGTGTTCAAACACTTATTTAGTTCTTATAAAGCATCCTCACATGCTTCAAACCAATCAAACCATATACCCTTATTGGTCAATATCAAAATAAACATTGTAAAATAAGAAAATTCATTGATGTAGATTTGGTAATATACCTCCAAACATAATAATCTTTGAATATAAAAAATATTCTTAAGATTCCCCCAAGAAATAACTACTTGAACATTTTCTAGGTCCACTGAAAAATATTCCTCTAAGATGATGAATCCTAATAAATGTACATTATAGATACTAAATTTAAACTTATATATCTTGGTGTAAAGTTGATTCTCTCTTAGTATACCAAATACATTATAAATATGTTGGGAATTATCATCATGATTTTGGGATTACCCCAAGATTTCATCCACAAAACAACTAAAAACTAATCCAAATACTGGTAAAATATCTGGTCCATCAAATCCATAAACATATTATGTTTATTTGTCATCCCAAAAGGAATCATAAATAACTAATATAAACCATACAGGATTCTTGAAGAAGTATATGGTATATGAGAAGGTCTCACTCACAACTGATGGTACCCTAAACTCAAATAAATTTTGGAGAACACATATGGACCCTTCATCTGGTTAAAAAGATCATAAATATATAGAAGAGGATATTGGTTCTTAATCTTTATCTGATTTGATTTTTGGTAATAAAAAAATAAGTGTAAGCTTACATCCACCTTCTTAGAAAACAACACCAAGGATCTAAAAGATGGCATACTCAGACATATGAATTCATTATCCTTTAATTCCTCTGGTTGTGTATTAATCTCTTGAATATTTTATGAGGAATTTATCTATGGTGGAATGGAAACTAGTTCTGCCCTAGGAACTAAGTCAATCGTGATCTCAACATCTCTCTCCAGTGGTAACCTTGAAAAATCATTAGGAAATACATCCTGAGACTAATCCACTATAGGAGGAAATAAATCAATCTCCACTCCTCTATAATTAATCATAATAATTTCTACTTGGGCTGTGATTTCACACAATTTCCAATTAATAGGCCTTGCATGGCCTACCAGGATATTCTATTTCCCAAGATGGTAATAATTGTAACCCTCAAGAGGTTTGAAACTCACTATCCTATGGTAACAATCAAAGTGAGTGAGGTATATAACCAGACAATCCATTCAAAATATTAGGTTAAAAATTATAATCTCAAGAACATACATGTCCCAAAGGAGATGATACCTAAAAATCTCAATGGAACACTCCTTAAATTAATGTATAACCTTTTATCGTAACCCCAAAAACATGTCGATCAACATCACCCAAAAAATATAATCTACCTACAGACCCAAACCACTTAAAAACTGGGTAGATATAAAATAATGAGGGGCTAATAGATCAAATAAATCACTAGCAAGCATAAAATATACAAGAATTGTACCTTGGATAGTCGACAGTCTAGCCTATCCTTTAATGGGTGTAGGCTGAAATACATGAAACCAGCTTGTCCCTCTACCTTGTGATCCTATCTGAGTCCCCTGGGTTGCACTGCCTTGTTAATATAGATGCTCATATCCTAAATTACCACATCCCCTACCCCAATTGATATGTCTGGTAGAACTCCAACTAATCAACTGATATGAGGTAGAAGACCCTCTTCTAGTGATCTACATCATCCTAGGTCCCTTATTACTACCCATATACAGTGGGTTCTTATAGAACCTTTTTATGTGAACCATCTTCCAAATATATTAACATTCCACTAGAGTTCCTATAAACTATCCATGCATGTGGCTAGATCTTCCATAGTGATATCAGAGCACTATATTGTTTCCCTATGAGATTAATCTTATACCTTGGTTACTCTATTTTCCACTACCCTGGTGGAAGTTCTTATAAAAAAACATCCTATTATTGGAGGATTTACCACCAGATCATCCAAAAAAACTGTCTTCCCACCACTAGAATCATCCTTTAGGTTTCCCTTGAAAATTAGATCCTAATACACTATAAAACCTCTTCAAATGAAAGATGTTTACCTGGGACTAGATCTCGCATCTAAGTCTATCCTAAAAATGTCTAGCTACATCTATCTCATCTCCAATAAAAGTTAAAGAAAAAAAATTTAAATCATGAAATTGAATAGTATAATCCATCACCGTCATACTTCCCTATTTCAAATTCATAAACTCGTCATCTTTCCTTTACTTAAGGATATCAGGGTAAAAGTGTTCCAAGAATTCACTAGGAAGTTCATCCATGCCAGGATTTCCAACTGCTCATCCCAAGCCTGAATATCCCACTATAACTTCATTGGTCCTCATAACATGTAAGTTATCAACTTGAATATATTTTTGGGAGGAGTATCAATGTGATAAATAATTTTCTCAATAAACTCAATCCAGAACTCAGTTTCCTCGATTCCATACTCTCTAGAAAAATTCAGAGGGTTTTGTAGCTAAAACTCTCTTGTTAGATTAAAAATACTCAGCGCATTCCAAGCTTGAATATCCCACTAGAACTTCACTGGTCCTCATAACATGTAAGATATAAACTTGACTATATTCATGGGAGGAGTATCAATGTGATAAATAATTTTCTAGATAGACTCAATCCAGAACATAGTTTCCTCAGTTCCACCCTCTCTAGTAAATTTTGGCGGGTGTTGTAGATAAAACCTTCTTATTAGATTAAAAATACTCAACACATACCACCACGGGTATCTCTCCATAAACAGTAAAAAATGATAAAATCTTAAAATGTAAATTCACTTCCCCCTATCCCTTGAGACTAATGGGGTTCTTGTATCACTATTAGAGGCACATTCTCAGTAATTTCTTCTGGTTTCCCTACTAGTAAATTTAATTTTAGTGGTATCCCTCTACAATTACAAAATCACATCCTAAAACACATAACATAAATTTTACATAGTTTACCAAAAATAGGTAACACCACTAACCACAAACATACCACAACACATACACTATCCCAATGGATATAATCATATATCTTTCATTGCCCTCAACCATACCTATCATGGGACATGGTTAAATTAGGAAAAATTAAACTTACACAACAACAAACCTTTCATATGTCACCATTTTAACCATTTCACTTTCAAATAACGTAAATATTTCTCATTTTTGACCATTTCATTTTAGCACTTCTCTATTAAAACTGCTTACAACTCTTTATTAATCACTGTTTTCTTAAAACATAAAGAAAACAAGAAACGATTATGCATTTACCATAACCCACTATAAATTTCATTTCTATGACTACCTATTATCATGCATGAAATATAAATCCTAAGTTTCTAAAAAGATGAATTCATATTAAAACCTCATGCCATGTCTATCCATGAATAAAACCTCAAAAAAATAACATCACAAAAAAGTGTATCACCCAAGTTGAAATAACATCCAATTGTAATAGAAAACATCAAAAAAAATACCACCCTGGGATCTAAGGTTTTCTTCTACACATGGCTTAGTTACACCTATTCATAAACTCATTTCCCAGACTGACACATCAAAATATCCTATATACCTTCCCTAACTAGTAATACAACATAAAAGAAAATGGATTTGATACCACTTTGTAATATCTCAAATAGGGTGCCACTAAACCCCTAAGCCGGTGCACCAAATAACCTAAATCACCCCCCCCCCACCCCCATCCCCACCCCCAATACACCCGAAGTTTACAACTAGCAGTGATGTCCAAATTACGTATGTGGGAAGACTATAACCATGTTACCAAAGTTATAAAACATCATAAAACAAGATAAATAATAACCTTGTATGATGATCATCAACCATGAATCATATAATCAATTACCCAAAAAGGGTAAATGTACACAATCATACAAATAAACATGTTGTGTCATAGTAGTGTCATGTGTCCAAAGAAACCCAAAAATAAAGATTCAATTCAATCCTCAAAATAGGTTCTAACATCAATTTTGGTTCCCTCTTCCAAACTCTATCCCAAATCTCAGATCATCTATCTAACAAAGAGCCTTCTCCCTTATCCTAACCTGCAACCATGAATTCTTCTCGAGTAACCAACACTGGTCCGATTAGGGTATAGGCACAAATCAGTAGGCCACCACTAACTGTGTCTAAATTAATATCTATTATAATAATAGTGTATTTAGTTTCATAGTAAAAAATTAAAAAAATAGTTGATAAACTAGGTTTAATTATTTAACAATATTTAAATTAACCACATTTGTTCTCAATTCCAAGTGATACACATACCCATCAAACCTGCTTCATCCCATGTCATCCATCTGAACCATATTCCATAGGGTTATCATGTCAACATAGAAGGAGCATCAATCCAAGTATTGAAATCGAGATTCCAAACACAATGCCTGACCATCACCAATCATGATATGGAACTCCATGAACATACCCTTGGATTTTGAATAATTAGTCTATCTTATAAAATAATGATGCATAGAGGCACCTAGAACATCAGTCTGGCCTACCCAAGGGAGAGGAACATCTATCAAAAATCTCAACCAACCATTAGTCACAATTCCAATGTTCAACATCAATGACCTTTGTATCAAACAAATAAATCACAAGTGAACCATTTTCATTTATCTCAAATCCATGGTTCATTACACACAACATGTTCCCAATTCCCATAGCTATCCCATTTCACATTTTAAGCACCATTATAACCATTTTCATCCATTTCAATCCAATTAAAAACATGGATATGACCCTTTAACAATTTATCATATTTACCCATTTAAAAATCATAATTCACTTAACCTTTTCAAGTTAATCAAAACACCCATTTTGTCTATGTTAACTTGTTTAACACAATTCTAATTGTTTTAATTTTTTAAAAACTTAAATTCATCATTTAATAACTCAAATTTCCTATTTAGGAGAGCAGCAACCCCCATGGGTATCCTTAGGCCCAGTCTACTCTTCATCAACGGATTCAAAAGGGTCCATGAAAATACCAACACATCATTTATACACCCAATATTTCATTTCCTACCAAGGAATTAAATTCACAGCACAAAATCACAAAATCAAAACCATGTTCCCATAAATAAACATCAATACTATGGGATATAACTTATAGACCACCTACTTCAAACTCATAGAAAACTGCTCGTCCGACCTTGTCCCTCTATTCAAGCCCAAAAAATCCTCAATGAACAATATGTGATTTCCTTGTAAAATAAGGGTTTAGGGATTTTGAATATACTAACACATCCTAATAAGGTTTATAAATAAAATATAGGCAAGATGAGTGATAGACTCACCCAGAGCTTTATTTTATAACCGATGACACTTCAAATGACCAATGATAAAAGTAGAATCACCTGTATGAATCCTATAAGGAAATGTTTCATACCCTGGGATATTGGAGGAGTAAATGGGGAAGATATATGGCAAGAAATATTAACTCAATAGGGGTAAATGAGAAATTACCCTCTTTTTATGATGCACATAGTTTAGTCACATGGTTGTCCAAACCATGCACCAACTATGTGCAACACTCTATCCAATAGGGGGATAGGATGCATAGTTTGGTTTAGAATGGTTTGAAAACCGTGTATTGGATATGTAAAACCTCTATCCAAGGTATCTAGTCCACATGGTGTCATGGTACATGGAATATGGTTATCTCTAATCATGTTCCAACTATGCATTATTCACTTGATAGCCTTTTTTCATCATTTTTTACATCTTGAACCCCCAGGACAACCCCAAATCCCCTCATAATCTTTAAAATAATTAAATTAACCAATTTATAGGAATTGAAAAAAATAAAACAATAACATACCACATATAATGGTCAATATCATACAATATAGACAGCCTGTAGGGGGTTTACTCCTAGTTTAAAGTCATAGAACATAGACCATGGGAAATTTGAGGTAATCCATGTGTAGTAATAGTATAATGGTATAATCTATGTGAATTGGAAACCCCTGTGTCAATATATATAACTAAAAATATTAATTCATATAGTTTAGGGTTATTATTCTTAGACCATGGTTCCATGTTTATGTTTAAGGAAATATTACCATAAGTGGCTACTAGTTTAAGGTTTTTTAGCTCGACCCATAGAGCTGATGTTATCTATATGACACCAGTAAAGGTAAACATGACTTGAATTTGAGATCCCCATTCCAATATATATGACCTCCTATATTTATTAATATAATTTAAAGTCATGATTCTTGGATCATGGTTGAGATGAAATTTAATTTCATGAAGATTTAATTATAACCTTCTAATTTTTTTGTTGTCTTGATGCCAAGGAGAAAATTAAACCCAATGAAGGGGTTTCAAGAACCAAGGATTGGTACATGTAATGGGATATTTTATACTATGATTTGAAGAGGAGATCCATGAATCACTATATATATCCCATATAGTAGGAATAAATCCAAAATTATTTATTATATGTGAGACACTTTTACATAAATCTATCTCATTTACACAAGAGGGGAAAGAAAGGTGTGAGAACTCAGGTAAAAAAATGAATACTAAAACTTTATATAGATTATTAACAGTCACGTCCCCAAGAAGATAAATGGATCTAAATTATATAAGTTGACCCATGCAGGAGGTCCAGACATCATTACATATCCCATGTACTTGGAATCAATCCATATATTGTTCTATGAAGGACATGCAGTTAGTGACCAACACCAGAGTAAAAGTGGGGAATAATATCAGGTGAGGATCCTAGTATAACTATATAGTTTAATAATCATATATAAATATGTTATGTACACATTTTAAGTTCATATATATTGGAACAAGTATAATTCAGTTTAACAACATTTGATGGGGATGTTGACCACATTGTTTAATATAATATAGTGAGGATGAAAAATGGTCTTGGGTTGGTCTATATAGTAAGGGGTATAAGGAAATACTCAAATATGAGTTTATGTAGTTTAATATTATGATTCATGGACCATGTTTCCTAGTTTAAGGTCTTGGAACTCGAACCATCCCTTTTGAGAGTAGTGGTGTCTTATCCTTGAGCGGGAACCTTGGTTACCCAGTTGGTGAACTAGATACTAAGATGAAAAGGGGGTTATAGGTAATTTGTTTTTGTTCTTATGATAGGTGATCCTAGAATTGCTACATATCCTAAAATACATAAATTAATACATGAATAGTTCTCAAATATTAAATATCTCTATAAATATATGGCTCGTGTATAAGAGTGAAAGAAGGAAATGAATGGAAAATTTGGTGGTAAAAAACTTGAAAAATAATCATGAATTTGTAAATTACTCACCACCATAGTATAACCAAGAACAATCTCATACACCTAGGTGACTTTTATTCTACAAAGTACTGAATAAAGGCATCTTACTAGAGTTTTATGAATAAAGTGGATTGATATGAGTCGAAGTAGTAGCCCAAATGCTAGGATGGAATGATATTGGTGTTTTTTTTGGCCTCTAAATATGGAATATTAGAATCACTATGTATCATATGAGATGGGAATGAAGTCGCATGTAGTTCTTGATAGGTAGTGGGGTATAATATTGAAATTAATATAAAGGGGTTGTATCTTTTCATGTGAGGAATCCAACCCAATTATATCATATAAAAATCATATTGTAAGATGTTTTCTATATAGTTCAAGGTCCTATAGTGAGTAAAAATACTACTTAATTTATATCCATATATAGAGAAATATTGGATATGATTTTTAGAATCATGATTTCTTAAAAAAGGGTCCATACAGTTTAGGGTCATTCCCTGGGGACCTATTATGACTAGTTTAATGTCATATTGAACATACTATGGTTCTATGAAGTCTAATTTTATATGTATAGGAAAAAATATATCTATAGTTTAAATTCATGTAGTTGAGACTCCATAAAACCCAATTTTAATCTCTATGAAATTCATCTTCATGAACATCACAATTTTGGGAAATGTGATGTATTATGATTCAATAATGATCAATAACTACACACCATTAGAGTAAACCTTATTATCAGCTAAGAGATTATGCCATTGAGGTTACAACATCAGTGGTTCTATTATTAGCATCATTAGTTCTATTAAAGACAACACCAAATCACTATGGAGGAATAAGATACAGTGAACCTTATTATTGAATTCTTGAGTCACTTGATTATGATGAACCTAGAGATTATGCAGTGCTTGGATCCTATTTTAATCAAGGGCCTCCAAATTAACTAGTAAGATTTGGGACCTTTTATCTATCATCAACTAGTTAAATAAAATTGTCTTAAGTAATGGTATTTGGATCTCAATGGGTAGTACTTACACTATTATTTATACTAGGGAGTAAGGGGTCATCATGGTGTATGTTTGAGTCATTTATTGATATTCCCATAAATAATTAAATATCTTTCTAGGATATCTCAACTTATCCTCACCCACCATATTCTAAATAATTTTAAAGAGGGATTTTTTGAATGCCTCAATCTATCCATTCACCCATGTGTGATAGAGGGAAGTATGGTTAGAATTAATATTTTAATTCACATGTGGTCTCTTTAGCTCAGAGGCTTAGAAGTTAATAACATTTTCCATGAGAATTATTTGTGGGATCCTAAACTAATGAATGATGTGGTACTTCAAAAACTCAATCATATACATGGTCTTGACCTCTTTTAAGTTAATTACATCAACCAACATTGGGAAGAAATGGGTGGTAGTAATAATGAATTCCAACTATCATGCTTTCAATGGTAGGTAGAGACCCATGATGTAAATTACTCATACATTTAAGGGTCTAGATTACATGGTGGTATATAGAAATGTCTAGGGTATGATGCATAAAATTGGAATGAACCTTTCATGAATGACACTTCTTGGTGAATTCCATGTAGTTATAGACCATTGTAGGACAAAATTATCCTAATATATGGATCTTAAAAGAGATATTCAATCCCATATAGTGAGATCCACATGTCCCAGTGCTAAACTCCTACTATAAATGATGAATATTATTTCCCTAGATATAGTAAAGAATGATTATTTAATAAAATCACTTTTATAGGAGTCACTATGATTTCAATTCATCACAGAGGATGAAGTTTGATAAACTCAAGTGGATTTTCTCTTACTCGATGTGGATTGTTGGAAATATTCCATGCTAAAGATAATCAATCAAGACAGTTATAAAATTGGATTCTTCTTTTTCCAAAAGGGTATTTTAGGGACCCTCAGTGAATATTTTAATCATTTTTTATCCCTCTTTATCAATAGTAGTGGTGAAACCCAGTTTTGATGTGCCATATAGATGGCCATGTTTCTACGTCTGGATTATCATGGTATGCGACAATGTTTTCTAGTTTATTTTTCTAATAATTATTAGATCATAAGACATGAGATACCTTTATCTCAGATAGAAATATATCTATCATCTCATGGGTGCACCTGGTCAAGGGGATGAGATCCTATTTTCTAATGGTATAGCCACCATTAATTTTTTTGATGAATAACTCAGAATCACCCTTCACATATTAATAGTGGAACACGTTATTAAGGAGCAGTTTTAGAATGTAAATTAGGCTTGGTATTAATCCAAATTTTTTGTGCTCCCAACTGAGTGCAGTATTTAAAAATAAATGAGGGCCTTTGAGGGATTGATAATGAAAACCCCAAGTATGATCCAATTTAGAATAGAGTTATTCACACACTTCTTAGTCAAGCTTCAGGAGGAACTATCAAAGTTTATCTTCCCTCAAGGAGGTGTTTCATAAATGGAGAGGATGAATTTATATGGAAACTCAAAGTATAGGAGAAAATCCTATGGGGTTGGATGCGTTGTAAAGAAATATGATTGCACTTTTCCCTTAAAATCTTTTTAATTGATTAACCTGATATTAAATTATTGAAGGATCCCTTCCCACTATGAAAAATGTTTTGTCAGTATGGGATGGTTGAGGATGTACTTAGGCATATTATTTTGAGAGATTAGCTAACCCTCATGATGGAACAGATAATGTTAAAACATCTGGACTATAAGGACTATAAAAATATAGTTCTTCTCAACTAGAGGATATTTAGTCTCAAATTATAGAATCATATAATTTAGGTAATATAGAGTATTCTATTTACCCTCATTGCTTTTATGGTTTACTAGGTCATCAAGGTATCACTCTAGGAATGTCACATAGTTGACCAAATTTTTTCCCTAGACATGTAAAATGAGATCCAAAGAGTATAGTAAATACTACTCATTGTTGTTGAATTTACCTTGGCATACTTTTTTACACAAGTAAGTGGGACATTTCCTTATCCTCTTAGATAATTCTATATATTTTAATCCTAGGTTGATGAAAAAATATCATAAATAATACATATTACATTGAAATTCTCATTGAGATCAGGGATTTCATGGAGGGGGAATTTAAATGATGTCTCTAACCTTGTCTAGGTCAATCATAATGCCTTTATACTAGATAAAGAAGACAAGGAACTTCATGAAAGTGACCACAAATTCACATATTAAGTGGTTTATCTTTATATTGTGGGTATAGATAATTCCAAATTCTTTCCCAATATCATTTATATAGTCTTGGAATTTTTGGGATTTTAACACCAAATCATCCACATACCACTCCTATATTATTCATAGAAGGGTCATAGCCTTCTGATAGGTTGTTACAATGTTCATCATGCTAAAGGGAATCACCCAATGATAATATGTTCCTTGGGTTTCCCTAAATGATGTGTTCTATCTGTATTCAAGGACTTTATAGATTTGATTTTATCTGATGTATCCATTCATGAAGGATAGGGATTGTAATTATATGGTAAAATCGATTGGAAAATCTATAACTAGGATGTGTAATTCATCCATTGCGAATTGGTAGTTGAGGTTATAAGAATCAATACAGAATCTAATTTTCCAATTATTATTTCTAAATTTTAAAATGTGATTTATCCACTAGGGGTACAAAACATCCAGGATGAAGTTGAATTTATTCATCTTAACAACTTCAACCTAGACTAAGGCACCATGGGATGGATTCATTTTCCTAAGTGACTACTTGTATCCAATATATCAAACAGTATGGTCAATATGGTGGAAATGAATAGGGTGTTAATATCTAGAATCTTCTTATTCTTCCAAGAGAATATATTGTGGTAATACATAAGGAATGTGATGTTTTACTCTTTTTTTATTAAAAGGAATTATGGAACTGATCAATGTTCACCTCAAGTATTACTTAGAACCAAGGTTCACCTATATCATCTAATCTATGGTACTAAAAACTTCTTCTTTAGAAGAAATATGGGATTCATTCATTTCTTCTTCATTAAAACCATACAAAATTAGGGGAGGATAAAAATATATCGCTTTAGAGGTAAAGAGAAAACATCACCTTCCTATCTGGGGGATGATTATTTGAAAGTATATTCATGTCCTTTTAGTCCTGAAAAGACCATTAATATAAAATTCAGGGCTCTTGTCCTATGTGTTTCTCACTGGTGAATTCCACCCAATATATTAAAATACCATGGTTCAATTTACCACAAATGTTTTGGTCCTAATCTTCAGAATACATGGGTGAGTTTTTAATTGATGGTAATAGGTTAAACTACTTGATATGTGTTGGGAGGGTGTTTCTCTAACTTTTTACTCACTTTTCCTTTGTATGGGTGGTATGTGATCTAGGAGCACTATGTCATTTATAGTATGATGATGTAGTGCCTGAGTTCTAGGTTTCCTATTTCAAAATAGTGGATCAGCAGTAAAAAACTTCTTCTCAGGTTATCCTATGGTTCTTACATGGTGTGTGTCAAATCATTATGTGTGTTTATGTACTTGAATTCTTAATCATAAGTCTAATTTCTGTCCATATTTCAATACAAATCTTTAATGTAGTGTTATTCACATGATTTTAAGTGTGTATTATCACTATGAAGTACCCCTGCTCAACCATTCAGGGATTATTTGAGGATATAGTGATGTGAAAAGGTGAAATATTCTTATAAGTGGATACAAGGCCTTACCATTAAGGAATTTAATTGGTTCCTTATGATAAAAACATTAACTAAATATTGGATACCAATCACCCTTGGAGAGAAGGGAATTTTTTGCCAGATGTTCTTGCCAGTAAAGGGAGTCCATGTGATTGTCTCATTTTATAAACTGGTTTGGGGTCTCTTCCTGATGATTCTAAAATTATTTTAAACAGATATGATCTCTACCTACATCATTTCAGACCTTCGTGAGTGGAGGGTGTTGTTGGATTATTGTTTTTTTATTAAAGTAATAAAAAGTTAACTTTAAGTTCCTATATTAGGACTTTAGTTGGATCTTTTTGAGTGGTTTTTTTTATCTTATCATATACTTGAATATTACGGTTGTAAAAATTAAATTTCTCTCTTTGTATCTCATATTACAAATAATCCAAGTCATAAAAATATATATCTAAGGACTAATGTCTACCAAACACCATCGAACAACAATTATATTGGGGTTTCTAGATATGTAAAGGGGCATATGTGGACCTATATGATTTTACCCTCATCTTATCTAGAGAAAGAGGCAATGAACTTTAATTCCTTATGATTGTATTCTTATTCATGGTAGACGTTGAATGTATATACTTTAGTCTCAAACATTATGGGGTTATCCAAGGCCTTGATTATGGATCATGAAGTGCCTTTAATGGGTTGATCATGTCAAGGATTAAGAGTTTGGTCAAGATATTGGAAAGGTACTTGAGGAGATCATGATTCCAATCAAAGGGTACGTTTCTACTCATGAGGGTTCATTACTTTACATTAAGTATAGAGGTCCATGTTGGTTGGGGTGGTGGTACTGTTTTGAAATCTTCCAAATTATTTCAATGATTGGATTGTTGTGGTTTGGTTAGATGGTCTACCAATTGAATGGAATGTGACAATACACTAGAGGATAATTTCATGTTTATTTGATATTATAGAGATTGAGTAAAATCCTTTATTCTTGCCTTAGAATCATAGATATATTTTTCTAGGATAAAACCATAAAAATTTTTCTTACCTAGGGAACATTTCCCCATAGAATATTAGCATCAGTGAGAAGTTCTAAGAGAATTTGATAGGTTTTCTTCACTCTTGGGGTCAATATTGTGGTCTACCAATATAATGTCATTAATAATGGAAAACTCTTTTTCCAAATTAGGGGAGCCTTATAATTAATCATCAATAAATGGATCTCCAAATTCTCAAAGGATCATGGAATTACCTCTTAATGAAGGGGGAATGGAGTTTATGAAGGTGTAGGTAAGATTCGTCCCCATAATAGGATCCTAGTCATTGTTGACATTTTACATAAATGCATGCAGTAAAAAATGATTTATGATTCATATAAGAAGAGTAAAATATAAAAAAAATAATGAGAACAAGATCAAGAGACATGTATATTTAAATGGTTCTCGAAATTATCTACATGTCTGCCAATAGGTATAAATATCACTATGTTTGAGAAAATAAATACTCGAAAAAATTATATTTTCACCCCCACCCCCCCCCCCAAACGTAGCTCGAATGATATCATAAATAATATGGTGAAATAGTTCCAATAACCACATAGTAATATCATTGCGCTACATTTACCAGTGGTTGAAAGTCCATGGAGCTATAGTGATCTATTGGTGTCAAAATTCAACCCTTATACGGTGACTATGAAAAGTCTGAGTTTCTACAATCCCCTATCACATGATACTATATTAATTATGTACTTTCTGAAGTACCTTATAGGTTTTTTCAGTCAACTCTCTTATCTTTCTCCAATGTTTCTACAATTACTATTACAATTATAAGTTTCTATAGTTTGAACCATGAAAATTCTGGTCTAATGTATAGTCCATGATACTAGCATTTTATCCCACTTCATCTAAACAAATCGAGATACACCATTCCAACATATGATATAGGTGGTGGGATTTTCAAGCATTATAGAGATTCCAAGATAATAGTTTCACCATAGTATATAAACTATCCTTGGAGTGTGTTGGGTGATTTAGTCATACATATATGGTCTTCTAGGATCAATCTATTAAGTTTTTGTCTCATCAATCATTAAACTTATATGATCCTCAATTTGAGACTCAGTATAATTTTCTAGAATCCTAATCATTATTAAGATTGTGTAAATATATATTACATGCACTTAAGGATCACTTAACACAACTATGTTGTGATACTCCATTATTTTGATCCAACCTTTGAAGATGAATATATCTTGGATGGTGTATCCAAGGAACCTCTAGTGGGGGGAAAGGTTGGGATGGTTCTTAGAATCAACCTCTTATGTCTTATTGGTATTTAAAAAATTAATCAAGTATTTATTCGTGTCATATATAATGAAGAAAAGTTCTTACTCTTCCTTGAAATATTAAACCTTATTCTTATGATCAATGAAAGGTTATGCTACTTGTCAATAATGATGGCCCTGGAAAATATTCTAATTGTGAATCTATACCTGAAAGAGCTTGTTCTGTGGGATCAATTAGAGATAAATAAACAAAGTGGATGGATTATGTATCATATTAGACATATATACTCTAAAAATATTTCATGCTTCTTGGTAGGATGTTGAATTATACTTTTGTGTGGTACTTATCCTCCTCAAGGATTTGGGTTCACTTAGTTAACTCTTGAAGTTTTCTAGAGTACATCAAGGAGATAGGGATTAAAACCATCTCTTCCTAAAAAACTTCTACACACATTCCTAAGAACTATTCCTATAGAACATAAACACTATGTGAGTATATTATTCCCTTGAATTGATCAATGAAGTTAGTGACATATTCATTCTCCTATTGTTGTCACTTGGAATAGTTAGTGAAACTCAACATATGAAAGGTGGATCTTAGCTAGTAGTGGAATTTATGATAAATATCCTACTAGGTGGGGATCGATCTAGATTATATATTTCTAAACCAAAAAAAAATTTGGTCAATTTATAGTCTGAATGACGAAATATATATTAGCTACCTAATTCTTCTCTAGGGTTCTTAGAATTATTCCACACCAAGAGGAAATGTGCATGAGCAACTGATCTAGGTTTTTGGTTCCATTTAAGGGAGTCAATTTCATGTTTCCAAAATTTGTAAGTGTAGGAATGTAGTCCACCCACTTTGGGTATGGATTCCTTTTAAGATTTGCTAAAAATCAATGTATCTCCAAGGATTCCAAGAAATAGATAAGGGAATTGATCATCATAACATGAGGGGATTCACCACAAGTTTTCCCACTAGCTGGTCAGTTGACTTAGGAAGAAGAATGTATATAGTCTAGTGGTGGGAAGTCATTTTGATCTGCTAGAGAGGGAGTTGAAGGGAATAATGCATTGTCTATCAAGTGATGGGATCCACCAGCATCAGTCCTTGTTGACTGACCCAGATATGTCGGTTGTCAAGGTTCCATGGGGAGTACAAGAGAGTCATCCTGAATAGACCCATGATCAAGATGGTATTTTAAAAGGAAATTATTGGTCATTTAGTTATAATAATCAATATAATTATGAAAGGAGGATATTTATACATCTACAGAACTTATCTGAGTAGCCTCAATCATACAGAAAGTTTCAACTACACCCTTTACTTTGTTGACTCTATGGTGAGTGTTTGAGAGTGGAAGGTGAGGTGGACTTCCAAGTCTCATAGAATATATTTTCTAATGCGATGGGCACCTATATGGGTTCACCTATATCTGATTATCCTCATGGGGAAAATATTCATCTCCTACCTTGTCAACATTATCATGCTCCTAGTTATCTGAGGGACCTATGGTGAGGACATTCACAATGGAAACGGTTATCATGGGAGATTTTCTAGAATCATTGGATAAAAAAATTTAAGAACATATTTTTTAAATCCATGAAGGAATAACTTGAGGACTTAATACTATCCCCAATATCTTACTTTAAAATTTGGATATTCCTCTTTAGTGATTTGGTACAGCACTCTAAGTGTTTCAAGATACACTTTCTAAAAGTTTTGGCAGTATCCATTATAGGCAGGATGATAGGAAACAGTAATCACTATGATTTTTACCGTTAGTAACTATTGGACCTTGTACTGAATGTGGTTAGAGATTTTTTGATAGGCCAACTAATGACCATGAAAGTGGTTAAACATCTCCCATAGATTATTTTGTAGTTATGCTTCATAATTTTTAGTAAGCTACTCCAAGATAGATAAATATGGACTCACCTATATCCAAAACATTAAAGGATACTAGTTAGTGACTAGAGCCTCCCATGGGATCCTTCCATTGTCCTTGTATCCTTCATAGGTTCAATCATACTATGAAGTAGTGAATTGGTGAAAAGTTATGACAGGGGTAAATTAAGACCACTTTTATTTTGTATTCTGGAGTGAGAGAGATTTAATCCGACACACCCTACCTAGGGCTGGGAAGGTTTCCTACTAAACTATTATAGGCTTAAAAATAATTCCCATATAGGGTGATGATTCTTCATCCTTTTTTTGAGGGAGTTATTTTTTTTCTAATGGTTTTTCAATTTTTTCATTATTGGAAAATATTAGGCCAGATCCTAATATTTTTCCTACCCTGGTGTAGAGGTAAAGGGAAAGGGTGTATGTGGTGCTAAGTATAGAATCATGAATAACCCCTGTAAGTAATCCAACACATACTTCATATAGGTATTTCTGGAGGTCTTTTAGAACCCTATGTACCTTCATCTTCAATTTGAATATCCTCAATCATTGGGTTCTTTCTCTAATGGGTTATATTGGTAGATAAATAAACATATATTTTGAATTTTGGGTGGTTTTGAGTCTGAATAACCATGGGTGTTTTTTCATCTATAACACATATTTTCCCTATGATGATGGAATAGAAGTTCCCTGAGTGACATATAGTCTATGTCAAAGAGTTCCTTTCCAAGGATATTTTATTTGGTTTCATGTATAGGATATCTATAGTTGTGGGTATCATAGGGAGGAACTCAATGGTACACTTCTTTGTCAGGAGGTGGAACTCTATGATATTTGTTGATGGTTATAGTTTGTGGGAGGGATAAAAAGTCATTCTTAGTGGTCAATTGTGGTCTCAATCATAGTATTGTAAAAATAACTCCATGAATTGTGGTCAGGGTGGAAGGGGATGCAATAGTAGATATAATATCAGGCTCTGATGGAGTAAAAAATGGTATCCTTCCCCTGAAGTGGGAATCATTCAGTCTAGACTAGGGTAGCTTGAATAAGAGTATCCTCAACATGTTTCTTCATCAACTCGGTTTTCTTATATTGATCCTGATGTTGGTTATTGGGCACCCTCATTGGTGAATCTCAAGTAAAATCTAAATCTAGAACATATGGGATATCCCCTACATATTTTGAATCATGGAATTTAGGGTTGGAACACTCTGAGGAGAGACTCCTGAAATGGTTGGTAGTAGTAATATGTTTTTCTTTCCCACTCAAATATATCTATTGATGGGGGAACTGACATGGTTCTATGGAATCTATATCATCCTAATACATCTATTGTGTTTTCATCATGCCCTCTCACAGTGAATAAGGGCATTAATTACCTCTATTTTTATAATCTATATTAGGGAATGTGGGAAAGATTTCTCATTATCCCTAGGAGTTGTAGTAGTCATCACCATATAATAGGTGTGTGGGGTATCCATGTGAGGGAACTCATGGTTTATAGAAACATCATAGATGATTCTCAAACACCATGACTATTAGTATTGGTTGGGGTACCTTGGATAGCATGTATGGGAGTCATAATTATGTGTGTATTTGAAGCCAACTGGGAGTACATGTTTGATTATGGTGATTTTCAATAATCCTAAAATTTCTAATCCTCTCATATTTTGAATTATAAGGGTTTCAAATATGGTTCTCCAATCTTAATTTTGATTATTTACTTCAGTTCTATTTCATCAAATTCACTAAGATGATCATGATCTTGGTCACATAATTCTTCTTTCTCGATGTGAGTGGCATGCCACCACTAGGGCTATAATGATGACACCCTTATAATAATGAGAGGATAGAATGTTTCCACTTCCCTTAAAAGAGTCTCTTTAAAAATCTATAACTCTCATATACACTTAATAAATTCTCATGAATCTCATTCCGGATAACATGTCTATGTGGGAACTGGTTTATTACCTCACTTGGTTCATTTATAGAGTGATTACCATTCAATAATAATTGATGAGTGTGTCAGAGACATTGGGACTATAGATATTTCTTTTTCTTCCTTAGTTCAATCTATGATAAAATCCTATTGTCGTCATATTAGGAATCTTAGGCTTGTTACCTAAGGAATATAGTTCCCATCACATGAGGTATCGTATTCTCATCGCATAAGGAATCATGGTATCATCACCAAATGAATCATGTTTTCATCAAAAAACAAATCATATACTCCCGACTTGATTTATCTTAAGATCTTAACTTAAAGCATATTATTCTCATAATATGAGGCATCCTATGATCATAATATAAGGCATATTAAACTCATAACCTAAGTCATTTTTTATCATCACACAAGGAGTCATATTATTATCACAAAAAGAATCCTAATTTCATAACCTAATTCATCTCTTGATCATCACATGAGGTAATAAAGGGTATTCTCATGATCATTTCACAAGAGTGGGGTTATCCACTTATATTAATCACATAATGT
This sequence comes from Viscum album, assembly GCA_963277665.1. Classification (NCBI taxonomy): domain Eukaryota; kingdom Viridiplantae; phylum Streptophyta; class Magnoliopsida; order Santalales; family Viscaceae; genus Viscum; species Viscum album. The sequence goes on along the minus strand of OY728164.1, from coordinate 2,002,745,813 downwards.
ATTTCCCAATTTAGTATCTAGTGAGGATTATCATGGTTTAAATAATAATAGGGATTAATCCTCTAATTCTTTTCACATAATAATCATCATAGTTTAATTTCCAGTGAGGATGAATCCTCTAAGGCTCTCCATGTAAGGGTGGATATGGTTTATAGTCTAGTGGTTATGCTCGATTGAATCAGACCTCATAGTTATGTACTCTAGGAGGATTAGTGATTCTTTAAGTATATATGAGGTGGTAATGATATTGGGATGTTATAATTTAACCACAAAGATGCATCCTACATATCCTATTAGAGCATCAATCAATACCCATGTAGTTTGAGTTTCATAGTTTAAGGTGGCGTGGTAGGGCCAATTCATGGATTTTAATATAGATTGGTAAGTATTATTGTGTTGTGAAAGGTAAAACATATTGGGATATAATTTTTCTTACATATTACATAGTATGTCATGTTCCTATAAGTAATAGGCATGGATACTACTCAACCCATGTTTGATTTAAAGGGATTAGGGGTGAAATACCATGATACCAGTTGTGTGTATGGATTTCACATTAGTGGACATAGATATGGTAAATCTAGGTCCCATTATCCATACACTATCATGTATGTTAGTATTGGGGAGATGGAATCAAATATATGGTTTATAACACTCTTTAACCCAAAATTTAGTTTTGTTCGAAACTATGACTCTCATGAGGCATTTTTCCTTTGCATGAGAAGTGTTTTTCATAGACCGAAGTTTTGAAGGATTTGTGTTAAGTAAAATAAAATATAATTAGGATATTTTGTAAGGTATTTCATATTTTGACCCTAGACTTTTACACATATCATTACATGATTTTAGTCATATTTAAACATCATATTACAATCCAGAGATCATTAAGTCTAGTGTCTTTGAAGATTAGGTACATAATTAAACATCATAAAAAATTATTTAATATCCAGATTGATCTCCTAACTTTCATTTCGCTCAAAAATATTCATAGGATAACCTAGGTATAACATGAAAAATGTGATGAGATAGAAATCTCAGAAAGCTAATAGTCATAAGAATAAATCTTTAGCATGTGGGTTAGAAGGCATCACATAATGACATAAAAAGACATGGAACATGATTGAACATATGGGATAATAACATATAAAACATGGGATAATATAAACATGTAATAATATTAATGTGTTAAAATATAAAACATGACTTTATCGTGATTCAAATCTCATTGCACATAGAGTAGAACAAGTCAAGTCTAACAACTAAGACCATTGCACATGGAAAACGAGTTAAGGCTAACCATCAAGACTGTTGCACATAACTTCTCATGAGACTAAAATTTACCTAATGAATTTAAGTGATATCTTGGTGCACCTATAATAAAATTTTTAGGAATATGTGTTCCAAATTTAGAATAATGCATAATAAATCAAGCATAAACATAAGGGTTCCCCATGGTAAGAATTGGGTATCATAATCTTATCAAAAGTCATAACATAAGAGAATATCAAAATTGTGTCCATGAAAGAAAGTATTTGAATCATTAATGGACATTAATAAGGAGAAATATCCACATATCATGATTGGATATTTCAAATTTAAGTGACAAATTTTAAAAATATTATTTAAGAAACTTTAGAATTAAAACATTTTAGTGCGGTTTTACGGAAAATATTGAAGAGATTTTAAATAAAAAAATGGAATTATATTTTAAATAAAACCAGAAGTGATCAAATAAGTTTTTCATAGTAAAAAAATTTATTTTATAAAAAATAATGGTGGCTAAAAAAAATTAGAGTGCACATGAAAATGAGTAAGAATTCAGAAAGTTCCCTTAAAACAGTTTGCTTATCGGAAAGTACCAAGAATGGAACCACTTAAAAACATGTATATATCTGAATAAAAAGGATGAAAATATATTGATAAATTATTTTGGAACATTTAAATAGAATTTATAATTTTTAAATAAAATAAAAGATAATTTAATTTTGGTAAAAATAGAGGAAGAGAAATCCGAAGAAACAATCGAGGTTTGTGTAGAATCCCTTACCTTGAGTCTGAAGGTGTTCTTTAGTTGATCTTAATGAAATATATAATAAAATTAGATTCATTAACTAATAATTAAAGAACCTATTATACATGTAGTTTATTTATTATAACCTTAATAATTTCATTTATTCCCTTTTTGAGGAGTTATAGTGTTTAATTTTATAGTTCGGTAGTACTCTTTTTCTTATTTTTCATGATATGTTTTCTTGTATAAGAGTATGGAAGTTCATATAAAATTGGAATGGTTTTACAAAAGTGTAATTATATTATATTAATGAACTTATAGAAGATAAAAAGTTTATATAATTAATTTGATTTTGTGGTATGAGGATGAATCGTTATACAAAATTTTAATCATAATCGCTTGGATTAATTTTGTGGTTTTTTTATCACAAAGAACTCATTTTGTTTCATAAATTAATATCATGTATATGTTGGAACCATAGTCATTCTTTGAATGAATTGGAGTATGGTTTTTGTTTGTTTTCAACCCTCAATGGAAGTTCAGAATGTGAAGTGATCATATAGAACAAGAAGATAACAGTATTGAAGTTGGCACTGTTTTCCAGTGTTTGCCAAATTTTTGGGCCTGAAAATCAAAAAATGGAGAAATTTAGTTTTTGGAAAAGAGACTTTTGTGTTTTTGACTTGATGTAGATTAAACTAGCGCAGCTTTTTTTCAAGATCAGAACATGAAAATATGGCAAAGGGAGAAGGGATCTCAAGTTTTATGTTTAGTCGTGCAAGTGACTTCCGCGATGAAACTTGCGCGCTGAGGTAAGACTTGAGCGCCGTCGCGTAGGGTATCTGAATGCCTATAAATATAGGAAGACCCCTCTTCATTCAGTATGAAGTTCAAAATTAGAGAAAATCATAGCTCCTGTCACACAGGTGTAGTGGTCGCGCAAGTGGTGGTGGGTCGCGCAAGTTGAAGTTGTGTGGCAGTTGTTTTTTGCGTGTCCAAGGTGGTGTGGGAGATAAAGGGTGCTGGTCTCCCAAGTTTGGATTTGAAAAAGGAAGTGTCGCGCAAGTGGTTTGGTGACACTTGCGCGCCAGGATTTGAAGAAGCGCGACAGTTGACCTTTGTGCGCCAAAACTGGTTTGGGTGGAAAAGAATGAGAGTTGCGCAAGTTTGAAGTTGAAGAAGTGAGTGTCGCGCAAGTGGGAGAGCTGGACTTGCACGCCATCTTGAAACTTGTGCACTGGTCTTGGAGAATCGCGCCAGGTGTGGTTGAAGAACGCCAGTCTTTCTGGGGCTGTGCAAGAGCTGGTTGTTTTCCCAATACCTTTGGTGTAAGGTGAGATTAGTCTATGGGTGGAATTCGGACTTCAACAGAGCATCTACATACAACAGAGGATGCATTCTTTTGCAATGATGAAGAGACCTTCACGTTTATAAATTTAGTGGGACTTCACCAAGGGAAGTGAGCTAGGGGGAGTCAATGAGAGTGACCCAAGGGACGCAGTAGGGTATCCCTGAACAATAGTAAAGGCAGTGAGCCTGGGACATAGTGATTGCTCCCAAACCTTTGTAATCCACAACGAGTGAAGAATAATGGAATTTGGTACGACCGAAAACCTGTCGGTGTATGTTCCTTGGACATAGCCCTTAGTGGTGAACCAAGTAAAAATTTTTGTGTCATATATTTGCATGTGAATGTTTTCTTTATTCTCATATCTATTATACAGGTTAAAAAAGTTTCTACCAATGTGGGAACAAGATTTTTTAGTTTAAAGGAAAAAATTTGACACCCTCATTCACCCCTCCCCTCTCAAGGTGTCTCGGGTCCTTCAAGTGGTATTAGAGGGAGGTTACTGGTGTTTGATCTGTTTTATACCTCCATGGAAAATTCAGCCAATGTTAGGGGAGTTCCCCTCTTTGATGGAAGTAATTTTCAGATTTGGAAGAACATAATGAGATCTCATCTAAGATCCCTTGGAATGGATGCTCTGTTTTCCACTATGTAAGGTATACATGTTACTGATCCAACAAGGCTGGCTATGACTGATGCGGATAGGAAAATTGTTGATGTAGATGCTAAAGCACAGAATGCTCTCACCGCAGCACTTTCTAATCAGATCTATCTAAAAGTGATGAGTTTCACCTCAGAAAAGTCCATGTGGGATAAACTTAAAAATATTTATGAAGGAGATATCAAAGTGAAAGAGGCAAAACTACAAGTCCTGCACAATAGGTTCGATGATCTGAAGATGCATCCTGATAAGAATGCAGATTCCTTATTCAATCGAATTACTGAAGTGGTTGGAGCTATTCTGGGTCTAGGTGAAGAAATCACAGACATAGAAATTGTGAAGAAAATATTAATAATACTTCCACCCCTTTACAATGAAAATGTTTCAGCCCTTGAGGAAATAGATCTTTCCAAAAATTCTCTGGATGATCTACTGAGCAACCTGGTGGCATATGAAATGAGGGTCAAACCAGAAGATGTTATGACTCGAGTAAGCAAGGAAATGGCATTCAAATCCATGGAGAAAATGAAAATATCAAAATATAGTAGTGGTGAAGACGATGAGGAAAAAGAAATTCTTTCTCTAATTTCCAAGAAGTTTCAGAAGGGAAAAGGGAAATTCAAAGGGAAGTTACCGCTAGCTTGCTTTCATTATGGAAAAGTCGGGCATATTGCTTCTCAGTGCTTAAGAAATATCGATGATGATGATAGTGATGTTGAAAACATTGAGAAGCCTCAGAAAAGGTTTTTCAAGAAAGGAGACTTCAAATATAGAAATAAAGTTCTGAAGAAGAGTTTTGTATGTGAAGAGGAAGAAGATGATAATGAATTATGTGATGAAGAAGAACCAGAATTTAAAACTGGGAACCATGCTTCCATGATGGCCACTATTAAAAAATCAGAAGAAACTAGTGGAGAAAATCAGTTGAAAACTAGTGGAGATCCTAATTTAAAACTTAAGGATGCTGTTAGTAAGATCAAGATTAAATGTAAGAGCTGAAATAAGTGGAAATCAATTGTAGAAGAATCAACTTAATATGTTGATCAACTTTAAGCTGAAATTGAACGAGTGGAAGAATTGGTGAAAGTACAGTCTAAAATAATTGAAAGCAATGATGATGTAGTGGATCTGAAGTTGAGAATTGAAGAGCAGGAAAAGGTCATCAATGACCTCACCTCCAGACTAGAGGAAAATTCCAAGACTCTTGAGCATCTTGAGGAGTAAGTTATTACTATTAGTAGTAAACTTAAAAAAGATTCAATTTCAAAAGAATCAAGGAAGAAAATACACTTTGGAAGGATCTCAGATGCTGAGCTGTTGGAGAGAGAGAAACGTGACTCTAATGGAGTTGAAAAGATTTTAAATGATCAAATACATGCCTGCATAAGAAATAATGGAATTGGTTGTGAGGCAGAATTGTCAAATGCTATAAATAAAGGTGACAAAAATAAAGGCAAGATGAAAGTGGGTGATGTGGGAAAGTCTTTTGAAGTGATGAAATAGAAACCCCCAATTCAATATGAATGAATAAAAGAAGATTGTCCTCGAGCCTCATGGAAAAAGGATCCCTCATACTATTATCCCAAAGAAGAAGGAATGAGTACAAATAGAAGTAAGAAGACATTTCCTCTCATGAAGTGTCAGTTCTATGGATATTTGGGCCATACCATGTCTTATTATGAAGAGGCAAGAATCTATCTGAATGGAGAAGATATAGGATTTCAACATAGGAGAAAAAATTCATATCCTAATTCTTTTAGAATAAACAATTTTGATGGATATTGTTTTTTTGTTCTAACTTTGGTCATAAGGTTGTTAATTGTAGGTAGAGAAGGGACATGGACACCTCATACCGAAGTTTGAGACAAGTCAAGTCTCATTTTCAAGACAGTGTTGCTCTTTATAATAGGTTTTCTCCTCTCAAAGAATATTCGGACTATGAAGAACCTAGGTACATGGAAGAGATAATTTAAAGGCCATTAGTGCTCTATACTCAATCCAATGTCTCATGGAAATAAAAGAAGAAAATTGAGAAATCCAACCTTGCAGAGGTGGCCCTCAAAGCTAAAAAAAAAGCAACAGTGCCTGGATTCTCGATAGTAGTTGTTCATCTCATATGACATGTAATGTTGGCTTGTTAACAGATATCAAAAGTAAGGTTGATGGTACAATACGATTTGGTAATGATGGAGCTCTGAAAATCAGAGGCAGTGGAAGTACAGAATTAGCTTTTGGAGAGCTAAAGAAGATGGAAGTCCCTTATGTAGATGGACTACGTCATAATCTACTCAGTGTGAGTCAACTCTTTGACTCAGGACTTATAGTTACTTTTAATCAGAAAGGCTGCACTATCAAGGGAAAGATAGAAAATTCACTTATGAAGGGATACAGAACATAAAGAAACTTGTATCAGGTTGATAGTAAAGAAACTGTTTGTTACATAACTATTGAAGAATAAAACAATTTGTGGCATCGGAGACTGGGACACATCAATCAACAAGACATGGATAAAATATCAAAATTGAGGATTGTCATGGACATTCCCAACCTGAAGTGTGGTCGTGAAAAATATTGTGATGCTTGCATTCGTGGAAAGATGGTATGCAGTTCATATTGGCCAAAGAAGAAAAGGGAATCTCATCTTCTTGATCTAATTCATACAGATATATGTGGTCTAATAAATGTTTCTGGAACTCATGGAGAAAGGTTCTTTTTCCTTTTCATAGATGATTACAGTAGAATGTCTTGTGTAATGATCATTCACAGGAAATGACAAGTGCTTGACTGCATGAAAACATATCAGCGAATCACCAAGATTGATACTGGATAAACAATCAAAGTGTTGTGATCTGAAAATGGAGGGGAATACACATCCATTGAATTTGAAAATTACCTAGAGAAGCATGGGATAAAACATCAGGTATCTGCTGTGAGAACTCCACAAAAAAATGGAGTTGTTGAACGTATTAATCAATACGTGAACAACATGGCATGAACTATGCTGATTGAGGGTCGTATTCCACGACATTACTGGAAAGAGGTTGTTCAAGCTACAATGTATATTCAAAATCAAACAGGACTTTATATGGGTGAGACGATGACACCATATGAATTGTGGCAAGGAAGGAATCCCTCTTTTAAATACTTTTGTGTTTTTGGAAGTAAATGCATCATTATAAACAAATAAGGAAATCAAGGGAAGTATGGTGATAATGAAGATGAAGGAATTTTCCTCAGATACCCAATGAACAGAAAAGCCTAAAAGTGTTTCAACAAGCGATTAGGAAGGATTGTGGAAAGCAGTGATGTAAAGATAATTGAAGAGAAAACCACAAATTCTTCAAGGAATTTATATGTTGATGTGATAGAAAGTAAGGAAGATAGTGAACGTGGAGAAAATACAAATACAAAAATAGAGGAAGCTGTACAAAACACTCAACAGTCACATCATGATGTTGACTCAGAAGAAGAATATGAAGAAGAAACTATGGCTGGAGAGAATGAAACTGAACCACACAGGAGAAATCGAAGAGATGATATTGATCCATCTAACATAATTGGGGATAGGAGTGCACCCACACAAACAAGTAGGATGAGGAATAACAAGCAATCTTCATTTCCTTCAGTTGTGGATCCATCCTCATTTAAAGAAGATGTAAAGGATGAATCATGGGTGAAATCCATGAATGAAGAGTTAGATTAGATTGACAAGAATCAGACATGGGATCTTGTACAGAGACCCGAAGGTCACAATGTTATTGGCACAAAATGGATCTTCAAGAATAAGTTTGATGAGCATGGAAGGGTTATTAGAAACAAGGAATTACTGGTATATAAAGGAAACTCCCAGATTGAAGGTGTTGATGTTGAAGAATCCTTTGCACCAGTGGCTAGACTGGAGTCAATCAGTCTTTTCCTTTCCATGTCACTCCAAAGAGGATATAAAGTATATCAAATGGATGTCAAGACAGCATTCTTGAATGGTTTACTCGAAGAAGAAGTCTACATTGAACAACCAGTGGGTTTTGTTCTTGGTAGTGATGAAACAAAGGTCTACAAACTGAAGAAAGCTCTATATGGTTTGAAGTAGGCACCAAGAGCATGGTATTTCTGATTGGACTCGTATCTCAAGAAGCTAGAATTTAAAATAGGAGGAGTATACCACAATATATACGTGAAGAATTCTCCAAAATATCAGTTCATGGTTATATTCTACGTCGATGACATTATATTTGGTTGCAGCAGGCAGAAATCAGTGGATGAATTTTCCAATCACATGAAATCAGAATTTGAAATGTCTATGATTGGGGAGCTCACATATTTCTAAGGGATGCAGGTGATTCAAAGTAAAAATTACACTTTCATTTATTAAGAAAATTATGAAAGAGAGATTCTGAAGAAGTTTAATATGCAAGACTCCAAACCAATATCAACTCTGATTGCAGTTGGAACCAAACTTGGAAAGTATGAGGATGGGGACTCTGTAGACCCCACTATGTACAGGAGGATAATTGGGATCCTATTGTACCTGAAAGTGACATGGAAATATATTGTCTTTGCAACCTATCTAGCGGCTCGCTTTCAGAGTAATCTATAGGAGGAACATATAACAGCAGTAAAAATAATCATGAGGTATATTCAAGGTACTCACAATTGTGGATTACACTTTTCTCCAGGAAGAAACAGTGAATTTTCATCATTTTTTGATGCTGACTGGGCTGGAGATGTTGTTGACAGAAAGTACGCCTGTGGTGGAGCATTCTATATTGGAAATAAATGTGTTGGATTGTTGAGAAAGAAACAAGAAAGTACTTCTCTTAGTACTACTAAAGCTGAGTATATATCTACCACAAAGGCGTGTACTCAACTACTATGGATGAAGCAACAACTAACAGATATTGGTGATGAGGTGAGCAACCAATGGTAATTTAATATGATAACAAGAGTGCAATTGATCTTATGAAGAATCATGTTTAGCATTCCCGTACAAAACATATTGAAATCATGTATCACTTTATCAAAGAAAAAGTTGAGCAAGGCATGATTAGAATGGATCATGTGGGAACTGATGAGAAAGTGGCCAATATCCTGACGAAGCCATTATGAACGCCTGTGTTTGAGAAGCATTGGTTGAACCTTGGTGTTCATCCACCTCTCAGTGCATAAGGAGGTTACGCAAATCCCCTCCCCCCGGTTTTGTTAATTGTTTTTAATTCATTTATGGAAGCGATGCAGGTTTTTGGAGGAGATACTATCCAGGGGGAGTGTGGTTTGAGCTGAACAATGAACAATTACCGATCTTTGGGTTTATTTTCAATGGGGGAGAAAGGAATAAATTCAGGCATGTAATGTTTCTATGACACTGTAAGAGAATTTCTTGGGCGTCTTTGAGAATTCCAAAACAAGGGAACCCAATTCAAGCTTCCTCTCTTGTTTTCTACACAGAGCATTGCTTACGTAGACTTAGATTTTTGGCTGAGTTAATTCTTGCATTTGTGGTTTGCCTATGGCTGGTGCTCTATTGAATTTATTTATTGATTGCCAACAAACCCAAAGGGGGATATTGATGGAACCATGGTCATTATTTGCATGAATTTGATTATGGTTTGTGTTTGTTGTCAATCCTCAATGGAAGTTCAGAATGTGAAGTGATCATACAGAACAAGAAGATAATAGTATTGAAGGTGGCACTGTTTTCCAGTGTTTGCCAAATTTTTGGGCCTGAAAATCGACAAATGGAGAAAAGTTGTTTTTGGTAAAGAGACTTGTGCGTTGTTGACTTGAAGGAGAGGAAACTTGCGTGCCTTTTTTTCAAGATCAAAACATGAAAATATGGAAAAGGGAGAAGTGCACTCAAGTTTTATGTTTGGTCGCGCAAGTGACTTGCGTGCCGAAACTTGCGCCCGAGGGAAGACTTGCGCGCTATCACGCAGGGTATCCAAACGCCTATAAATATAGTTCTAACCCTCCTCATTTGGTACGAAGTTAAGACTTAGAGAAAATAAGAGCTCCCGTCGAGCAGGTGTAGTGGTCGCGCAAGTGGTGGTGGGTCGCGCAAGTTGAAGTTGTGCGGTAGTTGTTTTTTGCGCATCCAAGGTGGTTTGGGAGAGAAAGGGTGTTGGTCACCCATGTTTGGAGTTGAGGAAGTAAGTGTCCCGGAAGTGGTTTGGTGACACTTGCATGCCAGGATTTGAAGAAGCGTGATAGTTGAGCTTTGCATGCCAAAACCGGTTTGGGTAGAAAAGAATGTGAGTCGCGTACGTTTGAAGTTGAAGAAGTGAGTGTCGTGCAAGTGGGAGAGCTGCACTTGTGCGCCGTCAGGAAACTTACGCATCGGGCTTGGAGAAGCGCACCAGGTGTGGTTGAAGTATGATAGTCTTTCTGGGAATGTGTGAGAGCTGGTAGTTTTCCCAATACCTTAGGTGTAAAGTGAGATTAGTCTACGGGTCGAAGTCAGACTTCAACAGAGCATCTACATACTACAGAGGATGCATTCTTTTGCAATGATGAAGAGACCTTCATGTCTATAAACTGAGTGGGACTTCACTAAGGGCAGTGAGCCAGGGGGAGTTAAAGGGAGTGACCCGAGGGACACAGTAGGCTATCCCTGCACAATTTTAAATTCATTTAGCCTGGGACAGAGTGACTGTTCCCAAACATTTAGAATCTACAACGAGTGAAGAATAGTGTAATTTGGTATGACTGACAACCTGTCAGCGTATGCTCCTTGGACGTAACCCTTAGTGGTGACCCAAGTAAAAATTGTGTTGTAATCTCTTTGCATGTGAATGTTTTCTTTATTCTCATATCCATTATACAGGTTAAAGTAGTTTCTACCAATGTGGGAACAAGATCCGTTAGTTTAAAAGAAAAAGTTGACACCTTGATTCACCCCTCCCCTCTCAGGTGTCCCGGGGTCCTTCAGTATAAAAAAAAAATTATACAAAATTATATAAGTTATAATAAATATATTATAACCTGGTTCAACCATAAAAATATTTTCATATCCATCCTTGAATATGATAATAGAAATTGAAAACTCATCATCCTTGAATGTGATAAATTAACACATCTCGGATGGTGTTTTCATTTTTAGTGAAAAAGGAGGGAGAGGGAGATAAGATGATGAATTATTTCATTATCATCACAAAATTTTAGTATATTTAAATTAATGAAGTTATCAAACCATTTGTATGAGGGGTGGTGAGGATAGAAAATAAAATAAAATAATTTCAAAATAAAATAAAATAAATGAAAAGAATAATTTACCTCTTGAATTTATCTTCCTTGACAGCTTCTTAAGGGAAGAGGTTATGGTCTATTGATGAGACCAAGAGCTCCTAGATGTGGGGAGGGGATTGGGAAGATAATTTATAGAATTTATACAAGTCACTAGTATTGATGGGTGTGAGTAGAATAGGTGGTGAGGGGTGGTATTTATAGTTGATGAGAGGAGTGTTTTATCAATATTTAATTCATTATTTTATTATTTTTCTCAATATAAGAAATAGTGATGATTATTGAGACTAAATATAGTAATAATATCATGTGATTTTGAACCAATGGAGCCTACATCATCCATGAATTAATAAATAATGTATTTAACTTATAGTGTATATATACAGTAAATTACCGTATTTTACTATTCACCAAAAATTCATGTATTTCAGAAATACCCTAAACATTTTTTAATGTGTAGAATCCAAAAATGAAATCAATTTTATGAAAATATTATAAATTTAATTTTTAATTAAAATCATAATTTACTTGAAAAAATACAAATTTTAAAATTAAAACTGCTTTTCTAACACAGTGAAAAATTAATTAAGGTCTTATAAAATTATATTATAATCATAAGAAACCAAATATTGTTTTATGAATAAATTTTCTTTTAGTTTACTAAATTAATCATAAAATTGTAATTTTTTTAAATAAAATGTCGGGGTTGAATCCCCATTTTATTATTAAAGCATAGAAAAGTGTTCTTTAAAATGGGTAGAGGGAGACCCATTACATAGCCTGAAGGCCCAGTGGGCATATATCCCATTACATGGCCCGTATGCCCAAATTTGTTGGTCCAAGGCCCATACTATGAATAGTACTCCTACAGTACCTGCCTGCTACAGTTCCCGCATAGTACCCACCACTGCTATAGTGTCCTGTCACCGCTACAGTGTCCTGCTGCCCGATACAGTGCCCACCATTTCTATAATTCTACCACTGTTGTAGTACCACTACAGTACTACTAAAGTAACCTATGACCAATGGGTTTTGTACCCCCATTTTTCAGGTAGAATTACAAAGAGATTACCACTAAGGGTCACATTACTATTCATAAGGGTCACATTACTATTCCAAAGGTCAAGTTACTATTTCAACGATACGTATTCCTTCACTTCTATAGATAATTTTTCTTTCACTCATTCTTTATTTATAAAGTTTTTATTGTGTTTTATATGTAATATTATGAGATTATACTATAAGAAATAATTATAATAAATAAATTACATTGATAAAACATTGGGTCATTACATTATTCCCCCTTATGAAATTTCACCATTGAAATTTCATTTTACATTCAAAGCTGAAAACAAGTGATGATACTTTTCCTTCATTGTTTCCTCTAGTTCCCATGTTGCCTATTTATACTTATGGTTCCACCATAGTACTTTGACCACATGTGTAGTCTTGTTGCATAGAACATTATCTATACAATCCAATATATTCATTGGATGCTCCTCGTAAGAAAGATCATTCTCCAACTATACCTCCTCTAAAGTCAGTACATGTGAAGGATCTGGTATATACTTCTTCAAGAGGGATATATGGAATACATCATGTACTTTAGACATGGTAGGTGGAAGTGCAAGTCGATATGCCACAGATTTGACACGATCAAGGATCTATAAGGGGCCGATATACCTAGGACATAGCTTTCCTTTCTTTACAAATATCATGACCTTCTTCCATGGAGATAATATATGGAATACCATGTCTCCAACTTTGAACTCAAGGTCTCATCGACTATTTCTTATATAACTCTTCTATCGACTTTGGGCGTCCTTGATGTGTTGTTGAATGTTTTTCACCTTCTCCACCATTTATTCAACCATTTTAGGTCCTAGTATCTTACTCTCACTGATTTCATCCCAGTATGCTAGTGTTCTACACCTTTTTGGATAAAGGGCTTCATATGGATCCATTTGGATACTGGAGTAAAAGATGTTTATGTAGGAGAATTTGACCAGCGAAAGATGTTGGTCTCATCCTTCTTTGAAGTATATAGAACATGTTCTCAACATTTCTTCCAATGTCTGAATAGTTTTCTTAGATTGCACATCAGTTTTAGGATGATAGGCCATACTGATGTTTAGCTTAGTTCTTAGAGCATGTTGGAGACTTTTCCAGAACTTAGAGGTGAATCTAGGATATAAATCAGATATAATAGATAATGGTACACCATGTAGACTTACCTCCTCTTTGATATATATTTGTGCAATTTGATCCAATGATAAGTCCTCTTGAATTGCGATAAATTGAGCTGTCTTTGTAAGACAATCTACAATGACCCATATAGCATTGTTTCCTTTGGATATCCTTTGATGTCTAGTGACAAAGTTCAGGGTGATGTTTTCCCACTTCCATGTTGTAATGGGTAGTGGTTGCATCATCCCCTTATAATTTTTCTTTTTAGCCTTCACTTGCTGACATACCAGGAACTTTGATGTAAAATTAGAAATCTCTTTCTTCATATTGTCCCACCAATAATTATCTCAGATATCTCGATACATCTTTTTTCTCCCTATGTGAATAGAGAACGTTGAGCTATGTGCATCATTCATAAGCTTTTCCTTTATCTCTATATTGGATGGTACACATAATCATAACACAAATCTTATGAATCCATCCTTTTCAATCTTTAACTTAGAGGATTTCCCATTTCTAATAGCTTCCACCCATTTCTGAATTCCCACATCATTTCTTTCATCATCCTTTATTTTCTCCAATAGGGATAGTTTAGAAATAATTTGATAAAGGATTGATGATGTTTTTTCCTTAACAATCCCAATGTCTATCCTTTTCAAGTATAAGAAGATCGTAACCTTTTAAATTCTCATCATTGATAAAGATGCAGGATCCTTTCTACTTAGAGAATCTACTACCTTATTTGCCTTAAGGAGATGGTAGTGGATTGAGAAGTCATAATCTTTAATGATATAAAACCATATTTTCTTGCAAATATTAATATCCTTCTATGTGAATATATATTTGAGACACTTTTGATTAGTATATATCTCACACTTATCTCGATAGATATAATTCTGCCAGATTTTCAATGAAAAGATAATAGTTGCTAACTCCAGATCAGGTGTGGGATAGTTTTTCTCATGAATTTTCAACCATATTAAGTCATATGATATCACTTTATCATTTTTCCTTAGTGGACATACTAAACCTTTCTTTGAATCATCACTATACACCACAAAGATTTCTCCACTTTTTGGGAGTGTGAGTACTTGCACAGTAATAATCCTCTTTTTATCTTCTTAAATATTTCCTCGCATTATTGAGTCCATATGAACATCACTCCATTCTGTGTAAGCTAGGTCACTGGGTTTTACAATCAGGATAAGTTCATCACAAATCATCGATAATACCTGTCTAGACCTAGAAAGATGCAGATATTCATTACAGACGTTGTATTGGGCTACTCTTAAATTTCTTTCATCTGGGAAGGGTCCATATATTTTTCGTTTCTATTAATAACATTCCCCAAGAATGATACTTATTCTATCCAGAACTCACATTTACTATAGTTTGCATAAATTTTCTCCCATCATAAATTCATCAACATAGTATTAAAATTCTCCTCATGTTCCTCATTTCTCTTGGAGTATATTAGAATATCATCGATAAAGACTACCACAAATTTATCGAGGTAATCTCTAAAGACTACATTAATTAAATCCATGAATATTGTTAGAGAATTACTGAGTCCTAAGGGAATAACTATGAACTAATAGTGTCCATACCTCATTCTAAATGTAGTCTTGGAAATTTATTCCTTCCTCACCATTAATTGGTGATATCCTGACTGGAGGTCTACCTTAGAGAAATAATTGACCCCACAAAACTGATTGAAAATTTTACTTATTCATGGAAGGGAATACTTGTTCTTTATTGTGATTTTATTTAGCTTTTGATAATCAATGCAGAGGCACATTGATCCATTTTTCTTGTTAATGAAGAGAACTAGTGCACCCCATGGTGAATCTTTTGGGTGTATAAAACCCGTCTACATATTCTCATGTAACTACTTCTTCAACTCTTCCAGCTCTACATTGGTCATTCTATAAGGTGTCTTTGACATAGGTAGGGAATAAGGAATAAGTTAAATTGATAACTCAACCTCTCGATCAGGAGGAAGACCATGAAATTATTCTTGGAATACATCAGTGTAATACATCATGATGGGAATTTCTTCAACCATGATTATCTCCTTTGTTTCAATAATTTGATCAAGATATGATTTCTCAAAAGGCAACATTATCCATACTTGATAAGATGATTCTAATATAGATTCATCTTCCTCCTTACAATTTTATAAGAATGAAGGATTCTTTGGGATGTGAAGAGTGACCTCCCTTTATCGATAGTTGATGTTGGATTTATATAAATATATCCAAACCATTCCCAAAATAGCATCAAACTCCACCAAAGTAAGTATGAAAATATTTTCTGGTAGGTTCGGTCCACAAACATTTACCGGGGAGGAGTTATAAATCTTGGACGCAATAATTTCTCCATTCGACATTCTCATAGATATCTCAACCTCTATATTTTGAGGTGGTGTTTGAATAGTTCAACTAAACTTGAAAGATATGAAAGAATTCATAGAACCAAAATAAAATATTATGCTCACTATTCTTGAATAAATAAATAGTGTACCTATCCTCATATCATTGTCTAGCTCCACCTCAGTAGTAGTGATAGCATAAACCCTTACTTGTTTCCTTATAGGTTATTATTGATTGCCTCTGATAACCCTTGGCTTAGGGAAATTTTTCACAAAATTCTCATGTTTCTTTTAGTTATAACACTATACTATAGGCCAAGTTCTGATATGAACCTT
This sequence comes from Viscum album, assembly GCA_963277665.1. Taxonomy (NCBI): domain Eukaryota; kingdom Viridiplantae; phylum Streptophyta; class Magnoliopsida; order Santalales; family Viscaceae; genus Viscum; species Viscum album. Next base: position 2,002,729,660 of record OY728164.1, on the reverse strand, counting down.
CCTTTATTCTTCCACATTAGTGGGATTTTTCGTATCCCCTCAATAGTTCTTAGTCAGATGTCCCATTCTTTTACATTTTAAACAATTCCTAGTTCACTTTAGATATTTCCCGAGATTCTTATTCCCACAATTTTGAGATGTGGGATGTTTGTTCTTATTTACATCATGGGATTTATTTGTTAAACCACCAATAATGGGCCCCATTTTCCTCTTTTTTTCATCGGGCCCATGAGACCATTGAGAGTCTCTGATCTCCATTTCAACTGTGATGGAATAAAAGGAAATCTCCTCATAACTTTCAAAGCCATGAATCAATAACACTTTTCATAGACTTGGAATTAGTCCGCTAAAGAAGCAATCCACCTTGCTTTTACTGTTCATGACAAATCGAGAGGCATATCTTGAAAGCCTTGTGAAGTTTGCTTCATATGCCCCGACAGACTCATCATCCTTCTAACTAAGTCCAATGAATTCCCTTTTTATCTTGAGATGGTGGTTTTAGGGAAAATACTTATTGAAAAAAATATTGAATTCCCCCCAATCCATGGCATCAATTTCCTCGGAATTTGTATTTTTTATCACTATCCACCACTAATCAGCTTCCCCTTCAAAATGATAAACCACCAACACAACTTTATCCTCTTTTGAGAACTGGATGACAGAGAATATTTTTACAATGGAGTAAATCCACTATTCCATGATAAGGGTATTGAATGATCCACTAAATATGGTAGGCCATTACAATATGAAGGATTCCACAGAAACCATCTCTTTCCTTGGAGGAGGAGGGAATTCCACATGATTCGAGTTATTATTCATAACTGGAGCTAGCTAAGCAAGTACTATCATAAGTTTATGATAACCCATTCCCATCATATTTGGTATATCATTATGGTAATCATCACATTCCCTATCACATTTATTGTTGGCACGTGTTCTTCTATTTCCCACTGTTAACTAATAAAAATAAATTTCAATTAGGGGGCTTGAATACTTAGATAATAATGAAAAAAAGAAAATTTAAACACAAAAGGATGAACTTTTATAAGAAATGTATATGCTAAATTTTGATTCCTTAGGTTTAAATCTATGATTTCCATTATCTTTTTCCTAAAATATTCTCTTACTAGATTTTTTCCCTTAATAATGGTTCATAATAAGCTTATGAGTTTACCAAAGCATATCCCTTATGAGTGTCAAACTAGGTGTGTAGTAAGGCCCATGGTCGTATACTAGGTTACCTCAAGAAAATCCCGAAACACCTTATTGGAGTTATTACTCCTACGTACATATGTTTCAAATCCACCTCTACTTGTATTATCCATACATGGATCTATTTTCTTGACAAACCAATTACTCTATACTTACCAAAATTTAGAGATGTTTTATTATACTTAGTCTTATGCCCTAGGTTCTTACTAAAGTGATCTATTCATAATATCTAAAAATAACTAAACTCTCCCTATAATACCAACTATAGAGACCCTATATTTTTAAACATATCATTACTTGATTTTAGGCATATTTAAACATCATATTACTAGTCGGGGATCACAAAGTCTAGTTTATTGTAAGATTAGATACATAATTAAACATCACAAAAAAAAACTTCTATTTAATATCCATATTGAGCTAATAACATCCATTATTCTCAAACATATGTATAATATAACCTGGGGATAACATGAACAAAGGGATGATCTATAAATCCCAGTAAGGGAATAATCATAAGAATAAATCATAAGCACATGGGTTAGAAGCCATGACGTAATGATATAAAAAAACATGGAACACAATTGAACATATAGGATCATGACATATAAAACATGGAATCATATAAACATGAAATAATATTAATGTAGTATAAATATAAAACATTAATTTACCATGATTCAAATCTCATTTCACATAGAGTAGCTTGAGTCAAGGCTAACCAATAAGATAATTGCACATGGAGCATGAGTTAAGGAAAACCGCCAAGACCGTTGAACATAATGCCTCATGAGACTAAACATTTCCAAATACATTAGAGAAATATCTAGGAACACCCATAATAATATGTTAATGAATATTTTTGGCACATTAATAATCATACATAACGAAACAATCATAAATATAATGGTTACCCATGGTAAGAATTGGGTATCATAATCTTGTCAAAAGGCATAACATAAGAGAATATCACAACGGAGTCCATGAAAGAAAGGATTTAAATCATTCATGGACATTTATAAGTGAAAAAAGGAATAGATAATTATTTGATATGTAAAATTTAAGTGACAACATGAAAAAAGAGTATTTAAGAAACTTTATTATTAAAACATTTTAGTGAGTTTTAAAGAAAATATTAAAGAGATCTTAAAATAGAAAATGAAATAATATTTTACATATAACCATAAGTGATACAATAATGTCTTCATGGTAAAAAATAGTAATTTTATAAAAATAATGGTGTCTTAAAAACAAATTTTAGAGTGCACACGAAAATGGGTAAGAATTTGGGAAGTTCCCTTAAAATGACTTGCTTATCGGGAAGTATCGAGAAGGGAACCACTTAAACACATGTATATCCCTAAACATGGAGGATGGAAAGATATTGATACACTAGTTTGAAAAATTTAAATATAATTTATAATATTTACATAAAATAAAATATAATTTCATTTGGGTAAAAAGAGAGGATGAGAAACCTAAAGAAATAATTGAGGTTTGGGTAGAATCCCTTACCTTAAGTCCGAAGGTGTTCTTCACTTGATATTAATATCTTGAATAATAAAATTTGATTAATTAATTAAAAATTAAAGAACCTATTATAAATTTAATTTAATTATTATAACCTTACTAAGTTTATTTATTCCCTTTTTTATGAGTTAAAGTGTTCAGTTTCATCGTTCAGTAGTGCTCATTTGCTTAATTTTCATGATCGGTTCACTTGTATAAGAGTATGAAAATTCATGTAAAGTGGGAATGGTTTTACAGATGTGTAATTATATTATATTAACCAACTTATAGAATATAAAAAGGTTATTTAATTCATTTTATTATATGTTATGAGGATGGATCATGAGAAAAAAATTAATGATGATCGCTTGGATTAATTTGGTATTTTTTCGATCACAACTAACTAATTTTGTTTCATAAATTAATATCAGGTATAAAAAATGATTCCATAAAATTACATAAGTTATAATAAATATATTATAATCTGGTCCAATCATAAAAAAAATTCATAACCATACTTGAATATGATAATAGACATTCAAAACTCAATTTCCTTGAATGTGATAAATTAACCAATCTCGGACAGTGTTTTCGTCTTTTGTATAAAAGGAGGGAAATGAGATAAGATGGTGAATTATTTCACTATCATAACAAAATTATCGTATATTTCAAGTACTGTATTTATCATACCATTTGTATGAGGTTTGGTTAGAAGAGAAAATAAAATAAAGGAACATGAAAATAAAATAAAAGAAACGAAAAGAGGAATTTTCACTTGAATTTATCTTCCTTGAGAGCCTCTTTAATGAAGATGTTTTGGTCTCTTTATGAAACCAAGATCTATTGGAAATTGGATAGGGGATTGGAAAGATACATGATCAGAATTTTTACCAGGCACAAGACTTGAGAGTTCTGAGAAGAAGAGGTGGTGAGGGGTGATATTTATAGTGGAGGAGAGGTGTGTTTTCTCAATATTTAATTCATTAGTTTATTATTTTTCTGAAGACAAGAAATAGTGTTGATTATTGCGACTATATAAAGTAATAATATCATGTGAGTTTTAACCAATGGTTCCTACATCAACCATGATTTAATGAACAGTTTATTTAAATTATAATGTATATATATAGTAAATTACTGTATTTTACTATTCACCAAAAATTCAAGTATTTCAGAAAAATCACTCTCACCATTTTTTGATGTTTAGAATCCAAAAATGGACTTCATTTCATGAAAATAATTTTATAAATATGAGAAATTTAATTTTTAATTGAAATCATAATTTACTTGAAAAAATAAAAATTTTAAAATTAAAACTTTTTTTCTAACACTTTGAAAAATTAATTAAGGTACCATAAAGTTATATAATAATAATAATACATAAAAATATTATTTTATGATTAATTTTATGAAAATAAATTTTCTTTTAATTTATTAAAATAATCATAAAAATGTAATTTAATATACATGGCTTATAAAAAATACAAACACTAAATTATAATATTTATTTACCAATACTATGATATAATTATATAATAGTGAAACTTATAAGATAGATAAATTTTATTTATACTTTCATTGGTGATGTTACTATTACATTTGCTAGTTTACTATTCATAAGGGCCACATTACTATTCCAAAGGTTTAGTTACAATTTCATCGGTATGTGTTCCTTGACTTCTAGAGATACTTTTTATTTCACTCATTATTTATTTATAAATATTTTATTGTGTTCTATATGTAATATTATTTGATTATACTATAAGACATAATTATAAGAAGGGAATTCCATTGATTAAACATTGGGCTGTTACATTTTACTTAAGCTCTCACCTATAAGGATCCATAGAAAATTATTTTTTTACATAATTTAAAAATGTCAAGGTTGTATGATCTTGGAGCTTTAACTTCCCCAAAATATGAAATGCTACAAGTTTGAGCCTTTAAATAGAAATTTTAGGGGTATTTGTAGGCCTCTAACTCACTAAAATGGTTGGATCATGAAATATTTTCACACTCGTACAACTACCATATTGAGAGAAACCTCTAGATATATTTTTATGAAAATAGTCATGGGAAAAGAACATTGGAGTTTCATGGTGAATTCAGTTATGAACTCACACAACTCAAGTTTCATGTGAATTTATCCTTTATTCTAAAATTTATTCTTTTAGCTATGTCCCCTCCCTTATTCCCCTTGGATATGTTTTATTTGGGTCAATAATATTTTTTTATTATTAAATATAAATTTATTCAATAGTTTGAATGATCTAAAGACGTGAAGAAAGACATCTCAAAGTTATTTTTAATCAATTCATAAAATTATTTACATAATTTCTCTTCATTTTTTTCAAAATTAATATCATCATCACACATAATCACAAAGAGTGATTTCGTGTTCGTTTTCTTCGAATATAAATTTTTATGTACCTCAACTTACCGAATTCCATGCTTCTCAAATATTAATATATCTTGTTTTACCAAGCTCATAGAGCTTGTTCTAATCCTTAAATTTCCTTTTTTAACTTAAAAATTTTTTCCATTAAGTTGAGAATAAAGTCCTCAGGTTTTTCTATATAAAATTATTTATCTAATTGACCATTCCAAAAATCATATTTTACATCCATTTGGAAAAATTTTAAATATATATCGGCTATAATATAAAGATACTTTATAATTGTTTCAAGTCTGGTAATTGAAGAAAAGGTTTCATCAATGCCAGTTCCCTTAATATGTCAATATCCCTTGCATATTATCCTTTATTTTTTCTAAAAACATAAACTTTACTTTATAGTTTATTCATAAACCCCATTTATCACGAATAATTTTTTCTCATTGGCCATATAAACAAGATTCTTTATTTCATTATTTTCTATTTGATATTTCTCCTCATTCATATTTTTTATTTATCCTTTATGATCAAAAGATTCTTGAGAAGTTTGACGTTCATTCTTCGATAAAAAACTAGTGTTAATAGTTTCCATGAATACTATTTTTTTCATAACTCCATGATTACATTATCTAATAATATTTTCAAAATCAACATGATTATTTAATATTTCATTTATTACTACTAATTTCAACTCATCAGCATCATCACTAGAATAATTAAAGTCTATATATTCTCCCTAAATTTGTATGTTTTTTCTGTATCTTCAATTGGTTTAGACTTTACAACATTACCCTTATCATCTACCATGATTTAAGGCTTGATCATATCTTCATTTTCAAATACTATTACTTTATAACAAACCATAATCATCTTAGAATTGTTATTGTAGCATCTATAAGAATTTTCATTGGGTTTTTAACCTAGAAATATTACATCTCCTATTTGTTTAGTAAACATGCCAACACTATTGACTTTCCAATTGATCAAGCATGTTCTACCAAACACTTAGAAGTTTCTTCAGTTTTTATTAATCTTTAAATCTACCTCATAAGTATTTTTTCTATATTTACTCTAAAAATAAATCTATTTTTTATAATTCCAATAGTGGTAGTAGATTGTAACTATAAAAATCTTGATATGTAATAATAAGAAAACAAAGTTATGTCCTTATCAACAAGGATTTTATTTCTTCACTCATCCACCCCATTTTTGGGAGAGTATATAAAGTACTTAATCATTCCTAATGGAATACTTATTAATATTTTCTAAGAAATTCCTATTGAAATATTCATCACCATTATTATATCCTAACCTCTTAAAGGGAAAACCTATTTAAGTTTCAAAAATACTTTAAAAGATTTTGAATCTATCAAAGGATAGAGAATGTGAGACATGAACATGATACATTTAATTCTAGTAAATATATAAATGAAAGTGGTGAAGTAATTATTTATATTTGTTAACTTCTTTTTCATAGGCCCACAAAAATCAGATTGAACTTACTTCAATGGATTTATAATTAGAATTTCAAAACCATTGTGGCTTGTGTTAACCATTTTTTCTTACTTACATGTTTTATAAAGAGTCATAATGTCTTATTTTAGAACTAGGGTAATTCTTATATAATCTTATCTAATCAACTTCCTAATATTCTTTTTCCTATATGAACATTCCTTCATTATAAAAAAAATATTTTTAGTTTATGGGATCAAGTAGCAATTTGTTGTTGATTCTCTAACTTGAAACATGTTTTCTGAAGTTCTAAACACTTTTGTTATAGTTTCTCTATATATTAACCACTTTAATAAAGATCCATTATTTCTAAAGATTACTCCATTTCCATTATCAAAGAGTTATGATGCACTAAGTAGATTATGTTTTAAAATATCAACAAATAACACATTGTCGGGAAAAATCTGAATTTTCAAAATGTTATCCATCCTAACTCTTTTGATCTTTATATATCATTCAATATAAAAGGTGATAGATCCTCCTTAATATCTTTAAACATTATTCTTATTATTCAAATAACCTATTATATAATAGGAAAACCCATTTTCCATGATCCAAGGCTTCCCAAATTTACATGTTGTAAATGAAACTTTAACCACATTATCTTTTAGTAGACTAATTTCCTTTCTACCCGTTCCCTAATTTTTAATAATGAATAAGTTTAGTTGCTTTGAATGTAATACATTCATTTTAAAGGTTATTTTATTTATCAAACCTCCTACAAACTTTTTATAAACCTTTAAATTTTATCTTTACGTAAATCTTATTCTCTAACCGTTAGATATTTTTATAAGTTTTTATATGTTGTTGTTTCCAACCCAATGATTCACGGTCCCTTACTAGTACAAGTAAATACATGTTATACATGTGGTTATAGGATTCATATCAAACATTACACAGCACCATAAACCTGAATCCACCTTTTTGGTAGAAATTATACTGCTACATATATCATTATTTGACTCTATTCTCAGACTTATTCTCAATTAATCCACTAAAACCATTTTTTCTTTCTTACTTGAATATTTTGAGCTAATATGGTCATTTTCGTAAAAAATATTTTCATAAGTTAATAGGTTTTTTATTTTTCATAGGATTTTTGTTTATTTTATACTATTTTGTTTCATTTAATTCACATGAAATCATAATTTTCTTTTATAATAGGACTCTAGTATAATTTATTCTCCAGGGAAATAATTTTGAAAATTTGTGCTAAAATCTGGTTAATAGGATCATTCACTGATTCTTGAAACATCCCTATTACAATAACATTAAATATTCTCTTTTTTATTTTCAATTTTTGAAATATTATCCTTAACTTATCAACCATATTTTCCCCAAGGATAATAGTAGAATTTAGGTCATCAATAAACTTACCTCTCTTAATAATTTCAAAGTTCAATTTTTCAATTTCTTTGATCAGATTATATTTATCAATCTAGATTTAATTATTCTTATCTAATTTCATTTAGATATGATATTTATCATTTCTCTTCAAATTTTTATCAATCATTTTTATCATTCCATTATCATAGTATAATATTTTTTAGATTTCTTCTTACTCATCTACAAACTCATTATTGACTTATAAGTCAACTTATGATGTATCACTTTCTTATTTTTCTTTCACCATGAGATCCCTTTAAAAATATTCCATAGGAATATCTTCATCATACTCACTTTATTCACTATCAAATATAACCTCTTAAACTAATAGAAAATTTCTTATAAAAAACTTGGGTAAAATTTTCTTATTTCCTTTTGATTACATTTTCTTATGATAATATAATTTATTAGTGACATTTCTAGTTTCTTCATAATATTCTCTCTAACCACTAATTTTAATGGGAAAATTGGAATAGAAGTAGAAACAATTTCCATAATTAAACCATTTGAAATTAATCTTACCTTTATACTTTCCTTTCCCACATGAGAAAAATCTTGAAATCAGAGAATGATTTTCATTAATGTCCTCCATATTTTATTCTTCATTAAATTTAGTTCTCTTAGATTAAACCTTCACATTTTTTAAAACATTAAAATAAATATTCCTATATTTATTAACCCTAACCTTTAGAGATACTCCTCTTCTCATATCATAATTTATGAGAGTGTTGTAAATCTCATAAATCATGAAATCATTAAGATCACTATTTCATGTGTTTACATCATGGAATAAAACTTGTAAAGTAGATTTCTCATATCTTTTATAACCATAGTATAGTCTTTAAAAGTTTCTTCAAATCCTCAAATAGTACTTAAAATCACATTATATCTGATAAAAAAACTCATTAACTGGTTAATCTTCTTGAATTTAAACTTCTTTAAACTACTATATATTATGTTTCAACTTATCTTCATTCACCTTATTGTTTCCCTTATGAATAATATGAACTTTTCTCCAAATTGCTTTTTAAGTTTCGTAAATAATTAATTTTTTAAGTTAATTCTAAGATAAGTAATATTTTAACACATTTATTGTGTTTCTATGACTTTCAATGTTTCTCTATAAATAATATTCCATGTTAAAGTCTATATATGAACTATGAACCATATTTAGAAAAAATCAATGACATTTAGACCTAGTGAGAAAATTTAGGTTATTATTCTCTACTTTCAAATATGAAACCCTTTTATATAAAATTATGGTATACATTTTTTTTTACTAATTTATGTAGATTAATATTGTTTTTAAAGATATATAACCAAGAGTAGACCTAGTCTTTGATATCAATTTTTAGGATCACATGGGATGAGATAAAATTAAAGATGGGGGTGAAGTAGTGTATAATATTATTTTTAAAGTCCCAACCAATATTCTACTTCTTCAACGCGTCTATCCCTTGAACTCAAAATGGTGAATAAATAAAAGGAAACCATTATATATTTGTTAATGAAGTTATCCTCTATGATGGATGACTATGTCTTTAGTGTCTAGTGGTTTTAATCACATGCACACATGGTTCTCCTTTTATTATCAAGAAAGAACTCCGGAAAGGGAAAGATATTGAACTTGTAAAAATACTTGGGCCAACCATATTTTTATTCAATTTCCAACATGCTATAATAAGAAGAATTCATATTTGAAGAATAATCACTAGTTAAAGTGGATTTCACAAGGACTGAGTGGATTTAATTTCTTTATTTCTTAACTCAATGGAAATATTTTTATATCTATTCATTATTCTTCCCTATTTATTCTTTGATACTGTTATTTTTCTACTAGAATAGAGTAATATTATTCTTGAACTCTATATTTGTTATTTGTCTTTCCTCCTTTATCATACATAAAATCTCAATAATAAATTTTCCATATTTGAATATGCAAATTCCTCATGATTTTGCAGTGGTAGGTGATCTTCCCATATTTTTTAGTTGATTAATATAATACTTTATCACATTTAATCTTATTCAAATATTAATTAATATTTTAATTTAAATTATCCAAAATACTTGTGATAATTTCATCTTCAAAGCTTCCAAAAAATCTATATTTTTTCATTCCATGGTGGCATGCATGTTTTAATGCATATAACCTCATGGCGTGAAAAAGACATAGGATGTGGATGTAGATTACTTCAAAAAAATCATCTCTAGAAAAATTATACATTACTACCTTTAATAAAAATATAATATTGATCCATTATTATGATTATTACTTTGAATAAAAGTTCAAGTATCACTTGACTTAAATGGTTCTCCCAAATGATTGTTTTTAGAATCTCAGGATTAACTTTCAAAAAAATCATCTTCTTATAATTTTCTTAAGTGATGGATCATATTTCAAATTTTAGTGTAATTATTCCATTTACCATATTTTCACATCTCTAGATGAAAAAATATCATATTACATATATTAAATACATTATGTATCATAGTGGGATCTGTACAGAATACCTATTTCTTCAACATCTGTAAATATTTCATATCATATTCAACATTATGCATATATTAGTGTGTGAGACCATGGACTTTATAAATTTTACACTATAGTTTATAGATGCTTCTTATGTATCTCAGGGAGGTTCAATATTTTTCCAAATTTATAAAACCAAAAAATAAATAATTTATCAAAAAAAATTCATCTTTTAATATCTTGTAACCTCGAATATTTAAACTCAAAACAAGTCTCTCCAGCCTTCCAAATCTTCTTTAAACATTTATCAGTAACTCCTGATTTGATACAAAACATCCATAAGTTCAAGACTCCATATTAAATGTCTTAATCACTCATATATATATATATATATAACAAATAAATCATAATCCTAAAGTGGTTTCAACACCTATTTACCACCTTGTTCTAGTCTCCCAATACTCATTCAACTACTAACTAGATTACCTATGAAACTAGTTACCTGAAAGACAAATATAAGGTTTACATACTCACTAAGGATCCCATGGATGATGTGAGAAATAAATCTTAGTATAGAACTACCAATGGGACCTCTAATATTATCTAACATATACAATTTAATGCATGATAACAATAAATAATGGAGGAAAATACTATATACAAGCATATATTTTGAGTCATTATGTGCTAACCGGGACACCTCAACACTAGAACATTCATGGTCTAATTAAAAATAGTGAACCATGTCCATACCATCATAGAATATGGAATAATTTCATATGGATTCTTGGAATAAATTTCATTCTAACATAGCTGATAAATAATTCTAAATAAAATCTTTGGATCATTGTTGGACTAACTAAGAACACTAAATATAAGATAGTTTCCTAGGATATTGGTTTATCTAAGAATTAGAATTAAATTTTAGATGTAATCATAGGTTCTTAGTCAGTCTAACTATGAGAGGAAAATTCCAGATGGCGTATCAAGATATAGTCAGGTATAACTGTGGGTTATAAGTTCCACATGGCATCCTGAGGTCAAGATGGTCTAACCAAGGGAATTAAATTCTATATTGTTTCTTAGTTTCACTATTATTATAACCATGGGTGGTATAAAATACATATAAGGAGAAAATAACATGGGTACTATAGCTCTACATCACATTTCCAAGGGTATTATGACTCTATAATATCATACCTATATAATTATATTCAAGGTGAACTGAATCAACATGGAAACATATCCCCAAATCAAAGATCTCACCTAGAAACCCAAAAATACCTCTCATTACATACATTAACTCATATCTAAGATGGGATCCACCATGATATGGTTGAATTACCTCCATCACAACTCACTATAGACCTAGCCTCGTAGTTTTTACCACCATACCAGACATAATAATGACCCAACATCCTTGGTCCATGAATCAGGTAATCTGGCCCCATGGGTCTCATATAATAAATTTTTTCCCTTCCTATAACACCACAGGACTTTACCCACAGGGGTCACTTATTAGAATAATGATTATCCCAATAGTCCAAAACATGTTCTCTTAGTGTGATTTTTCCCCACTCACACACACCCTAGAAAACATTCTAAGAGGTCAACCATCCCAACACTACTCTGATCCAATGTCTCTTAAGTATGAAGTTATTATCAGACAAGATACCAAAAATAAAGTTACACTTTGTTGACATGGGTAATAACATTTAGTTTTTTAATTATCACTTTCCTATGGGTGTTAAAATATCTATCCCTTTAAGGAACACTGTCCTCATTATAGACCCCACACTTCAAACCTAGGCAATGCCACTTCACTTTCAATTGGGTATTGGATCGAATACCATTTTTCATAGCCTAAACTCCTTATATCATGAACCCAGTCATATAACCCCATGATTCTCCTATAATATCATTATTTCCTTCCCATCATAGCACATGTCATTACCCATCAGGGTAACTTATTATACCATTGATTCTCCCCACAAACCAACACATGTTCTTTAAGTGTTCTTTGTCCTCACTCACACATATCCCAAAAAACATCACATGAGGTCACTCATCCCAATACTACTTAAAGACAAGTTTGTTTAACAGTGGATTTCTTATCATAAAACCTCAAGAAAATAAAGGTGTAACTTTTTGACATGGGTAATATCATTTATTCTTTGAAGTCTCGTTTTTTTATGGGTATTATAAGACCCCATCACCCAATACATGATAAGTCGAACCAATTGGAATAATTTTATGTAAGAACTCAGAAACTTGGCATTAACCTAAACCTTACTCATAATCCTAAAACATATTCATTTTACTACTATATATCACTTATCCCATTGGTCTTACCCATTTAATCCCTAAGGGACTTAACAAGTTCCCTTCCCAATAGTTCATTCAACCATTGTAGTTAAAATTTTCAAAAACATTCTTCCCATTAAATCCCAAACTAGTCCCTCTAATGAACCAATTACCAAGACACATCTATCTTATAATAGTGTCCCTAGGTAGAACCTATCATTAGCTAAATTACAATAGTAGTGGGTTAGGACAATTTATACTCTCTCCCATCAAAATAAAAATTATTCTAGCCATACTATTCATTCTCATACCTTAACATATTATCAAATAATAGAGGTTAAAACCCATTTCCATAACCCAACCACATTCTCTAAGGTTATAACAAAAATATTAGTAAACTCAAGTTATAAAAAGTTATTAATTGTATACTTATCACACTACTACAATGGAACTACTATGATTAGGTCATTCCTACGCTAGAGAGCCTATAATTCCATTCTACGAGTCTCATTCTATCACTTAAAACCTATCAGAAAACTTTAATAATTAGGAAAGGAAAATATATACATACTTTTGTACACATATCTAATAGAGAATTAACACACACATACAACGTATGCTTAAGTATCATAGGGATCATGTACCACTATATTGGAGTTACCATCATGAAACCATATTCAAAAACTTCAACAAAGTTCATAAAAATAATCATCAATCTCCAAAGATCATATCTTACCATTTTTATTTAAAACACAAATTTAATTCCAAGAGGTCTAAGCACCAAAAACTCACCAAGTATCATTAGGTATTGGAATACATGAGCATAACATGTGGATGATCCAATAACTGCCTTTGGCATCCATTCTGTAAAATTAATCATGAATCAATACTCAATCAATCACTAATTTCAAATTAATTAGATTGAATCCCTCAAAAAACTCATCAAGAAACATAAATCTATTGAAACGGTGATAAAAGAGTGGTATTATCCCTCTTCCAACATCCACTAGCCATAACACCAAGAATCTATATACTTTTAGGAAAATTATATCAAGATTCAATGGAATGATTATCAAACCCCTAAAACAAACCACACCCAAATTAGAAGAAAAATAATAGAAAGATAAAGGAATGAATTTAGGTTCTAAACAAATCATATTTGGCATGAAGAATTAGTTTGATCATTCCTGGATGATTGTGGTAATGGGGGGAAGAGAGAAAAAAATAAATCTCCCCTTATTGGTTTATTAACAAGGAGAGGGAAACCTAGAGAGGGGGTGAGGAAGGGATTTAGAAATGAACCCACTTCAATTAAAAAATTAACAATGATCAGTCCTAATGGGTACCTAGCTAGATAGTATCGAGTTTGTAGTGCTACATCAGCCACCTTGAATAATACCATCAGCTGGATGATAGGATTATAGGGGCTATTAACTCATAGGATATATTACTAGGTACCTGATGGTATCCAACTACTTTATTCAAGAAACACCAAATTTAAAATCTGCTTACTCTAAGTCTATTAAAATTAAAATTTTCTTCCAAAATCACCAAAATTTAATGAAATGAATCATCACAAACTCCACACCATATGGATTTTCATCCTAGAGAGGAACCTACAAAAAAATTTACGCCCAAGTCACTTGATATAATCTGATTCCACTATCCCTTTTTGTATTAAAATATATTTTCATCAAAATATATTCTATCTTGATCCATATAGATATTATTTTCAAAAAAAACTAAACTAGAAACTTCACAAATATTAGTCACCTTTCGAATGAAAAATCTATCCTCACTACAATGTCATCTCATCTGACCTCATAGAAGAAATATCAGTTAGTCCCCCATCACATTGATTCACTCTATAATCTACATAGATTAATCACTAGGTACACATACTATATTTGATATATTATTTACCAACCCATATTACATCAGGAAAATACCCAGGAAACTACTATTGAATCTAAACTCATCATTGGATCTATTATGTTGTACCCTTCTTTTATCAAACAACCCACCTTCATACACTACTCCCAGAGTATCAGACTTTAATGATAAAAATTCATACTTGGTATATTCATCAAACCACATCTCATATCAACCACTATACACACTAACTTTACTAACTAAAAACATATCAGTTACAATATGGAAATATACCAAGGATCCTGATTGAATTCACCTGCTTAAACCTTGATACCTTAGGATAAATATCTATGTCAAAATAACAATATTCTACCATGTCACTAATCAACCTGAAGGTCTAGAAAAAAACCCATCAGGGTCACACTCCAAGTGATCATGAGGGAACTCGCTACTATAGAATGTCTTGTATCGTCATCCCATAGATACCACCACATCAAAACACTAACATTATATAAGGATAACCACACATGATCCCTTATAATAAAAACTCATCTACATTTACCTATAATACCTACTCTTTGGTATTATAATTTCTGGAGGTTACAAATATCACCCCTACTATTTTTGATCAGATGTCATAATTTCCAACCATCAACCTATTTAAGCCCCTAAGGGCTTGTCCACCCCCCCCCCCAGGCTAAACCACACTCATATAGATGAACCTAAACCACAATTTATGACTTAATAATTACTACCCAATGTCATTTTATAACCTCTATATGAAGAGTCTTTCAAAGCCGCAATGACAATCTATCTAACTCTGGTTGTGATATTCCCATTACCTATGATCAATTAGTGACACTTCACCTCATAAAGGTCTATCTTTCCCTATCATTCCATGAAACTTCAATCACTTCTTTTGAACCAATAAGATCGATCATATATTATTCATCCCACAAATAATAACCTACCTTCACTAAGGTTGTTTCACTAACTTACTTCACCTCAGAGACATTCCATGAGAAAATATCATCTATAAATAAATAATCAATGAAATGATACACACCTAAAAATAATAAACCAATAACCCATCCAAATTTTCAAGGCTTCCTGAACCCTTTCATCTAAAACCTCTTAGTGTTAAAAACATTATTCATCGGCACATCACATCACCCTACTCCTCAAAACCTCTTAGTGTTCAATACCTTGATGGGTATGATACATGAACTTATGCACTCTTTCTACCCTATTATAGGAGTAAAACAATGATTATAAAACTCAAATTAAAAAATCATATATTTATAAGAATCTCAATCATAATAGTAAAAAGCAAGAATAAAAATAAAGTACCTAGAGTAACATGGGAACCCACCGTATAAGTGTTCACAGTTCACAAGGCCATTATACATCCTATTATGTAACTATTCCTACTACATTCACTAAGTACTTAAATAGTAAGATAGCCGAAATAATTATTTGATACCATTGTGTAATTCCATGACTTGGTCTTGTCTGAACTTTGTTTAAGACGATGATTCCACAATAACTCATCCACTCGTACCCTTATTCCAAAGGTTATCAATTAGTTTTGAGAATATATAAAAAATAGAGATATTATACTATCACTATCATCACATACAAGAACATATAAATAACTAAATCAATATAAAATATTTTAGTAATTTAAAGGAAATACAATAAAAGGAAAAACTTAATAATATAAATATCTCAACATGTTGTATCAAAATGTACCATCAAAATCATACAAACATATATCAAAAAGGGTTAAACACTGTTCCAATTAAAGAAATATAAAAAAGGAAAAAATATTTGGTGGAGACATAAACACAAAAACTGAGTTCCTCATTGGTCAAGTCTCTAAACACCCTTTCATATACTAGAAAAAAATCCCTACAAAATTAGTTACTAAAAAGATAATCATCGGTTCATTATGTGCACCAAAGAACCCATGAAGGGTGTGAGAAATAAATCTTAGTTGGGAAACACCAACAGGTTCCCTAATATATTCCAAAAAAAATATCATTTCTTACATTAGAAAAATAAATAAATCGTGGACACACATAACATACAAGCATAAATCTCAAGTCATCATGTGTGACCAGGATAACCTGAGTCACAGCCTTACCTAGTACAGTAATATTGAACCTATTACATCCCATTATGTAAGATAAGATAATATAATATGGAATACTAGAAATTTTTTTTGTATGACCATATATACTAAATAATTTCAAAATGTGTCTTGGACTCTCTTCTAGTAAAACCATGGGCACTAAATTCTAGATGGAATCTCAAGATCCAAGATGGTCTTTTCATGGATGGTGAATTCCAAATAGAATCTTGGGATATTTACCAATATTAAAATGTGCCATAAATTCAATTTTTAATCCTGATCTCCCATCCAGTTTAACCATGGGGTGTAAATTCTAGAAGGCATCATGGGCTCTTAATCAGTCTAACCATGGTTGGTAAATTCAAGCTGGTGCCATGTGATAACTACTATTTGGGACATGGGTGGTAAATAATTCATTTTATGAGAGAATAATGTATGTTTTTATCACCACACCTAAGTTCCCAAAGTCTTGGGACTCTATCTCGTCCATATCAGCATCAATGTAGTCTAGGTGAACTAAATAAATATTGAAATATAACCCCAAATCATGGATCCCATCTAAAAACCTACACATATTTTGTAATCTGTACTATGAATCATACCTTGGAATCAATTCACCATGACTTATATTCACTACCTATATCACAACTAATCATCCACTTATACTTATAGGCTACCCCACCATATCAAATCCATCCACATAAGGAATGATAATTCAAACTAATAGATATAGATGTCCATCTCAAAGGAAGAAAACACTTGAATCCTTATACTTAACCTAAACCTTACTTGGTATAAAAATACTTATCCATCACTATAAAAGTGATCACATATCTGTTAGTATTTTCCTATTCCAAATATATGGGATGTAAAAATTACCCCTTCTATTTTCATATGTAACCATGGTATTCCTGAAAAACAAAAGGCATTATTTACATTGAATACTACAATATACCCCTTAGTGAACCCATTCCATTCCACATCTATCTTTATATGGTTACCATAAGTTGAACCCATCATTAACCAACTTAAAATAATAAGGATATAGCCTAATGGATACTCTCATCAATCCATAACCATCTTATCAATTACATACTAGTCATTCCTATACCTTTGCATCTTCTTAATTAAATGAGGTCATGACCTCTACCCATAACACAAAAAATGATCTTTGATGCCAATAATAAGATTAGAAAACTTGTGTTATTCCTAAAAAATCAAGTTATACAACCCACACTACTTCACCATAAACATTATGGTTAGTTAATTCTCAAGATATAATACTCAAAAATTATTTCCACATATCCAATTCTATCTCTTTAAACATATAAAACTACTTAAAGAATCTAGATAGAGGAAATAAATGAATATTCATTCACCTTCATGCAAGAAATAATTATCACATATGCACAGAATATGGTTAAGTATCATAGATAATGCGTACTTTTTTATCATAGTTACTGTCATTTATCCTTACTCAGCAACCTTGATCAAGTTCATACCAGTCATCACCAAGCTCCCAAAATCTTACCTGACACTACAGGCCCCTATTAAATATTTATAACTATAATCCAATTTTAATTTAATGATCCCTAATCATCAAAAACGCATCATGCATCACTAAATCTCCAAAACTATGACCAACAATGTGTGGAAGGTTCAAGAAATTCCTTCAGAAAAACTGAAAGGAAAATACCTATGAATCGATACTCAATCAATTACCGATTTAACCCTAATTTGATAAAATCTATAAATAAACTCACTAAAAACAAACCCTTATCAAAATGGAAAGAAAAATGGGATGTTATAACTCTTTAGGGGTCTACTAACTATCACACCAAGAAGCCTTGTCGTTATAAAAAAATCACCATGCTTCGGTGGAGTCGTAATCAAACTCTTAAATCAACTGATTCCCAAATTAGATGAACAAGAAGAGGATGACAAGATAAGAATAGAGGGAGGGAAAACAACCTTATTTAATATGAATAATGATCATAAACACTCTCAGGGCAGGGGAGAAAAATGTAAGGGAAAGAGTGTTCGAGTTGGTTCCCATGAACCAACTAACCATATACTTTTGAATACCTATATATTCATAGACCTAAATATTAATAAATATCTTAACATATTATGAGTTCTCCTATATATTAAATTAATATAATAATTTCCTTAGACTAATTTTTATATTTAAAGTTTATAGAAATTCAATGTTATAATGTGAACCTTGAAGTACCATGACAATATTCTTAAGCATTTGTGTTATGGTTGGATTACATATATATGATAGAACATGGATGGTGTTTGACTATTAGGTGATGGAGGATCAAAATAAACTGATATATATTCTCATAAATTTCTCACTTGGTAATCTCTAATAATATAATTTATAAGGATAAACCAGCCAATAGGAATTTATATGTTATATATCTCATTAGATATTCCAATCTATTGACATGTGTATTGGTCCTTATACTATATTTTACTATTAATTTATATCATGAATCATGTTATTAAATGTATCATTGAAAACCATGATGAAATATATTGGAAGTGAAGTAGGGTATATTAGGAGTCTCATAGATGATATAACATTGATTGAAAATTTCAAGAAAGGTTGTGTCCCTTCCAAGACCATAAATTGATCTCCCAACCCCTTTGACTAAAATGGAACTATCTGATTAAGTCAATGTCCATGGAGGTTTATTAATACATTAATTTTAAATAGTCCAACAAAGAGTTGTTAAGGATATTGATTGATGTCACAAGTATGAAACTTTCTTGATGAGATATCAAGAAAAAGGGATTGTATTAAATAGTAAGTGTTCGTATGATGTTTTTTTCATTGTAACATTAACTTATTTCTCTATGGTTACATGAGCTATTTCTAGACTCTAATATTGGACTTTAGGAAATCTTTTTTAATTCCATTGAGAAAGAGGCCTAGACGGTTACATAGTAAGTGTATCCAGAATATTGGTTAAATTATATTTTAATTTAATATTTCAATAAATGTTATTCTTATGATCATGGAATAAAAATTATTGAGGTTTTTTGGATCACATAAATTCAATCACCAGTTAGATCAGTTTGGAATATATGTGAGTTTAAATATTAAATAAATATTTATTCACCATTTAGTGAATATAATATAATTTTATTTATTGAATGAATAATATAATAATATTTATTTATTAAAATATATATTATTATTCAAGGTTAGATAAATACTGAGGAGGATTCACGAAATGAGTTAATGTCCTGATATAAATGATATATTTTACTTAATATAATTTAAAAAATATTGTTTTATTTAATAATTCATATTTAAATAGATGTGAGTTAGCACAGAAAAAGTAATATAATAACAATATTATAATTATTATTATAAAATTTGGGGTTTTTTTATAATAAAAATATCAAATTATAGCCTCTATGAAATTACTAACTGTAGGTATTCACCCAAATTGTATCATTTCTGGGGTTATGTAAATTTTGGTGAAAACCATTTTATCTAAAGATAAATAGAAATATCTCTTGAATGATCTTAATAATGAGAGGTGATCTTTCTCATACCTCTCAAGATGAAGAGAATAGGTGAAATAATTATTCAAATCTAAAGGAATTCTGATAGTGATAAATGATGGATGGCATATGATGTTTGGATCCTTTATGATATCACCCAAAGTTCCAAAAATGTAATTATGAGATTCATGGAAAATGTGTGGAAATTTTAAGTGGAATTTTTCATTGTAATCTTCACTATAAAGATGGAACAGTAATAATTTCAATTAAATTGGTCATTAATGATGAAATAATTATCATTCCTAGTAAATTTTATTATAAATTAATTACAAATTATATGTGAAAAGGACCCTCTCTATGAATATTCTAGGGTTGTGTTCATATTGTTCTTCATATTATCTATTTAAATAGAAAAAAAATTGTTAGTCATGGGCCCAACCACTTCTGTTATTGTAATGTCCAGGATCCGGGTGCCACTCAACGGGTGCCCTGAACCTAGTTGGTCACATGACCTAAAGCGTATTTCCCCAAATCCCAGAGGGTTCTGACTAGCAGCGAGGGCTCAGGTCTAATAGTGGGGAAACTATGCCATCATTTTTCAAAGTGTAGTGTAGTGGAAAAGATAAATAACATACAATAGCGAAAGTAGTAAACAATATGCAACTGAAATGGAAAACTGAAGTAAAAGAGAACCAGCAGTCATATATATAAAGATGCATCATTTCACTAATTCTATGAAATCATCCAGAATAGGATACACTGCAATACAATACAATATAACTCAAAGTACGAGGTACAACAAAACAGAACAAAGCAGAGTAAATAGAACGCAGCAGCATCACAAGCCGAAGCTCTGTCCCATGCTCTCCCACTTCTCTTCTACAATCAAGTACCTATATAGGGACCCTTGCCCTTATCCACACCTATAGAAATGTAATTTGTTTCGGATAAATACATGACCCAAATAGGGTGTGAGAAATAAATCCCAATAGGCAACCCCCAAAGGCTCGTGCCCAACTATCAGTGAAAATATGCAACAGTAGTGTGCAATAGTAAATGCAATAAACTCAGAAGTACTCAAAAGTAACTAACTTTACCAGTCATATTTCCATTTTAATTATTACTTATCAATTAAATATAAGTGAATTATATGTTCTCGAGATTCAGTCTCAGCTGATAATCTCTTATACAGTGGCACAACAAAAATCATAACATTGAATATTCAAATATACCTTGCCCTCAGGCTAAACAGAAACTTGCCCTTGGGCCATTCAAAACCTTGCCCTCAGGCCCTTCCCTCAGGAAAAATAGAATCTTTCCCTCATGCCAAACTGAAACAAAACCCTTAGGTAATCAAAATCATGCCCTCGGGCTAATAGAACCATTCCCTCAGGCTAATCAGAACCTTTCCCTCAAGCCTTTCCCTTAGGCGAAATAGAAGCAAGTAACCAGGACAAGCACAACACATAGCAAGAAATTACATACAATTACTCTTAAGGAAATTAAAATCATGCTAATTATTGCGGTATACCCTCAGGAAACATGGCCAAATGGCTAAACAAGGGAACTCACCCACAGGGTGGCCCTGGATCCGAGAAATGATCCCAACCGACAGTTAAACATATTCATTAAACTACCTATACAATTCTAGGTATTTAATTATGTAAGGCCTCAGCCATACGATACCCCCAACATGGGTGCGTAGCACAGTGGTACACAAAACACACATTAGTTGGAATTTAAACACCATACAACCTACCTCGTTCGTCTCTGATCGGTATACGTGAACGATGCCTCCCAAATCGTCCAAGAACAACGTAGATCTGGGATAAGAGAATTCTCGTTCAACATAAATAACTTCCCTGAGAGGAAGAATTGGTAAGAACAATGCAAGAAGAGGGGAGGGATTACCCATACGGCCCCAACGTGATCTACAGAAGCAGAAACGGATTCCCGATGTGCAGTCAGATAATTTCTGAAGCTCTAGCTGTCCTCCCATGCTCCAAATAACGTTCTAAGCTTCCTTTGTGAACAGAAGAGGTTGCTGCCCGTTTTAAGAGAAAAAAACAAACTACATGGCATGTACTCTCAAGTATAGGGCGTGTACTTTTCATTTTTTAAACTGTTCCTCTGGTGGCTTCTTTCCACCATGGAACTGTTCATCTGTCGACATGAGTACACGGTGTGTATTCCGGATTACACGGCGTGTACTGTCGCTCCACTGGCGGCTACCTCCACCGCCTTACTGTTCACCTAACAACTGAATACATGGCGTATAAATACCCTATACATGGAATGTAGTCAGTTTTTACACCCTTCATTATCGACAGGCCTACACACCCTGTGTACTCATCCCACACGACCAAAGTACATGACATGTGGAAAAGTACACAGCGTGTAGTCACAAAATTTGGGATTTTTTCCCATTTTCCTTATTTTCTGAAAAACACTTAAGTAAAAGGAAAAGAAGAAACATGTACCTCAAGAATAAGAGTCAGGTTCTTAAAAACTTCCCCCCTTAAAGAAATTTGTCCCCAAATTTCCCTTCCAAGGGTGGTGAAGATAAAGCTCAGAACAACTCTGGCCATTGAGCACATACGTCGGTCTCCCGCTCCTAGGTTTCTTCCTGCACTTGGCCATGCTTCCATAGCACCCATATGAGAGGAACTGACCAGCCTTGTAGAACCTTCATGCTCCTATCAATGATACAAATCGGATGCTTCTCAAAGGACGCATCGATTTGAAGCTCAAACTCTTCGGGCTAAAAGGCGTGAGATGGGTCTGAATGATAACGGTGCAGCTGAGATACATGGAAGACGATGTGCATAGCCCGGTACCTCTGTGGTAACTGCAACTGATAGGCAACCGGCTCGAATCTCTCCAAAATCTCAAATGGGCCCACATACCTCGGTAAAAGGTTACCCTGTCTACAGATCCACCTATGTCCCAACCTCGGTGAAACACGAAAGAAAACCTGATCCCCGACCAAGAACTCCAAGGGTCGTTTGCGGCGATCAGCATAAGATTTCTGACGAGACTATGCGGTATCTATCCACTTTTGAATCAACTTGACCTACTCTGAAGTATCCTGCACGAGATGTGGTCCTAGTAAAGCTACTTCACCTGCCTCCATTTAACACAAGGGTGGTCAGAATGGCCTACCAAATAAAGCCTCGTAAGGTGACATCTCAATAGTTTCCTGAAAACTATATTATATGAAAAATAAACCCGGGGTATATGCTTCTCTCAAGATCCCCCAAAGTCTAGGACGCATGCGTGCAGCATTTCCTCAAGCACCTGTATCGTACGCTCTGATTAGCCATCGGTCTGAGGCTCGTAAGTTGTTCTCAGAAGCACCTGTGTACCCAGTTCCCTCTGAGAACTCTGCCAAAAATGAGACGTAAAGTGGGCGTCCCTATGAAAAATTATAGAATGAGGGACCCCATAAAGACGTACTAGCTCTCGGATATACAAATTTCTGAGCTCGTCAACACTGAAGGTCTCCTTGATCGGCAAAAAGTGAGCTACCTTCGTGAGTCTGTCCACAACAACTCATACGACATCATTACCTCGAGGTGACCTCGGCAATCCTGTCACGAAGTCTATCGTGACATCATCCCATTTCCACTATGGAATGGGTAACTACTATAACAGCCCAGCTGACCTCTAATGCTCTGCCTTCATTTTCTGACAGGTGGAACATCTTGTAACAAAACCAGAAACCTCTCTCTTCATACCCAGCCACCAGTACTGACATCTCAAGTCACGGTACATTTTGGTAACTCCGGGATGCACTTCCCAAGCTGAAGCATGATACTCTCACATCAACTCCTCGTGTATATCCCCTGGAACCCACACTTGTCCATGGAAACGTAGTACCTCATCATCGTCTATCGTCCATCCAGGAGGAGGGTCTTCACTTTCCACTGACTCTCATAGAACTAGGACTTCTGAATCCGATAGTTGTCTCATCCTCACTCTATCCAAGAGGGTAGAAGTCACGGCTAAGGAAGAAAGATATTTTTTCCCCTGACTATCATACACCTCCAAATGCATCTCATAGAACAAAGCAATAAGCTGCCACTCACCCCTGGCCTCCTGCACTGCATGTGTCTGAGTCTTCCCACTCAATGCATCAGCTACTGCATTCCCCTTACCAGGTTTATAGGAAAGCTCAAATTTGAAGGATTGAAGGTATTTAACCCACCTTCATTGTCTGAGGTTCAAGTCATGCTGGGTAAATACATATTTGAGACTTTTGTGGTTGGTGAAAACCACAAAATTCTCTCCCAAGAGAAAATGTCTCCAACAGCGCAACGCATGAACAACTGCAGCCAACTAGAGATCATGTGTCGGGTAATTCCTCTCATGTGGCCTCAACTACAGAGACCCGTACGCAACTACTCGATCGCCCTGCATCAATACTACTCCCAACCCAATACCGGATGCATCATAGTAAACTGTATAGCTCTTCCCTTGCTCGGGAAGTATCAGAACTGGTGCTGATGTCAACCTTCTCTTCAACTCTTGAAAGGTTGTCTCGCAATCTTCTGACCAA
Organism: Viscum album; assembly: GCA_963277665.1. Lineage (NCBI taxonomy): Eukaryota > Viridiplantae > Streptophyta > Magnoliopsida > Santalales > Viscaceae > Viscum > Viscum album. Next base: position 2,002,704,789 of record OY728164.1, on the reverse strand, counting down.
GAAAACTTGACACCCTTCTTAGTCAAACATATCAACGGTGCTGCTAAGCGGGATAAGTCCTATATAAAATGCTTGAAGTAACCAGCCAGCTCCAAGAAACTCTGTATCTGAAACACGTTCTTAGGCGTCTCCCAAGAAACTACTGCTCTCCCTTTCTTTGGGTCCACTACAACTCCTGCCTCTGAGATGATATGACCTAGGAAGTGTACTTGGTCCATCCAAAAGTGTCTCTTTGAGAGCTTAACATATAGATGATGCTCTCTCAGTGTACTCAGTATGATCTCAAGATGGGTATCATGGTCGTGTTGAGTGTGAGAGTACACCAAGATGTTGTCCACAAAGACTACCACAAAAGAGTCCAGATAAGGTTGGAACACACAATTCATCAGAGCCATGAAAACTGCTGGAAGGTTCATGATTCCAAATAGCATAACCAAGAACTCATATAGACTATATATTCTCCGAAAATCTATAAGCGGTATAGCTGATGGTATAACGCGTAACTGATGATATCCAGATCTCAATTCAATCTTTGAGAATACTTGTGCTCCTCAAAGTTGATCAAAAATATCATCAATCCTTGGTAAGGGATATCGGTTCTTAACTATAAACTGGTTCAGATTTCGATAATCCACACAAAGTCTGAGGGTACCATCCGCCTTCTTCGCAAAAAGGATAGGAGAACCCCAAGGAGAAGTACTGGGTCGGATGAAACCCTTTTCCTGTAACTCCTCTAACTGTCTCTTGAGCTCTTGAAACTCTGGTGTAGTCATCCAATAAGGAGGAATGGACAGTGGTGCTGCTCCTAGAACAAGCTCCATAGAGAAATCCACCTCTCGCTCCGAAGGTATACCCGAAAAGTCGTCTGGGAAGACATCCCTGAAATGATCAACCACTGGAAGGAAATCCTTCTGAAAATTCCCCTGGTCATCCAGAAATAAAATTGCAATCTGGACTGTGACACCACCTCGCCCACGATGCTCAGGTCCAGCTCGGTTCGCATGGACATCTCATTCACCTTTGTATAGAAACTCTCCACCCTCTGGTGACGTGAAACTCACCATGCGACGATAGCAATCTACAAAGGCTCGAAAGGGTACCAACCAGTCTATCACGAGAATGACATCATAGCTCTTCATCTCTAAGACATAGAGGTCCCATAGAAAGTGACACACACCAACCTCTAGGGGAACGCCCTGTACTGATGCACACCAGCCGTTCTAGTCCTCAACAGAGTGTCTAGCATCATAACATCAGAAGAAAAAGAAACACAGAGCCCAAGGCTCTCTGCAACGGGCACAGATATAGAGCTATGTGTAGCACCCATATCGAAAAGTAAAGAAGACAAAACATAAGAAACTAGAATAGTACCTCTGACAGTAGAAGGTCTGAGATCCTGCTCTTGTTGGGTATGTTGAGTTGCATATGCATGCCCAGTACCGCGGCCCTATGACATAGCCTGGCTACCCTGAGCTGACTCGCCCTGTTGTCTCTGAGATCTTGGTGTCTGGATACTACAACCACGACCACAACCTCTTCCTGTACATCCTGACATATCCCAATTGCCCGACTGGTAAGAAGTTGTTGGTCCTACTCCCGCACGTGGAGTCTACACAAAACCCCTCTCATTATCCACTGGTAGGAATGCCCTGCAGAAAAGCTGTAGATGACCCATCTTTCCACAAGATCGGCACTCCACTGGGTCACGAGGCCACTGTAGTCTTTTGTGCCCCGCTTTACCACACTGGTAGCACATAACTGGCCCACCTGAAGAATTCCTCTAGCCGGTACTGCCACCGTGAAAGAAATACATCTATCTCTTCCTATTACTGGTAGAAATAGTACTATAAACTAGTGATGAACCACCCTGGCCTGCACCACTAGCTTCCCGCAAGTTCCTCTCAATAATTAGTGCCTGGTTCACAATAGCATGTACCATAGGCAACCTGAAAATGTTCACCAGCGCTTGGATGTCATAACGAAGACCATCCTCAAAGCATCGAGCCCTCAGCATCTCATCTCCCACCAGAACAAGTGCAAAACACTGAATCTCAGTGAAGAGGGTAGAATAGTCCGTCCCTGACATATCGCCCTACTGCAGATTCGTGAACTCTTGAGCTCGATCTTCCCATAGCATCTCAGGAAAGAAGAAGTCGTAGAAGACTACCTGAAAATCATCCCACGCCATGTCTCTGTGATGCTCTGACTGGGTGGTAACATCCCATCACCTCTTGGTGGAATCACACAACATGTAAGTAGCGAGATTAACCCTCCTCCCTGGAGGTGTCTCTAGATTCTTGAAAATAGTCTGCATAGAATCCATCCAAGACTCTACAGCCTGTGGTCCACCATCCCCTAAAATGTAGGTAGATGTTGCTGCTGGTATAAATGTGTTAGCTCTGCCATAGATATGGCAGCCTGTGGTGCTCCCTGTAAGGTCTGCATAAACCACATGAAGCCTTCACAGAACTGTGCCTTCACTCCTGTGTTTGGTATAACTGTTGGCGCTGCATCTGGCTTTGCTGGAGAATCCATTGGTAGCCCATGTCCCACCATATCTGGAGTATACTCGTTGCCGCTCTCATGGAGAACAACTCGAGGTTGTCTCGGAGGCATGACTCTACAAGGTCAAACACACACCTTAAATCAAGATTATCAAAGACTGAAAATGAGGAGAACAAGGAAGGAACAGGAGAAAGAAAGCATTCGATATTTACAAAACTTCACTAGATGGCATGTATAAATACTACACGGTGTGTTCTCATAATCCATCCACATGGGTGTGTACTCCATCTAAAACTGGTCATGTAATACCCCAAACACATAGTGTGTTGTCCACACACGGCGTGTACTTGAATTTTCCTCCCTTCTTGAGTCCCTCTATACGGATTAGCCACACATATCTCCTTCAAAAAAAACTACACGGCGTGTATAAGGTCTACACGGCATGTACATAAAGAGATTAACCAACCTATGTTGTCTATCACACAGCCGGGTGCACAGTTCAGACTACATGGCATGTTCCATCAAGACACAGTGTGTACGACTTAAATTCCAATTCCCATGTGGTTAGTGACATGGCTGACCACTTATCTGACACTACAAGGCATGTTACGCTTTCACACGGCATGTACTCCACTCCGTATTCCTAGCCACACAGCCAGGTCTACACGGTCTTTCCCCGGTCAAGACTACACGGCATGTCCCATAGGCACACGGTGTGTCCAAGAAGAGGTAACATCGACCCGTGTTTGTTAGCTACACAGCCAGGTCTCCAGGTTACACTACACAGCGTGTTCATCATTGACACAGCGTGTACAAGAAAACATTTCCTCTGTCCGTGTTATTAGTTACAAGGGTGAACATAAGGTCCACACAACACGGTGTGTAAAATGACTACAAGGTGTGTGCCCTCTTGAACTTCCCCATCTCGTGTGTCTGCCCACATAGCCTATGACACGGGTATCTACTACACGGCGTGTACTTAGGGTACATGGCTTGTACTCAAAAAAATTTCTCTTCTTCCCGAACAGAAGAATACAAGGTGTGTAGTCAAAACTAAACGGCGTGTATTCTGGGTTTTTCTGGACAGCAAGCCTTAGAAACTACTCTTGAACCCAGAACACTAAAGACAACACCTAAGTTCCAAATTCGGATCTGTGAGGGACCATACTCCCCGCGAATCAAAGTTTGGCATCTTATGCATGTTATAACAAGATAAACAGTGAATGATCCACTAAATTCCGGTCAATGAGGGCACATACTCCTCATGAACCAAAGTTTGGTGTTAATTTTATCAACAACCTCACAGAACAATACCTTATCAACTAACAGGTATTTATCAAAGCAGTTACCACAACAGCATGACTTTCTAGAACAACAATCATCACAATAACTTGAAATTTCTAATGCACCTATATGGCATGGAACTATGCATGGCATGTGATTTATAGCATGTTCCTAAATGATGCATGATATGGAATACCCTCATCTCATCGGGTTGAAACTAAATAGAACCCATGTATAAAAATATTAACAGCACACAGCAAGTGTGTCACCCAACGGTGAAAATCAAATCAACTTTAAAATTGCAAAACCAGTAATAATTGCAATAACTTAGGTAGACTAGATTTTCCCTGTACACAGGTTAGCTACTCCCAGGAACAGCTCATTACCAACTACCATGTTTTTCCTATCCCTGAATAAGGCTCCAAACAGAAACTCAAAGAAAAGAACTCGCTCTGATACCACTTTGTAACGTCCCGGATCCAGGTGCCACTCAATGGGTGCCCCGAACCCGATTGGTCACATGACCTCAAGCGTATTTCCCAAAATTCCAGAGGCTTCCGACTAGTAGTGAGGCCCCAAGTCTGATAGTGGAGAAACTATGCCCTCATTTTTTAAAATGTAGCGCAGCGGAAAAGATAAATAAAATACAACAGTGAAAGCAGTAAACAATATGCAACTGAAATGGACAACTGAAGTAAAAGAGAACCAGTAGTCATATATATAATGATGAAGCATGTCACTAATTCTATGAAAACATCTAGAAAATGATACACTGTAATACAATAAAATAAAACTCAAAGTATGAGGTACAAAAAAACAGAACAAAGCAGAGTAAATAGAACGCAACAGCATCGCAAGCCGAAGCTCAATCCCATGCTCTCCCACTTCTTTGCTACAATAAAGTACATGTATAGGGACCCCTGCCCTTATCCAAACCTGTAGAAATTTAATCTGTTTGGGCTGAATACATGTCACAAACGGGGTGTGAGAAATAAATCCCAGTAGGCAACCACCAAAGGCCCGTTCCCAACTATTAGTGAAAATGTGCAACAGTAGTGTGCAGTAGTAAATGCAATAAACTCAGTAGTACTCAAAAGTAAATAAATTTACTAGTCATATTGTAATTTTAATTATTATTTATCAATTCAATATAATTGAATTATATGTTCTTGAGATTCATCCTCAGCTGAAAATATCTTATATAATGTCACAAAAAATCATAACAGTGAATATTCAAATATACCTTGCCCTCAGGCTAAACAGAAACTTACCCTCAAACCATTCAGAAACTTGCCCTCAGGTCTTTCCCTCAGGAGAAATAGAATCTTTCCCTCAGGACAAACAGAAAAGAAACCCTCAGGTAATCATAATCTTTCCCTCAGGCTAATAGAACCATGCCCTCAGGCTAATCAGAACCTTACCCTCAAGCCTTTCCCTCAGGAAAAATAGAATCAAGTAATCGGGCCGAGCAAAACACGTAGCAAGCAATTACATACAATTCCTCTCAAGACAATTCAAATCATGCTAATGATTTTGGTATACCATCAGGCAACCTGGCCAAACGGGTAAACAAGGGAATGCACCCACAGGGTGGCCCTGGATCCAAGCAATGATCCCAACCAACAATTATACATATTCATTAAACTACCTATGCAATTCTAGGTATTTAATTATGCAAGGCCTTAGCCATACCACACCCCCAACCTGGGAATATAGCATAGTGGTACACAAAACACACAGCAGTTGTAATTTAAACACCACACCACCTACCTCGATCATCTCTGATTGGAATATGTGAACGACGCCTCCCAAATCGTCCAAAAACGACATAGGTCTGGGATAAGATAATTCTTTTTCAACATAAATAACTTCCCTCAGAGGAATAATTGGTATGAAAATCATAATAATAGGGGAGGGCTTACCCGTACGACCCCAACGTGATTGAAAGAAGCTGAAACGGATTTCCGGTGCGTGGTCAGCTGATCTCGGAAGCTTTGGTCGTCCGTCCGAGCTCCAAATGGCGTTCTAAGCTTCCTCTATGAACCGAGGAGGCTACTGCCCATTTTAAGTGAAAAACATACTACACGGCATGTACTCTCAATTATACATCATGTACTTTTTATTTTTTAAACTGTTCCTCTGGCGGCTTCTTTCCGCTGCGGCACTGTTCATCTATCAACATGAGTACACGGCATGTATTCCTGATTACATGGTGTGTACTGTCACTCCGCTGGCGGCTACCTGCACCGCCTTACTGTTCACCTTCCGACTGAATACACGGCATGTAAATACCCTATACCCAGCATGTAGTCATTTCTTACACCCTTCATTGCCGACAGGCCTACACGCCCTGTGTACTCATCCCACACGACCAAAGTACACGGCGTGTGGAAAAGTACATGGCATGTAGTCACAAAATTTGGGATTTTTCCCCATTTTCCTTATTTTCTCAAAAACACTTAAGGAAAAGGAAAAGAAGAAACTCATACCTCAAGAATAAGAGTCAGGTTGTTACAGTTATGTCCCATCACATTCAAGTGGTATCAAAGTGGTCACATATTAAATTATAATTACTTATTATTTATTGATTGATTACGAATTTTATTATTAATTTTTCATATATAATTTTTTTATTTAATAAAAAAGTAAATATATTATGATCATTGAAATTCATATAACTAAAAATAGGCCAATAATATATAAATAATTCTCAAAGATCTCATCCAAAGGTTTCAAGAATGTTGTCTGAGAGACATTATCATGCGAAGTGAGATGGAAAAGTACACATAGTGTACCCATGGTCAACCATGATATGGAGATCCATGTAAATGATGGGACATCATAAGTGTCATTACACACTACATACTAATATATAGTTATCTCCATTAATGGTAGAGTTTACGTGACATATTCTAGATTTTCTCACTGTGTAACCCCACATAGTTTTTCCACTCATAAATCATGGAATCTATGTGGTAAAAGTAGGTAAGATGAAATTAATACACACTATGTATTGACTTATTTCCATGAAACATGGAATTATATAAAGTACATGTTAATTAGATATCTATAAACACAATGAAACACATAATAAACCACATGAGATACACACTAAGTCCCTATAAATAAAGTATATGTGGCTAGTAAAAAATCACATGTCATGTAGCCGACTATACATATCATGTAATTCAAGATAAATCATGAAATAAATGTGCCAAGAAAGGTGTTCTGTGTGAGTCGAAACCTAGAGAGAATTTATTAATTAAATAAAAATCAAACAAAAATATGTGTGGTCTGTGTTTGTTGTTTTTAATAGGGTTTTTAGCTAAATTACACACCAAGTGATTTCAATGGGTTGTGTGTGATATTAATATTAAATGATTAATTTATCATTTTACACATTTTTATATAGATACACAATGAATATAGTTATTTTACATGATTTTTACTTCACACACACCACTAATGTTATAAACCGTGTATATTCAAGGAGTGTTATGTAGTCATACAAGCTGTAAAAACTATATATCTTGACTCAAGGAATAACACATCATGTATATCATGACAATATTTGTAGGTATACATTTTATGTAAGTAATTTTTACATAACAAGTACTATAAACATTGTTAGTCACATGTCATTCCATGTGAAGGTATACATCACGTGATAGTTAAACTCTAAAAACATGTTTTATAAAAAAACATAAGGGTTAATGCTATGATTTCACTAGTACATGTCATGTAATTAATTAATTTTAAATAAAATTAATTTATTTAATTTATCAAAAATTATAGCCAAGGGAAATTTTGGATATATATTATGATAAATGAATTAACTAATTAATTAGATAATTAATTTATAAATTTGAGAGATTTATCTTAACAATGAATTAATTTAAATGAATGATACATAATTTAAATACATAGTCATTTCATGTGTATACAATCATGAGATTGACTAGCCTATGTATTTTTTGGTTTTTTATTTAATTTAATTATTTATTATATGGGTTTTTTATGAATTTATAATTAAATTAAATGTGATGATTTTTGTATCATCCCTTCCTCATTATTATGTATGGGAATATTTATCCATTATTTCTTTTATGTAACCCTAAACTCATGGTTCCCCTCTACCATGAGTGAGTAATAATTTGTAAAGGAAGGAGATCTAGATATGTGGAGACATTATATACAACTCTAAGGTGAAACTACCTAAGGAGATATATAGGTTAAAGGAGGAATGATTCAACTCAATCCAATCCTAGATCAAGGAGTTATTCCCCTACAGTTAAGGGTTAGTTTATCATCGGCTAGATAAGTCAAACAGTAGTTAAAAATGCAAGGTTATACCACTTGTTTATTTTATCTTGTATAGTACATAGTTATATAATTATTTATGTGATTAAAAGTTTATTAGATGTTTAAATGTAACCATATAAAATAAATTAACTAACAAGCTTGCTAAGATAAAATATAATAAATTATTTGTGCATAAATTATTATATTAATACATGGTAAATTAATTATATAAAATACTCATAATATTAATAATAATTTAAAGTATATGATGAATAATTTTTATTTATAATATAGTTAAAATACCTCAAAGAAATATTAACTAAGAAAATAATTACATTACTTGAGTTAAAATGTTACCAAAGTTCAAATTACTTATCAATATCCTTTAGGGTGATTTAAATTATCAGGGAGTTTGAACAAATGTTTTTGGATTCTTAACCTATCTATAATCCAGGGATTATTTCCTCTACAAGACTTGGTGTAACTTGGAAGTATGTGTCAAAAAAATACATTTTAAGGTTTTAGGATTGGGGATTCCACTCAATGTATCATGGAACATATAGTTAAAATGGTTATAAATACCACCTATCTAAATACTTTCCATTAATTTGATAATACCTCCATTTTGGTTGTTTTAAGGAGAATATGGATCCTTTAAACTAGAATATCCACATGAAAATATATTTTAAATCCAATAGCGAGGGATTTTGGAATTTCCTAAAATATTTTGATACTAATAAAATAAAATTTATTATATCAAACTTGGTAATCAAGATAAAGTTCTAAGATTTGTTTTTATTTGTTATAGAAAATATAAATTAATATTAATTTGATATCATCCCTCTAATAAATATTGGATAAATACAATTTATTGACCATTTTGGACTTCTAAGAGTGGTACAGGATAGTGTGAATTACACTAAAGCAAGAGTGGTTATTTTACATGTTGGAATCCCTAGTTCCTACTAATCCCTCTAAGGAGGAAATTTAGGTGGATCATTATGTATTTTGGAAACACGTTTATGATGCACTAGATGTCCAATGACTCATGTTTTCATTCACTATTAGTGATATCAAGAAGATTAAAAAATACATGGATGTATACACCATGTTGTCTCGTCATCATGTTATTTATTAAGAGAAGGATTGAAAATGGAGGTTTGATATCTCCAAGGAACTCTTTATATGAAATATGTAAGGTATGCACAAAAATGACCTCATATAGTCAAGATAAATGGATATATTTAGATTTTTAAAATTAAGGGTTTCAAGCTACCCAAATAATTATTCACAAAACCCATTATCTCGTCCCTTAATTAGAGCTTCATCAGTTTTATTTAGAATTTTAATATGAAAAAATGATTAAAAGACACTCCTAGATATCCAAAATTTGATTCACTTGGTGGATAAGGACATTGGGCATGAAAAAATATAAGTTATTATGGTGAAAAAGGTGAAGTGAAATTCAAAAATCCCCAAGACTGACACAAAATATAAGGAATATTCACACCATTAGATCAAGAGGAAATGGATCATGGGGAAGGATATTGAACAAGAAGCATTATATTTTCTATGTGGTGTGAAGGGAAATTGGGTGAACAATGATAATTATAGGAAGAAGTAATGCTAATATTTTTTGTGTTTATTATAGAATGAAATATTTCTATTTCTAAAAATTGGTTATTTGATATAGCTTTTGTTATTCACATTTGTATCCAAATATTGTAAAAAATTGATTCAAAAAGGTTTTCGGAGGTGAGGTGGATCTCCAAGATTCCAATATAGAAATAATTATTGCACTAGATATTGGAGACTACTATATTACTTTATCAATGGGTTTAATTTTAGTTTTAAAACATTTTTATTATGTGTTCAGTATGACCAAAAACATTATATTTTTTCCATTTTATATATGAATAGAAAATATTTCATTTTTGGAAATTAAATATATATCTTTTATAAATATATCATATGTTATAGGATGGAACATCTTAATAATGGTCTACATGTACTAGAATAATAAATCTTGGTGTTGGAAATCAGGAATGATTTAAGTTCACATGATTTATATCACACCCAGTTGTGGAGTCACTATCTTGGTCATGTAAATGAGATGAATTTTACAAAGCTATATCAAGAAGGGTATTTAAATTCTTTTGAACTAAAACTCTTAGATATATATTGTGGTTTTTTTAAAGTTAAATTGATAAAATATTTATTCATCGGAAAGAGTGAGTGGTCCATAAATATTCTTTAATTTGTTCATAGATATATGTATAGAAATTTTCTAGTTGAATATAAGGGTGGATACACTTACTTCATAACTTTTACCCATATCTTTAGTATGAATGGATATATCTACTTAATTATTTACAAGTCAAAATTATTTGTTAAATTTAATGATTATAATAATGAAGTAGATAATCATATTTGTAAAAATAAAAATAAACTCTACTTAGGATATGGTTCATAGTATCTTAACCAAACTTTCATTGATAATCTAATGTATTTTGGTATTCAATATTAACTCACCCTTCCCTGTACACTATATTGGAATGGTTTTAGTGAAATTAAGAAATACACATTTTTTGATATAGTGAGACGAATGATGATTCATACAATTCTTCCATTATCCTTTTGGGGATATGCATTATTGACTGCTGCACACATAATTAATTAAGTGTCAAGTAAACTGATAGATGTAATTTCATATGAGTTAAAATGTGAGAGGTAATCTATTTTTTCACATTTACATGTGTGGGTTATGAATTGTTAATTAAGTATATAAATTGAAACAAACTTTCACCCTAAGGAAAAAAGTGTATCTTTATAGGATGTTCTAAAGAAAAGTAAGATATTATCTATATAACTCGTCACAAAAAAAATTTGTAGTGGTAAGAAAATTGATATTCCTTGAGAGGGAGAACATCTCAAAAAGATAAGTGGTAGAATGGTCTAATTTGATAAAGTTGGGTCTCATGATACACAAAAGTTGGAATCAAAAACAAATACATAAAGCCTACTATAAGAATTTGTCCCAAAGATATATGTACTTAATAGAAGAACTAAAGAGGTTAGAGAATTATTGAGATGTGTTTTTCTAGTCACCAAGGTTGGTGACACGTTATTAGTAGATAATGATGGTCCTTTTTCAACAAGGAAGTAGTAAGCATCTTATAAGTTTCAAGGTAAAAGAATCCATGAATTCTAAAATAGATTCTATATACCAAAACCAAGTTTGGGATTTGGTATATCCTCATTTGGATGGAACTTTTGTTTGGTGAAAATGGGTATATAAGAAAAAACCAAACATGGATGAAAAATTCAATAACTATAAATAATGACTAGTTTCTAATGGGTTTAATAAATGTAAAGGGATTGACTATATATAATCCTTTTCACCAGTTGTTATTATGAAATACATTAGATTTTTACTTTCCATAGTATCTTACCATGATTATGAAATTTTGAAAATGGATGTCAAAATATCCTTCCTTAATGGGAAATTTATAGAAGATATATACATGACACAAATAGAAGGTTTAATGAATCTAATGGATTCAAATAAGGAATAAAAGTTTAAAAAATCTATCTATGGATTAACGAAAGAATCTAAATCATGGAACTTTTATTTTAATGAATCCATAGGATAGTTTAGTTTCATAAAGAATGAAGGTGATCCCTATGTCTATAAGAGGTTTAATGGGGTAATTTTTATTTTTCTAGAAGTATATGTTAATTATTTGTTACAAATGTAAAATATGGTACCATTCTCTTAATATTGTTAAATATTGCTAAATAAATACTTTTTTATAAAAGAGTTAAGTGGGGTGTCATGTATTATAGGAATTAAGATCCATCATGATATATCTAAGAGTTTTATTGGACTATGTTAGGGTATATACATTAATAAGGAATTGAAAATATTCAAAATAGAATATAATACGATATCATTTCTAGTGTCATATGGTATACATATTTTCAAGAAAATGTATTCTTATATATGAGAGGATAGATATGATGAGAAGGATTCCTTTCACATAAATGATAGGATCTTTCATGTATGTCATGATATGTACCAAACTTCTTATTCTGTACTTTTTTATCATATAAGTATGATATCAAGTAGACCTGGGAGAGCATCATTGGATTCTTGTAATGACAATCCTAAAGTATCTAAGCTGTATTAAAGATATGTTCTTATTTTATGTATGATATGAGGAACTAGTCATTAGAGGGTATAAAAATGTTAATTACCAGATATATTAGAATGATCTAAAATCACAGTTGAGATATTTATTCTACCTTAATGGAGCATCTGTGATCTATAGTAACTCAAAGAATCTGGAAATCATAAATTATGCAATATAGCATTACTATATTGTGTACTTTTATATAGCTAAAGAATCTATGTGTATACAAAAAAATCATCAAGTGGCTTGATGTGGGTCTTAGAAATAAATATGTTATTACACTATATTATGATAATACTAAAGTTGTGGTTCTATATAAAGAGTTAAGATAACTTCAATGGATAAATTATATACTTTAGATGTATCACCTCTTGAGTTATTTATCTTAAAGGATTAAAGTTACAGTAAGTAGTGTTTCCATGGAAGATAACATGGTTGATCTATTTACTAAATCCATATCTCAATAGAAGTATGAATATCATGTGAGATCTAGAAAATTAAAAAATATATCAATTGGATCTAGTGTGAGTGTGAGTATTTTGGAGTTGGTTCCATATAACCAACTCACATTGTACTTTATATTAATTTTATTCTCAAATAAATGAATATTAATAAATATATTATCACTTTAGGAGTGTTATTTTATATAACATTAGTGTTATAGTGTCTTTAGAGTATTTTTCACATCAAAATTTTATAACAGTTCTCCTCTATAATGAGAACCTAGAAGTACAATGACAATATTATTGAACATGTTCCATATGGTTGGATGAAATATAACTTATGAGAAACAATCATACTTGACTACCAGGTTCTATAAACTCATAACACATTGAAACTTCTTCTCATGGAGTTTATGTTGGGTAATCTCCAAGAAGGGAGGTTATGAGGACACACTCGCTAATAAGAGTTCGGTATATTACATGTGTCGTTAGATATTACTATATTTAGATGTGTGAATTGGTCCTTAAACTTGATATTATTTTATTAATCTATATCAAAGGAATAATAATCATCCAGGTTATGATGATTGTATAAACTCAATTACCAGTTTTTAGTTTGGAATATATTTGAGTTGAATATTAAAAAAATATTCATTCACCAGTTATATGATATAATATTTGTATATTTATTAAAATAATAGTATAATGATATTTATTTATTTAAATAAATATTTAATATTTTTGGTTAGATAAATGTTGAGGAGGGTGGAAAGACTAATTTAATGGCCCATTGAAAATGATATAAATTATTTAATATAATTTAAATAAATATTGTTTTACTTATTAATTTAAATTTAAAAATTATTGTGTTAACACATGTCATGTAACAAAATAATGATAATAATATTATTAGACATGGTGTTTACTTATAATAAATAAATTATTTAAGTGCCCCTATATAATTACAAATTTTATAACCCTATGTATATAACCCAACTTATATCATTTCTAGGGTTATGTGAATTTTTTTTCACAAAATATTATCTTAAGATAATTCTCGTAAGATTGATGAAAAAATTATCAATAATTCTATAAATAATGAGAGGAGATCATATTCATCCCTATCAAGAATAAGAGAATAATATAAATAATTATTTAGGTCTAAAGTAATTCTTATTTTGATTAATGATGAATGATGCAGGAAATTTGTATCATCAGAACTAGCACCTGGGGTTCCAATGGTTATGTTCTGAGATTCATGGAGCATGTTTGAATACTTATAGGGGAATTACTCTTTGAATTCCTCACTGAAATAATGACACGATAAAAACTTCAATCAAATTGACCATAAATTATGAAATAATTATCAAGAAGAGGTAAATATTAATACAAATTAATTGTAAATTTTATAGGAAAAAAGATCCTTTTTCTGAATATTATGGGGTTTAATTCATCTAGTTCCTCATATATATCAATTGAAATTGAGGAAAAATCATTATAAATGATCCCAACCACTTTTTTTGTTCCCTTAAACCTTTAAATAGATTCAAATGGGTTTCACGCCTTTCTAGATTGTTAGCTAAGAGGAGGAAAACTATGATCTTGGGTGAAATAAGGGGTCTAGAATTGACTCATTTTCCCCTCATAGAAAATATAAATTTCAACCCTATCGGGTGACCAAATGGATATTATTGGAAACCCCATGTCACATTGGACACCCTGTATAATCCTATCGAATGGTCAGGTGGAATATAGGCCAAAATTTATACTTGGAGTAGTCACTAGGTACCTAAGGACTCTTTATCAGGTACTTAGTGTCTTACTTCTACATTACTCTAATAGTAGGTCCACTTAGACTCCACTTTATTCATCTACGAACCTTTAAAACATCTAATATCACTTTAAACCAACATAAATTCAATACCAAACCAAAAAACGGTCCAAAATACCATATTCAAACTCCCCCTTCTCTCAACCCATCAAAATTTAAATTTTATTTTGAAATCACCAACCCATAACGATTTGTGTTGTTAAAATATTATCTTCATGGGAGACTACAAGGATTAATACTTCAAGATTTTCATATTTTTTATTTACTTGTAAATATATTCCTCTTTTAAATTTTATAATAATGTTTCTTTTACCATTCTTACAATATTTTTTAATTTTGTGTTGCAATAATATATCTTCTTGTAAAAATTCAATTTTTTGTATTAGCTCGATTTGTGTTTAATACAAGTTATTAAACACATAAAAGTTATTAAAAATTAATTAATACTAAAAATAAGTAGTGTTTCATACTAATAAAAGGGTATAAATTAATTAAATTTGTATCCATACTTTATAAATTAAATTATTAAAAAGGTAAGGCAGGCTTGATAATAGGTGATGGACGATCTACTTGAGTGAAAATAATCCACTAATTATACAAGACTATCAATATTATATCAATAAATATATCACAACGTTGGTAAAATATGGATAAGAATATAAATATGGTCAATTAAAAAAGATCAAAGCACTACCTGACATGGAGTAGGCACAAATATAGGACAAGTGACAAATCATAGGCCTGCTTGTCTAGGTTAGTTAGCTAAGTCATATCAAAGTCAGTATTGATTCAACAATCTATGTGTCATACCACCCTTAATAAAGTAATATACAATGTGGTGATTTATTAAACATGTGTTACCAGTGCTTTTTCCCTTTTATTTCTTCTTTATATATTTTCATGCATTATGGAATTGGTTGGTCAACAAGCATTTTTTGTGAACCCAACAAATCAGGCTCAAAGATTTTTTGATTGGATGAATGATCTATATAAATGGATTTCTAACCAATAATTTTATGAATAAATGAATAAAAAATTATAAGATATTTATATTACTTATAAATATTTTGTGTGATTCTATGCGGCCCCCTGTTCTGCAAGCTCCATCTTCTCTGATTCGTTCCTTGATCTACTGTGATATTGTAACAACCCAGACTCTTGTAAAACAAACTAAGTTGTTACTTTATTACATTAGCATAAGATAAAAGGGATTACATCACAAAGTATTGATCATTTTATTAGTATTGAAGAACTGGATAAATATATGATAATCATTTTTACATTGGAAATAAAATATAAAACGTAGTGATAGAAAAAATTCAGCCTCCTTGAACACAATCAAATAATTCTTCTTCATATCCTAGAGAAAGAAAAAAATAAGAGTGAGATAAAATGATAATTAAGGGTTATGTATAGTGAAATCTATCATAGGTAAATAATAAATAATAAATATAGAAAGTTAAATAAATTAAAACACATTCAATTTAATCAATAACTTGAGTATGAAATGAATATGTGGATAATATCAATCTAAAAATATCATGGATAATAATAATTGAATTCAAAATGAAGGAAATGAATAATATTGGATATCATTATCTTAGACATAATGATATATATACCATCAAATATTTATTTAAAGATAGTTTAATTAATGGTTAGGTATACACTAGAAACCCATTTAATTTAGCCAACTGATTTGTCTCATGAAACATGTTGATTCATCAAGGGGATGTCTATAATTGATCCCCATACTTCACTGCACGTAAAATTAATTCCCTTATATTTAATGGTCAAATAAATTCAATAAATATCCTTATTGATTAAATAATATGAATTTATCAATATTTTATCGATTTAATCAAATAACTTTCATAGTAAAATTCTATATGGGAAAATGGAATAAGGTTTAGGAAAAAAGAATATCCATAATACAAAGGATATGGATATGTAAGATAAATATAATGTCCAATGGTCAAAATAAATTTAATTTTTCAAGAGAAAGATAGTGAATATGAAAAATTAATAAGACATAATAGATGACCATCTATTCATCGGAAATATAGGTTTTGTAGTAAAATCATGTCCTTCGAAAAAATAAATAAAATAGAAGTGAAATATTGAAATTATATATCATTAAATATTTTTATTTGTAAAACAATTGAAAAATATTATAATAACATAAATATCATAAAACATTTATGGCTGTGGGGAGGTCTGTTAACATTGAATACATTAAAAACTTTAGTATTTACTTTTTGTAAATAAAGTCAAAAATGAACCTTTTAAAGAACATTAGAATGATTTATTTTAAACCCCTTAAAAATTCAAGGATAAATCAAAATTTCATTAATAAATAATTTGATTGATTAAATTTCTTTTTTTAAATAATTTTAAAAAATATCGACATGGAAGAAAATATATTTAATTAAAAGAAGAATAAAAACAGTTTTTCTGATAAACATTTATTTTCCTTTTTCAAGTTCCAAAGAGAGTAAAAGTTGTAATAAAATATTCAAATTCCTTAAATATACAAAGGATAAGTAAATATGTATTTTTTATAAAGGATTTATTATAATATTCCTTTATTAAAAATTAAGGTAATCCCAAAAAATAAGATTGTAAAATAAATCCTTACCTCTTTGGTAAATTTTAAATTTTATACATTTGAAAGAATTAAATTGAATATAAACATTAATCATCATGAATAAATATTTATTAATGTTAAATATATCAAAGTGATAATATATACACCATATAAAAGTAAATAGGTTAATAACATTAATTTTTTCTCAAAGGAATGAAAATTGAGATGAAATCCCCTACCTCGTGCTTATCTTTAGTTGGATGTGATTTAAATTTTTGTATAATGGTATTAAATTTTTTTTGAATTTATAAAAAAACCATAATCATAATTATAATATTATATATTATCCTATTTTAACATTTTATCACTCTTTCTTTAATAATATTTCCTTATTACAATTGTTTCGGGTGTTAACTACTTCATTTTCTCAAGCATGTTTTGTCACATAAGTTCTTGTTCTTGTACATAGGATATATATCCATCATATCTAGAATTATATTAATGTTATAAATATCATACTTTTTACTATATAACTTTTCATAATCATCCTTAAAAATTTTATATAGAAAATGAATCACATCTCTTCATAGAGATGGTAGGTCGTACATAATCACCAGTGATGTTATTGTTTCCTAAATATGTAAACCCTTAATAATGTGGATGGTATATTAATTTTATAGAATCAATATTATGTCACAATTATCACATGTATTCAATATTTTAATCATTATTACTATTCATGATTTTAATTGGCAGAAAAAAATTACATTTGTTCCCGAGAGGGTAGTCTATCGTAAACACCACTGATGGTTTTTTTCCCATTTGATGGAGAATGAGATGGATAAATATTATTCCATCAACATAATAACATCTAAATATATGGTAGATAATGTTTTTATTATTTTTTAATTATTAATATATTATTTTAGGTGGTAAAATAATAAGTAAAAATAAATTGATTGGTGAAGATGATTACATTATCTTAGAAAAATGAAATTTGGATCTCTTATTAAGGACACTAGGGTTGGTATTTTGGAAATATAATAATCTATAAAACATGGATAAGAATTTTTGGAATAGATTTTGGCGTGTTTTTTTCTAGATAAATGGTTTAAAATGTATGAATAATTGAGAGGATGAGATGCCCATTTATAATTGAGGTGAGTGGTGCACTTTAAATTTTTCAATGTTTTAAAATAATGTCATTTCACTTTCTTAAAAAAATGGATCCAAAATGGATAATATTTGAAAGTGATGAGGTTAAGGTCAAATTCCAACCAACCAATGAGTTTCATAACGTTTTTAGTTCATTTTAACCCTTATATTTTTATGTTAACCCTCCCACCCCACCCCCACCCCTTGATAAAACCATTTTAACCTTAACCGTGGTGAAATTTTTTTATTGTTGTTACTATTAACTATGATCAAAAATGAAATTTTGGGTATTAAAAAATTGTCAAATGATAATTAAAAATATATAATCCATTTTTTTAAATTCAATTCAGATAATTTGTAGAGTTTAATTTAAAAATAAACTCGTAAAATGTGTTGAAAAAGTGTTTTTCAAAAAATGCATTTTTCAAACATTAGATGATCTTAAAATTATTCTATGACTAGTAATAATAATTATATGGATTTAAATTAATATATTCAAAGATATAATCTATATATTTCATTTAAATCATTCATCATTAAATATTATTTTAGTTAATTAAAATGGAAAGACATTATGTTCTTTTTTAAAACAATTTCTAGAAAATATCCATTTTACCTCCAAATAATTTTATCTATATTTATATCAAATTGATATTACATACATGGTTAATTATATATATAATAAAACATTAATATAAATCAAAGGAGTAATGGTTTAATTTTACATTTTTAATTATTCATAAAAACTTATTTCTAAGGGAAAATTTCAAAAACTCATTTTACGCATATTTTTAACAAGTTCAAAATTGATATTAAACCTAACAAATTATAATTTTTTTACATGAAATATTAACATGTGATGTTTTTTCATTTTTATTAAAATTTAATGTTCACTTGCTATAATTAAGGCTTAGGTGTTACAAATATAGTGGGAAGGTACATATGTTTTTTGGATTTATTATAAATATAATATCAGTTTTATAAATTTTGTTTTAGGGTTATAATTAATTTTTAAAAAATAATGGTCTTTTAATTATATTAAAATAGTGTAATAATTTTATGAATTTTTTACTGATTTTTTTTATTAAAAAAAATTAATGTGTTATATTTTTATGTTTAATTTGATAAAACTATTAGGGTTTTTAAATTTTCTTGTGCTAGGTTTTTAAATTATTAAAATTGGATTTTAAATTTTTTAATAATTTTTTATGCGGTTATATTTTGGTTTCTTTAAAAAAATTATAGTACATTTATTATATGAATATTTTTTTTAATTTTTTTGAAATTTTAGTAGTTTTAATTTATCAAATTGTTTTTTAGTTGGGTTTAATTTAATATATGTATATATATAAATATAATTATACATTACTATTCAAGTACAAATAATTCTATAATTTAATAATTTAATTTAGCTAAATTAAATGTTTTTTAATCAAAAAAAAATTAATTTAATATAAATATTATAGTGAATAATAAAATTTAATAATTGATGATAAATTTAAAAAATTTAAAAACTTAATTTTGATAAGGAATTTAATTTAAAAATAGTTAAAAATTCTGTTATTTATAAGAAAATTTTAGTTATTAGAAATTTCATTATATAAAAACTGCATATATATATATATATATATATATATTCATATAATAAATGTATTTTAATAGTATATATACTAGAATAATTTTAGTTAATTAGTAAAAAAAGTTTCTTGGGTAAATATATCTTGATGATATGAATTTTAATTTTTTTTAATTTTATATTAATTTCTTTTGTTTAATTTTATTATTATGATGTCGACCGAGCTTGAGGTTTAATATAGCACTACATTACATCACCGCACATCACCATTGTTGGTTATGACTCATCAAACTATGGTAAATTTGATTTTATTTTCAATCTGTATTATTATTTTCAATTTATATTTGTTATAACTTTTGTTATAATTTTTTTTCATGGTGTTTTTTGTAATATTTTTTTGTGGTGGTTTTTTGAGTTCAGTGATATTTTAATTATGTAATAATTTTATTTTATGAAAAAAATTTATGTTTTTTAAACTATAAAAGATTTAATATATATATATATATATATATTCATACAAGATTACTCAATTAAATAATAATAAATAGTTATGGAGTTAAAAAATAATAGAAGATGATCTGTTGTTAAATTGGATTTGGATGTAGTTAATTATTGTGTTTCATATAGATAATAAAAAATAATTTTATGTTGTTTGAAAGGTGAGAAACAAATGAACTATGTACGGGTAAATTTGATAATGTCACATGAGCTATACTCTTCCAGTACATATCAATATACAACATTGTAAACTTATCAAAACTGTTTGGACCTTTTATTATTTATAGTTAAAGAAATATGTATACCTAAAACAAGATAGTCTAAAAATGGTTAGAAATTAAAAATTATATGAAAAATATAATATTTCATATATCTAAATAATTTTAGTAAAAAAAATTTATAAATATTTAGATAAATCATGTTTTTTATGTCAATTTTATTATCTATTATAACCTATCTTTATTAGACAATTATTTTTAGTTGGATGGTATGTGTCAAATATTTGTATTAAATAATAAGGGATGAGATGAAAATATATAGAAAATAGTATACAATTCATATATAATAAGTAAATAAAACACATGAATTAAAAAATTATTACTAAAAGGAGAAATAGAGGACATAAATATTACAATATCAGAAATTCATGTAAATACAATATCAGGAATATTATAAATATAAATTAAATAGGGAGAAAATTTTTTATACATTAGAGGAAGTATGATTAAAATAATAATATTTAATCATACTTATAATTAGGAAATTATTTTATGTTGTTAATATTTATATTTAAAGTTCATTGGTTTTAGTTTTATTTGAAGGAATTTAGGTGTATATATTTAACCTGTAATGAAATTTTAATTAATAGTTTCTTAAAAATGGTCAAAAACTTGTGTTTATTTCTCTATAAAAAAGGTAAAATGGTAAAACATGATCAAGTTATATCATATATTGGTGGTTGAATATGATCATGGGATATCATATATTAGTGGTCCTAGAATATTAGTAAATCTTTCTTGATGTGATATAATAAACATAGTTAACTTGTAAAATTCATGATCGATTGAAGCTTGATGATAGTCAGTGTATATCATTTTTTTATATATTTCCTTAGACTCATGATAATTTATATTGCATGCATAATCATTTTAACTACGATGAATTTTTGAGGATTTCTTATGATATGTGTCAAGATCATATATGGCTAGGTTTGATGGAATTATATATTAAGGTTCGTATAGTTGAATATTATGCCCAACTCAAACAAAATATTTTAGCCTATGGTGGATTTTATAATGGGTATATTTATATCTGATCATTTTTTTTGTGGATCAAGTGAAGAATATGCATGTATAGTTGATAAATTATTTTAGAATATAGTACCTTACGATTTTCTAATGGCGTATTTTGTTATAGATAATCCACCTATGGTTGTGATCAATGATTCCTATGAAGATTATTTTCAGGATGAAAAGGTATTCAATAGAGAAATTATATGCATTCAGTGGATGATATAAAAATTAAACATACACAGTTGGTGAAAATATTTTATGATAGTACATCAGTGGTTCCTAAGATTGATTGGGATGTTGTGGCACCAACAAATAAGTTTCCAAGTATTTTCTAGGAAAGCAATGTTGGAGGGATTGATAATGAATTGTATATTAGAAGAAACTTTGGGAGAAAATAGGCATTAATGGTAATAATAATGAATTTCCACATGAAGATACATTATAATTATCTTAGGGATGAGTCTATTATATAGATATAATATATGAAATTTCAAAAGTATGGTGACATATACAAGATGTGAATATGAGATATCCATTCCATAAATTCAGAATTTTGGAAAATTAAAAAAATCAAAGAACACACCTGTTTAAATATATGGATGATGCAAGATCATAGACACCTTGAATCAACATTCATATGCTCTATTATTATTAGTATAATTGGATTTAATTAGTATGTTCTTGTAGAGTTAATATAAGAATTCATGGATAAAAAATATTATACAATAAAGTGTGGCTTACAAAAAAGAAAGATATTGAGAAGGTTCATGGATATTAGAAAACTTCATTCCAGGTTTTACCTTGTTGGATCAATTGATCGGTTCAAACTAGTCACATTTTTTATCAATTTTAAATAATATAGCATGTGGTTAATAGTCATTTCATGGCAAACAAGGTCTAATTACATCAAATATTTTGGGCCTTCCTTCCACACATCGCATCTTTCCCTCACAATAAACAAATCATATAATTGGAAGGAAATATACTATACTGAAATTAAAATGGAGTTATTCTAATTCTTACCAATCAGGATAGAAATACATATCCCCTATCACAATCATTTTCAATAATATAGAAAGATAATTTGAAATCATGGAGTTGGTTCCTATATTTTCCATGTGTCCATGTCACAGATGGGAAAGGTATATGCCTTCTTTGAGATCTTTATCATGCTATCAATAAATCATTGAATATCAAGAATAGTGGTTGGCTACCCCCAATGCCTACAATCATTATCGGGTGAGAGATTTTTCTAGTAACGTAGGATCAAACTTTTACCACGAAAACATGAAAATTTCAATCATGAAATTAGTCATTGAATCACATATTCTATATATTATGTAATTTTAATAATTTTATATCACTAGGTAGTTATTTGAATTTTTATTCCATGAATTTATAACATATGAAATTATAAAAATGTTTTCCATTTATAGATTACAAGAAATAATATTAATAAATGAGGAAGTATATAATTATATTATACAAATTCTAAAGAAGAAAGTGTCTTTAGAATTTAATGAAGGGAGGAAGTATGGGTGTATCACTAAAAATATTATTGATTGTATCAAGTAAATCATCAAGAGGTTATAAAATTACAAGTAATAGGAATTTTTTATGACATTTTATAGATGTTTTAAATAATTTTCTAACAAATCAAAGTATGTGAAAAAATATTGCACCTTGGACCCGCACTATCAGGTCTAGTTTTGAAATAACATACTTTACATTCTGGTTTTGATACCAACTATAGATTATAATACATAATAATCCCATAATTAAATTACTTAAAGAAAATATAACATTACATACATTCCCAATACATTTTATTTTTAGATATTTAGAGAATTTTGACAACCCATTAACTAACAAATCCCTTGTCTTTCTTAACTAATGGAAGTTTTTTACTTTATAAGAAACTGTTTAATTCATAATAAGTCTTAAATTTGTCCCAAAAATTCTCCACACATGATATTTTATTCTAGAAATATCATTTTTAATACTTTTATTCATAACCTAGTGAAATGGAAACATAGGAAGGGGTGAGATCAAACTTTTTTAAGGGTAAACATAAGAGATAATGATGAAAGATCATAAGTGAGCATAAGATTAGTATAAATAATATGGGAGTAATAGATAACTAAAAATAATTACATAATAGAATTAAATTGAAAGTATAATATATCCATGGATAATAATTGAAATTAAAAGATCAAATGGATAACAATAATTAGTTTCATAGCGATGAAATAAAAAAATTCACGCAACTAATTCCATACCCTAATACAAGACATCATGATATTAGACCTTGTGATCTTACCTCCAAGGCCCAATATCTAGTAAATATTTTTTTCTAGATAAGAATACATGAAAAAAATAAAGGTGTTTTGTCTCATGAGACTTGTTGATGCATCAAACGACTATCTATACCAATCCCCACCTATTGCTAATTAATTCCAATACATTGATCATATTACAAAATAAATAAACAATACAATACATAGCCAACATAACTTAGTAATAAATAAAAATATATATTGAAATAAAAATTATATGGGTTTTCTATATTTCCCCAATCAATAAATTTAATATATTTCTATTTAATAATCCCTCTAAAAAACACCATATGGAGTAATGGTATACGGTTAAGTCAATGATTTCCTCAATCAATAAATAGAATATCTTTATATATAAGAATCCCTCAAACTAACACTATATAGAGTAATGGTTATATGGTTAAGTTAGTAATTTCCCTATTTAATTAGTGTGTGGGATCCTTACGAACACCCTTTAATAAAAGAAATATAAAATAGAGCATCCATAAAAGGAAAGGTATTGAATGAAAAGTTATGTCTATTAACAGTGGATGATTAGGAAATAAAAAGGAAAAGATGGATTGTTTCTTTGATAAAAAATAACATGACATATGTTATCCAGATAAATAATATGGATGGTATCATTTGAATAATTTCCTCGATTAAGCATAATATATGTCAAAAAATAATGACTTAGATGAAAATCACTTTTTTGAGTTTTAGAAAAATAACTTTGGAAATAAGAAATATCCTTTATCTTTGGAAATAATTTTAAGAGAAATATTTTATAAAACTATGAAAAAAAATAATTTATTTATGAAAATATTAAAATTCAAAGAGAAAGTTTCATATAAAACAAAAAAAGATTTTATAAATCTCTATTCGCATGGAAAACAGTAAAAAGTAATATTTTCACACTTTGATTAAAATAACCCATACAGAAAATGTTTAAATTTTATTTAAATGTTTTAAATAAGGTAAATTATTATAAAATAACCTTAATAAATTATTGAGGTGTAGATATTGATAGTATTAAATTCATCCAATTAATATTTGTATGTAAAAAAGGTAAGTTCTCAACTGAGAAAAAGATACGGGGTCGGTTACACTTACAATAAATTCTTCGGGTAAAATATTAGTCAAGGGGAAATTAAATTTTAAGGGGACATGTAAAACCACATGAATATAAAAATGAAATAATTATGGGTTTTAGATATAATAAAAATTCCCCAAATGTATTATCTCTAAAAAACAATCTTTATTTGAAAATAATATTGGCAGTGAAACACTTATGATTTGAGTAAAATTTTAATCAAAAAATCCTTTAAAGAGATGTCTTTAAATTAAAAATAAAATTCCATGAATAAATTTTAATTAATCAAATAACATATAAAATGTTTAGTTTTTATACTATATATAAAATATGGTGCACAATATCAAACAAGTCTCATGGAATTAAAAATGAGACAAAGAAACCCTTACAACCATAGATAATTTTGAGTTAAACCCCCTTAAAAGATATGATTTAAAATGAAAATTTAAATACCATGAATAATTTTATGGTAAATATAAAAAATATTAAAGTGGGATTAACGACACCATTCTATGTAATACATGGTGAATAATAAGAAATATGTCTTAAGGGGTGAAATTTTGAGATAAGAAACCTTAACTTAATTATTAACTTCTACTAAAGCACTTGAATATTCTATACAAGAAAAATAAATATCTAAATCACATATTTAATAAACTTATTTATATATATAACCTTTTATAAACTTCATTTATAATTATTCTCTAAATTATATTTATTTGTTATTTTATGTTTTCAATATTGGGAGTGGGTAATCTTGATCAGTTTAAACAAGTTTCAAAATAGAGGTGTTGTTCTTCATTTTTATAAAAAAATTCATCACTAAAAGATCATATAAGGTGATTAATTTTATGTTTTATAATTATTTATAGTGTTATAATTTCATTCTGTGGGGTTTTTCATTATGATCCTTAAATATGAAAATGGTAAGGTGTATGTTTCGATGATTTTTCACAAATAGATGTTGGTATCTTAATTAATGAGTTAGAAATGAATGTTACCATTCCAAATCCAAAATAAAATATTTTTTTATATAATATATTTTTACTAATTAATTTTACATAGTCATCCTTGATATTATTTTAAATCATTTTTCAAGAAGATTGTTAGACTAACCCAAACAAGAACATACCATAATTAATAGATGATTATGATTATAAAAGTGGTTTATTTAGGAATAATATAATTATTATTGAAAAATAAGGATATTATTAATATAATTTTAAGTTATTTAATAAAATTTAAATAATTTTTAATAAATTATAATGAAACTAGATGAAAAATGAGATGTGTTACTTTGTGGAGGCAATAGTCTGCACAACGCACGGTTAACATTTTCATTTTTTGAGGAATGAGTGGTAAATAATGTGAATTATAATTTTTATATTAATAAATATAATTATATTATATATTTCACATTTATTTTTCAATTTCACCAATAGAATAGTAAAGTGAGGCATTGGTGAAAATTGGAATTCATCACTTTGTGGAGGTGGTAGTCCGCACAATGCACGAATGACATTTTTATTTTTAATAATAGAAAAGGGGAAAGGTGGATAATAGTTATTAACTTAGAATAATAAAATTTAGTATAAAAATGATATTTTAATTATATATTAATTAGATAATAATATTTATAAAAGTAATAAATAAAAGGAAAGAAGTTATAAAGATTACTCACATTGAGGACTTAGGATTTCCCTTCAGAGACTCTTCGGAAATAGAGGACTTAAGAAAATATTTTGTGAACATAGGCTCAAGGAAAATGAATTAGATTATATGGGAAGGAAAAAATGGAATAGTATCAAGAGGAAACTAAATTTTTAGGGTGTTCTTGAAGGGGTGGTGAGAGGCCCCTTTTAATTCATGACAATGAAATTTTTTGTAAATAATTAAAATTTATATAAAGAGAGAACATGTTTCACATGTCAAGAATACTCAAAAATTGAAGATAATGGACTATAGGAAGAGAAAAGGTTGGTAATACCTAAAATTTTAATTTCAAAACATGTTTTAAACATTTTTCTAAGGCATTTACTCCAATAATTTTCACTTTTACCATTTTTGGTTTTACTATGGTAACCAGTTTCTACCTATGTAAATAATTTTTTAACACTAAAAATAAAATATAACTTATTATAAATTTTTTACCTAATAATTAAAATTTTTAAATTCATTTTATTAGATAAACTTTTTATGTGTAAGAAAACTAAATTTTAACATTAGTTCATGCAATGTTAAAAACCCATTTTTAATAAAAGTGTGTTTTTAATCTTAAAATTAATCTATAGGATTAAATTATCAATGTATTTAGTTTTAATGATAATAAATATTTTATTATAAATAAAATTTATGTGTATTTTATATAACTTATAAACCTAATTGAACCAAAATATTTTTTATTTAGAAGAAAATTCCAAAAATAATTTCTTTTATTAGAAAATATTACTTAAGTTCATAAAATCTTAAACATAGGTTTTATAAATTCATATTAGTATATAAAAATGTATTTTTTACTAAATAAATATATATTTGATTAATTAAAAGGTTTTATAAACTTCTAGGTCTTGTTTTTATAATGATAAAGTCGTAAAATTTATAGTTTTGGTAAAAAACTAAATTTTTTCACTATTCACCTAAAATAAACTATTTCCAAAAAATCATAAAAAATGATATTCATATAATATTGAAATGTATAATCTAAAATTAATTTTATTTTTTCAAATTAAAATTATAAAATTTTATAATTTAACTTTTAAATGGATTTAAAAAAAATATAATGAAAACTATTTTCATGGGAAAATAACCTTATAAAAATGTTAACTATTCTTAATCTTATTTTATATAAATTACTAATAAAATTGGTGTTAATATATTATTAATATAAAAAATATATTTTTTCCACAATCTATTTAATTTATTAAAATAAAATACAAAAAAAGAAAATTTTTATAAGTGTTGAATTTTATGGCATATATCAGTTTTATTAGTTGTATTTTTTTATCAACACCATAGTATTAATAATGACCTTTATTTTTATTTATACATATATTTAATAATTCAATTACCTTTACTTTTACTCTAAAATTATATGTCCACATCATAATAGTTATATAACATTCCATCGTTCATTTTGGTCAGGTGTTGCGTGTGAAGCAACCTATCGAACACTTTAGGTTTAAGAGGAAAATATAATTTTATATCTCAAGGTGTTATAATAAATAACTATTTTAGGGTCATAAATGCACTAAAAATTTTATAAAGGATTTTTATGTGATTCAAACTCATGTAAAATCATACCATGTGTGTTGTTTTCACAAAAATAGAAGTTTATTTGAAGTTGAAGAGGGTCTCGATCCATTGACTGGTGTTAGTTCTCAATTGATGGTTGTTCTTTTAGACAAGAGCACCTATGAATGTGCTTACATACAGGATTAAAATATGCCTTGATAACATGTACTTTTATAATGTTCCCATTTTCACCAGTCATGGGAGAGTTATGTTGATGTGGTTTATAGACTAGACATGTTACGAGATTTCTACAGTGCATAATAGATCCTGATTATAGATGTATCATAGTAAATCACCCTATATATATTTCAATTGTAGTTTTTAATCCATCATGGTTGTGTGTAAAATATCATCTAAAATATAAACATAGGAGAAATGAAATGGATTATCCATAGGATAAATTGATGTGACAGAGATGGGGTGGGTGTAGGGATAAGGGGCATAATCATATATAGTGTCCTTTGAATCATAACATTTCTTATTTATCATCATGCCCAGCATGATTTTTTTTAGTTTAGTTGATTATTATAATTTTATTATTTTCTATGTTTAAATTTGTATCAAATGAATGATTTCATTTTTCTTAATTTTTATTCCACTCAACATATATATTATTTAAAATAATTATTTTTTCCATTTTTTTAAACATTTTCATAGAAGGAAATGGAATATATATATATATATATCCATTCCCTTAGGATCCATTGATTCATAATATACTTAGTGTGTAAATATCAAACCACTTGAAGGATAGTGGTGAAGAGTGGATACTAATAGTCCGTAGGGCCCATCACTTTCACTAAAATGCCCTTTCAAATCCTATCATACATTATTTACATCAGTATAACTTTTTTGGGTTGATCGTGTGAAATTATATACCAATTGACTGTTTGTTTATTTCTAGTTTAGTTAAGAGATTTAGATTAAATACACATAAATTTCATTTGCCTTAGGTATAGGTAACGAGTACATTAGAGGATGTCTCTATATTGTAGGGACATCTTATAGATAGAGACATTGTTGTGAGTCCCATATGATATATAGATGGAAGTATATGTCACATAGATGTTGTACATACCATTACCAAATGAATTAGGGATCCTTAGATGAGGTGGGTTATATATTCCCTATCTAGACACCCATTATAGGATCATAGATCTAGATGTAGATTAGGTTACATTATATATTTTTTCATGAACATACAATTTTCAATCGATTAGTGATGCTTTTTGTTTATATCACATTAAATCATATAGTCATCTGATTCTTTTTTATATTCTTGAGGATTTTTAGTGTTCTGATTGATATAGTTGAGGTGTGACATGTTTTCACATCTATATAGATAACTATGTAGGGAATCATGCACGGAAGCGAAGGATATAGCAGGTTGTTGTCTTTTATTATAGGTGCGGGCATGAACTCAATTCCCTACATGTACGCCTTGGTTTGTGATTGATTTACTAGTTTATTCATTATGTATGGATCATATATCTCATAGTTACTATAAATTTTTATTATATAATTTTATTTAAACCATATATACTAATTATATAATTTATAAAATTGTGTTGCCTTTAATTTTTAGCTAGATCTACTCAAACACATGTGTGTGTGAGTAAGTCTTCCCCATCCAATTCATATTACTACCTATTGTTTGATCATATTACCATTTATAAGTTATTACCAAATCCATGTTGATATAATTATGTGTTTTTTTAACAAATTAACCAAACTTATTTCTCTCCATATTGAATTTTTGAATTCCATATACAGGTGAGAATATTGTATATCTATCAGATCACTATACATAGAGGTTGTATCATTCTATTATTTTGGTGCTACTAATCCATTTTCATATTTTTTTAGTAGCACCAACTTGATAGGTTTATGAGATAGTTCAGGTATCGACAACCTATTATGAAACCACTGAGTCATGTTGCAGGTGTGCACATTATATGGCTTATAGTAAAGCAGTATAGAGATTAGAATATTATTCATGATCCATATATATTCATGTAGGATTCACATAAGTAGTATTATTTAATTGGATATATTGGAGGAAGTCTTCATCATGGAATTCATACAGAGTACATTTTATGGTATATATGAGTGACCATATGGTTTATTACTCAACTTGGTTGGTTATACTATACTACAATAATTTAAATTTGTCACATTTTGTAATTATTTGTTATTAATTTGTTACTATATTTATAAGGCCCCAGCCTTAAACCTTACTTAATCTTGAGTTATTACAAGATTACACGTTGAGGATCTTTTCGGGTTTAGAGTTTTAGAGAATTAGATCATAAAACTTGCATTACATTCCACATATAAACAAAGTGGTTACATAAAGATAGTATTCTTCATTCCCATCAATGGAAACACATTTAAAATAAATCATGGATTATTTCTTGACACATCCTTGACTCTATCATCTTATCATGTACCTTTCCCTTGACCTGTGAAAAACATTTCAAAAACTTGGGATGAGCGTAAAAACTCAGTATGGGTTATAAAAACATGGAAAGGAAACATGAGTTCATATATACATAAGAATGAAATCATACTTTACCCATAAAACATAGGCACTTTAACATACCTCATAAAAACATGAATAAATCATATAAATCATAATACGTAAAGGTAACTTGAGGCATTCATAACATTCTTACGTAGGGGGTAACCCTCTTGGTTACGTTTGGAATACCCATCACAGTATATTCCCTAAAATCTCTTCGGAGAAACCTTAACGTTTCACTCCTTCGCGTTACCCAATGCATTGGAGAGCTATAACGGGCTCACCCGCCCTTAGTTTATCACGGAACCACCCGTTCTTCATAATAATGCCCAAGAACCTCAACATAATCGTATCACATAAAACATGCATAAAGGAAACATAAAATTTCCACCATTCAATCACAAGATATCAATACCACACATTGATATAAAAATATTATGAAAACCATTTTCAATACCAAAGTAAAAGAAAAGTAAAACATGGTATTTATTTTTCTTTTTAAAAAAAAAGGTATGGCTTGTAGAGGAAGCCAAAACTCAAATAACGGTTACGACGGCGGAGAAGTCGTTGTCGCCGCATACGTACGACAAAAACATTCCCTTTTGTCGTTTAGTAAACGCTTCGTATAAAAAAGATTCCTTTTGAGTAAACGTAAAAGTCAAAGGGGTTTATACACCGTATAAAAGAAAGTTGTGTATAAAATACAATATGCCTCAACGAAAGGAGATTGAGACGAAGTCCCATACAAAGATAATTTTTAAAATAAAATAGATACATTATGTGTATTCACTATAAGTACACATAAATAAAGTACAAATACAAGATACGACATAATAATATAATGACATAATTTGAAAGTAGGAGATTAACCCAAAGAATGGAAATTGGGTTAAGAAGTTCCCATACCTCGTATCCGACTTGACCCGACCGTTCTTTAAACTCCTGAATAATAAACTTGAGTTAATCTCTACTTGCTTATGAATCTTTTTCAAGTTCATTATTCCTTTTATACCATGTTATGAACATCATGTAATCATTTAAGTTAATAATGTTCATTTTGTCGGTATTTGGTTCTTAAGTCAAAAATTGACTTCTTATACTTACAAGTTGTTAATTTGGTCAAAGGTTCATTATATCCAGAATGGTATTCATTATGTAGATATCATATATGTCATATATATCCAGTACATACATTCATTTATAATATTACATCACATTTAGAGGTAAGAAATGAAATGCATCGTTCATGGAGACGGTAAGCCGTACGTACGCATGAACGCTACTTCAATTTCTATTTCATATTTTCTGGAATGGAATCATAATGATATAAAAGTATATTATAATTCCAGTATAACAATATATATAATATCATTAACTTTATCCTTTACACATCCCACATATGGTATTAACGAATCAAATCACTTTTAGGGGGCGGTAGTCCGCACTTCCTAAAATGAAGATATCGTGTTTTACCCATAATGGAAACCATAAAGGTATGCCCAAAATGAAAAAAACAGAAGCTTAAGGAAAACATAAACATATAATATATCATATATAAAAATAGTGACATCATAATGGCCACCTTTGAAGGTGTTAAATGAGTATTGAACAATCATCGTTTCGGGAGGCAGAATTTCGCCATCCACGGAAACCGTATGTTCTTTAACCATTTGATGTAGTTGTGTGAGAGTGTAGCTCAAATATATCTTATAACAACATCCTAGTATATTGAAGATACTGGTGTTGTTACAAAAGAAGTAAATAAAAAGAGTTTAGGGGGTCGGAGAAGCAAAATAAAACAAATGAACATGAGAGAATGAATTACCTTAAAAAGTGTAACTTCTTTTGGTTTGAGCCTAAAGGCTTCCTTTGAAAGGATTCTGCCCAAAGGGAATCCTCTAGGATGAGGAGAGGGATGTGGAGAGAGCAAATGGGCAGGGGTTGGCCGAGCCAATGGCTTGAAGAGTGTGTGAAATGAGGTAGAGGTGGGGGCCTTTTATAAGGGGAGAGGAGGGGCACTTTTGGAAAGTAAAGAAACATTACATTATTTGAAAATGTGTTTCGGTTTTAAAAGGTCCCACATTGATGGCATTCGTGGATAAGGTGATAAGGCATCGAAATCCATTCATCCAATTGGTTTTTGACATGTGTAGTTCATAGATTTTATATTATCTTTCCATTTTATTTAAATCGTCAAATAATGATGTCATCGCTGCATCATTATTATGTCATAAATAATTTAATTTATTTAATGTCTAAAAATTATAAAACAAATACTATGATGTAGGAAATCGTTTTATCTTTCCATTGAATATTTATAATCAAAATTTGGACTTGTATAACCCCACTTAAAAATTGTTTTCTCAAAACATATTATGTTTGTGTCATTTTCACTTTAACATTTAATAAAAAGTAATTTATGTTATTTCCCAACAAAAGTGGATACATGGGGTCCCCAAGTTAGGACATGGCTTGTCTTGGTCGGCCATGACACAACCAATAAGGTTGGGACATGTGTCTAGGTCATTTTATATTATTAAAGTATTATTTATACCATAAACTACACTAATTACCACTAATCGCGATTAAAAACTTAATAAGTTACTATTCACCAAAAAATTATTATAATCTTATTGAACCACATTTTACTTCTTAATGACAACCATGTATGTCGGATTTTCAAAATTCAATACACATTAGTGGTAAAATTTCATTTAACCGAAAAATCAGTTTGCTTGATTACCACTTAGTGGTTTCACTATTCATCAAAAATTGAAGTTTTTCAGAAAATTACCAAAAATTCACCCTAAGCTATATTTGATATTCCGAACCCAAAAATGAAGTCCATTTTACAAAATTCAAAACATATTAGTCACATTAATTAATTTAATAATTAATTCCCGCTGCCAGAGCAAATAGCGTGTTTTTACAAAATAATAAGTATCAAAAGATTGACACCAGTTTAAGTCTAATTTCAAATCGAAATTGATTCCAATGACCACCATTGGATAAAATGGTAAAAATATATTCTAATTTCACTTCAAAACCAATTCAAAACATAATCTAATCATATAAATAAATTAGGTTAGAAAGCAGTTTTGAATTAAAATACAACATTTTACACTATTCATAAAAAAAAATGAACTTTATCTGAAAAATACCAAAAAATTACACGAAGTAAAATTTGATGTCCCGATTCTTAATAAGAGTTTTATTTGGTCTAAAAGAATGTATAAGAGTGATCAAAACATTATTTAATGATGGTTCACCATTAAAAGGTGATAAGTGAACCCTTAATGAAAATTAGGGTATAAATTCCTAAAATTGAATTCCTTCCATATTTTAAGCCTTTATCTTTTATTGGATAAATATAAAAACATTTATAAAACATATATAATCACATTTTAGTTATTTATATCCATTCCCTCCAATACAACGGCTACATGTTAACTACCATTTAAAATAATATTATTTTATTATTAGAGTGCAACGTAAGATTCCCAAGAAACTCGTTGTTGCGTGTTGGGTACGCCATCGAGCATAGCGTCCCCTTTAAAGTCATTTAAATATTTTATTCACAAATATGGATAAATATGAAATGTCATATTCTTTATTTACCTGGGATGTTACATCCTTCCCCCCTTTTGGGAATTGCGTCCTCGCAATTTTAAAATTGCGCTTGGAAACATCCTTGAAAGTCCCACATCGGAACAAAAGTCGGTAAAACAAACACTTTAAAATAAAGAAAGATAAGTACAAAGGTCACCCGAGTTAACCCATACTAGGATTCCAAGTATGAAAATATGGACATGGAGGAGAAAACATAGGGTCATGTTCTTATGGAGAGTGATAGAAAACATGTTTAGGAGAAAGTTAACAATGAGAAAATCACAAACTTGTGATGGGTTAAACGGTATTCGATTCCCCAGTAGGAAAAGTTAATATACAACATTTTTGTTTTAAGTTACTTTTTATTGAGGAATTTAGTTTTTGATCTTAAGGAAACATACTTACTTTTCATTTTGACTTTCAACTCTTTCTAGGTTTCTTACACAAACTCATAATAGCATACCTTGATCATGGTGTCCACTCGGTTTCATCATCATCTTGTTCACGTAGGTAGAACTCCCATGCATTACAACAATGATTTAGAGATCCTTCAAAATCATTTGCTTCCTCCATCCAAATACACCTCGCACAACATGGGTCATATGGGTGTTCACAGAAAAACAGTTTTGGAAAATAATCATGTAGGACATATAATTCCAAAACATCTGATAAAACATGATTTCTAAAAAATTGTCGGACCGAAATTGAGTTGAAACTTTCTATTATTGGTCCTTTTAAAATACCATAAGCATGTGATGTGAGACTATATTTTAAAAGCAAATATAAATAGGTTGCGCAAGGGTCCCCTTCCTTAGCACCATTTTCAAAATCATAATATGCTTCAAATTCTTGTGATAAGGTAAAATATTTGAAAATACCTTGATAATATTTACCTCTCTTGAAAACATGAGAATATTGTGAAAATAGTATTTTCCTAAAAACAACCCATGATCCACGATGATAACGAGGTATAGCGGAGGTGTTTGATATTTCAAACAATTGCTTGCAAGTGAGTTGTATGCTAGAAAATGTTTCACAATCATCCGAAGATGACTTTGCAATAATTATTGCAAGCATGTCATCAGGGAGAGATAGGAATGTCGTTTGAGATCCTCCTCCTTCCATTCGTAACCGACTTTACTTGACCTGAAAACAGTTATAAAACAATGATTTAACTGAAATAATAGTTATAGGGACTAATCATGTGCCTCGCAAAATCTTCTAATCCCTAAAGTTGTCTAAACCGACCTTTGATACCAACTATAAGGCCCCAGACTTAAACCTTACTTAATCTTGAGTTATTACAAGATTACACGTTGAGGATCTTTTCGGGTTTAGAGTTTTAGAGAATTAGATCATAAAACTTGCATTACATTCCACATATAAACAAAGTGGTTACATAAAGATAGTATTCTTCATTCCCATCAATGGAAACACATTTAAAATAAATCATGGATTATTTCTTGACACATCCTTGACTCTATCATCTTATCATGTACCTTTCCCTTGACCTGTGAAAAACATTTCAAAAACTTGGGATGAGCGTAAAAACTCAGTATGGGTTATAAAAACATGGAAAGGAAACATGAGTTCATATATACATAAGAATGAAATCATACTTTACCCATAAAACATAGGCACTTTAACATACCTCATAAAAACATGAATAAATCATATAAATCATAATACGTAAAGGTAACTTGAGGCATTCATAACATTCTTACGTAGGGGGTAACCCTCTTGGTTACGTTTGGAATACCCATCACAGTATATTCCCTAAAATCTCTTCGGAGAAACCTTAACGTTTCACTCCTTCGCGTTACCCAATGCATTGGAGAGCTATAACGGGCTCACCCGCCCTTAGTTTATCACGGAACCACCCGTTCTTCATAATAATGCCCAAGAACCTCAACATAATCGTATCACATAAAACATGCATAAAGGAAACATAAAATTTCCACCATTCAATCACAAGATATCAATACCACACATTGATATAAAAATATTATGAAAACCATTTTCAATACCAAAGTAAAAGAAAAGTAAAACATGGTATTTATTTTTCTTTTTAAAAAAAAAGGTATGGCTTGTAGAGGAAGCCAAAACTCAAATAACGGTTACGACGGCGGAGAAGTCGTTGTCGCCGCATACGTACGACAAAAACATTCCCTTTTGTCGTTTAGTAAACGCTTCGTATAAAAAAGATTCCTTTTGAGTAAACGTAAAAGTCAAAGGGGTTTATACACCGTATAAAAGAAAGTTGTGTATAAAATACAATATGCCTCAACGAAAGGAGATTGAGACGAAGTCCCATACAAAGATAATTTTTAAAATAAAATAGATACATTATGTGTATTCACTATAAGTACACATAAATAAAGTACAAATACAAGATACGACATAATAATATAATGACATAATTTGAAAGTAGGAGATTAACCCAAAGAATGGAAATTGGGTTAAGAAGTTCCCATACCTCGTATCCGACTTGACCCGACCGTTCTTTAAACTCCTGAATAATAAACTTGAGTTAATCTCTACTTGCTTATGAATCTTTTTCAAGTTCATTATTCCTTTTATACCATGTTATGAACATCATGTAATCATTTAAGTTAATAATGTTCATTTTGTCGGTATTTGGTTCTTAATTCAAAAATTGACTTCTTATACTTACAAGTTGTTAATTTGGTCAAAGGTTCATTATATCCAGAATGGTATTCATTATGTAGATATCATATATGTCATATATATCCAGTACATACATTCATTTATAATATTACATCACATTTAGAGGTAAGAAATGAAATGCATCGTTCATGGAGACGGTAAGCCGTACGTACGCATGAACGCTACTTCCATTTCTATTTCATATTTTCTGGAATGGAATCATAATGATATAAAAGTATATTATAATTCCAGTATAACAATATATATAATATCATTAACTTTATCCTTTACACATCCCACATATGGTATTAACGAATCAAATCACTTTTAGGGGGCGGTAGTCCGCACTTCCTAAAATGAAGATATCGTGTTTTACCCATAATGGAAACCATAAAGGTATGCCCAAAATGAAAAAAACAGAAGCTTAAGGAAAACATAAACATATAATATATCATATATAAAAATAGTGACATCATAATGGCCACCTTTGAAGGTGTTAAATGAGTATTGAACAATCATCGTTTCGGGAGGCAGAATTTCGCCATCCACGGAAACCGTATGTTCTTTAACCATTTGATGTAGTTGTGTGAGAGTGTAGCTCAAATATATCTTATAACAACATCCTAGTATATTGAAGATACTGGTGTTGTTACAAAAGAAGTAAATAAAAAGAGTTTAGGGGGTCGGAGAAGCAAAATAAAACAAATGAACATGAGAGAATGAATTACCTTAAAAAGTGTAACTTCTTTTGGTTTGAGCCTAAAGGCTTCCTTTGAAAGGATTCTGCCCAAAGGGAATCCTCTAGGATGAGGAGAGGGATGTGGAGAGAGCAAATGGGCAGGGGTTGGCCGAGCCAATGGCTTGAAGAGTGTGTGAAATGAGGTAGAGGTGGGGGCCTTTTATAAGGGGAGAGGAGGGGCACTTTTGGAAAGTAAAGAAACATTACATTATTTGAAAATGTGTTTCGGTTTTAAAAGGTCCCACATTGATGGAATTCGTGGATAAGGTGATAAGGCATCGAAATCCATTCATCCAATTGGTTTTTGACATGTGTAGTTCATAGATTTTATATTATCTTTCCATTTTATTTAAATCGTCAAATAATGATGTCATCGCTGCATCATTATTATGTCATAAATAATTTAATTTATTTAATGTCTAAAAATTATAAAACAAATACTATGATGTAGGAAATCGTTTTATCTTTACATTGAATATTTATAATCAAAATTTGGACTTGTATAACCCCACTTAAAATTTTTTTTCGCAAAACATATTATGTTTGTGTCATTTTCACTTTAACATTTAATAAAAAGTAATTTATGTTATTTCCCAACAAAAGTGGATACATGGGGTCCCCAAGTTAGGACATGGCTTGTCTTGGTCGGCCATGACACAACCAATAAGGTTGGGACATGTGTCTAGGTCATTTTATATTATTAAAGTATTATTTATACCATAAACTACACTAATTACCACTAATCGCGATTAAAAACTTAATAAGTTACTATTCACCAAAAAATTATTATAATCTTATTGAACCACATTTTACTTCTTAATGACAACCATGTATGTCGGATTTTCAAAATTCAATACACATTAGTGGTAAAATTTCATTTAACCGAAAAATCAGTTTGCTTGATTACCACTTAGTGGTTTCACTATTCATCAAAAATTGAAGTTTTTCAGAAAATTACCAAAAATTCACCCTAAGCTATATTTGATATTCCGAACCCAAAAATGAAGTCCATTTTACAAAATTCAAAACATATTAGTCACATTAATTAATTTAATAATTAATTCCCGCTGCCAGAGCAAATAGCGTGTTTTTACAAAATAATAAGTATCAAAAGATTGACACCAGTTTAAGTCTAATTTCAAATCGAAATTGATTCCAATGACCACCATTGGATAAAATGGTAAAAATATATTCTAATTTCACTTCAAAACCAATTCAAAACATAATCTAATCATATAAATAAATTAGGTTAGAAAGCAGTTTTGAATTAAAATACAACATTTTACACTATTCATAAAAAAAAATGAACTTTATCTGAAAAATACCAAAAAATTACACGAAGTAAAATTTGATGTCCCGATTCTTAATAAGAGTTTTATTTGGTCTAAAAGAATGTATAAGAGTGATCAAAACATTATTTAATGATGGTTCACCATTAAAAGGTGATAAGTGAACCCTTAATGAAAATTAGGGTATAAATTCCTAAAATTGAATTCCTTCCATATTTTAAGCCTTTATCTTTTATTGGATAAATATAAAAACATTTATAAAACATATATAATCACATTTTAGTTATTTATATCCATTCCCTCCAATACAACGGCTACATGTTAACTACCATTTAAAATAATATTATTTTATTATTAGAGTGCAACGTAAGATTCCCAAGAAACTCGTTGTTGCGTGTTGGGTACGCCATCGAGCATAGCGTCCCCTTTAAAGTCATTTAAATATTTTATTCACAAATATGGATAAATATGAAATGTCATATTCTTTATTTACCTGGGATGTTACAATATTAGTTAATGATTTCCATTTTGAAACTCTATTCTTTATGGTGCATTGGGATTGATTTATTTCATGGTATTATCACACCCAATACATGAGATACATTCAGTTTTGATGA
This sequence comes from Viscum album, assembly GCA_963277665.1. NCBI lineage: Eukaryota > Viridiplantae > Streptophyta > Magnoliopsida > Santalales > Viscaceae > Viscum > Viscum album. Next base: position 2,002,664,982 of record OY728164.1, on the reverse strand, counting down.
ATTGGATTAGTTCTTCAATGGATGATAGGTTCACTACATAATGCCAAGAGAATCCATATACGCATACTCCTCACCATTAATACATACATTCATATTACATTCCAGATACATTAGACATTGATAAGGACATACCTTCACATTGATTTAATCCACATCATTCCATTTCTCAAATGGTTGTAGATATAATTATGTGTCCATTGACTAGACCTTTCTCATCATATATGGTGCCACCCAAGACATTCTCGATGCACAGTTCCTCAAAGTGGGGCACCATATAGGACCCATATTAGGGAACTAGTTTGGGAATTGATTATATTATTTCACCCACAATTTTGTCCCATTATTATGATATTATGAACCCTATTCCATCTTTAACACATACAGTTGAATATTTCTCATATTAGGTCACTGATTAGGGGTCTCACTCAATGATTTTTTTATCCCTAATCTAGATAGCTTCCAATTTCCTATAAAACACTTGAGTGGATGTAATACATGACCTAAGACCTACTAGAAAATGTCCCAGTAACCTTGTTCAATGTTCGTGTTTCAAACACCTAGAAATCTATAAGAAAATTTTTAAAAGGGTTATGAATGGTGGAAATGAGGAATAATGAAGATTTAGTCAAGGTATAATCCAAATATAACTTTTGCCTGATAAATCTATCCATAATATGTCACAAAGAAAGAAAAATACTTTAATAATTCGATAATTAATCAAGAACACACAGGTTGAAATCAAAACTCACCATAGTAAGAATACTCTTCTTCATCATGTTCTAAAGAGTGAAAGAGATGACTATTTATATCCGAAGAGTAATAAAGTTTTCTAAAACCAAGTTTATATAAGTAAAATAACCTAGATGATAATTTTTAAAATTTTGGCACATACTCATGAATTTATGATACAAATAGAAAACACTTTTGTAAAGTAATGAAAAATATCCCACCACCATTTAAATTTAATCCTAAAACTTTGACTTTGAATATTCCATGGGTGAATGGGCATGAAATTCATAGCCTACCATGAATTGGGTTTTAAAAAAAAAAATTGGGCCTTAATGAATGTAATTATATGATCAGATGCTTCCACCAAGAAAAGGTGTTGAGCCTCCCCTTGGATATTCAAGATTAATCCATGTAAGTCCCCCCTTAATTCTCTTAATATTTTCTCTTATTAATGGACATCTAATTAATTTAAATGGGTCTTGTTCATTTATACATGTTCTTATCTTCCCATCAAGTCTGGATTCCACTCCTCAATTTGTATGTGTTCTATGATCTTTATCATCCCCTCTATCTTTAAAATAATTCATCCTCAAATATGAGAAATTAAAGGTAAAAAGATCTCCAATATTAATTATATAAATGAAATTTCAATACTAGTCAGGCAACTCAATATTGTATGAATTTTCATTTATCATCTCTAATAATTGTAAAGTAATATATCCTCATGGATGAATTTTTGATTTCCTTTTCACCCAGAACCTCTCCTGTTTCTAGTTTATCCACACCCATTCACTAGTTTGAAACACCATTTTCTACTAACCTTCATTGGTGTGTTTCACAACTAATTCATTATTCCATTAAATGTTATCCATTACCATTTCATAAAAATATTTCACAAAATTTTATTTTTTTCACCATAAAATTTAGAAAATATATTATTAAGAAAAGTTATAATATCAAGTGGAGTTAATGAGTTAAATCCATAATTGAGTTTATATGGTAAAGCATTATTGGTAGAATTACCTGCCTGGTTGTAAGAAAATTCATTGTTAGGAAAGAATAATTCCCAAAGTTTTAAATTTTTTCTAAGGATGGGGCAAAGAAATTTGGAAATTGTTCTATTAACCACCTCATTTTGACCATATGTTTGTGGGTTTACTTTGGTTAAGAAATAAATTTTGGTTTGAAGTTGTTTCCAAAATGTCCTTAAGAAGTGGCAAAGGAATTTGAAATCCCTATAACTCACAATGTTGTTTAGTATCCCATTAAACCTAACAACTTCCATGAAAAACAAATCAATAGTGTGAGTTTCATAATTGGTTTTACTAAAATGATCCATTTTACTAAAACTTTACACCAAAACAAATATGGTATAATTATAAGATTACGATTTTAGAAAGTAGAGCACAAAATCTATTGAAATATCAACCCAAGTATGATAAAAATTAGGAAAAGTGGTGTATATACCATATGGAAGCACTTTTGATTTATAATTTTTACACCCACTAAAACTTCCAAAAAAACTAGTCACTTCCATATGAATGTAAGTCCAATAAAATTGTTCACATAATAAGACTAATGTGTTCATAACCTCAAAATGCCTCATTAATCCACCACCATGAGTCTCTATAACAATAAATTCACACCTTTAATAAGATGGAACACACAATTTATTATTATGAAAAAGAAACCCTTTTTTGTAAAAATAATTTTCCCCATGTTCCTCACACAATTTCAAGATTTAAAAAAAATCAACATCATTCTCATACATTATTTTAAAAATTTCCAAACTATGTATTTTATAATACATACAAGTGATAATAGAATATCTCCTAGAAAAATCATAAACGATAAAATTTAATTTTCCTTGTTTATTATTAATGACATAAGAAAATGTTTTAATTAATTCAATCCATCTTGTATGCCTCCAATTCAACTTTTCTAGTGACTATAAATTTTAGTCTCGCTTGATCCGAATGAATCACAAATTTCATAGCCTCAAGTTATGTTTCCAATTTTCTAAAGTAATTTTGAGGGAATATAATTCATTTTCATAGGTAGGGTAGTTTAATAAATCCCAATTATTCTTCCTAGTAAATTAATCAATATGATTGTAGTATTTCTTCAAAATATCCCCAATTTCTATTATGGGGGCATCACATTAAACCACAAAATCTTGATAAAATTTAGTTATAATTAAGAAATGGGAATTTCTCAACTTAACTTTAAGTATATAGAATTAATATTATTGATATTTTCATTACTATAAGCTCACACATTTATTGAGAAACTAATTCAACAGTGTATAAATGGTTGAAAATTCCCTCATAAACCTTTGGTAGAAGCTCGCAAGTCCATGGAATATCCCCACCTCATTTAAATTATTTAGTGTTTTCCAGTCCCAAATTCCCTTCACATTATCTTAATTGAATCTCATTACATAACATCCTACCACAAAACAAAGTAAAATAATATAATTTAAATAATATGTACATTTTTCTAAGTTCTCCGAAAATATATTTTTCTTAAGAGTCTCAAAAATAAGTTTTAAATATTCATGATGTTCATTAAGGCTGTTAGAATAAACTATGATGTTGTCAAATTAAAAAACCACACATTTCAAAATGAATGGATGTAATACATGATTCATAAATTCATGAATATAATTGGGGAATTATTTATACAAAAAGTTATAACTACCCATTCATATAATATAAACTTAGTTTTAAATGTAGTTTTATGTTCTTGTTCCTCCTTCGTTCTAATTTAAAGGTATCCACTCCTTAGGAAATTTTTTGTAAAAAAGAATTCATCATGGATTTCATTGAGAATATCATCCAAATGATTTATGGGACAATGATACTTTACCATGATTTTTTTGATATCTTGATAATAAATACACACTCTCAACTTACTATGTTTTTTGGGGATAATAATTATTGGCGCCGCACAAGGCCACAAGATCTCTTGAAAAAATACCTCCCTTATAAATTATTCCCATTATTGTTGTATTTCTCAATTATCATTTGGATTAAATTGATAAACTATTAAATTAGTAATTTTTTCTCTAATGTGGAAGTTGATATGGTTTTTGATACCCCACAGGGGAGGTTATCTACTAGAAATTTCCTCTAGAAACACATCCCAAAATTATTATAAAATATACACAACACTAGAAGAAAATGATGGGTTAATAGAGTTAATGGTAAATAATTCCCCATTTCATAGAAGCATGGGAGTTTACTCACCATCTAAATCTCTCTTTATATCTCTTTTTCCTAAAAATAAATTCACATTTCCCTCAACACTATTATTTTCACTATTGTTTTCAACTCTTTTATTTTCCTCATTTATCTTGATGTCACTCATCACTCCTTTTTCACTCTTTATTTTTTTAAAAATTTCATTCTCCCTATATATTTTCCCTCTTGTTTTTATTTTTAATAATAATCTCTCTCAATACTCACTTGTTCTTCATATAATTTAAATGTTCACAATGATGTAAGGATGTTCATACCCCCATTGTGCTCAAAATAATAACGATCGATATACCCATCATGTGTGACCCTCCTATCAAATTTTAATAGCCTGTCTAATAATATATGACAATTATGTATAGGAATAACATCACATAACATTTTTTATTATTACTTCCCAATAGAAAATGGAAATTTTTCTTACTTAGTTTTTTTAACATCAAAACAATTATTTAACCATTGTAATCTATAAGGCTTGTGATGTTTGGTCACATTTAATCCCAATTTATCAACCATGAAGCCAATTTCTATATTCATGAAACTACTATAATAAATAATCATATTAAATACCTTATCTTTGATGAGGCATTTAGTATGAAAAGTGTTCTACCTTTACTCTTTATCAAGTTATCCTTCGGGTTGATCACTCAAATAATGTCTTTCTGTAAGTATTTATCCACATGCAAGGATGTTAATTTTCATATATGAACATTCCTCAAGATGTGGAATTTAATATTCACATGATCTATCACTAATAATACCTCCATTATCCAAAATAATCCTGGAAATATTATTTTCTAATTTTTATGAAAAATGTTCAAATCCTTGACATTTAAATCATTTTATATCTCAGGATTTGGAAACAAATTTACACTCTATTTTACCTTTAGGGTCCAAAAATATTGGTTTTAGATTGTGGACTTACTTTAACTCTGTTTTATGTTAATTCCCATGTTCTTGTGGTTTATAATCCTTCAACTTGGATGAAGATATATAATACTTACCATATTTTTTATAATGAATCCTTATTTTATTTACTTGCCTCTCTGCTTTAGTATTTGTTTAATGTAGATCCTTCATATCTAAATGGTTATTCATGTTCACTATGTCCCTAATTACATGGTTGATCCCATTCAAAAACCTTCCCATGGTGGCATCTCCCTCCTAATCAATATTATCTAAAACCATGATGATCTCTATCTCTTTATGATACTCCTCAACACTCATGGATCCTTATTTCAATCCATATAATTTTATGAACAAATCATGATAATAGTGGCTTAAAATGAACCACTTACAAATTAAAACTTTCATCTCATCCCAAGTGTGAATGAGTATTTCTCCACTTCATCATTGACTCACTTTTATTTGGCCCCAAAAAATACTAGAATATTTTTTGAATTCTAAGGCCTCTAACTTCACGTTATTTTATTCTGAATAATTGTGAAAACCTAAAATATGATCTACCTTTCATTCCAACTCCATGTTTGTTTTGGGATAATTCTAACCTTAGAATGAAGGGACCCTAAACTTTACACCTTTAATATCATTGTTTTTACTCAATGGTGGTTAATTTCTCTAAACTGGTTAATCAAAGAACTCAGAGAACTTCTTATCTTCTTCAATGACCTACATCCTTGGTGGTGCTATATAAATAAAAGGGGATTGAAATTCATCTCTCCCCACATTCAACATTTATAATTTTTTTTAAACATACCTAATAAACATATTAATGTCCATTTAATTTGTGTCTTTCACTTATTCCATTTAGGAATCCTAAAATAAAATTTTAAGATCAAGTAATATGGACCTCACACACTCCCTCACATGTTTACACTCGAAAATAATATGTTCAGAGATGTTTCACTCGATTTTGGATTTTTAAACAAAATGAAACTCACTTTTCTTTTACCACTCCACTTTCTTCCTATATAATTCTTACCCAATTAAAAAAATCAAAATTATCATTGGAATGTGTAAATATAGAAAAAAAAACTCAAATAAAAAATTCAAAAAATATTAGAGGAAAAAAATTCAAAAGGGGGAGAAAATGATTGGAGAAAAATGATAATGGGATGTGGGATTCAAAATGTTTCGATTTTTTCAACCTTTACTTTTATTTTATTTATTTTATTAGGCTATTTTTTGAATAATAAAATCAAAAAAACATGAATTTTAAATATTTATATATAGGAGAACAAATAATTTTAAACATAAAATGGAATCAAAGTGAGAGATTTTTTGTCTTAAATTTTCTAAATGCAGTGCAAAAATTGAATCTACTATATCTCATAATTTATATATTTTATTTTTATGATTATAGAAAGAGAAGAAATAAAATATTATCAACTATAATAATGATATGTTTTATGTCCAAAATGAATAAGGAATGATGTCCATAGGTGAATAAGAACATGGATCTGTATTGATATTGACCAGATTCAAAGATAAATATATATGGAAGAAGAGATAAGAAAGATAGAACCAGATTTCTTGAAAATGGGCTCTAATACCAAATTATATGAGACCCTAGACCTATTGGTAAATTTCCTAGTAACCCTATACAATGTTCATATATTGAGAACCAAGATATCCATAATAAGATAAGTGATAAGGGCTATGGATGGTGGAAATGAAAAATAATGAAGATTTGGAAAAAGTAGAACCCAAGGAGAACTTTCCTTTAAGAAATCTAGACACAAGATGCCACAAAGGATAAAAAATCCTTTAATAAGTCAAGAATTATGCAAGAACAAAAAGGTTACAATCAAATCTCATTATAGTAATAATATTTTCATTTATCATGTTCTCAAGAGTACAATATGTTCCTATTTATAGCCAACGAGTGATAAAATTGTCTAAAATCTAGTTTCCAAGTAAAAATCCTAAATGATACTTTTGAAAATTTTATATTATCCCCATAACTTTATGAAACAACTAGATATCCCTTTTGTAAAGTAATGATAATCATCCCAACACTTTTAAAATTCAATCTTCTAACATTGAATTTAAATATTCTATGTGAGAATGGGATTGAAATTTGTAGTACACCATGGATTAGGTATTTAAAATCATGTATATCCCTTAATTAATGTAATTATAGGCCCAGATGCTTCCCCTAATAAAGTATTTTGGGCCTCCCATTGTATATTCATGATTAACCGATATAAGGAACCCTTACTTATTTTAATCTATGATATTATCATTGGGCCTCCAATTAATTAAAATAGATATTTTCTATTTATTCATGTTTTTCCTCATCGTCAAGTCTTCATACAACTCCTTAATGTGTATGTGTGCCATTATACTCATCAGGATGTGGGGATAGTTCCATTTTTTTGTTACACCCACTAGTGAGGACATCACATTTTGACCTATGTTTAAATAAACTCTAGAACCTAACAAACTAATTAGTATATATGGATATCCTATTAGAGTGTTGTGGTGTGTGCAAAAACTCTATTTAAGGTATCTATCCTAAACTTTTTCAAATATTTTGATCATGTTTTTAAGTGGTAAGAGGTTAGCTAGAAGCATTTGGGAGGTTAGAAATGGCCTAAGGAAGAGCAGGTGGACATGTTGTAACTTCAAAAGTTATATCAGTACCACTGGTCATCCGATCAGGACCCTGGGTTGAAGTAATTCTCACCAAAATTCACCATCCACTTATTGGTCTTCCAAGGTAGAACTAAATCTTCCTAGTGTCTATCAGTTAGCTAGTGTCATTCAACAGAGTCTAGTGAGGAAATTGGTTTTATAATGGTTTTTCTTAAAACCTGACCTTTAGTCACTTTTTATCATTATATCTTACTATATTGGACTATTATCCACCTAGGTATTCCTTTAAATTTTTTTTGGGTGCCCTACCTCTCTTAAAACACCTCCATTTGATGCATGAATAATGAATCAACCCTATACTTTAAATCTGATGAGACCCTCCTTATTCTAGAATGATCTTCTTCTCTTCTATTTGATAAAAACCAATTAGATAATAGATTTTTTTATCATATCTAGAGGTTTTGGCATGGTATAATGAGGGTTTTATTGACCATTAATAAAATCATCACCTGAATTCAAGGATTTAGTGTCTCTACATTAATCGGACAAAGATCATTGTTAATAGCAGATCTTCTTAGGTATGTTTGACATAAACCTACCTTTAGGGTGTGGTTTATTATCCAAATTGATCCTAGGATTATAAAGTTTTTCTATTTAGGTTTGGTTAGATGATCCAATGGTTCTTTTGGACTCGAACAGTGACCCTTTCTACCAATAATCATTGCACCTAAGGTAGGATGTCCTTAACATTAACACATGTTATGTGGATTCTTAGCATGATTCTTTGGAATGCTTGTGTATCCCATGAAACATATTTTTTATGTTTTCTAACATATGGTTTGTTATGGTTGTGACTCTTTATTATTATGATGTGATGTTTGATACGTCATCCTATAAATATGTTTTTCATGTGTTGTTCTCTCTATCTTCTATAATTTATGCAGGTTGTACCATATGGACAATCCCCCTATGAGAGGGATGTATGAGATATTAATCAGCATGTACATGGGTTATCCCTTCTAGTGTGATGTTTCAAGCATGTTTGAACTATACCATTTATGAGGGGGTGTATCATACATGGTCTATTGATGCTTTTTATGGCAAGGTGTTGAAGCAGGTAGAGCCAGTCTCTAAGGACCTGGATTATGTATTCTTCTTAGGTGATATAATTTTTTTCTATCTATACTCTATTTTATTTCATGGAATGAACATGTATATGTCATGAACCTATATTAAGGTTCATCGGTGGTGTCCTATAGAGTCTTGTACTCACACCCTACTCGATCATTTTTGTGCGCTTGAATGTTTCATGACTAGGGACCCAGTGAAGCTATAGGGTCATGTTGTGGACCATTGAGCAGGTTAGTAGGAGAATATTGGTCATTATTGGGTTTATTTTGGGTTTTATGTTTGATGATTCCCTTATTTATTGGTTTTAAATCATGATTTTGTTCAATTTTTTAGTTTAGTTTATGTATCTGACACGTCATATTGATATTGCATGGGTTGGTATTTATTATTTATTCTAATACTCTAATTATTATTTATTTATTAATTATTCTTTTATTATTGGTTATCACTTCCATATTTTTACCCCAGTTTTTACATGGTATTGAGGTCATATTATCACCATGTTGTTCGGAAATCCCTCGTTTCAAGTCATAAACCTCTTGTGTAATGACCTATAATTTTATCAATGGAAATTCCCTTCTTATAATTATGTCATAAAACAAATACATCACATATAGAACCCAAAAAACATTATTCTAAAAAATGAAGAATGAAACATTAGTTAGGAAATAAACCAATAATAATGTCAAATATTACAGCAGGATAATAAATAAAAAATAAGATAACAAAAATTGTAAAATTTGGACCTTCTCAATCCACTAGAATAACCTCACTCACAAACAAATCTATAGATATAAAACATAATGTTAATAATAAAATATTTATTTTAAATATGGAAGTATATATATATATATAACATTAATAGAAAATAAAAGTGAGTAAAATAATATGTATTTATAGGAATTAAGGAACTTATGTGACCATTATAAATCTGACCATTGGAATAGTAATATGACAATTAAGAATAGTAATCTATCCATTAGAATAGTAACATCATCTATGAAAGTATAAAATAAAATTTAGGTATCTATAAATAAAATAATTATATTTTTATATCATGTTATAAGTAAATAAATGACTTAAAAAATAACAAATTATGTGTTGGTATTTATGTAAAATGTAAACATTTATTAAAAATAATATAATTAATATACTTATTTAAAAGAAAATATAATTTAATTAAATATATTAATAAATTAATATCATTTTTTATAATTATAATAAATTTTATGTGACCTTAATTAATTTTTCAAAGGGTCAGAAATTTGATTATAATATTAAAATCGATATTTTTTTAATAAAGGATGATTTTATTTAAAAATTAAATTTCTCATTTTTAGAAAATTATTTTCATAAAATGGATTCCATTTTTTAAATCTACACACTTAAAAAAAATTAGTTTAAATTTTTTTTATTTTTATAAAATAGCTGAATTTTTTATGAATAGTGAAATATGGTAATTTACAATATTTAACATTATAGGCCAAATACAAGAATTTTTGTGTCATTGATGATGTAATCACCCATTATCTCTAACCCACCTTCACTATTTACTTTATTTTTCATATAAATCAGCACTGTTTATAGTCTTGATCCAAAATAATAATCCAATGAATATAATAATCAAAAACACCCCTCTAATCACTCAATAAATACCACCCCTTCTCCTCACACCTTTCAAGCCTTGAATATTTTCAATATTATACCTAATTAAATTTAAAAAACTCTTCATCACTTTCAAGGTCTTATAGTCTCAAGAAAAGTCAAATTCAAAGTTCCTTAAGTGGAACTTCAATGAGGTGATATTCAAGAGGTAACTTTCTCAAACCATCTCTTTTAATTTTGTTTCTTCTTCTACCTTATCATCACCTCCTTTATCCATAAAATCATAATAAATAAATTATAATTTAAATAATTTAATTTTATATTTATAATTAAATATATTATATACAACACTTTTCTCATCTTCTATTATTCAAAGAAATGAAACTGTTGTTCAAATTACAGTGGTTTATCGTCTCTATGGTTAATGAGATTTTGTTTTCCATTACCGCCTTAAAGGATAGTGATAAAACTATTATTATGGTCAAAATAAACTTTAATATTTATATTATAACATTTTTCATGTTCTTTAACTAATATATAGATATAATATTAAATAAAATGAAACTAGTTCATGATGATCGAAAACCGCCAAAATAAACTAAACATTTATCATTAACATCTATCAAATAAATCATCCTAAAACTAGAAAAAAATGATATATAGGAACATTTAAACTTATTTAAGTCCCTTAATACCATAAATTTTCAATTATATATAATTATTCTAATTTTACAAGAACTTCCATAATTATATACATGTAAACCGACCATGAAACCATGAAAACTAACGCTCCAAGAATGATGAAATTGAACTTTATAACTCATCAAAACTTCCATAAATGAACTTAATAAAATTATAATAAATAAAATACGTGTATAATAGGTTCTTAATTAAGTAATTAATGAATCTAATTTGATTATCCGTTACATTAAGTTCATTTTTAGAACTCATTCGAACATAAGGTAAGGGATCTCTCGGAACCTCCACTTTTCCTTTGGGTTTTACTTTAATTCTATTTACTTCAATTTCTCTCTTAATTATTTTCATATACTTATCATATATTACATTAATATGTATCGAATATATTTATGTATCTCAATTCATATTTATTTATGGTTAATTACAAGTTTTATAAGTTTTCCTTCTCAATTTCACTCGATAAGAAAATCCGATTAAAGGAGACTTCTCTTTCTCTTACCCATTTTTAAGTAGATTGAATAAACTATTTTAATCCTCCAATATTTTTATAAAATCAATAAATTTATCATAAAAAACTATTTTATATAATTTTATGTTTTATTCAAACAATTATGCATTTATCCTCTTTAAATACTCTTTATCTTTTCTTTAAAATTGTGCTTAAGTGGAACTTTTCTAATGGTACATAAACACTATTTTTCATTTTTTTCAATTAATTTGGACATAATAATTCATGATATATTATTAATTTTACTTTATTAATTTCCAAGAATTATTTAAATCTCTTATTTCATGGATACCATTATTATATGTATTTTGGTTATGCCTTATGACATGATTGTGATACTCATTTCCTTCCATGGGTAACCCATGTGATTATTATATATGTTTGATTCTTTATGTGGAACACATTTGAATGAACATATTATTATGGTTGAATCCTCATAGTTATCTAATGTATTGGGTACTTTTCAGTCTCATGATATGTTATGTATGATATTATGGAGTAAACCTAATCCATTATGGGAATTTTTCTACCATGTGATATAGTCTTGAAAGTTAGCATTGACTCATGTTTATTTAAGTTTATATGTTGTTTACACTTTCCTATGTTTCCATGATCATATGAATCCATGTTATACATGCTATTATTCTTTATTTTTATTCATTATTCATTCATTTTATGTTATAATGTTATGCCGTCTAACTCATGTGTTATTCTTCATTCCCATGTTTATTCTCTTACTGGGATTTTTTGCTCATCCCTTTTGCCTGTGTATTCCCCAAGTTATCATATACATTTTTAGGAGCTAAAAGTGAGTAAGGATCCCATTATAAATATTAATAAAAATATGTTTTATTCTTGTTTCATGTTACCTAATTATGTACCTATTATCCCAAAGACACTATAATTTTTTATCCTTTGTTTGTATTTTATAGATAATTATGCGTAAAATCATGTAATATTATGTTTAAAAGGCTTGGGTAATTATATTTTCTATCATATGTATGGTATAGTTATTTTTTGGGATTAGGACTAGAAAAATTTAGTGATATCCCTAGAGATAATTCTATCACCATGGATAACCTAGAATGAAACTTTGGGAATCATAATTTAGGATATAATTTTCATTTATATTTTATTCCTTCTATGTTCGTAATTGCATTTTTATATGATCATTATCTACATATTCATTAACCCTAATTGTATTTTATTTATTTTTCTTATTTTATAGTGTTAAGTAGGATAAATCATTCCAAAAATAAATGTGATAGGCAATTTGATGATTTCCCTAATGAGATGTTAAACCAAATGGGAATGGGAGGCCATAACCTTAGGATAGTACTGGCTCAAATGGCTCAAGATATGAATAATAACTTGAATCATGTGGAACACCCTTGTTCTACTAAGAAATCTCAAGTCATGGTCAAATAATTTATGCCACAAAGGCCTCATATATTTAGTATATCTTTTGATCCCTTAATCATGGAATAATGGATTAACTCCATTGAGAAGATATTCTTTATCCTTCAATTCTCAGAAAAATAGAAATTTATACTGGTGGTCTATTGGTTTGATGGGGAAGCTGATCAGTGGTGGAAACTAATAAAAAAATAATGTCTAAGGATTAAAATAATTCCATTTATTGGGAAGGATTTAATAAAATATTTTTAAATATATATTTTCTCTGAACTCTTCATATTAAGATGGAGAGGTAGTTACTTTGATTGAATCCAATGAAGGATGAACCTATCAAGGTATGTGAGTAAAAATTTACAAGGCTTTCATGATATGCCTCTAGATTTTCCATGAACATTGAAATTAATGTTGATCACTTCTTTAGTGAATTAAATATGAGTCTACAAAAATACTTTCTGATTTGAGACTTTGAAAGCTATGATTAAATTTTTCGATGTGCCCTAAAGATAGACGTGGAGATTGGAGACTCTCAATTTTCTCATTGGATTTGAGATAAAAAGGGTAAAATGAAGTATAATATGGGAGTATAAACAGATAAATCCCATGAATAAAAGAAAAAAACATCCCACATGTTAAAAGTGTGGTAAGAATCATCCTCAGAACAATCTAAAGGGAACTAGAAGATACTTAAAATGTGGATTATAGGGGCATTAGGATAATTATTACTGAATATATTTGAATAAACCCACTAATATAAAATAATAAAGGAGGTTTTATATGAAAACTTTTCCTATAGTGCATTGTTTCAACTACAAGTAACATGAGAATTATGCGATCCAATTCCCTAAGCCAAGGGTTGTAAGATACAATAAACAACAACAACCTCTAAGGTAGTAAGGAAGGGTGTATTCTATCAAAAATGTTGAAGTGGAGCTCAACCACAATGTGGTGAAATTTATTCTAGTTATTCATTCCAGAGTAGAAAATGTAATATTTGATTCTAGTTATATTAATTCTTTCATATCTTGAATTTCTAGTATAACTATTCAAACACCACCTCAAAATATGTAGGTTAAGTTGTCTGTGAGAATAGTGAAGGGAGAAATTATTCAATCTAAAGTATATAACTACTCCCTAATTAATGTTTGTGGATTTAACCTCCCAGAGAATCTCATCTTACTTATTTGGTAGACTTTTATTCCATATTGGGTATAGATTGGTTGTCTTTACATAAATCCAACATCAATTTTTAGGAAAGTAATATCACTCTTTGTATCCCGAGGCATCCTCCAATTTTAGTCAAGTGTACGGAGGAGGATGAATATACTTCTGAATAATCATCTCAATTATGGATATTATTTCCTTATGAGAAAGCATATCTAGATAAAATGATTAAGAAAAGGATAGGATCATGCTTGAAGACATATGCATTGTGAGGGACTATATAGATGTGTTCCCTCAATAATTACATGGTCTTACTCTTGAACAAGAGGTTGAGATATCAATTGATCTTATACCAAGATATTTTCCCATATCAAATACTCCTTATAGGATGGACACCACTAAGTTGTAGGAACTGAAGAAGATGTTACAAGAAAATCTAGACAATGGTTTTATACACTCAAGTAATTCACAATGGGGTGTTTCAGTCCTCATAGTCAAGGAGAAGGATGGATCAATTTTCTGCTACATTGATTACTGTGAGCTCAATAACATCATGATAAAGAAAAAGTATACTATACCATAGATATATTAATTATTCGATCAACTATGTGGGGCCAAGTATTTCTATAAGGTGGACCTTCGGTCGGGATATCACCAATTAAAGGTGAGGAAGGAATATATTCACATGACTGCCTTCTGAACGAGGTATTGACACTATTATTTAATAGTGATTCCATTCAGACTTAATAATTCTCCATAAATTTTGATGGACTTAATGAATAGAGTCTTTAGATATTACCTTGAAAAATTTGTGGTATTCTTTATAGATTATATTCTGATATACCTAAAGGTATTGGAGGAACATGAGGAGCATTTGAAAACCATGCTAAAGACTTTATATAGGGATAAACTATATTAAAATTATATTAAATGTGAGTTATGTATGGAGTAAGTATCATTCTTGGGGAATGTTATCATCATAAAATGAATATATGTTGAGCCTTCTAAAATAAAGGTAATTTAGGAGTGTCCTGGACCAGCATATGTAATATAATTACATAGTTTCCTTAATATAAATGGGTGTTACCTTTAATCTATTAAGAATATCTTGTTATTTTCAAAACTCACTAATCAAGATGAATTGTAAGGGAGTTAAGTTTATCTAGACTAGTAAATGTGGAGAATACTTCAGAGAGTTGAAAATGAGGTTTATCACTACACTAGTAATTACACTACCGACAAGTGGGTAAATCTTTGTGCTATATAGTTATTCTTAAAAAAAATTCTTAGGATGTGTATTGATGAAAAATGATAAATTGATATCCTACACTTTAAGGAATTTGAAATTTAATTAGCAAAACTATCCCACAAATGATCTGGAGTTGGTGACTATGATATTCACAATGAAATTTGTAGGAATTATCTCTATGGGAAGAAGTGTGAGATATATACTAATCATAAGATCCTAAAATATATATTCACAAATAAGGATCTTAATATGCACTAAATAATTTGGTTATAAATCATCAAGGATTGTGACTAATCAATTAAATACCATCATACTAAAGAAAAGGATCCTTTAAATTTATCAATGGTGAGGATTGAGAAGGATCCAATCTTCTTATACTAGAAAAGGATTTACATGGGAATCATAAATTAAGTTACATCATAATTCTTTTCACAAATTATTGCTCAACCATACCTTTTAAATAAGATAAAGTATACTCAAATAGATGATGTCAAAATTCAGAAAAATGTGGAATCTAAAAGAAAGGGGAAATCCTTATAGTTTAAAATTGATGAGGATAGAGTTGTAAAATTTGGGTCATGACTATGTGTACCATCCAATATAAAGATAAATAAAGAGATCATTAATGATGCACATAGTTAAACCTTCTCTATTCACCCAAGGAGCACAAATATGTATTGAGATCTATGATAGAACTATTTTTTGGGTAATATGAAGAAGTGGATCACTAAATATATATCATTGTCTAGTATTTCAATAAGTGAAGGTTGAAAGGAAAAAATCTAAGGTAATGATGAAACCATTACCCATACCTACATGGAAATGGGAAAACATCAAAATGGACTTTGTTACTAGACTTATGAAGACATCCATGGGAAATAATTCTATATAGGTCATTATGGATCATCTTACAAAGACCGGTCACTTTATTTTGATTTGAGAGGATGTATCACTTGGATAACTTGCATGCATATACATCATATAAGTGGTGAGGCTACATAGAGTACTATTATCAATTATATCTTATCATGATCTAATATTTACCTCCAAGTTATAGAAAAGTATCCAACATTCTCTAAATAATGATTTAAACTTTAGTATATCTTATCACCCCCAAACTGATGTCCAATATGAGAAGACTATTCAAACATTGGAAGATGTATTGAGAACATGCCCAATGGACTTCAAAGGAGGATGGGATAAACATCTTCCATTGTTCTAGATAATTAAAACATTAATTCCCACTCAAGCATCCAAATGCATCCATATGATGCCCTTTAGGGAAAAATATATAGAACACCTACATGTATGGATGACATTGGGGAATTTAAGTTTTTGGGAGATAAATTCGTCAAAAGAATTATAAAAAATGTTAAGATTATTCAACAGCATATCTAGGCTTCCCAAAGATGACAAAAGAGCTATGCAGATAATCATCAATGGTACTTATAGTATGAGGTTAGTGACAAGGTATTACTTCACATACCTTTGTGGAAGAGAGTCGTGATATTAGGGAAGAAAGGATATCTAAGTCCTAAGCACATCTGCCCCTTTGAGATTCTTGATTGGGTCAGAGCTATGGTATATTGAATAGAACTTACACAAACTATGTATCAAATACATGATGTATTTTATGTATCCATCTTGATAAATCACATACCATATCTCTCAAACATACTGAACTCAAAGGCGGTACATCTAGAAAACGATCTCTAATATGAGGAGCAGACATTGAATATTTTGGATTGTAGAGACAAGTTTCTACATAACAAGACAACTCACCTGGTCAAGGTACTATAAAGAAAACATAATTATAAAGAGGAAACATGGGAACTAGAGGAGGAAATAGTGAAGAAATAACCTCACCTATATTCTCCTAATTATGTAAAATAAAATTTTGAGGGTGAAATTTCATAAGGGGGGAATAATGTAATGACCTATAATTTTTTCAATGGAATTTCTCTTCTTATAATTATTTCATAAAACACATACATCACATAGAGAACCTAATAAAAAAATTATTCTCATAAATTAATAATGATACATTAGTCATCAAATAAACCAAAAATAATTCCAAATATTATATAGGGACGATAAATGTAAAATGAAATAATAGAAATGGGAAATTTTGGATCTGCTTGATCCACTAAAATCTTTGTAAAAAAAATTTGTGTTGGTATTTTTGTAAAACGTAAATGTTTATTTACAAATTTATAATTAATATAATGGTTTAATAGAAAATTTATTTTCATGAAATAGATTCAAAAATTAATATTACATTTTATTATAATTATAAGATAATTTTATGTGACCATAATTAATTTTTCAAATAGTCAAAAATCAATTATAATATTAAAATCAGTATTTTTTAAAAAATGATGATTTTTTTTTAAAAAAAATTATCATATTTAGAAAATTATTTTAATAAAATTAATTCCATTTTTTAAATGTACACATTGAAAAAAAATTTGGGTGAATTTTTGGTATTTTTCTAAAATAGTTGAATTTTTAGTGAATAGTGAAATATAGCAATTTACGGTATTTAACATTATAAGACAAATACATGAATTTTTTATTCATGACTGATATAATCACCAATTATATATAAAACTAATTAAAGATTTAATTTATTTATTCATGGTAATCATCACTATTGATTTTATTGATCCAAAATAATAAACTAATGAATATAATAAAAAAACACCACTCACTTCCCCCTATAAATACCACCCCTCACCACCCATTCTCCTAACGCCTTATAAGAATTTTAGCTTGTCAATATTCTTAAAAATTTCCATCCCAAGACTCTTCCACATTTCCAATATATTTTTTTCTCAACAAAAGACCAATTCCAAGTTTCTTAAGGGGTACTTCAAGGAGGTGATATTCAAGAGATATTTTTCTCAAACCATCTATTTAATTTAATTTTTATTATACCTTCTCATCGCCTACTTCATATATAAAATCATAATAACTATATTATCATGTATATAATATAATTTTATATTTATAATGGAATGTATTATGTCAACCACTTTTCTCATCTCCTCTAATTCAAAGAAATGAAATCATTTTCCAAAATTATGGCGGTTTATCATCTCTATGGATAATGATTTTCTTTTTCCATTAACGCCTTAAAGAATAGTAATAAAAATATTATTATGGTGAAAATATATTTTAATATGTATACTATAACTTTTTTAATGATATGGAACTAATATATATACATAATATTAAATAAAATGAAACTAGTTCGTGATGATCGAAAAACTTCCAAAACAAACTAAAAATTTATCATTGTGATTTTATCAAATGGATCATCCTCATACCAGAAAAAAAAATGATATATAAGACCATTTAAACTTATTAAATTGTTTTAATACCATATAATTTCACTTTTTTATAATTATTTTCATTTTAAAAGAACTTTCATAATTACATATAAGTAAACTGGCCATGAAATCATGAAAACGAACACTCCCCAAATAATGAAATTGAACTTTAGAACTCATAGAAATGGCCATAAATAAACTTAATAAAAATATAATTAATCAAATACATGTATAAGAGATTATTAATTAATTAATTGATTAATATAATTTGATTATCTGGGATATTAAGTGGAAGTGCAGAACGCATTCATACATAAGGTAATGGATCTCTCTAAACCTCCATTTTTCCTTTGGAACAAGCTTTATTTCTCTTTGACTCAATATATCTCTACATTAATTTTAAATAATTATATTCTATTCTATTTATATTTACAAATAATATATATTTATCTTTGTTTATCTTTATTTTATGGGGAATTACAAGTTTTATATGGTTCCCTTCTCAATTCCTCGCGATAAGAAAACCTAGTAAAGGGGACTTCTCTTTTTCATACTCATTTTCAAGTACACTCCATAAACTATTTTAACCCTAAAATATTTTTATAAAATCACTCAATTTATCATGAATATCTATTTTAGTTAATTTCTGGTTCTATGTAAACAATTACGTCTTTATCATCTTTGAAGACTCTTTATTATTTTCTTTAAAACTGTACTTAAGTGGCACGTTTCAAATGTTACCTAAACACTCTTTTTCTTGTTTTCAATTTAGTTCAGAATCACTATTCATGATTTATTAATCATTTTTATTTATGAAAGTCCAATTATGATTTAAATACATTGTTTTATGGATAAAATTGTTATATAACCTTTGGTTATTCCTTATGACATGATTATGATACTCATTTCTTTCCATGGGTAACCCTTATGTTTGATTCTTCATGTGGAACATGTATTCCTGAACATATTATGATGGGTGTTTTCAGTTAATTATCCAATGCATTGGGAAATTTTTAATTTCAAGAGACATTATGTATGGGATTAGGGATTAAAACTAATCCATTAGGGGAATTTCTCCACCACATGATAGAGTCTTGGCAGTTAGCCACGAATCATGTTGATGTCATGTTATATGTTGCTTCCACTTTCCTAAGTTTCTACGATCGTATGAATCCATTTTCTCAATTCTATGATTCCTTATTTTTATTCATGATCCATGCCTTTTATGTTATCATGTTATGCTTTTTAACTCATGTGTTATACTTCATTCCCATTTCCATTCCCTTACTGGGATTTTTAGCTCATCCTTTTTGCCTATATATTACCCAGATTATCCTATGTAGTTATGGGAGTTCAAATATCATTATTAAAATTAATAAAAATATGTTTTATTCTTATTTCATTTTACCTTTGTATATACCTAATATCCCAAATACACTATAATTTTTTATCCTTGGTTTTTATTTTATGGATAATTATGCTTAAAATCATGAAATTTTTATGACTCGTCCCAAGCCGAGACTCGAGCCGCAAATACCCAAGACTAACTCCATAGGCCAGGGGTGGAAACAAGCAACAAAGGTGAAACTAAACTTGGGGAGTCCTTTTTCAAAGTACCTGTACACACATAGCTAACTCAATGAAAAATTGAAGAGGGAAAGAAATAAAAGAATGGAACACTGTTATAAATAAACCAAACACATATGAACCTCTAAACAGTATGAAGTATGGTAGTTTATACATAAAATAAAAAAGGGGAAAATACATGTCAAAAAAATAGATATTTCCAAAACTTATATTAAAATGGAAATGAATAAATATTTTAGAGATCCCAACTCTTGTATCCCAAGCTATGACCACCGTACGCGGTCCAAGCACCAAGTACCTCCAAGCTACTCTAAAGTCTCAGTCGACTTATCCGTCAACTATAGTAAACATGAAAAGTGTGGTCAAATCCCATGCAGCGGTGAGTATATACATACCGAGTATAATTACTAGAAAGGGGTGAAGGGAGAGCAATAAGAGATACAAATAAAGAGGAAAGGAGTAGATAGAACAAGGTACAGTAAAATATTACAACTCAACCAGATAAGAGAGTCAAAACAACCTTATCCAAACACAAGGATCTTGAAATTATGATAATATGAACTTCTTTTTGAGTCTTCTCTAACCATATCTAGAGAGTATACTCATACAACCATGAGGATATAAACATGAAAATCATGTGGCCTACCTCATGCATATTTAACTCTCCTAGAAGAAGAGTAATAAAACCCCAATGAGTAGGTACTGAAGAAATATGTGTGTGTGTGTGTGTGTGTGTGGTGAGTCAAAGAATATCAAATGAGAGAGTAAGTGGATTTACATATCATAGCTCAACCCAAGAATAATATTAGCCAAAATTTCCAAAGGAATTCCATCAACGATGCCCTGTACCTCATGTTTCTTTCCTAAACACATAAGTCTCAGGGACTCAATCACTGCACCTTGATACTATTTGCTTTGGATTGAACTTACTCGCCTGTATAGTTTTTGGTCATGTCCCAGGAACACATCTTGGTTGGGAAAGCGTACCTATTCATTTTGATTCCAAAGCTATGTTAAAACACGTCTTGTCACTATGTAACACAATTGGCGGGCCACAGATGCTGGGTAAGGATATCATGCCCTGGTATGATAGGAGGGTCCTACTCTAGCAGTCATTGAGGAACTCCACTGCCTTGTCCTACTAGAAGGTTACACTCGGGGATGTCATTGGGGAACATCGCTCCCTAGTCTAACTAAAGGGTAAGCTCGGTGAGTCATCAAGGAACTCTACTACCTAACTCAGCTGGAGGGTTATTCCGAGAAGATTTCATTAGGGAACGCCGCTGCCCATCCCTATCGGAGGGTAAGCCCAAAACACTGGGGAACTCCATTGTCCAGCTCTATTGAAAGGTAACTTGGAAGGATCATCAGGGAAACCCACTGCCCAATCTTACTGGAGGTTAAACCCTATACATTAAGAAACTCCACTGCCCGGACCTACTAGAGGTTAACTCAGAAATATCATCAGGTAATTCCATTGCCCATTCCTACTAGAGGGTAAGCTGGGTACTGTCTTCGAGGAACACCACTACCCAGCCCAGTTGGAGGGTCATGCCTAGGATACTATGGTGAGTCTATATGATCGCTTCCATCATCGGGTGTCACCTCAACGTGTGGAAAACCCAAAAAAATTCATTTCATATCTCAAAATATGCTTCTAAGGGAATAATAACTTTCTAAATAGAAAAATACATATGATAGAATTCTAGTGGCCCAAAATATGAGTTCAAATGAAGGCGATATAGATGTTTGAAATTTTATCATAAGAGCTCAAGGGGAACACAGTGTGTGAGGGGACCCACACGATGGGCGGTCCCACTCCACAACCTGGATGTTTCCCTAGCTAGCACACAGATCCACCCCATGTAGTATAACATGTTGTGTAGGTGGACTACATGACATGCCATGACTAGTTGGGACTGAGGTCATGTCATGTAGTCATGTCTATGTACTCTGGTACAGAGTGAGTGGCTTCATATGGGATATCGACCGTGTGGACAAGTTGTGTCCATGTACATTGCACATATAATTTTCCTAGTTTTGTGGCCCATCACATGTCTTACTCACACTGATAGGCAGTACACATCATTCCAAGGGACGTATATGTCGTTCCATCCTTATGAGCTTCCAAAACACTAGCGCCACCACTGAAAAAGTCTACACGCTATGTGTTCTTCATTATACACAGTGTTCAGTCATGATTTTTTCATAACTTTAGATTTGATCTCCCATGGATGAATATTCCCATGTTGCCTTAAATAATGCCTAGATTCTATCCAAAACTTCTGGATCTGGCGATGGATTCCAGATCTCGACCATTGCTCATGGCGAATCGGCTCTGTTAGTTAGGAAGGGTTTTCTCACATGTTCTACCTGTATCCATGGTTTCATCCATCGATCTCTTATTTATTGAACACCGTATCGATTGTCCCTAAATCATGGTGATTCCAGACCTGTTCTTTACTCTCAAAACCATCATCATTTCATCGATCTTCTATATATTCGGGTACCGGATCAAGATCAGGTCACCTGGAAACTATTTAATCAGTAACCATAGGATTCCATCAGTGAAGAAAAAAAATGGGGTAGAAAAGTACCAAGAAAAAAGGTTTATAACATTTAGGATCAAGCATTATTTTTTGAAAATCAAGAATGGGGCATCGGTTTAGATAATAATGATTAAACAATATTAAATCTAGTACTTGGCAACATGCAAAGGAAAAATGGGGTGCGGATCATAAAAAGAAAAATTATCCACTCAAACATTTAATACAAGGTGTAAAAATCATCAATGATGACACCTACCTCTATTTTGGATTTATTTTTTTTGAATAACGCATTCTCCAATGAATTTGGGAGGAGTCGTTGTGTTCATTGCACCTCGATTCACCTTGATCCATATGTTTGACATCATTCGCCAAAGGGATATGGGGAGGATCTCTCCCCGAAAGATAACATAAATTATGAGCTATCCCTAGAATCATTTTCCATTATGATAATTTTTATATAAAAAATAGTTTAGGTTAATAATGGATTAATTAATTAATTAATTAATCAATCAATCCACTTAAATGAATCTCCAACAAGTGAGGGGAACGAACATCCCATGCCAACTCATTTTATATCATTCCTAGGGTAAAATCCATGTTTAAGACCAAACTATGGTCTCAGATTTCTGATACAATCAACCATTTAAGATTTATCCTATTTTCTTTAATTAACTGCACATGCGCAATATAAAATATATTTAATATTTTTATAAAATTAATTATGGGAACACCGGGCCTCGGAATCACATGTTGTCTCAGTATCTAGATTTGGAAGTATATTTAGAAATATTTCAAAGTCTTAAAAGGAAAAAATTGGGTCTATAAATCTTCCCCTCCTTCAAAACTTTCTTCCTTGAAAATAAAAACCTGGAAAAAAAACTCTAGATAATGAGCCCGCATCTGGCTCTCCCACCACCAGGAACTCTTCTTCATGATTTTATATTATTGTAGAACGCAGACCAAAGGGATTGTCCATCCATGAAAGGCCTTATCTTTTCGTTCCTTGATCTCCATTAGGTGCTCTGTAAAGGTGGTTTCATCCCTGATGTCTAGCTCGCCTCAGTCAATGATGTGTATAGGATCATGCACGTATCTCCTCAGCTATGACATGTGAAAGATGTCGTGCACCCACTTTAGTTGTGGGTGTAGGGGTAGGTGGTGGGAAAACCTCTCCAACCCTCTACATGATCTTTTAACGGCCTGATGAACCTAGGGGATAACATTCCTCCCCAAATGAACATCTTCATTCCATATTGTGGGGAGACTCTTAGAAAAACATAGTCTCCCTACTTGAAATAAAAGGGCTTGTGATGGTGATCTTCATAGTATTTATATCTTCTATGGGTTATCCTCATACACTCATATATGACATGTACTTTCTCCATTGTTTCCTTCACCAAATATGGGCCAATAAGATATGACTCTCTAATCTCTTTCCAACATGTGGGGGATCTTCAGGGTCTCCCGTATAGGGCCTCAAAAGGTTCCATGACAATGGTAGAGTGGAATATATTATTGTATGAAAACTCTACCAAGGGAATGTGATCTTCCTAGCTCCATCTGAAGTCCAAAATGTAAGCCCTTAGCATTTCCTCTATAACCTGGATAGTGCACTCAGTCTGCCCCATAATTTCCACCAAACTCTGCTCCCTGATAGTAAGGAAGTGTGCTAACTTCATGAGTCGGTCTACTATCACTCAGATGGTGTCATGGTCCTTCATTGTGCGCATA
This sequence comes from Viscum album, assembly GCA_963277665.1. NCBI lineage: Eukaryota > Viridiplantae > Streptophyta > Magnoliopsida > Santalales > Viscaceae > Viscum > Viscum album. Next base: position 2,002,640,470 of record OY728164.1, on the reverse strand, counting down.
ATCTCTATGAATAATTTCATGGATATTTCATCCTATTACCATTTTGGGATCTCAAGGGGCTGCAACAAGCCTTCCGGAACTTAGTGCTCAATCTTAACCTATTGATAAGTGATGCATCGAGAGATGAACTCGTCTACACGTCGTCTCATGCCTGACCACCAAAAATACAACTAAATATGTATGTACATAATTTCCACACTTGAATATATATCTAAGAGAGAAGTATGGAACTCCCGTATCACCTCCTCCTACATCATGTATAAGGACCCAAGCCTGAGCTATCGGACTCAACCCTTATAAATGTTGTGTTTTTTAGGAATTTTGAATAAAGACCCGGCATTTATTACAATAGAGGACCTTTTATCGATCAAGGTTCTAGAGTATTAGATAAATATTTCTTACCTTTATCATATTTTCAACAAGCATAGAATAAAATAATAATCCTTTTATGCTTTTGTGCTTGCTAACACAAAAAATGATGACGTCCAAATTAGGACTTCAAAGTGACATGTGAAAATAATTTTACACAAGGGGTGATCATTTAATATGACCAATAAGGGTTTTAAAAACCTTTGATAAATCATTTTAAAACATTTCTTTAAAATAAACATACATACGTAAAAATATATTTCCACAACACTTGGATATATTTGGAAAGCTAGTATTTGAAAAAAAAAAATTATAATTGAAAACTGTTGAGAATTCTACTTCGAAAATATTAATTTTATGGTGGGTAATTCATGATACTTGACAATCAATATTTAAATCCATAACATAGGTCACTGGTCATCACAAAGACTTATGGGTTCACTCTTCATAAAGCTACATATGTCACTAGTGCCAATTTTCGAAAACATTTTCCACGAATCTGTCTTTTTCAATCCAAACCCAAAACATTTCAAATATATATATTATTATTTTTTTAAAGAAAATAATCATTCTTATCAAATGTCATCAAAATTTCTTCAGGAGTTTCAAAAACCAATTATCTGTTAATCCCATGATTAAAATTAACATCTTTATTTTTTAATCATAAATAAAATACCAAATGTAATAATGCACATTTTATTTTGAAAATGCATGCGTAATTTCACCTTCTTCAAATATATGTAAAGAATAAATGGTAAGGGGACTCACATGAAATTATTAAAGATAAATTCTAAGTAAAACATGTAACAATTATTTTTTATGTCAGTATATATATATATATATAGTCTTATTCCATAATTCATAATTTTATCCCATACATAATTTACTTACGCAATAAAATCATACAAAATTTGTTTATTATATCGATATATATATATATATATGTGTGCTTAAATATCATAAATTCGGAAATTAATATGTACACATGGATTTTGTAATACCCATATTAGAATAAAATCATTCTTGCACAAAACTTCGATAAAAAAATTAACTCCACGCACATGCATTCAAGTATATACATAAATAATTTTACATATATCAAAGTTCAAAACGTCATGGAAAATTAATGATGAGTGGCCATAAATCATAATTATTGATAATAAACTCCAAAAAATCACTCATATATTTATTAATCATAAATTTATATTCTAAGAAAAAGAAAAGTTTTCTAGAATCATATATACATATATATATATATATAAACATGTAAATGCTAAGCAATTATAATTACACATTATTGTGGAATAATTCATGTTTATCCAAGGCTTTGGTAAATAAAAATATAAGTTTCTAGAAAAAAGAAAAACATTGCTTTGATTAAGATAAAATGCCATTTTCAAATAACATAATTAACCACCATGTATTAAAGCATGATTCGATAAAAATAATTAATTTCACATTAAATTTGATCATATAATTAAATAATAACAATTCTTACAATACCACAAGAAAAAAATTAATGAAGAAAGTGAAGCAAAACATTAGAGAAAATATATGTTGCACCATAACAAAATTTAAATACTTAAATAACTAACAACCAAATAGATGTTAAAAGAAATTAAATCTAATAATAAATTTTATAATGAATCCCTTACCAAGACATAAATTAAAAATTGAAGAGAAAAATTAAAGAGAATATTCTACGATCATGGGACACAAGTAATAATTCCATGCTTTCTATTTGAAAATCACAATTCCTAAGTGAGACACAAATTTTACCAAAAATATAAATGAAATCATAAGAGGAGATTTTAAAATGAAATAAAACATAAATTTTGATATAAACATATCCTTACAAATAAATTTTTAAATCAAAGAGTAAATTCCTTATAGAATTTTCAAAACACAAGGAATAAATCATATGAATAAAATTATCCCTTACCTGAATTTTGGGAACAAAATCAGATGTTATAGCAGACTCCAAAATGGTTTTCCCTCAAAAATGTCACAACCCTTCCCTTTTGGCCCATGTCGTGACTATCCCAAGCCTGCCTACCAAAGGCCAAGGGCTTGAAACTAGTGCTGAAGGCGTCAACCTGCAAGTGGGAGGCATTTTCCTAAGTACATGTACGCACACACACACCCAACCTCATCCCAGCACACTAAAAGGGGAAAAATGGTATACTAAAACAAAACTGAGTACAAAGTATAGCTGAAAACAAGTGGGCCATAATACAAACACAACAAAAAATAACTAAAATAGAAAAGTACAAAAAAGAACTCTAATGGCCATCCCCGGAAAACCCCACCTAATCATAAGAGTAGTGAGGATACTGGAAGCCAAAGTAGTATGTCCTTTCCACCTAGTCCAACTCGGCCCCATCTAGTCCTAGGACACGAAGTCCATCATCGAAGCATTGATCATCCCTATCTCATTGGGCTCCATTAGAACCCGGTCCACCAAGGTCTCTATCAAAGCGTCGATCGTCTGCACGGGGACACGACACACATGGGCGGGGGCCATGCAGGGGTGAGTAACACGAAACTCAGTAGCGACCCCAAAATAAAAAGGAAAATCCACACATAAATCTTCAAATCATAGCACAAAGGAAAATCACATAGCATAAGGCATCTCACACTAGGTATACATTTAGGGTAGTGATAGTAGCATCATTAGTCATATCATCGAACTCCTCGTCTAATGGATAACTCCTCATCTATCGAGTACAGTGGGTCAGTCGGGTCACACAGAGCTGATTCTCACTAACCTTGGACTGTTTTGGTACTCATTCCTAATTAGTGTCGTGGGTATGTTGGGTCACATAGAGACGCTCCCCACCGTGGGCCTGTCAGGTCACACAGAGCCGCTTCCCACCTTACCCGAGTTGAGGTACTCCTCCTGTCGAGAACTGTGGGTCTATCAGGTCACACATAGCTTCTCCCCACTATGGGCCTACTGGGTCACACAGAGTCACTTTTCACTGAGCCTTTTTTGAGTAGTCATCAGGTCTCAGCTAATCGCAGGGTTTCATACATAGTGCGCTTAGAAAAACCTCTCCTCAAACCATTATTCACATCACAATTTTCATTAAATTCACTAAAAATCATTCCAAAATATCTTCCTCATCAAGAGGGTCCCAACTCCACAAACGGCTCATCAATCGAACGCCCAGTTTGCAAGATACAGGCATTTTAGTAAACAAGGGACCGGTTGCGACGGGGCCCAGACCGACCTAACCAACCCGGCCCAGAGTCCCACATACCCCAGTTCATTTAGATGGACTCAAACTAACCTGGTTCAGTTTGGGGTTGGTCTGGTCCATCCTTGCTAGTGGGTCAGGCCCAATAGGCCTCGCTGGACCCGGCCCGGTTTGGTCGAGGGTCCAGCCCGTCGGGTCACACGGCGACCTGATCTAGTATGGACCGAACCGAAGGGTGCGGGTCTGGCCTTCCAGTGTGGGTCTGACCCACTAGGCTAGGGGCATGGCCCACCATTTTTTTTACCAATAATGCGGTGCGGCCGGTGGGAGCGCCTGGCCGAGACACGGTAATCGTCCACGTCCAGTCTTCTCTGCCCCAGGGGACACCGCGGGGTCTCCTCCAGCCACGGTCGAAGGACCACAACTTGTCCAGCTGAACCAGGTGACCCGGACATGGCCCACCCCCTTCATGTGATGACTACCTTGCGTCGCGCCTTACACCGCCACAGCTGGTTGTCTGTGGCCTCCTACCACCATGGTACTTCTTTGGGCATGCCGCCATCCTCTAGCACGGCCGGTGAGGGTCGGTCGCCTCTACTGTTATTGCGGAGCTGGGTGGCATTTACCCCTTTACAAAGCCAATGTGGGTCGGCCGCCGCTGCCACTACATCAGTGGTGTTGCACTGGCGGCACCTTTCTCGGGCCACCGGAGTTGCTCTGGTGATCCGTTTTTCGATCCGTTTACGCTTACAGACCTCTTGGGTCGTCATCATCTCTGCTCAGGCCCATAATTTAATTTCCACCACTTTGAGAATGTGTCCACCAAGAATGCACGAGCGGAGGTGCTCGGGCATTTTTAGTGTCGGATTGGGTCCTCCGCATTAGAGGTTTAAATCAAGGATGAGGTTCGAGGATTGAAGATCAACCATTTCATGCAAGGTTTTAATCTTAGATAATAAATCCCCAAGAAAAGTCACCCTCTCGCATAAACACATGAATCATGGATCAACATGTTCATCAGTTGATTTGTGTTCGTCGTTTCTAGAAAAAGAAGATTAGGGAAGAAATTTGAAATAAAAAATCAAACCCCTACCTCTTTTATGTTCGATGCTGAAGAATTCATCCTTGAGAGTTTAATGTGTCGATGTCATCACTTCCATCTCCGTTCTTCGAGTTTCATCGAAGTCGGTGAAGTCTCTCCAGCATTCTTCATCATTCTAATTTTTTATTTTTTGGAGAGTAATTTCCATTGGATATTCTTCATTAAGTCACCAAGGTTTAGTCTTGTTATCTCCAACATGCCAAATAATTAAAGGAAACATTTCACAGCGTTTCAGTTACGTTGCGACGTTGTGTCTTCACATTGTTTCATTTATGAAACAGCCTCATTGTTATGCTCTATTTATTGCATAATTATGCTCTGTGATAGGTTACATTAATGAGCCTCATTAATTTGCTTCATTTCCGCCTTGTCATCACACCATATCATTGTCGTCCTCCGCTCAACGGATGAGAAATAATATAAAATAAATTTTTGTGTTATTTTATTATTTTTCTATAAAATTATGAAAATAAACTTTTTTGTTCGGCCCCTTCTGGCCGAAGTCAAGTCCATTATAGGAAAATCCTGGAATCCTGAATTTAACGGTGTCCTCTGATTTTCAATCTGAGCACCGGTTCAAAAGTTAGAAAAACATGCTCGCTCGTTTCCTAAACATACCTTAAAAAAAGTTCAAAATTATGTTCCAGACTCTCTAGGCCTTGGAATCACGTGTCATCAGAGCACACAGTCTCAGAATAAAATAAAAAAATTACACTGAATTTCTTAGACATTACATTCTCCCAACCTTAGTTATTTTCTTCCCCAAAATCCAAAACAAAAACTAAACAAACATATGGGGATACTAAGCATGAATCTGAGCCTCCTTCTCTCATGTGCTCTCCTAGAGATCCTTGTGTTTCCACCAAAATCGTAGCAGAGGAATAGACCACCCATGTAGGAGCCTCTCCTATCGATCCTATATCTCTGCTAATAACTACACAATCGTCTCCCCATCGTCAATGTCCAGCTCGCCCCAGTCGATGAAGTGTGATGGGTCATGAACATACCACCTCAGCTACGACACGTGGAAAATATCATGAAACTGGTGCATCTGTGGGGGAAGGTCTAGGTGGTACGCAACCTCACCAACTCTACTCAGGATCTGAAATGGTCCGATGAACCTTAGAGATATCTTTCCACCCCGACCAAATCTCTATAACCCTCGTCGGGGTGAGGCCCAAAGGAACACATGGTCTCCCTCCTCAAACTCCAAGGGTCTATGTCTCCTTTTGGCATAAGACTTATTCCTGCTCTATGGAGTCCTCATTCACTCTTAGATGATCTGCACCTTCTCTGTGGTTTCCCTTACCAACTCTGAACCCATGAGTGCCGACTCCCCTGGGTATGTCTTGCATAAGGGTGATCTGCAAGTCCATCCATAAAAGGCCTCAAATGGTTTCATGCCGATGGTGGAGTGATATCTGTTGCTGTACGCGAACTCCACCAAAGGCAGGTGGTCCTCCCAACTGCAATAAAAGTCAAGGACACAAGCACGAAGCATTTCTTCCAAGGTCTGTATAGTCCGCTCTGTCTGACCATCTGTCTGGGGATGAAAAGTTGTGCTCAAGCGCAGCTGAGTCCCAAACGCCTCTTGTAATCCCTTCCACAGTCGGGATATAAAGCATGCATCATGGTCTGAGACAATCATCAAAGGTACTCCGTGGTTCCACACTATCTTTTGGACATAGAGGCGTCCCAAACCCTCTACCGGTCCCTGCTCCTAGATGGGTAGGAAGTGAGCCAATTTGGTGAGTTGGTCAAAGATCACCCAAAAAGAATCATGGCCTCTAGATGTATGTGGTAACCCTGTTATGAATTCCATCAAGATACCATCCCATTTCCACTCTGGTACCTAGAGTGGCTGGGTCAAGCCCACTAGAACCCGATGCTAGGCCTTCACTTGCTGACAAGTGAGGCATCGTGAAACGAACTCATCCACCGCTCTCTTCATCCGCAACCACCAGTACTAACATCATATGTCTTGGTAAATTTATGCCAATCCGGGATGTATTTCCAAAGGGGATGTATGGAAATCCCTTAATACCTCCCCCTGAAATGTCACTAGTACTACGGTGCACCCTCTGAGAAGGATAGTTTTCTCCCCACCTATCAAAAATCCATCAGGAGCCCTTCTTGAGGATAACTGAACACGTCAGGCCTCGCAGTCATCATCCGCTAGCTATGCCTCCCTGACTCGCTGTAAGAATGGGTGAGTAACAGTCATCGACTGAAGGTAAGTAGCTTCGCCATCATCCATAAAGTATATCTTCATCACGACCAACTATTCTGTTACATCACTCAGTATATGCAAACCGGTACTCCTGTTGAGCGTGTATGCCACCAAGTTCCCTTTCCCAGGAGTATAGACTATCTCAAAGTCATAGTCCTCAAGGAACTCTATCCATCTCCATTGTCTTAGGTTCAGTTCCTTCTGGGAGAAGATATACCTGAGACTCTTGTGGTCGGAGTAAATTGTAAACCGTTCACCCATAAAGTAGTGTTTCCACATATTCAAGGAAAAGACCACTGTTGCTAACTCCAGATCATGGTTCGTGTAGTTCTGCTCATGTTGCCTCAACTGGAATGAGCCATAGGTGATCACTGCTTGCTCCTTCATTAGGACACAACCCATTCCAGTCCCTTATGCATTGTAGTAAACTATATACCCAACGCCCTCTTTAGGTATTCTCAAGATGGGGGCACTAGTCAGTCTCTACCTCAGCTCCTGGAAACTCTGCTGACATTTCTCCATCCATACAATGGGTGTCCCTTCTACGTCGAGGAAGATTGGGATGATGCTACTCTTGAAAAATCAGGTACGAACCTATGATAGTAACCATCCAACCCCAAGAAGCTATGCACCTCAATCACGCTCCTACGTGGCTCCCAATAACGTACTGCCTCTATCTTCGCTAGATCTACTGCAACTCTAGCCTCTGATATGAGGTGTCCCATAAAGTGGACCTCCCAAATCTAGAAATGGAAATTCGAGAGCTTACCATATAGATGGTTCTCTTAGAGTGTATCCAAGACTACCCGCAGGTGTGTGTAGTGCTCCTCCTCCAATGCTGAGTACACCAAGATGTCATCAATGAAGACCATAATGAATCGTTCAAGGTAAGGATGGAAGATCTTATTCATGAGGCCCATTAACACTGTTTCGGCATTAGTCATGCCAAAATCCATCACCAGGAACTCATAGTGGTCGTATCGGCACCTGAAGGTTGTCTTGAGTACATCCTCATCTCGTACCTGAAGCTAGTGATATCCTAATATGAGGTCTATCTTTGAGAACCACTTCGCTCTTTTCAGCTGGTCAAAGAGGTTATAAATTCTCAGTAGTAGATACTTGTTCTTCATGGTCACCTGGTTCAGGCACCGGAAGTCCACGCAAAACCTCAAACTCCAATCTTCCTTCTTAGAAAAATTCATCATGGCTTCCAATGGTGAAACACTGGTCCTTATGAACTCCTTATCCAGAAGTCCTCTAGTTGTACCATCAACTTTTGAAGCTCCACGAGAGTCATCTGATATGCCGATGGGGATATCGGTGTCGTCACGGGGTATAGATCGATGAAAAAGTCCACCTCTCTACAAGTAGGTAGTCATGGAACATCCTCAGAAAAAACAACCTTGTACTCGTCAACCATTACAAGAAATCTTGGACTCCTCTTATCCACCCCACTGAGGGAGAGGCTAGTCAAATGGTGAGTGATCAGTTGTACCCTCCTCCGAGACAGTTCGTCCTATGCTACAAGGGTTTCATATTCGCCAGTGAAGGAAAACCTAGTACCATCTCTGTAGACACACCATACTGTACACCTAAAATAGTCGATCTGAGCAAGGACTATGGATAACTATTCCATACCCAAGATGACGTCGTAAGGCCTCGTTTCCACTACTAGGATATCCCAGCTGAATCTCTCACCTCATAGAGTGATCTCACGCTGTTGGTACCAGTGTTTAATCATTGATTTGTCTCCCGTAGGAGTCTCCAACCATAAGGATCGATCCAAAAGCTCCTCTGGAATATCTAATCTCCGAATGAGAGTTGTGGAAAGGAATAAGTGACTGGAACCTGTGTCTATAAATACTAAAGCTAGGGTGGAGAAGACACATATTGTACTTCTGATCATCTCTGGAGAACCGTTGTTGTAATCCATTATTGCCTGGAGTCGAGCTTTCCCCTATCTGCCTGCTCCCTAAGTTCGGGGTGGACCACCTGGGGGTAGTTCCGGTAACACCTCAAACCTTCTCCCACCACCTACCACTCGGCCAGATCCCCTTCCACGTCTTCCACCCTACAGAACTCCTCTATCGATCTTTTGTCACTATCTTAGTAGTCCTTTGACTGTCTTCTAGTCATCTATATGGCGGTTTAGGTAGTCACATGCCATGTGTCCCTACCCGCCACACACAAAGCACTGCTTGGCTCCCTACTGGCTTCCCCTGGACTAGGATCCCCACACTACCGACCCTGAGTCCTGGGGTCGGCCTCTAAAAGAATCTTCCCTCTTTGGACCACATGTTTATTTTCTGCTACTTAATGAAGACTCTGCCGCCTGGGGTCTGCGGGTGGCTCTAGCTATCGGTGCTTACTCCACTAAGAATTGCTCGCTCTAGCACCCCATCCTGGGTAGGAATATTGAGAGACAACATTGATGCCCTGATCTCCCACCTAAGTCATTGCTCAAAGGCTCGATCCCTAAATAAAGGGTCTTGAACCATGTCTGTGGAGTAGTGGGATAGCTCAGTGAACATAGTTGAGTAATTGGCTATCATCATGTTTCCCTATTGAAGGTGAATCATCTTCAGAATGAGCATAGAGTTCAAGGTCATAGGGAAAAAACTCCTCTCAGAAAAGTCACTTGAAGTCTGCCCAGGTAAGAGTCACCTCATCATGCATCTAGGTGTTCAAACTGTACCATATCCCTACTGATCCCTATAGAAGGATCACTGTCAAGATTGACATCTAGTCAGGTGGTTTCCCCACTAAGCGAAAGACTTGCGTCACAGCCTCCATCCAGTCCTCACTGACCAGAGAATCTGTCTCTCCCCTGAACCAGGGAGGTCTCTGTATCTGAAACTCATGTAGGGCACTGAGCCTACGAACATCCTCTACCGGAACCACTGGAATTAGATGATGACCAGCATGTTGTGGTAGCACTATTGCACCACCCGGTGGGACCATCTCTAGAACGGGTCCCTAAATGGATTCCTCATCACTAGGAGGGCTATCCTCACAACCTCGTATCGAGATCCTGCCCGGTCGTCCTCATGGAGGCATCTTGAGATAGATCAAGATGTACCCCGGTTATAAGGTTATACCTGGTGAGCTGAATTTTATTCAAAATAACATAAGGATACACTTATGCAACCAATTTTTTCATGTATTTATCCAAAAAGAAGAATTCAAGGTCTTAGTGTATGGATACGTTGGCCTCCACACAAACATTGGACTCCCTGAATCTGAAAGTCGGACTCGCAACACCTAACACTATTACCCCAAAACAAAACACAAACTCCCAGTATTTATGGTAGGACTGACCACCCTCTGATACCACTTTTTCATGACCCGTCCCTTGGGGCCCATGTCATGACTACCCCAAGCCCACCTCCCAAAGGCGAGGGGCAGGCGACTAGCGCCGAAGGCCTCAACCTACAAGTGGGAGGAATGTTCCTGATTACCTGTACGCACACACATTCCCAAACCCATCCCAAAACACTGAAAGGGAAAAAACAAGTATACTAAAACCATACTAAGTACAAAGTATAGCTAAAATAAAGTGGTCTAGAATACAAACCCAACAAAAAAACTAAAACAACAAAGTACAAAAGGATATCTGATGGCCATCTATGGAAAACCCCTCCTGATTATAAGAGTAGTGAGGATAATGGAATATAAAGTATTATGTCATGTCTGACTGGTCCTACTGGGCCCCACCTGGTCCTAGTCCACCAATTCCATCATCGAAGCATCGATCAGTCCTGTCTCACTGGGCTCCATCGGGTTCCGGTCCACCAAGGTCTCTATCGAAGCATCGATCGTCTGTACGGGACACGACACGCATGGGTGGGGTCCGTGCAGGGGTGAGTAACACGAAACTCAGTAGGGACCCGAAAACAAAAAGTAAATATCACACATCAATCATTATAGCATAGCACAAAGAAAAATCACATACACAAGGTAGCTCGCACCAGGTATACATTTAGGGTACTGATAGTAGCATCATCAGTCATATCATCTAACTCCTCGGCTACTGAAGAACTCCTCCTCTATCGAGTACAGTGGGTCTGCTGGGTCACACAGAGCCACTTTCCACTAACCGTGGACTGTTTTGGTACTCATCCCTGATGAGTACAGTGGGTAATTTGGTTCACACAGAGACGCTCCCCACCGTGGGAATTTCGGGTCACATAGAGCCGCTTCTCACCTTGGCCGAACTGAGGTACACCTCCTGTCGAGTATCATGGGTTTTTTGGGTCATACAGAGTCTCTCCCCACCATGGGACTTCCAGGTCACATAGAACTGCTTCCCACCGGGCCATCGTCGAGCAGTCATTAGGTCTCATCCAACCGTAGGGTTCCGTACGTAGCGCGCTCGGGAGAACCACTACCTAAGCCATTATTTACATCATAATATCCATTAAAGTCACCACAAATAATTCTAAAAGATCCACCTCGTCAAGAGGGTCCTAATTCCACAAATGGATCATCAATCGGACGTGTGGTTTGCAAGATACGGATGTTTTAGTAAATAGGGGGTCGGTTTGGATGGGGCCCGATCCGACCCGGTCGGACCGACCCGACCAACCTGGCCCGGGGTCCCACATACCCTGGTTCATTTAGATGGACTTGACCTAATCAATTTTGGGTTGGGGTCAATCTATTCTGGCCTGGCCAGTGGCCTAGGCCCAAAAGTTCGAGTTGGACCCGGTCCGGTTTGGCCGAGGGTCCAGCCCGCGGGGTCGCCCGGCGACCCGGTCTAGTCCGGCCCGGCCCGAAGAGCACAGGTCGGGTATGCCGATGTGGGTCTGACCTATTAGGTGCAGGTCTAGACTACCAGTGTGGGTCCATCACAATGGGCCGCGGGTCTGACTCGCTGGGCTGGGGCGCAACCCACCAGCCCGTTCATCGGTCGCGCGGTGCGGTCAGTGTGAGCGCCTGGCCGGGACGCAGCAACCGGCCGCATTCGGTCTCATCTTCCCCACAGGATGTCATGGGGAATATTCCTTTAGTAGTGTTTGGTAGATCGCGGCTCATCTATTCTAACCAGGTGGCCCGGACACAGGCCACCCCCTTCATGCGGCGCCCACCTGTCACCGCGAGTCCAATCACTGCGACTTGTTGGGAACGGCCTCCTACCACCGTGGAGCGCCGCCATCATCCAGCGCGACCACGGGGGGTTTTCCACCTCTACTACTACTATAGCTCTGGGTGGAGTCGCCCCCTTCACATGGTCGGCATGGGCTGGCGACACATTTCATGGGCCATGGGAGTTGCTTTGGTGGTCTGTTTTCTTATCCGTCTGAGCCTATGGGCCTCATGGGTCACTGCCATCCTTGATTAGGCCCCGGAATCGAATTTCCTCAACTTAGAGAATGAGGCCACCAAGAATTCATGAGTAGAGGTGCTCGGGCCTTGTTCATGTCAGCTTGAGCCCTTTGCATTAGAGGGTTAAATCAAGGGGGAGATTCAGGGATTGAAGTTCAACCATTTAAAGTAAGTTTTGAATCCCAAATAATAAATCCCCAAGAAATGTCACCCTCCCATATAAATGCATGAATCTCAGATCAACATGTTTGTGGGTTGATCCATGTTCGTAATTTCTAGAAAAAGAATAGTGGGGAAGAACTTTGAAATAAAAATAAAACCCCTACCTCTTTGACATTTGATGTCGAAGTGTTCATCCTTGAAATTTCAAGGTGTCAATGTCTTCACTTCCGACTCCATTCTTCGAGGTTCGTCGAAGTTGGTGAAGTCTCATCGGATTTCTTTTTCATTATTAATTGTTCTTTTTTAGAGAGTAATTTTTATTAAGATTCATAAGAGTGTCACCAAGGTTTAATTATGTCATCTTCAATGTGTCAAATAATTAAAGGAAATAGGACGCAACGTTTTAGTTACGTTGTGACGTCGCGTCGTCATGCTCTTTCATTTATAAAACAGCATCATTGTTATGCTCCCTTTATGACATCGTTACATGATGTGATATAGTCCATTAATGAGCCTCATTAATATTCCATGTCACTGCCTCATCGCCGCATTGCAGTTTCGTCGTCCGCCACTCAATGGATGGGAAAGAATATAAAATAACTTTTTATGTTATTTTATTATTTTTCTCTAAAAGTATAAAAATAAAATTTTCCATTCAGCCCTTACTAGATGAAGTTAAGTCCATTCTAGGTGAATCCCAACATCCTGAATTCAACGATGTCCTCAGATTTTTGATCTGAGCACTGGTTCAATAGTTAGAAAAACCAGCTCGCGCGTTTACTAAACGTACCTTAAAAAAAGTTTGAAATTCTGTTCCAGGCTCTCCGGGCCTCGGAATTGTGTTCCATTAGAGTGTGCGATCTCAGAATAAAATAAAATAAACCACACGAAATTTTTGATACATTACAAAAAATGCATTTTCACACCCAAAAAATAGCTTTTATAGCCAAAAACTAACAGCAACATAAGCTTGAAGTGCATGCTGGGTAAGCAGTAAGTTGAAAAATATAAATCATTTCATAAACAGATGGTGAAAACTATTCAACCAAAAAAACTCAATAAAATCACATAACAAGGAAAACAACATTATAAAATTACGCTCAAGTGGAAATTTGCGGACCAAATTCGTTTAAATTGATTCAAAAATCAAAATAAAAATAGTAAACACAAACATTGATAGACAGTCTAAGATAGAGGAATAAAAATTGAAGCAATGACAAATAGTCAAAGAGGAAAACGACTCCACCATTGCTAATCTAAAGTGATTTAGACCTAAAAATAAAAACACATACCGATGGCCGAAACCCTATAAGCTTCCAAAACCTACCGAATACACTCAGACCTTACTCACTGGCGCTTGGTCCTTCGGTCGTTCCTCAAAACCATGACGACACCACACCTGGTGTGATGATGGTAAACCATAGATCCCAATTACGTTGACAAGGACCATTGCTTCGACGACATCCCCTCCCAGGCCACGACTCACCTTGGCTTGATCTCCCTCTTGAACAACCCGAAGCTCAAGCCGCGGTGCACATGAATCCCAATTGTGCCCCTCCCCTTGAAACCCTAAGCCGACGCACCTTTTCACGCCTCACGGACCCCCCCCCCAAACAGTTTTTCATTTTTTTTATTTAATAAAATATTATTATTAATTTTTATTATTTTTATTATATATGTAATTTCTTAAATAAACATTATATATAGAATTTCTTTAATATACTTTACATAAGGGTTAACATAATATATGTATAATATATTATAAGTTTAAATTTAAAATAGTTATACTATATATTTATAATGTTGTTAAAAAAACATATTATTAATAATTTTATAAAAATTAATCTAATATAAAATTTATAATTTAAAACTAATCATTATTACTTTATATATAAATATATATATCATATTTTCTAAAATCAAAATATATAAAAACCAAATAATTTTAATATAATTATTCATATGTTATATTAAATATTTATTTTTATAAATTAAAGTGTGAATGTTAATAGTGAACATATTCATGACATAATTTTGTATTTATCAAAATAATTTAAAACAATCAATTTATATATTTCTTTTCATCCATTTAAAATATTTTAATAAATATCCTTTTATAAAAATATTTTCATTCAAATTATAATATATATAATTAATTAAAATACTTAATTCTAATTAATGTTTTCAAGGGAAATGATAATTAAAATATTATTAGTTTATTTTAAATATAAATTTAATCCATTTAAAATAATATTTATACAATAAAACTAGGTATGAAATTTCTTGGTTGTTACATTATTCTTCCCTTAAAAAGAACTGCGCCCTCACAATTTGTTTCATCAGACTAAACAGAATTCTGAATTTCTATCTTCAAAATTAAGGAAATCTAGGACTGATAAACTCCTAGACTCAACAACATCTAATCTCCAAATTTGTCTAGACCATGCCTTTGATACCAATTATAAGGACCCGAGCTCGAGCTATCAGACTCAGCCCTTATAAATTCTTTGTTTTTTTAAAGAATTATGAATTTAGACACAACATTTATTACAACAGAGGACCTTTTAAAAATCTAGATTTGGGAGGATTAGATACGAACTTATTACCTTTATCATAGTTTCAAAAAGAATAAAATAAAATAATAAGCCTTTTATGCTTCCGCATGTGCTACCACTAAAAATGATGACGTCCAACATAGGACTTCAAAGTGACCTATGAAAATAATTTTACCCAAGGGGTGAGCATTTAATATTCCTAGTAATGGTTTTAAAAACTTTTTATAAATCTTTTTCAAACATTTATTTAAAATAAACATACATAAGTAAAAATAATATTTCCACAACACTTGAATATATTTGGAAAGCTAGTATTTGAAACAATAATTATAATTAAAAATTGTTGGTAATTCTCTTTAAAGAATATTAATTTTATGGTGGGTCATTCATCATACTTGACAGCTCATATTTAAATTCATAATATATTTCACTGGTCATCACTAAGACTTATGGGTTCACTCCTCAAAATGCCACATATTTCACCAGTGCCAATTTTCAAAAACTTTTTCCATGGATCTTCTTTTTTCAATTCAAACCCAAAACATTTCAAATATACAAATTATTATTTACTTTAAAAGAAAATAATCATTCTTATCACATGTCTTCAAAATTTACTCAGGGGTTTCTAAAACCAATTTTTCGAGAATCCCATGCATAAAATTAACATCTTTATTATTGAATCATAAATAAAATGAAAAATAAAATAATGCACATTTGATTTTTGAAAACGCATGCATAATTTCACCTCCTTCAAACAGATGTAAAGAATAAATGGTAAGGTGACTCACATGAAATTATTAAGGATACATTCTAGTTAAATCATTTAAAAATTATTTTGTATGTCAGTGTATACATATATATATATAGTTTTATTCCATAATTCATAATTTTATCCCATAAATTATTTTCCTACGTAGTAAAATCATGCAAAATTTGTTTAGTATGTTGATATATATATATATATATGATTAAATATCATAAAGTTATAAATTGATATGTATTTATGGATTTTGTAATACCCATGTTAGCATAAAATCATTCTTGCACAAAACTTCGATAAATGAAAAATTTACTCCATGAACATGCCTTCATGTATATATATAAATAATTTTACATATATCAAAGTTTGAAATTTCATGGACAATTAATGAAGAATGGCTATAAATCATAATTATCGATCATAAACTCAAAAAAAATCACTCAAATATTTATTAATCATAAATTTATATTCTAAGTAATTGAAAAGTTTTCCAGAATCATATATACATACATATATATATATGTGTGTGTGTGTGTGTGTAAATGATAAGGAATTCTCATTACAAATTATTATAGAATAATTCATGTTTATCCAAGGCTTTGATAAATAAAAATATAAGTTTATAGCAAAAAATAAAAACATTTTTTTGATTAACATAAAATACCATTTTCAAAGAACACAATTAACTGCCATGTATTAAAGCATGATTTGATAAAAATAATTCATTTCATATTAAATTTGAGCATATAATTAAATAATGAAAATTCATACAATATCAAAAGCAACAAATTAATGACACAAGTTAAGAACAACATTTTAGCAAATATATGTTGCACCATAACAAAATTTATATACTTAAATAATTAACACCCAAATAGATGATTAAAGTAACTAAATCCAATAATAAATTTTATAATGAATACCTTACCAAGACATAAATTACAAATTGAAGAGAAAAATTAAATAGAAACTTCTATGGTCATGGGACACAAGTAAGAATTCCATGCTTTGTGTTTGAAAATCAAAATTTCTTAGTGAGAGACCAATTTTACCAAAGATATAAATGTAATCATCGTAGCAGATTTTAAAATAAACCAAAACATAAATTTTGATATACACATTTCCTTATAAATGAATTTTGAAATCAAAGATTAAATCAATTGTAGAATTTTCAAAATACAAGACATAAATCATATGAATAAAATTACCCCTTACATGAATTTCTAGAATAAAACAATATTTACAGCGGACTCCAAACTTGTTCTTCCTCAAAAATGCATTTGCACACCCAAAAAAACTGGCTTTTATAGCCAAAAACTCACAGCAACCTAAGCTTGTAGTAAAATATGGGTAAGCAGTAAATTGAAAAATATAAATCATTTCATAAATAGACATTGAAAACTATTTAACCGGAAAAAAAACTCAGGAACAGCGCATAACAAGGACAACATCATTATAAAATTATGATCAAGTGGAAATTTGTGAACCAAATTCATTTAAATTTATTTAAAAATCAAAATAGTACACACAAACACTGATAAACAATCTAAGATAGGGTATAGAAAATTAAAGCAATGATAAACAATCACAGAGTAAAATGACTCCACTATTGCTAATCTGAAGTGCTTTTGACCTAAAAATAAAAACACCTATCGAAAGTCAAAACCCTAACAGCTTCTGAAACCTACCGACAACACTCAGACCATACTCGTCGGTGCTCGGTCCTTTGATCAATCCTAAAAACCACAACGACACCACACCCAGTGTGATGACGGTCGACCATAGACCTTGATGCCTTTGAAAAGGACCATCGCTTTGACGACCACCCCTCCCAGGTCGCGACTCACCTTGGCTTGATCTCCCTCCTACGCAACCCAAAGCTCAATTCGCAGTGCACATGACTCCCAAAAGCACCTCTCCCTTTGAAACCCTAAGCCAATGCCACCCCACCTTTGCCTGCCTCACAGACCACCCCCCCTAAACCCGGTTTTCATTTTTTTTATTTAAAAAAATATTATTAATACTTTTTATTATTTTTATTATATATGTAATTTCTTAAATAAACATTATATAAATAATTTATTTAATATAATTTACAAAAGGGTTAACAAAATATATGTATAATATATTAAAATTTTAACTTTAAAATATCTATACTATATAATTATAATTTTTGTAAATAAAAATCATAATATTAATAATTTTATAAAAATTAATCTAATCAAAAAATTATAATTTAAAAATAATAATTATAACTTCATATATATATATATATATATCATATTTCTAGAAATCAAAATATATAAAACCCAAATAATGTTAATATAATTATTCATATGTTAAATTAAATATTTATCTGCATAAATTAAAGTGTGAATGTTAATAGTGAACATATTCGTGACATAATTTTTTATTTATAAAAATAATTTGAAATGGTCAATTTATATATTTCTTTTCATCCATTAAAAATATTTTAATAAATATCCTTTTATAAAATTATTTTCATTCAAATTCTAATAGATATAATTAAATAAAATACGTAATTCCAATTAATTTTTTCAAAGAAAATTTTAATGAAAATATTATTAGTTTATTTTAACTATAAATTTAATCCATTTAAAATAATATTTATACAATAAAACTAGGTATGAAGTTTCTGGGTTGTTACATCATGACTGGAACCATTATTCTCCCTTGGAACAAGATTTCATAATTCCCTCCTTCAGAATATCCATCTAGGGAGTCTTCTATGGATATATGATCATGTAAGACCTCACATTTGATGTCTCCCAACTGGGAATCTCTCACATGATCGAGGAGTGAAGGAGTCCACACCATCAACTGTAGAAAGTTTGTACCCTCCTACTCCACTATGGTCCGATGCATGGAAGCTAACCTCTTTGAATCTTCCTACACTAATAGAGTATGGTAATTACTACTAAGGTAATCTACTATGATGTTTCCCTTCCTTGGAGTGTAGATTATCTTGAAGTCATGGTCCTATAGGAATTTTAACTAGCATCGCTGCCTCCAGTTCAAGTCTCTCTCAGTGAAGATGTACCTGAGACTCTGGTGGTCTGAGTAAACCACAAAGTGCTCGCCTAGAAGATAGTGCCTCCATATCCTCAAGGTGAAGACTACCACTACTATCTCTAGGTCATGAGTTGCATAGTTCCACTCATGGGGTCTCAACTGCCTCGACCCTTATGAGATGACTACCTGACATTTCATCAGTATGCAACTGAACCTATCTCTTGAATCATCACAATACACTACAAACTCAACACCTTCCTCTAGTAGTCTCAACATTTGAGTGCTCGTCATCCTCTATTTCAACTCCTCAAAGGCCCTCTGGAACTTCTCAAACTAGGTAAACAGATTCCCTTTCCACGTCAGGGTAGTCAAAGGGGCTATGATTTTGGAGAAGTCTGACACAAATATTCTATAGTACCATGCCAAACCAATAAGATTTTTCACCTCTCACACATTCTTGGGTGGCTCCAAAAAAATCAATGCCTCGATCTTTACTACATACATGTCTAAACCCTATTTAAAAATTGCATGCCCCAAAACGTGAACCTCATTTATCTAAAACTAACAATTTGAGAGCATTACGGAAAACTATTTATATCAAAGTAAATCAAGAACCATCCTCAAGTTATCTGCATGCTCCTCCTTTGATGTAGATTAGACAAGTATATCATCGATAAAGACAAAAAAACCGGTCCAAGTGGGGTTGGAATACCCAGTTCATCAATGCCATAAAAACTAAGGGGGTATTTTTCACACCAAGGGGCATCACTGGGAACTCATAGTGCCCATAGCGCATTGAAAATCCAACTTTGGAATATCAACCTCACAAACCCTCAACTGGTGGAATCTTGACCTGAGATCGATCTTAGAGAACCATCACATGCCTCAAAACTGATCAAAGAGGTTTTCAATCCTTGTCAAGGGTTACTTGTTCTTTATCAAGGATTGGTTCAGGAAATGATAATCGATACAAAGCCGAAAGATCCCATCCTCCTTTTTCAGGAAAAACATTGGAGCTTTCCAGAGGGACACACTGGGTCTGTTGAAACCTTTCTCATGAAGGTCTTATAATTATAACAGTATCTCCAAGAGTTTGGTAGGTGACATCCGATATACCATACAATAAATTGGAGCATTTCCTGGATGAAATTTGATGAAAACTCCTTCTTCCTCCTCCAAGGTAGTCCCAAAATGTCTTCGGTGAAGACATCCATATAATCATCATCAACTGAAGGAACCCAGATGCTTGAAGTGCCTATTTCACTAAGGGATACACTTTACAACTGATGGGTGATAGGATACAACCTCCTTATTGTAGCATCCACCTATCCTTCCATGAGATCTATCTTTCCAGAGAAAGAGAAACTCATACCATAAGTTTGTTGGAATCTGACTAGTTTTTGGTGACAGTAGATCTAGTATCAAACCATGAAAATCCAATTCATACCCAATATTATTTCATAGGGTTAAATCATGATGACTAAATGGTCCCATGTGAACTTATCTCCTCTAAATGATAGCTTACACTACCAATAGGTAAAAGATACAGAAGAAGTGTTCCCTGTAGAAACCTTAAGACAAAGCTAATGTACAAGCATCTCTACTAGGAGATCCAACTCTCATACCATGATTCAAGAGATCAAATAATGACTAGAACCTGTGTCTACTAATACTTAGGAAAGAGTAGAATAAAAACATATCATACCTCAAATCATCTCTTGTGCTACGGGATCGTAGACATCCAAAGCCTACAACTCTCTATAGACCCAACCGCTAGCTCTCTAAGCCTAATTTGGGCCACCTGGTGGTGGTAGTGGAAGGATATCGTAGACTCATCCTCTACCTGAATCACCTACAACTCCTCTTCCAACTATGACTCCTTGGGGACCACCCTATCCCCACCTGGGAGATCCCTAATCATGGAGTTATCTCTGTTGTGGTGGTTCATCAGCTATCTTCTTGAGCTGCTCAGTATGTCTTTCTAGGCAGTCTTATGACATGTGAATTTTCCCATCAAAAGTAAATAACTTCCCCTCTAGAGGATTATCTGGTACTTTGCATTGTCTTGGCCCCATACGACCATGTTCCTGAGCCTGATTATGGAAGGGTCTCTTATTCCGAGATCTTTCGCACCTGTCAGCTGATGTATATGACTCGGATCTATTGTTCTCATTGCCAACTCTAACTACCTGGAGTCCCTCTGACATATATCTATTTGTCACTAGTGCTAGCTCCAACACCCAAGCATAGGTGGGGATGCAAAAGGTCACTATTCTAGCTTGGATCTCTCTGTGGATTCCCTGCTCAAACTTTCATGCTTGAAAGTATATTTCATGGATCATGTTAAGAGAGTACCGAATTGGGTCTGTGAACCTCTCTATATTCTCATCCATTGTCATCCCTCCCAGCTGAAGCTCCAAAATCTTTTGAATATGGAATAAATATAAGCAAGAGGGGTAGTACTCCTCATGGAACATTTTGTGGAAGTCAGCCCATGATAGTGTCGACACATTATGAATCTGAGTAACTAATCTCTACTAATTCACAGGGGAAAGGCTATCTTCCAAATCCACCATCAAATCCATCGGGGTCCGAATAAGCCTGAAGATATGGACCACCGACTCTAGCCAATTCTCTACTACTTTAGTATTTGGCTTGTCGCAGAACCTCAGTGGTCTCTAATGCTTGAACTCATTAAGTGCACTCATATTTTACACGTCTTCATCCTACTCTGTAGGGATGACCTACTGCACAATAGGTTAAGGTGTTATCACCTACCCACCTGGAAGAAGGGGATCATGATATGGAGCCTGAACCGATGCCTCTTCACTCATAGGGACGTCATCATGAATCGAAGTTGTTATACTGGAGGTTTGTCGCCACAGAGGCATCCAACAAATTATCGAGGAGTACTATGGTTAGATGAGAATATATATATATATATATATATATATATATAAACAAATTGGGATCTGAATTAATAAGGATAGTCAAAGACTCAACCTTATATGATGCATATACCATTAACCCTGTAATAAATGTCTTGGCATGCTGAGTTGACAAGAAGGTAGTCAGGGTCTTGGTGAATGGATATATCGATCGCCCACACTATCACTAGAATCCTTGGCCTAATAGACTCACTCGAGACACTCAGACAATGTTTCCCTAAACCTAACCAATCAAATTAATGGGAAAAATATGAGTAACTTCCCAAGGAATGAACTCACTCTAATACCAATATGTCATGACCCGACCCAAGTCGGGAATCAAGCCACAACTACCCCAAGTCTACGTCCATAGGCCAAGGGTGGTGATAAGTGCCAAAGGAAAATCTAAAATCAAGGATGCCTTTTCCTAATAACCTTTACACATGCATAGCAAACTCAATGAAAAAGTGCATAGGGAAAGAAATAAAATAATGAAACACTACTATAAATAAACCAAACATGTATGAACCTATAAATAGTATGAAGTATGGTAGTGTATACTAAAAAGAAAAATGGGGGAAATACATGCCCAAACCAAATATATATCCCAACCTGATAGAAAACTATAAAATAGTAAATAGCTAAGAGATCCCATCTCCTGTATCCCAAGCTATGACCACCGTACATGGTCCAAGTACCCAGTACCTCTAAGCTCCTCTGAAGTCTCGATCAACCTATCCATCATCTACAGTAGACACGACATGTGTGGGAAAATTCTATGTAGAGGTGAGTATATACATACCCAGTAAAATGACCCAAAAGGGGTAATGGGGGTAGTAATAGATGAAACTAAATAGGAAAGCAGTAGATAGAACAAGGTATAGTAAAAGAGTATAGCTCAACCCAAAAAGATAGTGAAAGAACCCTCATAAAAACACAAGTATATCAACATGATGAGAATATGAACTTCTTGTCAAATCTTATCTACCTATATCCAGAGAGTAGACTCATCAAACCATGAGAAGCTAAACATGAAAAGCACGTAGCATACCCCACGTGTCTTCACCTATCCTGGAAGGAGATTAACAAAACCCAAGGAGTGGGTACCGAAGAAGGATATATATATATATATATATATACTCAGTCAAATAATCCAAAATGAGAGAGTAAGGGGACATCCATATCACATATCAACCCAAGAAGAAGAGTAGCCAACAGTTAAAAGGAAGTCCATAAACGATGCCCATCACCTCATGCATCTACCCTAAACACATAAGTCTAAGGGACTCAATCACATCACCTTGATACTATCTATTATGAGAGGCACTGACTCATCTGCACAGTTTTAGGTCATGTCACAAGAATGTGTCTCAGTGGTAAAAGCATCCATCTTTCTTGTGAGTCCAAAGCTACATCAAACCATGTCTCTTAAATGTGACTCACAATCAAAGAGACACAAATTCTAGGTAAGGATCCCATGCCATAGTATTATAGGAGGGTTTTATTTTGTTAGTCACAGAGAAAATTCACTATAAAGTCCTATTGGATGGTTATGTTGGGGAATGTCATCGGGGGATGCCACTGGCCACTCCTACTAGAGGGTAAGACCGGTGAGTCATTAGGGAACTCCACTACCCATCCCGAATGGAGAGTTATGCCTAGAATATTTCATCGGGGAACACCACTACCCAAACATAATAAAGGGTAAGCCTAGAATGTCGAGGCACTCTATTACCCATTCCTACTAGAGGGTAACTTAGAAAGATCATTGGGGAATGCAATTGTCCAGTCCTACTAGAGGGTAATCCCAAAACGTCGAGGAACTCCACTACCCAGTCCTACTGGAGGGTAACTTTGAAAGATAATTAGGGAATTCCACTACCCATTCCTTCTGGAGGGTAATCCTGTTACTATATTAAGGGAACTCGACTTCCTATTCTATCTAGAGGGTTACGCCTGAGATTCTCTAGTGAGTCTGTATGATCATTCCATCATCGAGTGTCGCCTCAGCGCATTCCAAACCCATATCATTTTACATAATATCTTGTAATACACTTCTAATGGAACCATTTCAATCTACGTGGAAAAACATTCAGGATAGGCTACTCGTAGGCCAAAATTCGAGTTCAAATGAAGGTGATATAGACGTTTGAAGTTTGCTAAGAAGAGCTCAAGGTGTACACAACATGTGAGGGGACCCACACAGAATTATTTCTTTCTTCACATCCTATTCATGTCCATGGACAACACACATCTCCACTCCATGTAGTAGAACAAGTTGTGTTCTGACTAGCTAGGACTAGGGCCATGTCCTGTGGTCATGTCTGTGTACTCTGGTACACGGCGTGTGGATTCACACGAGATGTTACTCATGTGGCCAAGCCATGTCCATGTACTCAGCACATGGAATGTGCCTGGAATTGTGACCTGTCACATGGGTTACTCACATGGATAGGTGGTGCACGGTGTGTTAATATTAGTACATGTTGTACCATCCTTATGGGTTTCCAAAACCATATCACTGCCTCTGAAAAAGGATACATGTTGTGTGTTATTTATTACACATGGTGTGTAGTCGTGATTTTTCTAGAACTTCAGATCTGATCTCCCACAAATTAATCTTTCCACACCACCTTAGATAAATCCTAGATTTGGTCCCAAACTCCTAAATATGGCCATGGATTCAGAATCTCTTTTATTTCTCACCGCGAATCGGCTCCGTTTGTCGGGAAGGGTTTTATTGCACGTTCTACTCGTAGTCATGGTTTCATACTTCAATATATTTTTTATTGGACACTGAATCAATCATCCCAAAATCATTCCAATTCTAGATCTTTTCTTATCTTTAAAAACAATCATTGTTTTGTTGATCTTCTATGGATCCAGGTACCCGATCAAGATCCAGTCGCCCAAAAACTGTCAAACCCGGAACTACATGATTCCATCAGAAAGGAACGCAAAGAATGGAGGATAAAACCACCAATAACAAAGGTTTAGAACATCACTGGAAAATAATTCTAGTAATACAATCAGGAATGGGTCACTGGGTTAGATAACAATGATTAAACAATATTAAATCTTGTACTTGGGTGCATGCAAAGGCCAAACAGGCCACAGATCATAGAAAGATGAATGATCCGCTCAAAAAATTAATCCAAGCCATAAAAATAACCAAAGTAGAGTCCTAACTCTATTTTAGATCAATTTTTGTTGAATAATTTATTCTTCAATGAATTCTAGAGGAGTCACTACATTCGTAACGCCTTGATTCGCCTTGATCCAAAGGTTTGATGTTGTTCGTCAGAGGGAGAAGGAGAGGAGCTGTTGCTGGTGGATTCCAAAAATTATGACCTAACCCTAGAATTTTTCTCCATGATGATACTTTTTATAAAAAAATTAGTTTAGGTTAAAATGGATTAATTAATTAATTAAATAATTAATCAATCCACTTAAATGCACTGCCAATGAGCGAAGGGTCTGAACATCACGTTCCGACTCATTTTATGTCACAACTAGGGTAAACACCATGTTTTAGACCCAATCATGGTCTCATATTTCTGATTTGATCAACCGTTTAAGATTTTTCCCATTTTCTTTAATTAACCACTCATGCATAATATAAGATAGGCTTAATATTTTTATAAAATTAATTCCAGGCACACTGGGCCTCAAAATCACATTTCGTTGTATTGAATAGCTCTGGAAATGTATTTAAAAATATTTTAAAGTCTTGTAAGGAAAAAACTAGGTCTTTATAGTAATATTATGTGTAAAATTATGGGGTCACTATTTCTTACATACAGGAAGTTGTGCATAATTTTGTGTGGAATCCTAGCTTATACTTGGTGGTTTGGGTCGAGGTGTTACAAAATGGTATAAAATAACCAAGTTCACTAACTTTTCTACTCTATTTTACTTGATTTGGTATAGTATATAATGAAGATAGTATGGTTAGGAATCAATTAGGGTAACTATGTTAGTGAACAGACAACATTGTATAGTGTACCTCCAAGTTTCTAGAAAGAGGGAATTGATGTCCTTGTTGTTTGAGGTTACCTTTGATTTAAATTAACCTTGGGTGATGCACATGATGTTTTTATACTAATTTATGGGTTTGGTGTGAATTCATTCTCATGTTAGTCATGTTGAATCACATGCTATATATCTATTTATTTCATTAGATAGATCCCAAGTAATTAAATTATCATTGAAAGTGTGATATGTTATTTTAGTAAATTATTTATTGAAATAATTTATTTGACCTTGTTTTGTTCTATAATTTAGTGTTTATTTGTGGGTTTGAATAACATGAAGTTGTTTTAGTATTGTCTTGGGTTTTGGGTAGTGCTTAGGGGTTTTTTTCTTATTCTTGTGGGTGGCCTCTTAGCTTGAACATTGTTGTGAAC
The DNA here is from genome assembly GCA_963277665.1 of Viscum album. Lineage (NCBI taxonomy): Eukaryota > Viridiplantae > Streptophyta > Magnoliopsida > Santalales > Viscaceae > Viscum > Viscum album. Next base: position 2,002,614,401 of record OY728164.1, on the reverse strand, counting down.
CCTTGTGTGTGCCTGTGTTTTTTTATTGGTATTCTTGTTTAAGATATTTTTTTCTATAAGTTTTGTTATGGAATTTTAGTAAATGTCACCCCATAGACATATTGCATAGAAATTTGAGCCCCCTATTGTGCAATAGGATACAACCAAGTATGTTCCCTTGGTTTCTCAAAGGGTTCAAGCTATAGAATTGGTCTATATGGGACTCTTTTAACTTGTATCTATTCATGGTGGAGGATCCCATAAGGGTGGTCTAACAATGATCAATTATGCTCATGAATTCCAAATCCACCATCCCATGTCCTTCCAATTAACTGGAAGCCCTCAAGACATGGAGGACTAGATACAATTCATTGAGAAGATTTTTTATTTGGTAGAGACCCTAGAGGTTCAGAAGGTGAATATGGAAACCTATATTCTTTAAGAAAAAACTAGAGGATGGTGGGATTTCATGATACAGGTGATTTTATGTTAAGGGATAGCATAGGTGACCTTTAAGGATATATTATTTGTGGAGTTATTTCTAGATTCACTAAATCCAGAATATTATCAAGAGTTTATTGATCTCTTGGAGGGGCTAATGAAAGTTCCCTCTTATTCAGAATGCATCACGAATCAAATTCACTTTTTCCATATTCTGGAAGCTAATGAGGTGTACAAAGATGTAAATTTCAAGTCTAGATTCATCTAGAGTTTAATTTACAGGTCAAAAACTTATATCTAACAACCTATGTTGTAGTACTTAATAAGTCACTAGAGATCAAGAAGTGGTTTGAGGAAGACAGATTTTTAGGTCTTCTTCCATCTTCTAGTGGGCAAACATATACTTTATCAAGAACATTCTCATATTATTATTCTATTAATAAGAATAGGAATTCAGAGGATAGATTCTAGGGTAGTGGTCATTGGTCAGAGCAGAGCAAAGGTTCCTAGAATCCCTCTATGGAAAATGACTATGTTATGTGCTATAACTATGGGATTAAGGGATAATTTTCAAGGATTTTTGTTTTTCTAAAAATATCGGTCACTGGTGTGTTAATATAGGGCTTCTAAATTGGTTTTGTGATAAGGATTCAAGGATTCACACAGCTAGGGAAGGTACAAGACCTCAATAGAAATTATATACTCCATAAGGGTTGGTAAATCTGCTGACTCATAAACCTCTAGGGAATCATGGAGTGGTGTATGATAGGTCATATACAGTTGATCAGGCTTTATTATATGTTGGAGAGGGACCTTACACAATTTGAGGTATGGTCTTGATTTCATCTACTCTATTTATTTTACATTGGAACATTTCATTTGTTTATATCAAATCAAAAAGTCAATAGGTTAGATTTACCGATTAAATTCTATTTTGAGTTGTTTTCTATAAATACACCACTAGGAAGGAAAGTATATATTTTATATATTAGTCCATACTATATGATGGTGGTTTCTATCATTGATCATGTTTGGAGCTTCACAATTTAAGAGATGATAGGTTTCGATGTGATCCTTAGCATGGACTGGTTGATCGATTACTATGACCACATCAATTGTTATCAAAGATGATTAAACATTACATCATATAAAGGGGAAAAGTTCATGTTGACCATTTAATGGGATGTTGAGTCAGACATGGTGGGACCAAATCCTCATCATATATAATTATTTTTAGTGTTAGTGGCTAGTATGATCCTTATTGTGGATTAGGTGGAGACTCCCTCATCTTTCCCTTTAGTGGTTAACCTATACCAATATGTATTTCCATAGGATTTCTTGAGGTTACATTTATATAGGGGAGTATAGTTTGAAATCAATATTTTGACCGATGCATGAACCATATCAATTACATTGTACTGCATGGCACCGGTTTATTTGAAATACCTCAATGTGTAGTTGGATAACCTTGAGGATAAACTATTAATCAAATCTATAACTTCCCTATGGGTGCTTTATTGTTGTTCTCTAAGAAGGTGGATAGTAGTATTCATCTTTTTAGATACTACCAGAAGTTTAATTAGATCATTATGAAGAAAAGGTACCCATATCCAAGAACTGATGACTTTTTTGATCAATTGAGGGGAGCCCAGTGGTTTTCAAAGATTGATATACATTCTAGATACTATAATCTTTGGTCCAGATAATAAGGCATATCAAAGATATTTTTAGGAGAAGTTATGGGTTTTATAAGTATCTTGTTGTTTCCTTTGGACTAATTAATTCTCCAATAGTGTTCACAGCTCTCATGAACAATGTATTTCACCCATAGTCGGATTCCTTTGTCATTTTTTTTTATAACATCCTAATATATTCCAAGATGTAAGAATCACATATAATACACCTAGATTTCATATTAATCATGATTCAATGAAATCATATTTTTACCAAGTACATGACGTTTCTCTTTTAGATATAGGAGGTGCACTTTATTAGGCATTTTCTTTCTCAAGAATGAAAATCGGTTGATCTAGATAATGTTGGTGTAGTCGTGTCTTGGGAATGACTGAGGAATGTGTTTGAGATTAAATGTTTTCTTAAGTAGGATTGGAACTAAAGGAGGTTCATTTAAGAATCTTATCACCTAGAAAGACCCATGACCATGCTAACCAAGAATAAATTCATGTTTGAATGGATAGAATAGTGTGAAAAATCTTCTTAGAGTTGAAGAAGAGGTTGATGATGACTCTGATCTAGATTCTTCCTAAGCCTGGAGTTGGGTATGCAGTGTATTATAAGTCATCTAGTGTTGGCTTGGGATATTCTCTAATATAGAGTGATAAGGTAGTTTTTTATAGGTTCCATTAATTGTGGGCCCATGAGTGGGAATATCCTACCCATGACATAGAGTTTTCATATGTGGTTCATGCATTGAAATTTTGGTGGCACTAACTCTTCAAAAAGATATATGTTGTGTATATGATCCATATCTGTAATATATCTTCTATTATAATGAACTTAATTTTAATCAAATTAATTGGTTAGATTACTTGCATACATTCAAATTTTAAATGGAGTATGCTTATAGGAAAGGAAATGTAGTAGTAGATGCGCTAGGTAGGAAGACTAAGGAAGTTTTCAAGAGACATTGGATGTTGAGTGGAATCTTATGGTGCTATTAGCAGACTAGAAAGTGGGAATAGTTTAGGATCAAAGGTAAATGTCTTGTGAACCCTTAGTGGTTACATCCACATTGGGGGAATGAGTAATGACCAGTCAGGAGCTCGATACGGAGTATTTCATGATGCATGATAGGTTGTAAGGAAATGGTTATGTTCCAGGTTGGGATTTGGATAGACATAGACTTTTTCTTATTTATAGCATAGTGGTTGTTTCATCTTCTATGAGATAGGAACTGATGAGAGTCTCTCATGCTTCGTAGTGGGTAGTGAACTCAGGTTCATCTAGGATGTATCACTATATCAAACGGCAGTTCCGGTGACCTAACATGAAGAGCGGAATTGTAGTCTTTGTATCCCATTTTACGACATGTCATAGGATCAAGATCAAGAATTAGAGACCTAGAGGGTTACTCTAGCTACTTCTAGTGCCTATGTGTAAGTGGGATTAGGTGATGAAAAATTTTGTGATAGGGATGCTCGGGACCTTGAGAGGTCGAGACATTGTTTGGGTGGAATTGGATTGGTTGACTATAGTGCTCACTTCATGGTGATCCAAGAGATGAACTTAGTGAATAATATATTAAAGATTTATGTTCAAGAGATCATGTATCTTCACATAGTGACTTCAAACATGCTATATAACATATATCATCATTTTACATCATGGTTTTGTCAAGGCCTAAGAAAGGTGGTGGGGACTCGGTTGAAACTGCATATGGATTTTTCATCCTTATATTGATGGGAAGTCAGGGAGAATGATCTAGGATTTAGAGGATACTATTTGAGCATGTATTTTATATTTTAGAGTTTCTAGGGATGATCACTTGGATCTATTAGAGTTCACCTATAATAACATATTCCATTCCTTGATTCAGATGGCTTCATTTGAGGCACTATATGGATAGCCATGTCGCTCACCACTTTTCTAGCATGAAGTAGGTGAATATTTAGTCATTGGTCCAAGTGTGGTATAGAATACCTTAGAGTGGGTGTATATAATTCATAAATTTATTTTTATAATGTAGAATAGGAAAAAAAATTATGTTAACTAAAGTAGATGAGCCTTGGAGTTTGTTGTGGGAGACAAGGTCTTCTTGTGGGTGTCCCTCGGTTAGGGAATGGGCGTTTGAAGAGGAAAGGAAAGTGGGAACCATGATATGTTGGGTTGTTCAATATTTTCAAATACATTAATATGGTGGCCTATCAGTTATACCTACTTCCATAGTATCATTGTATGCACAATTTTTTCTACATATCTCAACTTTGAAAGTACAATTCAAATCATGTGCATGTGATTAACTGTGAGGATATTGAGCTGGAGAAGGCTATATTTTTTCTGAATGAAATATTTGGATAGTGGAACAAAGTGATAAAGTATTGTGGGTAAATAATTTCCTATTATTTGGGTTTTATGGTAGCACAATCATATCCAAGAAGAGACGTGGGAGTGAGAATCTGACATTCAGGCACAGTGGCCCAAGTTGTTCGAGCATACCTTTGGGGATAATTCTCAAAGATGATAAGTCATAAGAGGGGGATATTTGTGACATATATATTTTAGGTATATCTCTCTTAAACACTTACATATCTCTTGATCATTTTTTTATGTTGTTAAATGAGGGATAGAGTCATCTATGGGGGTTAGAAAAAGGATAAGACAGGGCATGAAGATGTGTTGTAACTTAAAAAATTACAACAGTCCCACCGGCCAGCCAGTGTGGATTGTAGGAAGAAGTAATTATACCCAAAATCTACCTTCTAGTTGATGGTGATCCTAGGAAGAACCAAATATTCCTTGCTACCACTAGGTAGTCGATAGCGTTTGATGGATCCCAGTGATGATGTCGGGTTTATAATATTTTTTCATAAAAATAAACCACTTATTGATTTTTTTATTCTATCCTTCTCTCTTTGACTCCCAAACACCTAAGTATCCCATCCAGTGATTTTTGGGTTCTATCCTTCCATTTTAATGCCTATTTTAGATGCCTGAGTGATGAATCAATCATGTGCTTCCAATCCGGTGAGTCCTTCCTTGTTCTAAAACAATAATTTTCTCTTCTTCTTAATCGAAAACAACTAGGTTATAGATGTTTTGATTAGATCTATAGGTTTTTCATGGTTTAATGAGGTTTTTTTATCATGGATAAATTTGGAACCTGGATTCAAATATTTGGCATCTTCACATTAATATAACCAAGATCATTGTGGGCAGTGAATCATCTCATGTACATTTTACCTTGACCCACCTTAGGTTATGGTTTATTCTCAAAATTGATCCTAGGATTATAAAATGTTCCAATTAAGGTTTGGTTCAATGATCTAGTGGTGCAGTTAGACTTGGATGGTGGCCCTTTCTACCAATCATCATTGTGCCTAAGTTAGGAAGTCCATGACATTAGCTTATGTTATATGGGTTCTTGACGTGATTGTTTTGCATACGTTTTTGGCCCATGAAACCTATGTTTGATGTTTCCTCGCATATGGTTTTTTATGGGTGCGACTATTGTTTTTTATGAGGTGATGTTTGATCTATCATATTGAATACATGTTTTTTATGTGTTTCTCTCTCTGTCTTCTGTAGTTGATTCAGATTATATCATATAGATTATCCCACTCTGAGAGGGATGTGAAAGATATTGATCAGAATGTTCATGTGTTATCAATTCTAGAAAGATGTATTAAACATGATTTTTGAACTATATCATTGAGGAGGGGGTGTTTCAAACATGGATGGTTGATTTTCCTTTCATCATGGTGTTGAATTTGGTATAGTAGATCTCTGAGGAACCGACATATGTACTATGCTTGGGTGATATACTTGTTGTTTATCTAAACTCTATTTGATTTCATGGCAAACATTTTTATATCTTATGTACTTATGTTAAGGGTCGTTGGTGGTGTCCTACTCTATCTTGTAATCATGCCATACTCAGGAATTTTAGTGAACTTGTATATTTCATTACTAGTGATCTTGTAAAGGGAAATGGCCCTACGGTGGATGGTTGAGAAGGTTAGTAAGAGAATATTGTTCATTGTTGGATGGAGTTCATTATAGATGTCTGTCACTACCTTAGTTTACTGGATTTACCCCATAATTTGGTTCTTTCTTTAGTTTTGTTTATGCATCTGACATGTCATAGTGATACTTCATGGGTTGGTATTTATTTTTTACATTGATACTTTGATGAATATTTATTTATTCGTTATTTATTGATTATTTGTTATTGCTTCCTTATTTGTACTTTGATGTTTACTTGTTACTGAGGGCATAGTATCCTCATGTTGTTCTGTAGGACATCGCCACTAATAGGTAACCACTTACATATGGGTAGGCATGCATGAGGTCATGTGCCATCTCAACTCAATCCCAATGGTTCAGGTTGGGGTGTTACAATGTGTGATTAGAGGACACTCATGTATGCATCGATATTGATGATGTATTACTTTACATTTCATTGACTTTAGAGTTTTAATTATATATAAAATTATATATTATTAAATATTCATTTATACTACTTATTATATATATATTTATGTTAACTGACATCAAATACATAAACATATATTATAATATTGAATATATTTTAAAATACATTAACAAGTATTTTATAAAAAAAATATTAACATATACATATATTAACATGTATTATAATATATAATTACATTAACATATATTATAAAATAATAATTACCTTAACATATATATTATAGTATATATTATATTATAATAATATTAACATATATGTTTCAAATAAAAATATGATTTTTCACTGTCCACTATATATTGAAAGGGGTGCAAGGGTGTTGAAAAATGGGTGAGGGAGAGGGTGAACTAATAATAGCTTGAGGAAAGGGAGATTGGGTGGAGAATATGGGAGGTAGATCGAGGTAAAATAAGATCACTCAAGTCAATAAAATACTTTGGGAAAATTAAAATCACCCAAAGAAGAACTAAAAATGCTTAAATAATGGAAGAGTTTGAACGGCATATCACAAGTCACATACCATGGGTTTTGAAAGTGTCAATTTGTCTGAGGAGTTTGAGGGAGAGCAGTGGAAAAATTTTAGTTCTTTGAGATCTTAAATGGGGTGAGCGATGGGAACCTCTGTTAGGGTTCTATTTAAAAATCATAAAGGTTGTATTAATACTTTTTAAAAGTGCTGATAAAGACCCATATTTATCAATGCAAAAATACAGAGTACTAACAAAACCACTCTTTATTAGTGCTACCTCTTAGCGCTGATAAAGATGGTTCTTTATCAGTACTTTCAATTTTATCGCTAAAAAAACTTATATTTATCAGTGCACTTTGGAAAGTGTTGATAAAATCTATATAAAATAAATTAATAAATATTAAACAAATATGTATTAAAATGAATAAATAATAAAAAAGGTCAAAATTAATTAATATTATTAATGAATAGATAATCTAAAATGTATGAATATTATAAATGACTGAAATTTAATAACTAAAAATGAATAAACTCCAAAAATATTAAAAAAATGAATGGGTTTTATTAATTATATAAATTATTAAAAAAAATTGAAAATAAATATATATTGAAATGAAATGAATACATATTAAATATGTACATTGCAACCATATTAAAAACTGTAAATGTTAATGAATAAATGTATATAAGTAAATATTAAAAATGAATAAATTATTAAAATATTAAAAGAACAAATATTATAACTAAATAAATTATTAATAAAAGTAAAAAATAAGTAACATTATTAGTAAATAAATAATACTAAATTATATTGAATGAATGAATGTTAAAAAAAGTGAAATTTAATAATTAAAAAATCTGTATATTTCAAAAATGTTAAAAAATGAACAAGTGTTATTAATTATATATATTATTAAAAAGGTAAAAATGAACATATGTTAAAATGAAAATGACTACATATTAATTATATAAATTACAACCATATTAAAAACATTAAATTTTAATGAATAAACATGTATAAATAAATATTAAAAATAGATAAAACTATAAAAAATAAACAATGAAAAATTGAAAATGATTAAATTATAAAAATATTAAAAAAAATTAATATTATTAATGAATCAATAATATTAAAATGAATAAATTTGAAAAAGTATTAAATAGTATTAAATAGTATATATTGAATAAAAATATACATAATAAATAAAATTTACCGAATAGAAACATAAAATTTATTAAATATACTATGTTAATAAATATAATTCTAAAATGAATATTAAAATTTGAATAAATTACAGAAATATTATGTGTTTGTTTTCTATATAAAAATGTGTTAATTATGTATATGTATGTGTGGAATTAATGTAACATGCGTTTGATATATATTAAATTGAAAAATAAAATAACATTTAATTGAACATCCATTACTCGATACAATTAGTCGATTTTTTAATTAATATTAATTTTTTATTATAAATCATTTTTTACTAAATATTTGACTTATTTAATGTAAATATACATATTTTATATTGTATAAATAAAATTAAATGAAATATTATATATGTGTGTGTGTGTAAAAATATTTCTACATAAAAATATTAAATATATTGATGAATAATTATGTATGAAAAATCATTAAAAATGAATAAATTACAAAAAATATTAAACAAAGAAATATTTAAAATTAATATATTATAAATAAAGTAAAAAATGCTTAAAATTATTAATGAATAAATAATAGTAAATCAATGCATATTATATATGAGTGAAATTTAATTAAAAGATGAATATATTGAAAAAAATTAGAAATTTAATAAGAGATTAATTATATAAATTTTTAAAAAATAAAAATGAGTTTATATTTATGTGAAAATGAATATATATTAATTTTTAAATTACAACTGTATTATAAAAATTAAATATTAATTAATAAATATAAATAAATATTAAAAATGAATAAATTTAAAAAAATATTAAACAAATAACAATTAAAAATGAATAAATTTCATAAATATTAAAAAAAATTATTAATGAACTAATTATTAAGAAAAATGAGTAAATTAAATATATATATATATTATAAATAGTAATAAATAGTATATATTAAGTATAAATTTAGAAAATGAATAAAATGTAATAATTAAAAAAAATATTATATTAAATATTAAATATTAATAAATAAAAATATAAAATGATAATATTAATGATTTATATTATTTGTGTATGTTTATCTCTATAAAATTTAATTAATTTATTATATCTATACATGTGAAATTATTATATGACATATTAAGTGTAACATATTTAATTAATAATTAAATAATTTTATTTGATATATATGTCAAATTGAAAAAACAAATGATATTAATAAAATAAAATGTCTTAATTAGTAAATATTTTATAATTAATATTAAATATTATTAATTAAATTAATAAGTTACTTTTCACTAAATATATGTCATATAAATTTATATGATCTATAATACATATTTCATATTATATAAGTGATATTTAAGAAAATTATATATATATATATATATTATTTTGTATGAAATTTTTAACAAAATATCTTATATATTAAGTGAAAATGTATATTTAGTCATATATAAGTCATATTTAATAAAGTATGTTATATTTTTATCAATATAAATATATTAATATATTAGTATATGAATTTTAATGATATAATTTTTTAATGGAATCACTACCACAGATTGTGTGATATTCAGCACTGGTCTTTATCAGTGCAAGTCAAATAGCACTGATAAAAGGTGGACTTTTATCATTGCTCGCAAAAATCACGGATAAAGTTAAATTTTATCAACACTAAAAAAATCATTGATAAAAGGGTATCCTTTGTCAGTGTTTTTTTATAGCGTTGATAAAAGTCTCACCTTTATCAACATTTTTTTAGCAATGATAAAAATGTTTCCTTTATCAGTGCTTTTTATTTAGCACTGAGAAAGGTCGTATTGAGTAATTTAATTTATATATAAATATTTATATTTTTTAAAAATAATATCTATATTACAATAATTATATATATGTAAATATAATATGTAAATATGATTTATATAACTTTTAATAAAAAATTAATCTTATTTTCATAATTTTATAGATATAAATTATCAAATTTATATCAGAAAAAAATGTATAATATTTTATTTATATACATTAATTACAAAATTTATATATAATTAAAATAATCATAATATATTAATATTTTATTTAAACAATTATATAATATATAAATGAATATAATTATTTAAATATATATTTATATTGATATTAATTAATTTAAATTATATGTGAAAGTATAATTGTATCTATGTTTATGTATAAATGTATATGTGTGCGTGTATATGTGTGTATGTGTGTGTATATGTGTATGTCCACATATGTATCTCTTTCATGTGTACATGTATGTGTGTACGCAAGTCTGTTTATTGATTTAATATTATTTATTCTTTTTTAATATCTCTCCATTTTTAGTATTTTTTGTATTTATTCATTTTTAATATTTATTCATTATAAATATATATTTATTTTAGTCCATTCATCATGAATATACGTGTGTGTGTGTGTGTGTTTAATTTAATTTAATTTTATTTTATTTAGTTATTAATATTTTTTATAGTCAATATAATTCCTTTTTAACAATTTTGTTATCTATATAATTAATATCATTTATTTATTCATTTTTCTTCATTTTTTATGTGTCTGTAATTCACATAAATATTAAAAATTCACTTTTTTAAATATTTTTTTAATTTATTTACTTTTATTTATTCATTTTTAATATTGATTAATTTATCATTATATATTCATTAATAATGTTAAAAATATATTTATAAGTTTATATTCACAACATTTATAAAATTATATTTTTATAATTATAAATATATATATATAATTTTTTTAAAATAATATTTATATAATTATTAATTATTAATTATATATTTAAATAATTATAAAAATCTAATAAATATATTTCTTATATTTATAATTATATATATTTATATAATAATAAATATATTTATAATTAGAAATCCATGGAGAAACATCTCACACAAGGTAATTTCGACGCCTTCAGAGGGCTGGTGTGCGGTGATGGTTGTCGAGTTGTTGCATCTTGTGCTAATCGTGTGGTGTTTATTGGGAGCAGCGATGGTGCGGTGGTCTCAGGCGATCATGTGGTGTATTCTGGTAGTAGGGTGGTGGCTTTTAGGAATGAGCCTATGGCGGTCACATCCGCTGCACCTGTTCGTGCAGTGGCTTCCAGCAAGGCTATTCATGTGGTGGCCTATGGGAAATATGAGCCTTCCACATTGGTTCTAAATTCTTTCTTAGTCTTCAAAGGGTCCTTTGGTGGAATGATTCATCGAAAGGGGCGCACTGCCCATGTGAGAGTAGATGATGGAGTTGTCTCCAAACGGATCAAGTTAGGTGCGAACTCGATCATTTCCAGATTGATATTACTCAGGGGCTCAAAACCATAAAAGTTTAATGATTTGGTTAATTATATTTCTTCACTTTTGGGATTCAAGGATTGGAGATGTGTCTCACTAGGAATAGGATTCTTTCATATTCTTTTTCCCATGGACGAGAAAAAATTGAAAGCATGGGGATTTGGTTCACTTTCCCTCAAGCCCAGTATTCTTCACCTTCATGAATGGGACAAAGGATTCAACCCTATAGAGGTTTTTAACTCTTTTACACAATTATGGGTCAAGGTATTTGGTCTCAATTGGTTTCTTTGGCACCCAAATATTCTATATGATCTTGCGCTTGCAATCAGTGTTCCTATCAAACTTGATGCTAAAACCGAAAGTGTCCTCTTTGGACATTATATCAGATTCTTGGTTGAAACTGATTTGTGTGCCACCATGATTGATCAAATTTTTCTAGACACTACCTCTGATGAGATTGACCTGATAATTGAGTATGAGAGAGTTCCCAAATTCTGCTCGAATTTCAAGACAATTGGGCATTAATCAGTAAATTGTAGAAAATCTATTATTTTTTTCTGTTTTCTCTACTCATGTCCATGATGGTATCAATTGCAATGGGTGGGCTAAGACTATATGTGCTACAGCTGCTGGTGATTCTCTTAACAACCAACCTGATGGGAAGAATCAACCGCTGGTGTTGGCTGATGATGGATTGGACATATTGGTGGATGATCGTCCAGAAACTAGCATGCATAATGTCTTCATGTGCAATGATGACAGTGGTGGGTCTCAACATCTGGGTAGTGTTGCAGGGAATGAAATTTCCTTGATTTATGATGCACAGTTGGATGTTAGGCATGATGATGGTTAGAATGATAATGGTATGCATGAGTCTATAGGGACTGAAGCTGCTAAATCAACGCGTGTGCAATGTTCTGGAGGGTTATGGTCAAATTTTGTTGCTTATGGAGAGTTAGCTGCACCCAAGCTGGGGATTAACCTTCAGGTTTCTCCAGTTACTATGACTATGGATGCCTCTTCTTTGTTATATAGATTGATGCTCATTGAGAGAGAAGTTGTCACTACGAATGATATCACTTTCCAGGAAAAGATGGATTCTGGAATCAGTAAAGATAAGCATAAATTGGAAAATGAAGGGTTTCAAATGACAAGGAAGACATGCTTTCTCTATGAGGTAAAGGATGATCAATCGTCTAGTTTTAAATATGTTAACAGATTTGAGGTTCTTTATTCTATTAATGATGATGTATGTCATATGCCAAAAACCTAGTGATAGGGTAGGCACCCCAAACTTCATGGCCAAGGGCATGGTGATGCTTCTTGGGGGCATGGAGGGTCTTCTTGATCTCTTTAGGGTCATCTCACACCAGAGCAAGTGAAGATTAATGAGAAATACATTGATCTTTTCAACCAGAGAAATTCGTAGTCTGAATGGGAGTTTGCTGATGACGCAGCTACTTCTGATCATGACTCTGATCATGATTATGGCGATGCTTAAGTTTTTGTTTTTAATTTTGTTTTCGGTCTTCCCTTTCTTCTCTTCTTCTTTTATGTATTGTTTATTTTTCTTTCTTTTTATAATAAGGGTCTTGACCCCAAACCTTCTTGGTATATTTATAATTATATATAACAATTTATAAATATATATCTATAATTATATTTATAAATGCATATTTAAAATCCTTTTAATGTGTTTATAATTAAATAAATAATTATTTATTTATAATCATATTTATTTATATTTATTTATAATTATATTTATAAATACATATTTATAATTTTTTAAATATATTTATAATTATATGAATTTTTATTTATAATTATATACATTTATATTTATTTATAATTATATACACTTAAATTTTTTAACTATATTAATTATATTATTAAATAGTTATCATTGATTTTCTATCTGGTCTTTATCAGTGCTAGAAAATCACTTATAAAACCTATCTTTATCAGCACTCTTTTAGAATCGCTGAGAAAAACTCTTTCCTGGCTTATAAATCTAACCCTAACCGAACCGATTCTCTCGGGTTGTTCAAGCTCTCGTGGAACTGAAACCTCACTGCTGCTCTCCCTCCCTCATCGTCACTCTCCCTCATAGTTGATCTCCCTCACCTCTTCCCACCCTCTCCTCCGCCCTCCCTCTCTTCTGCCCTCTCTCACCCCTTCCCTCCCTCACCACTACTCTCCCTCACCGTCATGCGCCCTCCCTCACCACTGCTCCCCTTCACCTCCATTCTCCCTCGCCACTGGAATTTATCCCTTAATCTCCCTCGGATTAATCGACATTTTCAAATCTCATGGTATGTGACTTATAATCCATCATTCAAGATTTCAGTATTTTTATTTCTTCTTTGGGTATTTTTAATATTCCCAAAGGATTTGAATGATGTGTCACCTCCCTCGCATACCTCATATGACACCACCATCACACGCTACTTGATTATCACCTGGTTCACCTTATAATTTGGGAAGGAGTGTGAAGCTTCTGGTGATTGTTACTTATCATATGTTTCATTTCACCACTGACAAGTGTTGGTCACCCAAACTTTTAGCACTCTTTCTATCATGAGCTAATTTTGTGGTGAGTTCTTGGATCGAACTTCAAATGCGAGGGAGGAGAATCCAAGTTCCATGTATCATTATTTATCTCATAGATTAAAATAAAACAATTTGGCCCATTTTCTTCCATTAAGATACAAAAGAACCTCAATCCTTTCAATGAATTGTCGTGAACATATTCAAATCCCACTGGGAACTAATAATTTCATGTTTTTCATCATTTTCTTCACCATTATCTTTATCACTATGGAACTCGTCATCATTGACTTTTAAAATCAATAACCCCACCTATGATTTACTTAATGTTTCAACTTTAGTATCATAATATCTTCTTTCTTAATCATCTAATTTAGATAATAAATGTATGTGTTTTAGTGTTTATAAATTCATATCCATTATCTATGAGGTAAAATTTATGTTTTTAAAATTTTTAGTTTTCATATTATGTGAAATTCTTGTTAAATTGTATTCATTTTCACTTTCCATTTATATAAAAATTAGAAAATTAATAGTGAAAAGTACAATATATCTACATTTAAATCACTTTAATGGAATGTTATATTACTAATTTCCTTTTATTTTTTTAACACTCTTTAAAATATGTGTCAAAAAGTTGAGAATGTATTATATATATATTTTTAAATTTTTCATTGTTGTTCTTTAAGGATTCTTCCCAGCCATGTGAATTGTTTAAATTTGAAGCATTCATGAAACCCTAATTAGATTTTACTTTGGTGTTTCCAATAACTTGATAACCCCAACCTAAGACTTCTAGTTCATTGGATTTAAATTCATGAGTTTATTCAAATGTTGAGTTCTCAAGACCATGTGATTGGGCCCTATCAACATTTTCATCATTTGAAAAAAGATCAACTTTAGCTCCTAAGAATCTTGTCATTGAAACACCACCTAGCCTGCCACGTACCAAGTAAAGAAATGAATAAACATTAACGCATACCTCATGTTGCAATCCCACCTAACAAAATTACAGAAACCATCCTTGATATCTATGTTTTATAATAGATAAAAAATTATATTTTTTGTAACTATATAAATTTCACAAATTGAATTCCTTCAATGATTTCCACCACTACAAAACAACCTCTATACACATCATTAAGATATTATTATCTTATAAAAATGAATTCATGTATCTTAAATGATTCTTTAAGAATGATCTTTTATGGGTTCCAAACTCAAAAATTTTGTGTATTTATTTATTTTGTTAAATATTAATATTACTGAATCAAATATGATGGATATGAATTGAAAATGGATAGATGCCAATAATATGATAAAATAGTATAAGTATGAGGTGAAATATTTCATCAAGTTTGTAAAATATCATGCATATGACCCATCTGAAATCCTATGTCTGTGTTTACGCTATTTTTACTCAAGATTATTTATTCTTAGAAGTTTCAATATTACTTGACCTATCACGGAATAGATTGAAGTTATAAATGTTGGACTAACATATAGAAAAATTGAATGTGGTTAGTGATTGGGATAAGACTATATTTTATGGATCCTCTGATATGATTATAAGTGTGATCAATGATAAAAATCATATCAAGGATATGGTTATAGGTGTGAGAAATGATAAAGATTGTATTGAAGAAATGGAAATGATAGTTGAATATGAACTTTTTGATTGTCCAAAATTGTTTGAGAAGTTAAATATTTTTTCAAAGACACCATTGTATGATGGTTGTACTAAATATATAGCATTGGAATCCATAATGAAGCTATATAATTTAAAATATGGAAAAGAATGGAGTAACACCTTTTTACTAAACAACTTACTCTCTTTTATGATATGCTCCCATAAGATAATGGGATTACTTTCCAAACATATGATGCTAAACCAATGCTACGGTCAATGGGTATGATAACTGAAAGAATACATGAATGTTTAAATTATTGTATATTGTTTTTTAAAGACCATAAATCACTTAAAAATTCCTAAAGTGTGGTGATTATCGATACAAGAAAGATGAATCAGGTCCTATAAAATTTATATCATACTTATAAATCATTTTAAGGTGTAGAAACCTATATATAAGTAAGGAAAATGAAAATAAATTTATGTGGCATGTATATACAATAAATAAATATAGTAAACTTCATCACTCAGGAGACTATACTCGGTAGAAGAAAATTGATCACGAGTATCCTAAATTTGGAAATGAGATTAGAAACCTTTGTCTTTCACTATCTAAAGATGGAGTGAATACTTTTGGTTTTCAAAGAAGAACTCATAGTACATGGTCATTTATATTTTTAAATTATAATTTTCCACCATGGTTATGCATGAAATTAAAATACATTATGGTATCTCTGTTTATATCAAGAACAAAACAACCAGGTAATGATATTGATGTTTATTTAGATCCTTTGATTGAGGAATTGAAATTATTGTGGGATTCAGGTGTTACGTTGTATGATGCATATAGAAATGATGGTTTCACATTGATAGCCATGTTGTACATGATTATAAATGACCTTCTTACTTATGGAAATTTTTTAGGATATAGCACTAAAGTAAATCAAGGGTTTCCCATTTTTGAAAAAGGTACACAGTCAATTAGGTTGAAACATTCATCGAAGAATATGTTTCTAGTAAATTGTAGATTTCTAACTCGGTGACCTTAGTAATGATCCTGAATGACATAATTTGATGGGAGTTTAGAATAATTTACAACAACATATACACTAATAGGTGATTAACTATTTGATAAAGTAAACGATATGGACACTTTTTTTGGTAAACCTTTTTTAAAAACCTTACAAAAACTGGTTGGAAATAGATATTAGTTTTTTTTTTAATTACCATACTTGAATTGTTTGTACATTAGGAATTTTCTTGATGTTATGCATGTGGGAAAAAATTTATGTGATATTTTCATTGGAATGTTACTAAATTCCCACTAAAAAAGGATGGAATTAATTCTAGGTTGAAATTATTGACATGGGGATATGGGAAGAGTTAGTACTAGTGAAGAGTGAAAAATAGACTTTTCTTCCTCCAGTTGATTACACTATTTCTATGAAGGAGATATATCAGTTTCACAACTTCTTAGATGATGTAAAGGTTCTATAAGGTCATTCGTCAAATATCAAGAATATTATTTCAATGACTAATGTAAAGTCAAAAGGTTCTAAATCACATGACTATTGTGTTTTTATGAAATATATAATGCTTGTATATTTATATTTCATTTTTTATAAGAATGTGTTTCATACATTAACCAAGCTCTGTTTCTTTTTCAAATCTATTTGAAATAAATTTATAGACCCAGTGAAATTTACAACAATGGAAAAGGAAATTGATGTCATATTATGTGAATTAGAGATGTTATTCCTGCTGATATTATTTGATATGATCGTTCACTTGGTAATAGAGATTCAACTATGTGTTCCTATACATTATAGATGGATATAACCCATTGAATGGTATATAAATACTTTAAAAGGGTATGTAAAAAAATTTAGTCAACCATAAGGTTGTATTATAGAGCGATATATTATTGAGGAAGTTGTTAAATTATATATTGACTACCTGTATGATACAGAAAGCATTGTTCTACTAATATATCAACACACTGGGTGAATTGTGGGTGAAGTAATTTCTAGAATAGATGTTCTCATAATTACTATTACAGAGTAGGATTAGTCTCACCTTTATATTTTTTATAACAATTTAGTGGTTCTTCTATATATTGAAACCCAAAAAGTAATTATCAGGCATTAGAATCCATCAAGAGTTGAAAGCTAGATATCAAAAACACATAATCATTAGTTTATAGGATGGTTTCAATACCATATTTTATAGGATTAAACTACAAATCCAAATTTAATTTTAGTTGGAATACGACGGTTATCTATAGGACCAAGTGTGTGTGTATTATCTTATAATGGTTATGTAATTAATGGTTATACATTCTATAAAAATGAACATGGTGAATGCAGTACCATGAAAATTAGTGGGGTTACACTTATGGATAAAGTGATTAATGTATGCGATACCAAGGATAGAAATCTAATTTATATGAATATTTCATACTTTGGCATCATTGAAAAAATATGGGAGTTGGATTATATAAAATTCCAAGTGAAAATTTTTCAATTCAAGTGGGTTTATACTAGGATTATGATTTAATTAAATGAATTGGTATTCATGAAAGTATATTTCAATAAGGGTAGAAATATAAACCTTTTATAATGGAATCACAATCAGTATAAGTATTTTATATTTTAGATCCTATAATATGAAAGCGATCAATTGTTATGTTATAAACCAAACCCACTAAAGGGTTATATGTCAATTCAACTAAGGATAGCCTTTTCATTGGGACGTCATAATCATTTTCCAGAGGTTCTAATATAAACATGGTCTTGTATATTAGAGGATACCATAATGAGGGGATTTAGATCCTTTGTAAAGGGGTCAAATCCCTTCAATATTTAAAAAAATGAACTCAATAATTAGCTTATATTTTTTATAATATACATTATGTTGCCTCATATTATTATCAATTCACTACTATATTTATGTAATCTAAATTTAATATTCAACCACTTTTTCATATAATGATTTCTATAAATGCTAATTCTCTCATTCCTGAGGAAGAATAAGTTTTTTATCATGAAGATGCTCTCAATACAGAGGAAGAACAATCTTCTATACATGATGATGCTACCAATCTAGAGGAATAACTTGTTGATGATGTTGAAGATAATTAAATTTTATATGATAAACAACCCATCTCCCAGAAAAAATAGGAGCATTGTAGCATGATGGTGTTAGAAAAATTATCAAGGTGAGAAACAAAGACATAAAATTCAAGGTTGAGTGGAATGCAAACAATAGCCTATTAATCCCAATAAAGAAAATGTTTAGTAGTAACATTGGGTTCTCTACTCGAATACAAATTTTGGTTGATGTAGATTCATGGAACAATGTTGTGCATGTACTTAAGATAGTAATTTGGGAATATATTAGGGAAACATTATGATATAATTTTTTTATTTTACTAAAAAACAAAATAAAAAAATGTTTATTTACTCTTAATTATCCCTTGTAGAGTGCATTTACAATAGATTACTCCAAAATTAAATTTTTTTTAATTCTTGTTGGAAAGGATCATAGAGGATATAAGGTCCTGGATCCATGTGGACCGACCCTTTGTGTGTTTCCAAGTCTTGTGGTGCTTGTAGGAGGCTTAGAATTATATTGAAAGAGTTGGCTACTGAAAATTCTGAAACAGGTATATTACATGCCATGTAATATTTACATGCTATATAAATGAGGTTCATGGATTTTGAAGGCCGGTTCAGAGGATGTTTCATGATGTGTAAAGTTTTGGGGTTAAATAATAAAAGGTGATTCATTTTTTGGTATGAACTGAAGCCCAACATTTACATGACATATAAATAGTCTACACACCATGTAAATATCCCATGTTACACATTGAAAAAAGGATATAGTGGGTTAGAGGTTTCTCAAATCCTATGATTCTTATTATTTTCCGGTTTTCAATGACTCTCTTCCTCGGTGTTTTGAGATCCCTTTGACATGGATCAATTCTTGGGATTCTGTCTTCAATCCGTGGTGACCTGAGTTCATATAAGGAGTGTTATTCCTTAATTTTCTAGTAGGTTTCCCCAGTTTGATCTTATTTTCTACCATATATTTATAATATTATGTGTAATTTGATCTCTCGTGTTTATAATGATATTTTATTGGTTGTTTGTTGGTTTGGTTGTTCCACAGAGTCTTCGGATGGATGTAGTTCTTGTAATAGAGGTGTTCAGAGATCTGAAATGTGGTCCATTCTCATGAGAAGAACATTGATATATTTTGAGTTATGGGATTCATTGCTTCTCTTTTTACATGAAATCATAAATTGTTTATGATTTATCCCTTTATATATAAATGGAATTAACCTAATAAATATTCGAATGGATTAAAGGAATTGGTTGTGATCACATGTTTACAATGTTGTTGCTTTATACCGTGATAGTAGTTTACCTCATTATTTTCTAGATAGTGTGATATCTATACCTCTATTTGTTAAAAAATTTGTTTAAGCTATATATTGTAATTTTTCTCTTGATATAAGATTGGTAAATAATATAAATTATGAATTAATTTAAAATTAATTAGCTTTAGAAATAAAACAAGTTTCATGTTTGTAATTTGGTGGTTAATTTAATTTGATAATAATGAAATTTATGCAATGTACATGTTTAATTAAATGTAATATTTCATATGATTAAGGTAATTAATAAATAATATGGAACATGTTAATTCTTTTTGATAATAATTGAATGAGCATCTTAATTTATAATGGTACTTCTCTTGGTTTTTTGAAACCATAATAAATACTAAGAGTATGTTTTTCCTTTGATATATTGTTATAGCTTTATGCCTTAGGTTGCTCATAGTTGGAACCTATAAATAAATAAATTGATTAATTCAATATGGAATAAGAACTAGTTGTGTGATACATTTTTTTTTTCTAGGTCCTGAGTTTCATATTTACTTGAGAAGGTCGAGTGCCTTGTTTTGGATCTGTGATAGCTCATTTTCATGAGAAGGTTGAATTAATTTTTTGAGGGTCCATTTTCCCTGTTGATTGATTTTTTATTCCTTATTTTTTGTGATGTTCTCTAGATATGATCCTTGTGATGTTATCCTGATACGATTGAGCCTGGAGGGATGATGTTTGATATGGGTCGGGGGGCCTAAATGATATGTGAGCCCAGTATATCTAATCCAAGGATGGATAATGTGATATATGGGAAGGGAGGACTAAATTATGTGGAAGAAGTTTACACCCGTGATGGATATATGCATTATTATATGCATGTGGGTGTCAGGGATAGCACCATAGGTGATGGAACAGGTTAAATATAGGATTACCTATTGATGAGATGCTGAGATATGGTATGCTCGCTTATGAATATGTTTAATAGATGATGACTGGGTTTCTTGTTTTATATGCATTCTTCTCCCCACTACTTTAGGTAGATGTAAGTGTTTGGTTTCATGTTTCTACTTTGTGGTATCTTAGGATGGTTTCCCTAGAGTACCTAGATTGTGTAATAATAACAATAATGAATTAACTAATTCTTATCCCATGGGGTTGGTTGATGATGGAATGAAAATGATAAATGATGTTAGTCTTGATAAACCATGGACTTGGTTTGGATTATTTCTAGAGGGCATGGACCTTTACTTTGATGATTAATGTATTGAAATGTAATGTAATGTGGAATAATTTTAATATTTAATTAATGTCTAATAAATTAGTTAAAATGTGGAAAATTTTAAAAATAAAAAAAGATGAATTTAATGTTTCTCTTTAAATTCTTGTTTTCTTATAAGATATATGGTCTTAGCAGTGGAATCTAGGAGTTCGAGCGATGTTAGTTGTAGTTTATTCTAAGACTAGGTTATTCCCATAGTGTGGTTGTGATATATATTATATCATTTATATTATGTGATTTCACATTTTACCCCCACCCACATTGGTTATGGTGACTGACACCCAATGGACTTTGGGAGGGTGTTTTTCCCAACATCTTGATGGGAGGATGGATGGTCGACTATCTTCTTTGGCCCTTCTCTCTTCTCTTGGTAGTTACATGTGCTGGTATGCACGGAAGTTAGTTTTCCCGTATATGTGTATAGAGGGATATGATGGATTGTGCTTTTTTTACACACATGTATTACTAGATATAGTGTCCAAATTATTATTATAGGTACGATTTGTATAGGTTGTGATGGTTTGAGTTACTTACTCAATGTATGGGATTTAATGGCTTGAGGTATAATACTCGATGTTTGGTATATGTCCTACAGGCTATGGTGGATCCCAAAAACTACTTGGTTACTATAATACTCGATGCTTTATATAATACTCGATGTCTTTAGGATGTCTTACTTTTGGAGAGATAAGGATCAAGACGTGAAATGTTGGAGAAGAGTGGAAAACCAGTGTGGAAGAGGGAGTAGGGTACCCTTTATGTTTTATTATTATATCATATGCTCTCTTATATGATATACCTAGTGATAGATATCTATGATGAGGCTGTGAACTTAGTATACTTGTTTAGGGAATGAGTTAGTTTTACTGTTGCTCACTACACTTTAGCATGTTTTCTTTATCTTTTTCATGAGATGGTCTAAGGAGGATCCTACTGAGTATACTATTATTCTCACCCTATGTATATATAAATTATATTTCAGGTAAGCTAGATTAGGTTGTTGATCAGGATGGACATTATTAGCTCATGGTTTAGTAGGACTTGTTTTGGCTTTGTGGTCATTGTTGTCTTTACCTTTTTAGTACTTGTAATTTTCCTTTGAGTTGTTTAGTACTGTATAGAATTTCATGTTTGCACTTGGTTTTTATTTTTTATATATATGTTTGATATGTTTTTTGTTGTTGTATCCTTCTTATCTATCTCTTCCACGTGATTCTCTTAGATAGAAATGTCTCCCATACTCATGTTTATTATACCCTCAGTGCTAGTCGCCAACTCGGGACCTACTGGAGATAGGACTTGGATATTAACCATCTCTATCCCCTCATTTAAGTATATTTGTGGGGAGGGGGTCATGAAATAGTGCTATTAGATGTCCAGGTTTTAGGGATATGATGGAGGTTGGAGTTTGGAATAGGTGAGGTTTCATGGGTTGGTAGGGTAATGGTGTCATCTAAGTCTATTAAGTGATGTAAACACGAGATACCAGGTAATACATGGGTATTTCGGGAACCTTGTGATATGATACATGGACCTTTAAGTTTATGGAGCCTACTAAATGAAGTGATACTAATTGTAGGGTAGATACCTTGGAAAGGATCATGTGTCATTCTTCTTTGTGCCTATATTTGAAATGGGTAGACCTTGGGATAGGGTAAAATATTAACAGTATAATAAATTAATTAATTAATTAATGTTGAATATTTCATATTCTAGGTTTAGGAGTTCTAACAAGTTTTTTTTAGGAATGGATCTAGGTTGATGTCCTCATCAGGTTCTTCCCAAAGGTGTTCAGTAGGATGTGACAGTAGATCACTTCATATTAGAGGTTGATGATAACGTAACTTAGAGAAGGAAACTATGAGATTTTCAGCACCATATTATTTAGAAGTATAAGGGATCTGTTTCAAATTTAGTCATAGAAGACTGGTTGGAGGATCTTGAGATAGCTTTTAGTTTGATCTGTGTTCAGAAGGAGCATTGGGCATCGTTGGTTGTGAAGATGCTGCATTCATTAGTGAGGCAGTGGTATTTATTGTTCCTTGGGGATCGTAAGAAGCCGACAATATTATAGGATAAGTTACGAGACCAATTCATAGAAGATTTTTTTTCTTTGACCATGAACGTGGCTAGTTTCTAAGAGATTCTTAGCCTTTAGTAGGGGAGTTCCAGTGTGCGATATTTTTGGATCTGTTTTAGTACCCTTATGCAATATGATTCAGACATATTTCCAAATGAGGAGGCTCGAGCGAGGAATTTCTAGGAGGATTTGACTCTAAATATCTAGTTATAGGTCACACCAATTATGTTGAATATGTATCTCGAGGTGCTGGTGAGAGAAAATGTTACTGAGAGGATACTGGATAGAACTAGATCGTTATGAGAGGGAATTCATCGGGATTTATCACAAATATAACACCCGAGACTTTTATGAGAAATATTTTGTTTTTAAATCATCAAAGTAATCTTTCACTACACACAACGCTATATTGTCTTGGCTTACACGCAATCGCAGCCTTCCTCGATAGCTTGCGTCATACGCAATACCGAGTTTCACTAAACAATGATATGTTATTAAAATATTATTAAAACTAACCGTTATGAATAGTAATAACCACTTTTTGAAATTATATAAATTTTATTTTTCAAAATGAACTTCATTTTTGGATTCGGAATATCGAAATTAGCCTAGGGTGAAATTTTGGTATTTTTCTGAAAACATTCAATTTTTTACGAATAGTGAAACCACTAAGTGGTAGTTAAAAAAACTGAATTTTTCATAAAACTTAATTTTACCACTTCTGTGAGTAGAATTTTAAAAATCCGAGAGACACGGTTAATATCAAGGACTAAAATGTGGTTCAATGAGATGAAAATAATTTTTGGTGAATAGTAACTTTTTACTTTTTTTTACCTCGGTTAAAAGTAAATAGGGTAATTAAGGGAAAAAATGATATTATTATTACCCTAACACATGTCCTAATTCTATTGGATAAGTTTAATTCGACCAAAAACAACCTTAGGAATAAAATACGACCATTTAGTCTCACTTGGATTAGATTAGGACATTTTTTATTAATTTATTTAAAGAAGGGTTAAAATAGTTAAAATCAATGTTTAATAAGTAAATAATTTTTAATATGGGTTTATACATAATATAAATTCGACTATAAATATTCATTAGAAAGCTAAAAAATTTCCTATATAATGTTATTTTATTTGTAATTTTTAGACATTAAATAATTTAATTTATTTATGACACAACGATGATGCAGTAATTATCTTATTAATGAAATATTGACATAATTGATGTTATAAATACCCAAATAAATGTAATTTGAGACTTTTTATGAATTAAACTAATTTTATAGGTTAATATTACATGTTAGTATTTATTTAATTAACTTTTTTCGAACTAATCATTCTGTTATGATTTTAAAAAAAATCAATTACTAAATAGTTTCAAAATTGACATAAAATAGTTTTTAAAAAAAAATTATATTATTAATTGTTATTTTATTCCTAAAAATCTAATTTTCGGCCAAATGACTTATATAAGATTATATATATTAATAATAAACAACTTGGGGTTCTTTGGGCTTGTTATAGTAAGTTTATTAACCTTATAGTGTAAGAACACAAGAAGACACGGTAAAAGTAAAATTATTTAACTTAATGTTAAATCTAAATGATAAGGTTAAAATAGGAACCTAAACTTGTCTAAATTCTATTGGATGAGATTATTTCGACCCATACCTACCTTATCTTCTAAATAAATCAATTTGGAGCTATTTAAAACCGAATTTGGCTTCATAATAAGATAATATTTTTAGTTTTTCCAAAGGAGCCGCTCTCCTCCCTTATAAAAGGGCACCTCCTCCCCCTCTTCCTCACACGACTTTGAGCCTTCAAGCTCGGGCAAACCCTGCCAATTTATTCTCTCCACTTCCCTAGAGACATCCTAGAGGTCCTGGTATTCTTCAAAGACCAATTTTAGTGCCCTAAAAGGAGGTCTCAAAGAAGCGCTTCAAAGAAGAGGTAATGTCCGTTACCGATTCTTTCATCTTTATTTATTCTTAGACTTCTTCTTCTTTAGTTTTTTCATTATGAAGTAATAACATCAGTATCACTCATATGCGTATATGTTATTATAAGTATGAAACAACCCTATTTCACCATCTATCCATCCTACGGAAAATGAAATCACCACGCGTGCGTACGGACGGAATATCGTCTCCACGTCGTGGTGTAATCTATTTTCCACCACCACCTTACTTGGATGGGTATACTGGTGTAAAAAATGAATATATATGATTATTGTAAAGTGATATTGATTCTGAAATAGTATATATACACTCTATTACAATTTCACGATCATGGGAACGATATCATCGCTCGTGCGTACGTACGGAATACCGTCTCCACGATGTGATGCGACTCATTCTACATGATCTTCATTGAATAATGATTATATAAATGAATTGAATGAATTAATATGATATATATTACACTAATACCATTATGGAAATGATTTATCTATAACCTAAAAAGAAGAATAATAATTTATTCGACAAAACACGCATAAGAACAAAAAGTAATAAACACCCGAATAACAAGTAGCAATGAAATATTACTAATAATAAGCTAAGAATATGACCATATATGATATCATAACAATGAGTATGATTCTGGAATAAGTCAATGACATTATTTAAATCATTATACATGAGGTTCAGACACTTACGAAGCAAATCGGACCTAAGGTAAGGGAAAATATCACAATCTCATTTTATCCGAGATTGTTTATACTTTGGTATTTACTGGGGTGTATTTTATCATCCACATCCATATTTCCTCAATATGTAATATTGTTTCCATCCACCTACAATTGGTTAAATACAATTTTACCCTTCAGTGAGTTTTTAGTAAAAGATATGAAAGGAATCTTTTGTCATTTTTCGTACGAGGTACTTTTTGACTTTTCCGAAAAAAGTACGAGAAGAATGTTTTTTTAACTCATACAGCATGAATGGATTTTTAAAACATTGTTTCCAAGAAGATTCCTTTACAAGTTTTCAAGTTTATTTTTAATCAACTTCTTTTAGTTTAAAATTGTATTACATGTTAAGAAAGGAAAGGTGTTTTTGAAGTAGAAAGGATATTTTCCTCAAGAATGGAGTTCAAGTGTTTTATCAAAATTATTTTCCATCTAAGATAATAAAGGGTTCTGTTTCTATATTTATTATTACATTGATTTGATTATGTTGTGATGGAATTATTTTTATGAATTCTTTTATCTTATATGAATTGTTTTATGATGTCATGATGTTTAAGAATCCCATTTTTTATTAAATGGGTTATGCAATGATTTATGATTTATGATTTTGTGCACACATAAGAATAGTATCATTATGAAATGGGTGGGACCTATATCTCCCTCCAATGCATTGGGTAAAGATTTTATATCTCATGAGATAGACATGGCTGGAATGGCAGGTTAAACCGGTTCAGTGAAACAGGACTGAAACGAGGAGTGAACTCGGTTCAGAAATGGACTTTGTCCACTAAGATAGTCTTGGCCATGAGTCTTGACTAATAAGAAATGATTATCTATGATTATGTGTGTATACCACAAAGTTTCATGTTTTAAGTTATGATTATTGGGATTTCATTTCACTACTATGATTTATCCCATGTTATGAAATTATGCTCTCTTTTGCAGGTTAAGATTTCCAAAATGTTATGCTCTTATGAATATGATATGATTGATATTTATTTTGTTTACCCTTACTGAGCATTTGAGCTCACCCTTTTGTATGTTTTCTTTCCCCAGGTTAGGAATAATGTTATTAAGTAAGATATGCCAGAAGGGACTATAGATATGATGAAATAAATGGGATACAGTGTAGACGCTTTATGAACCAGTTGTTTATGTTTCCCAGTTTCTAAAGACACTATACCTATATGGTCCTTTCCTGGTTTTGTTATATGTTGTAATAAGTGTGCTTCAATTTTGAAGTCATAACAATGTATGTAAATTATGGGTCGTTATAGTTGGTATCAGAGGAAAGGTATAGTCAACCTTTGGAAACTAGGATGTGAAAGCCTTAGTAAGAACCCTAAGGATAAGTCTAAGCATAGAACACAATCTTAGTGTTTTAGAAATGGCAATGAATAACCTAGGATAAGACCTTAAGTGTGAAATTTTATTATTTATTATTTGTTTTTCCTATTATAATTAGTGTTTCTCACACTATTCTTCTTGGTTTTAGTCAATGGCTGGAACCCGAAGGAACCGTGTTAATGTGGAATGCGACGGGAAATGCAATGATTGTCTCCCTGAGCAACCAAACATTATGAGAGCTGGAATGAAAAATCTTGTAGTCATTCTCACACAACTTTATCAAGCTATGAATCATGTAGGACTTCCAAACAAGCAAAGGAAGGAGCAAAATCTGTTGAATCCTTCATGAGGCAGCGTCCACCTTCATTCAGCGGGTCTACTGATCCATTAGTTGCTGAACAATAGATTAGTACTACTGAAATGATATTTTCAGTTCTTCAATGTTCTGAACATGATAAATTCATCTTAGCAGTGTATCGTTTGGAAGGTGATACTGATCAATGGTGGAATCTTATCAAGAATATGAGGTAAAGAGATGAAATTGAGTCCATGGAATGGGATGAGTTCAAGAACTTATTTTTCAATAAGTACTTCCCTCGTATTCTCCGAACAAATATGGATAAAGAGTTTCTTGAACTAAATAAAAAGGATGATGAATCTGTTGGTACCTATGAAGCAAATTTAACAAGACTTTCAAAGTACGCTTCTGGTATTATTATCCAACCTGAGAGTAAGATCTATCGATTCATTAGTGTCTTAAAACCAAGTATTTGAAGGGCCTTAGCCATAAGGGACTTCAATAGCTATGAGGAAATTGTTCGATGTGCTCTCAAAGTTGAGATGGAGATTGGAGTAACCCATCAGTCATATGGGTTTGATAAGAAGAGGAAAATGGAATTCAAAGGAAAATCTAAAGAGCACACTGAAAAGAAGATGAGCTTTCCCTTATGCTCAAAGTGTGGAAAGAAACATGGAGGGATTTGTCTTAAAGGGACAAGTAAATGTTTCAAATGTGGAAAGGAAGGTCATCGGGCATTTGAATATCGCAATGATGGGAAGAAGATGTCTAATGATGCAAACAAAGGAAGGGATACACAGAATGAACCTACTACACTTCGATGTTTCAAGTGCAAGGAGATGGGGCATTATGCCAATCAATTCCCAAATCCAAGGGTTGATGATGATGGTCGACGTCAACAAACTCTTAAGGATAAAGACAAAGGAAAGTCACATGCAATTTCTATTAGCGATGTGGAGTATGATAATGATGTGGTGAAAGGTACACTTACCATCCACTCTAAAGTAGCAAATTTTTTATTTGATTCTGGATCCACCCACTCTTTTATTTCTGAAGAATTTTCTAAGGGTATCACCATATTACATCAACAATGAGATTTTCAGTTGGCTGTGACAACCCCTAATGGCACAACAGTCGCATCAAAAGTTTATAATTCTTCTCCGATTGAAGTTTGTGGGAAAGTGCTTCCTGTAAATCTTGTGATCCTTCCTATAGTGGAATTTGATGTGATTCTTGGCATAGATTGGCTTTCTTTATATGGAGATCATATCAATTTCCAAAGAAGGGAAGTCACATTTAATATTCCAGATCAATCTATGATCATCTATCGATCCAAGGATGAACATAACCTTCCAGTGGAAATTTCTTCCATCTTATGGGTCTTGATTCCACTAAATGAAGGTTATTTATCTCAAATGGTTGGTGAGAAACTCACGATTAAGAATATGCCCATTTTACGGGAGTTTGACGATGTCTTTCCGGAGGAATTTCCAGGTCTTCCACCAAATCGTGAAGTTGAGTTTTCAATAGAACTCGCACCGGGTGCTTTACCTATTTCAAAGACACCTTATAGAATGGACCCAATTGAGTTGCAGGAATTGAAGAAGCAACTCCAAGAGAATATTGATAAGGGGTTCATATGACCTAGTGCGTCACCTTGGGGAGCACCTATTCTGTTTGTCAAGAAGAAAGATGGATCAATGAGACTCTTCATTGATTATCGAGAACTTAACAAGATCACTATCAAGAACAAATATCCTCTCCCACGCATTGATGACTTATTTGACCAACTACTCAGAGCTCAATACTTTTCCAAGATTGATCTTTGTTCAGGGTATCATCAATTAAGGGTCAAAAGGGAGGATATACCAAAGACGGCTTTCCGTACAAGGTATGGACACTTTGAATTTATAGTGATGCCATTTGGTCTTACTAATGCCTCTGCTATCTTCATGGATCTGATGAATAGAGTCTTTAGAGACTATCTTGATCAGTTTGTGGTAGTCTTTATAGACGATATTCTTGTCTATTCAAAGGGAAAGGAAGAACATGAAGATCACTTTAGAATTATATTGAAGACCCTGAGAAAGGAGAAGCTTTATTCCAAATTTACCAAGTGTGAATTTTGGCTTCAAAAAGTTTCATTTGTGGGTCACATAATCTCAAAAGAGGGGATATCTGTGGATCCAGCAAAAACAGAGGTTATCGAAAGATGGTTGAGACCAACAACAGTAACTGAGATCTGAATTTTTCTTGGTTTGGCTGGATATTATCGATGTTTTGTGAAATATTTTTCAACATTATCTAATCCACTCACCAAGTTGACTCGGAAAGGAGTTAAGTTTGTTTAGACAGAAGAATTTGAAGAGAATTTCAAGGAGTTGAAAAGAAGGTTATCCAGTGCACCTGTGCTCACACTGCCTTGTAGTGGAGAAAGGTTTGTGATCTATAGTGATGCATCCAAGAAGGGATTGGGGTGTGTTCTTATGAAAAATGATATGGTGATAGCTAATGTCTCACGACAGTTGAAAATACATGAGAAAAATTACCCAACTCATGATTTGGAGTTAGCTGCGGTAATATTTGCATTAAAGATTTGGAGGTATTACCTTTATGGTGAAAGGTGTGATATTTATACTGATCATAAAAGTTTAAAGTATATTTTCACACAAAAGGAGATGAATATGTGCCAAAGAAGATGGTTGGAGATGATTAAGGATTACGACTGCTCAATCCATTACCACCCTGGGAAAGAAAACAAGGTGGAAGATGCATTAAGTCGACAAGACCATGCCAGTTTATCCATAATAAGGATCAAAAAAGATCCAATATTTATGGATTTACAAAGGATGGATCTTGGAATTATAATGGAAAGGGAAAAATCTTATCTTTGTAAAATGAATGTTCAACCATCTATATATTTTAAGATTAAAGAGGCAGTGAAAGAAGATGTCGAGTTACAAAAGAAGGTGAGAAATATTCCTGAATTCAACATTGATTGTGATGGGATAATAAAGTTCAGGAATCGGGTTTGTGTTCCTCCCATCCCCGAATTAAAGAAGGAGCTGCTGGATGAGGCTCATAGTTCTTCATTCTCTATTCATCCTGGAAGCACGAAGATGTATAGGGACCTGAAAGAGTACTTCTGGTGGGATGGCATGAAAAGAGATGTTGCTGAATATGTATCTCGATGCTTGGTTTGTCAGCAAGTTAAAGCTGAGAGACAGAAGTCTAAGGGGATGTTACAACCATTACCCATACCCGAATGGAAATGGGAAAACATCACTATGGACTTTGTCACAGGACTTCCTAAAACATCCAAATGCAATAATGCTATCTGGGTCATAGTTGATTGTCTTACAAAGTCCGCACACTTCATTGCTATTAGAGAGGATTTCTCTCTAGATCAGCTTGCCAGGATATATGTGAAGGAATTTGTAAGATTGCATGGAGTACCACTTTCTATTATATCTGATCGGGATCCGAGGATTACCTCAAAGTTCTAGCGAAGTCTTCAGCATACTCTGGATACAGAGTTGAGTTTTAGCACTGCTTATCATCCTCAAACAGACGGTTAGTCTGAGAGAACAATTCAAACTCTAGAAGATATGTTGAGAGCTTACTCTATATATTTCAAGGGTGGTTGGGATCAACACCTACCTTTGTTGGAATTTTCTTATAATAATAGATTTCACTCCAGTATTCAGATGGCTCCTTATGAAGCTCTCTATGGAAAGATATGCAGGACTCCAACTTGCTGGGATGAAGTTGGGGAAAGAAAGCTATTAGGACCTGATCTTGTTGATGAGATGGTAGAAAAGGTCCGATCTATTCAACAACACATAAGAGCAGCTCAGAGTCGACAGAAAATTTATGCCAACAACCGAAGAAAAGACCTAGAGTTTGAAGTGGGTGATAAAGTGTTCTTACTAATATCTCCCTGGAAGAGGGTCATGAGATTTGGAAAGAAGGGGAAGTTGAGCCCTAGATATATCGTTCCTTTAGAAATACTGGATCGTGTTGGAACGGTAGCTTACCGATTGGCGCTTCCACCGAATCTATCTCAAGTTCACGATGTGTTCCATGTATCTCTTCTGAGAAAATACATACCTGATCCTTCACATGTACTCATCTCAGAAGTTGTACCGATGGAACAAGATCTTTCTTATAAAGAACAGTCGATAGAGATTCTGGATCGTAGTGAAAAAGTCCTACGGAACAAGACCACTCGCTTGGTGAAAGTTTTATGGATGAACCACCAATTAGAATAAGCTACATGGGAGCTTGAGGATATGATGAGGGAGAGGTATCCTCATCTGTTTGTTACAAAGTGACGAATTTTGAGGGCGAAATTCATTTTAAGGGGGGTAGAATTTAACACCCGAGACTTTTATGACAAATATTCTGTTTTTAAATCATCAAAGTAATCTTTCACTACACACAACTCTAGATTGGCTTTCTTTACACGCAATCGCGGCCTTCCTCGATAGCTTGCGTCGTACGCAATACCGAGTTTCACTAAACAGTGATATTCTATTAAAATATTTTTAAAACTAGCCATTATGAATAGTAATAACCAATTTTTTAAATTTTATAAATTTTATTTTTCAAAATGGACTTCATTTTTGGATTTGGAATATCGAAATTAGCCTAGGGTGAAATTTTGGTATTTTTCTGAAAACTTTCAATTTTTGATGAATAGTGAAACCACTAAGTGGTAGTTAAAAAACTGAATTTTTCATAAAACTTAATTTTACCGCTTCTGTGAGTAGAATTTAGAAAATCCGAGAGACACGGTTAATATCAAGGACTAAAATTTGGTTCAATGAGATGAAAATATTTTTTGGTGAATAGTAACTTTTTACTTTTTTTTACCTCGGTTAAAAGTAAATAGGGTAATTAAGGGAAAAATGATATTATTATTACCCTAACACATGTCCTAATTCTATTAGATAAGTGTAATTCGACCAAAAACAACCTTAGGAATAAAATA
Organism: Viscum album; assembly: GCA_963277665.1. NCBI lineage: Eukaryota > Viridiplantae > Streptophyta > Magnoliopsida > Santalales > Viscaceae > Viscum > Viscum album. Next base: position 2,002,581,613 of record OY728164.1, on the reverse strand, counting down.
TTACCATTTAGTCCCACTTGGATTAGATTAGGACATTTATTATTAATTTATTTAAAGAAGGGTTAAAATAGTTAAAATCAAAGTTTAATAAGTAAATCATTTTTAATATGGGGTTATACATAAGATAAATTAGACTATAAATATTAATTATAAAGATACAAAAATTTCCTACATAATGTTATTTTATTTGTAATTTTTAGACATTAAATAATTTAATTTATTTATGACACAACGATGATACATTAATTATATTATTAATTAAATATTGACATAATTGATGTTATAAATACCCAAATAAATGTAATTTGAGACTTTTTATGAATTCCACTAATTTTATAGGTTAATATGACATTTTAGTATTGATTTAATTAACTTTTTTTGAACTAATAATTCTGTTATGATTTTCACAAAAATCAATTACTAAATAGTGTCAAAATTGACATAAAATAGTTTTTAAAACAAATATTATATTATTAATTGTTATTTTATTCCTAAAAATCTAAGGTTCAGAAAAATGACATAGATAAGGTTATATATATTAATAATAAACAACTTGGGGTTGGTTTGTCTTGTTATAGTAAGTTTATTAACCTTATAGTGTAAGAACACAAGAAGACATGGTAAAAGTAAAATTATTTAACTTAATGTTGAATCTAAATGATAAGGTTAAAATAGGAACCTAAACTTGTCTAAATTCTATTGTATGAGATTATTTCGACCCATACCCACCTTATCTTCTAAATAAATTAATTTGGAGCTATTTAAAACCGAATTTGGCTTTATAATAAGATAATATTTTTAGTTTTTCCAAAGGAGCCCCTCTCCTCCCTTATAAAAGGGCACCTCCTCCCCCTCTTCCTCGCACCACTTTGAGCCTTCAATATCGGCCAAACCCTACCAATGTTTCTATCCACTTACCTAGAGACATCCTAGAGGTCCTGGTATTCTTTAAAGACCAATTTTAGTGCCCTAAAAGGAGGTCTCAAAGAAGCGCTTCAAAGAAGAGGTAATGTCCGTTGCCGATTCTTTCATCTTTATTTCTTCTTCCACTTCTTCTTATTTAGTTGTTTCATTATGAATTAATAACATCAGTATCAATAATATACTGATATGTTATTATAATTATGAAACAACCCTATTTCACCATCTATCCATCCTACGGAAAATGAAATCACCACGCGTGCGTACGTACGGAATACCGTCTCCACGCCGTGGTGTAATCTATTTTCCACCACCACCTTACTTGGATGGGTATAATGGTGTAAATAATGAATATATATATAATTATTGTAAAGTGATATTGATTCTGAAATATTATATATACACTCCATTACAATTTCATGATCATGGGAACGATATCATCGCTCGTGCATACGTACGGAATACCGTCTCCACGATGTGATGCAACCCGTTCTACATGATCTTAATTGAATAATGATTATATAAATGAATTGAATTAATGAATATGATATATATTACACTAATACCATTCTGGAAATGAGGTATCTATAACCTAAAATGAAGAATAAGAATTTATTCGACAAAACATTCATAAGAACAAAAAGTAATAAACACCCGAATAACAAGTAGCAATGAAATATTACTAATAATAAGCTAAGAATATGACCATATATGATATCATAACAATGATTATGATTCTATAATAAGTCAATGGCATTATTTAAATCATTATACAGGAGGTTCGGACACTTACGAGGCAAATCGGACCTAAGGTAAGGGAAAATATCACAATCTCATTTTATCCGAGATTGTTTATACTTTGGTATTTAATGGGGTATATTTTATCATCCACGTCCATGTTTCCTCAATATGTAATATTGTTTCCATCCACCTACAATTGTTTAAATCCAATTTTACCCTTCGTTTAGTTTTTAGCAAAAGATATGAAAGGAATCTTTTGTCGTTTTTCGTACGAGGTACTTTTTGACTTTTCTGACAAAAGTACGAGAAGAATTTTTTTTTAACTTATACGGCATGAATGGATTTTTAAAACATTATTTCAAAGAAGATTCCTTTACAAGTTTTCAAGTTTATTTTTAATCAACTTCTTTTAGTTTAAAATTGTATGACATGTTAAGAAAGGAAAAGAGTTTTTGAAGTAGAAAGGATATTTTCCTCAAGAATGGAGTTCAAGTGTTTTATCAAAATTATTTTCCATATAAGATAATAAAGGGTTCTGTTTCTATCCGTATTATTACATTTATTTTATTATGTTGTGATGGAATTATTTTTATGAATTCCTTTATCTTATATGAATTGTTTTATGATGTCATGATGTTTAAGAATCCCATTTTTTATTACATGGGTTATGCAATGATGTATGATTTATGATTTTGTGGCACACATAAGAATGGTATCATTATGAGATGTGTGGGACCTATATCTCCCTATAATGCATTGGGTAAATATTATATATCTCATGAGATAGACATGGCTGGAACGGCAGGTTAAACCGGTTCAGTGAAACAGGAATGAAACGAGGAGTGAACTCGGTTCAGAAATGGACTTTGTCCACTAAGATAGTCTTGGCCATGAGTCTTGACTAATAAGAAATGATTCTCTATGATTATTTGTGTGTGTCACAAAGTTTCATGTTTTAATTTATGATTATTGGGATTTCATTTCACTACTATGATTTATCCCATGTTATGAAATTATGCTCTCTTTTGCAGGTTAAGATTTCAAAAATGTTATGTTCTTATGAATATGATGTGATTGATATTTCTTTTGTTTACCCTTACTATGCATTTTAGCTTACCCTTTTGTATGTTTTCTTTCCCCAGGTCAGGAATAATGTTATTAAGTAAGATATGCCAAAAGGGACTATAGATATGATGAAATAAATGGGAGACAGTGTAGACGCTTTATGAACCAGTTATTTATGTTTCCCAGTTTCTAAAGACACTATAGCTATATGGTCCTTTCCTAGTTTTGTTATATGTTGTAATAAGTGTGCTTAAATTTTAAATTAATAACAATGTATGTAAAGTATGGGTCATTTTAACAAAGCATAGTTGTGGTCTGGGGTTCCCAGTTGTTATGGAATAAGAGTTACCAGTCAGTAGGGGGTAGGTCTCATCCCTCGTCATCTCATTTATATATGATTGTAATCTCTTAGACGTATGCCTAGGGATCAGATGTGTGTTTTTCTTTTGGAGGTCGAGGTCATCAATAGTGAGAGTTACTGACCTTTCTAAGCATTCAGCATGTTCTAGGTGTTATACTTCAGGATCCTCCATTGAGGCATCAGGGTGGTCTAGTTTGGGATTAATAAAGAGGGGATGGGGCTAGAAAGAGGATATCCCTGAGATTCTTCTCATCCTCAGAGAGTATAGTACATCCATGGAGGTGGTCATTGGTATGGTTAGAGAGGTTTTGGAGTAGTTCATAGTTAGCTTCAGGCTTTAGCATTACCAGATCCTGGTGAGCCAGATGTCAGTCAAGGTACCATTTTCTTGTTTTCTACATGGGTTCAAGCTTTGTTTGATTCAAGAGTGATGCACTCCTTGATATCACCTACCCTTATCTAGGCTTTGGGACTTGATGTAGATAGGATTAAAGTTCCCTTGGTGTTTACTATGCTAGTTAGAGGTTGAGATGACTTTTATGAAGTTTTAGAGACATTGAGATAGTGATGGGGTAAAACTACTCTTGGGGAGATTTCCTAAATTTGCGGATATACCCATATGACATCATCCTCAACATGGATTGGTTGTATTCAATGTAGGATCTCGTGGATTACTTCAGGAACAAAGTTGTGTTCTATGATGATGATAGAGATCCAGTGGTCTTTATTAGTGATCACGACCCTCTTATGGGTTAGACGCATGTTTTTTCATTGTCTTATTTGATGTTTATGCTGATTCTAAGCTCTTCATAGGTTCAGTAGTCGATGTTTCCTAAGGTTGTGGAAGAGTACCCTGATGCCTTTTCAAAGGAGGTTGTTTTTTTACCCCCTTGATGAGAGATCAAGTTTGAGATCGAGCTATAGCTAGGCATGTCTCCTATCTAAATTTCTTCATATAGGATGAAAACTTATGAGTTTCAAGAGATACGAGTACCATTCAATGATATATTCTAGAAAGGTTTTTTTTCAAGTTTATCCCCTTGGGGTGTGCCAGTTTTGTTCGTGAAGAAGGCTGATGGAAGTTTTTGGATTCGTATCGATTATCATCACTTGAACCAAGTGATTATAAAGAACCACTATCCTCTTCTATGGATTGATGATATATTTAATTATATGAAAAGATAAATTTAGCTCTAAAAGATTGATTTCTGGTCAGGATATCATATGATGCATTTGAAGTATGAGGATAATCAAAAGAATGATTTATGTTGTCATCATTGGAATTATGAGTTCATTATTATGTCATTCGGTGTATCGAATAATCCATCTATGTTCATGGAGTTAATGAATTTAGTGTTCATAGAGTTCCTGGATAAGTTCGTGGTGGTTTTCATCAACAAAATCCTTGTGTACTCTACGTTTGAGGAGGATCATGCAAAGTATTTGCATGCCATTTTGGGAGATATTATTCATGATAAGTTGTTTGAAAATTTGTAGAAGTGTGATTTATGTAATTTTGAAGTCCATTTCTTGGGGCATGTGGTATCCCAACATGGATTATCTTTGGATCCTTTTAAGATAGCGGCAGTTGTGTCTTGGGAATCCCCCAGGATAGTGGTGTAGGTTCGTAGTTTCATTGGTCTTGTAGGCTATTAAATGAAGTTCTTAGCCAATTTCTATTAGGTTTTGACCCCTCTGATAGCCTTGAATTGAAATGATCAGGCATTATTTTGGTCTAACCAATGTCAGACAACTTTTGAGTACATGAAGGAGAAGTTGGTCAGTGCCCTGATACTTTGTTTGCTAGCAGAGGGAGTTCAGTTTGAGGTATTTTATGATGCTTTACATCTTATCTTGGGTTGTTATCTGATTCATAAAATATCATTTTTTCTTATGGGTCTCAAAAGTTACATCCTCATGAGTGTAACTATTCCACCCATGATCTCGAGTTGGCGGTAGTGGTTTTTGCTTTCCAGTTTTGGTGACATTACCTTATTAGCGAGCATTTTTTGTTTTTATTGTCCATAAGATCCCGATGTATGTGTTATCCTAATGTTATTTGAACTTTCTATAGTGTTAGTAGATGGAATTATTGTAGGATTATGACTTCAATATTTTATATATGTCAGGCAAGGGGAATGTTGTAGCTGATGGACTGAGCAAGAAGTCATGAGGTGATTTTTTGCGTGAATCTAGATATTCCTAGAGAGTGATAGAAGAACTCTTAGCTATGAATCTTTATATGGGAGAGGTTGGAGGAATATATTGTATTTTATATATGATAGTTCATTCATATTTTGTGAATCATTTGGAGGATTCCCATTTGGGGATTATGAGGTGGAGGTCTAGAGGGACATAGTTTTTTTGGCAATTCCCCTGATGGTTGGTCTAAGGATAGACAACACTGTGTTGTTCTAGGGAAGGATTTCATAAATGCATGATATTTTTCTCTATTAGTTCCATATTTTTCCTTTGGAAGTACATCCTAGTATGAAAAAGATGTACTAAAATTTCTAGGGTCATTTTTGGTGGCCTGAGTTGAAGCATGTGGTTGTATAGTTTGTTTCTTAATATTTGTTCTTCCAGAAGGTGAAGGTTTAGAACCATGTTCCTGGTGGTTTTCCCTATCTATTATATTTTACCTAGTGTAAGAGGGAGGACATATTGATGGACTTTGTTATTATTTTACCTTGAGCTTAGGGAGGCTATGATTTTATATGGGTGATAGTTGATTGTTTAACAAAATCAGTATACTTTATAGTGATCAGGGATTCAAGATCAGTGGAGGTTTTTTAAGGGAAGTATCTGGAGTAAGTGGTGTGAATCCATAGAGTCCTGAGGATGATCAATTCTAATAAAGATCCTCATTTTACCTCCAGGGCGTGGAGAGGTCTATAGCATGATTTTGGTTCTCATTTATGCCTTATCACTTCTTTTAATCCACAGATGTACGGTCAGACGGAGTGGACTATCCAGACTCTTGAAGACATGTTGTGCTCTTATGTCCTAGATTTTATAGGTTCGTGGATGAGGCACCTATATTTGGTTAAGTTTTATTACAATAATAGTTTACACTCCACCATTGGTATGGTACCATTTAAAGATTTGTATAACCAACCTTTATGTTCTTCATTGTGCTAGACTGGGGTTGGAGAGGTAGGTATTCTTAGGCCAGAACTGGTATAGAATACAATAGAGATGGTTTAGGTAATTCATGAGAGGATAAAGGTGGTTCAAGATCATTATAAATCCTATGTCGATAATAGTAGGAGGCCACTGGAGTTCGATGTTGGAGATCTCAAGTTCTTAAAGGTGAATTCTCATCATGGGTAGTGAAGGTTTGGATGTGGGGGTAAGCTTTATCCCTAGTTTTTTGGGCCTTTTTGAGGTGTTGGATCGTGTTGGATTCGTGTTTTATCTGATGGCACTTCCCCCATAGATGATACGGATACATGATTTTTTTCATATGTCATAACTCCATCGTTATCTTCATGATGACTCTCATTTCATCTATTTAGATGAGATAGATGTTGATGATGATGCAACCATTGAGGAGTGGCCTATGGAGATCTAGGACCTCCAGGAGAAGGTGTTGTGTGGGCGGGATATTCTCTAGTTTTGTGTCTTTTGGCAACATAGTGGCATGGAGGAGAGTACCTGGGAACATGAGTCATAGATTCATGATCAGTACCTAGAGTTTTTTGATGATTTGATCTTATCTTATAATGTTTCTCTTTTTTGTATGTTGAAATTTATATCTTATGATATGGTTTCCTCTTTTTTCTAGTTGTGTATTTTCTCTTGTTGAGAGTTATCTCTCTTAGTAGAGTGTTCTAGAGTTGGTTATTTTTGTTGTTTATTTTTTCACTTGTTTTTTGGACCACTTTTTGTATGAAGATTGTATTTTTTGTCAATAGTTTTCAATGTTGGTTAAAATGAAGAAGGAGATGAATAATGACTCCAAATTTAATGGATATTGTCTGAAATTAGGATGCATGGAGAATTGTAATGCAATCATAGAATTGGATGTCATGCTTGGGAAATTCTCCATGAAGTCAAATCAGATGATTCTTTGCTGAATTTTATTTCACAAATATCATAAGTTGGGATAACTTGTGATGAAATAATTATTAAGGAAAGGGGGAGTAAAAGGTGATGCCAGTCATATTTAGTTTTGATTGGAATGAAAGATGTTAGTGGAAGACATGGAAGTTGTAGTACTTTTCGTTGAAAATCTGACGATGCTAAAGGTATTTTATAAATGACTATATATCATGATAGATATGGTTTATGATCAAATCAGTTGTTTGTTGAATACTCTATATGATACTGAATCAGCATTTGTGTTCTTGCAGAAACAGATTTTAAGGTGGTGTCGTTTTCCAGTGTCTCCCAAATTTTTGGGGCTAAAAATCGGGAGATAGAGAAATGTGATTTTGGAAAAAAAATGATGCATGATAGTTTTAATATGGCTTGGTATATTGTTAGAAAGTTTATTTTTATGATCCAAACATTATAATATGTCAAAGAAGAGGCTTGTGGGAAAGATTGGTTTTTGCGCGCAAGATTGAAGGGAGTTTGGAATGTTGCGCGCAAGGAATGATTTGAGGTCAAAACTTTGAAAAATGGAAAAGGCATGAAGTGCGTGAAAGATTCAAGAAGTGCACGAAATATTAGGTTTGAACGAAAGACTCTTACGTTCCCAATGCGACATCAAATGGGGTTTTTCACGACGTGTCAGGATCTTGCGCAACACATCAGGGTTTTTGTGTGTGAGGGTCGATGAGGTCTATAAATAAGAGGTGAACCCCTCACATTTTTCAATCTCAAAACTTAGAGAAATCCTGAGCTCTAAGGTGTGAAATAATTTTAAGTAAAGGGGAGTGCATGAAAGAAATAGAGTTGTGCACAAGAAGACAGTTGTGCGCAAGATTGAAGTTGCGTGCAAGAGGTGTTTCACAACAAAAGTAAAATCTTGTGTGCATGGCATAATAGTTGGATGCAAGACACCTAAAATGGTGCCTGAAAGATTTGGGTTCTTCTCACGTATTCATTTGTTCATAAGATAGTTCTTACCGGCTTCTGGGTAGGAAAGTGAAGATTTTTACTTTAGAGAATACACATGTTCAATTGTAAAGAAGCAATGAAATACTGTAATTCCCTATTTGTGCTCAGAGGATGCGCACACACTTTAGGATTATCTCCCAAGTACTATAAAAGTGAAAGGGAATATCCTACTCATTGTATTCCATATAAAAGGATTGTTTTCTAGTGGATTGTGTGGTACTGTATTATTTTTATACCATACCAAGGATGTAGCTACTCTTGTTGAGTAGTGAACCTTGCAAATCTTGTGTTCCTGTGGTTGTGTGCATTCAGCTGGGAAAGAACTCTTTAATAGGTGGTGAATCTTGTTTAAAAAATGGAAACATAAAATAAAAAGATATCACTGATTCACACCCTCCCCCTCTCAGTGATACTTGGATCCTGACTGGGTAACTTCAATTGGTATCAGAGGGATAGGTTCACCTCTATTGGACTCTCTGCATTGAAGATATTCTCTTTTGAAGACTTGAGATTATTTCCTGAGTTAACCATGAAGTTCAGTTTTGATGAAGAGTCAATTATCTCTAAGAAGAATTATATATCTACCGAAACAATGATGAATAGAAAAAAGAAGGAGAAGAGAAAGATGAAGAAGCATTCCCTCTTATCTAAAGAAGAAGAAGAATCTGGTTCTCTATATCTGGCTAACATTGAAGACACACCAGATTTGGAAAGTAATGAAAAGGTGGATCAAGTCCCCACCAAGAATATGGGCAACCTTCCTACCTCAACTGATCAAGAGGTATGTGTTAGTACATTTGGAAATTATTCTCATGATAAAAATGATAGCACAAGTGGTGATGATCAATCTACAAAACCTCAATAAATATCATTCGAATGATTAAGAATGATTCTACATGTTATTACTGAAGAAATTACATCCATAGTTTTTGAAGTATTTCAATATATGTAGAAAAATATCACTCAGTTGGAATAAGACACTAATGTTCTAGAGAAAGGCTTACAATAAAAAATTGTTGATTTTTTAAACATCTACAGATAGGTTGGAGCCTTTGAAGAAACAAAGAGGATATTTGAAGTAATTTCTTCAAACTGGCTCAAAGATGTTGAAGAAAAGGAGGGAGTCAACAAGACTCTGGAAGAGAAGATCCATGAACTTGAAGATGATCTGAATAAGAGCAATGAATTCGAGGAGTTATATTTGGAAGAAGACTCCAAGAAGATCAAAGAACTTGACTCTTTGTTACAAAACAAAGTAAAGATGTGGGATAATGAAGTTAAAATATTAAAGAAGTATTGTGAAGAGAAGATGACTATGATTAAAGACCAAGAAGTCATCCTTAATATGAGATGTCTAAAACTGGAAGTTGAGTTGACCAATCTTGATAAGACACATATTGAGTCTCTACAAAAGAAGGAAATAGTTACTTCTAGTAATCAATACTCCCTAGAGGATTATACTATCAAAAGACCTCTAACATGTGATAAGAATATCATGGATTCATTCATTGATCTATCACAAGAAGATGAGAAAGTAAAGGTACCATCCATATCAACATGTACTCGTGTTTCTAAAATTGTTTCTTCCAAAAGTGCAGGTTGGAATAAAAATTATAAAAAAGTATGGATGAAGAAAAGTGAGGATATTTATACCACTATGACTAGGGTAGATAGGAAGAAGAATTTTGAAGATGATTACCCATAGATAGCACAACATATCAAGAAGAAGACTCAATAACCTTATAATGATAACATCAAGAAGTCAAGGTTTGTTGGTCAGTGTTGGTGTTGTAATATATTTGGGAATTTTGCACTAGATTGTTGGTACAATACCTTAAATATAAAAGCAAAGATAAATCCCATCTCAAGGAGGAGAAATATAAAGAAGAAGAAGAAACATCCACAGATCCAGAAGCATCTGTATACTGAAAAAAGATTTGGAATGTTATATAACATCTCTGATGTATGCAATAGTAGTGGCCACATGAATGGTGCATGTTCATTTCAACAGGTACCCGAATCTGATAAGAAAAGAAGATCACAGAAGCTGGCCAAAATGGAAAAGCTGGGAAGTCCTTGGATTCTATTTCCAAGAAGGTAAAGGGTGCTGCATCCAAAATAACTACTAAGAAGGATGCCACTCAGAAGAAGCCATGTAGAAGATCCAATCTTGATGTCTTAATTCCTAATGACATATTTGTGGTTTAGAAAAAATATTTGCAATGAATGATGAAAATGGAATATGAAAAGGTTAAGGCAAGTGCTAAAAACAAAAATATGATTCTACAAGAAGGAAAATAAATTATGTGTGTGTGGTGAAATAAGGTTGGTCACACTATTAGAAGATGCTTTGAATTTACTCCATCCCAACAAGAATTCCTCAAGAAGATGAATGTTTCACTAGGAGATTTTAGTGATTTGAAATCCCTTGAATAAAGAAGACTCACACATAAAGAAATGGAAGATGTACTAAGATCCACACAATCACAGTTACCAATGAAGATAATTTTTTGAACTTATGAAGAATGGAGTATTTGGGTTGATAACATCATCTCGACCTTATTGTTAACATTGATGAAGCAAAGAGGATCCACCTTATTCCCTTAAATCTTTGTTTATTGTATTTGTTCTTATAATACAAGGAATTAAAGGTGAAGCAAGCTCTCGGGGAGAGAACCTAAGAATCAATAGCGATAAGTGTTCCCTTGAGGGGGAGACACATGAAGAAGCTTCCAGAGTCATTATCTCAATCAGTATCAATATCAGTTGGTATAAAATTCAATTACTCTGAAGATTCTCTGAATATCATGTCTTTGGAAAAGGTATGTTATTTATAAATCTCTCATCATTGGTTACTCAAAATAAAGATCATTCTACAAAAGGGGATTAAAAAAGTTAATCAACGACATAAAAAAAGTAAAAGTTCCCCAAGGCCACTTATCCTTCCAGTTTCACTTGAATGTTTTTTATCCTTTTATTGGAGAGAGTATGGGAGTTTTAGGTTGATTATTTCATATCAAACTTATTTTCCTAAACCTAGAATGAAAGTGGAAATCCCTTCAAGACAATTACATGAGTTCTCATCTCATGAGGTGTCATATTTAGTGGATAATGGATAGATTTGTTGTCTAAATCAAATCTTCTTGTTTTCTACACTGAGCATTGCTCAAGTAGACTTAAATTGAAATGATTGATGGAACATTTCTTAAGTATGGAATGATACCCTCTCTACCATGAACTTTTTATTTCTTGTCAATAAGGGGGAGAGAAGTGAAATGCAAGTCTAGGGGAGGGAACGATGTAAGGGGGAGAGAAGATTCTCATTTTAACATTGACACATTCATTTGAGGAGAACTTTAAGCTGTTGAAAACAAAATACAAAGGGGGAGCTTCACTAATGGAAATGAAGGTTATACCAAAGGTTCTAAACCATTGTTATAGGATGGAAAACCGTTGGTATAGCCTATACCAACGGTTTTTCAAACCGTAGGGAAGTAACCCGTGAGGAAATCCCTATACCAATGGTTTGATCTAAACCATTGGTATAGGACACTATATGTATTGATTTACCAATGGTTGTAGGATAACCATTGGTATATGTTTGTATAACATTTTTACCAATGGTTTCATTGAAACCGTTGGTATATATTGAAGACTAAACACTATACCAACGATTTTAAAATTGTTGGGATAGTTTTAAAATTTTTCTCGAAGTATACCAACGATTTAAAACCATTGGTATTGTGTATTTCCAGAACTATTGCAAAGCAGCCCCTCCAGTAGCCCCTCCAGTATACACCTGCATAAAAAATAGCACAAAAAACACATACAAATAGACTTAAAACAATATAAAAAACACCTTCAATAGCACAAAAAAACACATAAAACCATCAAACTCTTCCAACCATGTCATGTACTACAATTCCCTATTTCAATATTCATATGACAACAATATTCTAGTAGAGTTTAATAACAGTTTCAATAACTCAAACATTTTTTACACCCATTTCAATCTTCATATGACAACCACTCTTCTAGTAGTAATTCACCTCACCCCTACACAACCCCCCCCCCCCAACCAGCATAGCCCCCCCCCCCACCTCCCCATCAAATTCTAATAGGCAGAATAGTCTGAGAAATACTTATTAGAGTTGAATAAGAGTTTGAAATTGGATCAAATCCCAATTTTTTTCGGATCCTAGATTTGGGTATGTAATGATTTGTGATGAATTTTGGATTGAACTTGTATTTTTTATAATATATGGTGAAAAGGTATTTTCTTAGGAGTCTCATCACTTATGACCCCATGAGTGAAACTATCCAACTCATGAAAAAGAGTTTGCAACTATCATTGATAAGTGTAAATTTTAGAGACACCACCTCTTTGATTAGAGACATGTTATATATACAAACTAAATGTCATAGTAATATAATTTATTCTAATGTGAACTAAATCGTTTTCAGATGTGTTGGATAAAATACATGTAGATGTTCAAATTTGAAATGGAATATGTGCTTTGTAAAGGAAATGTCAGTTTTGATGCAATAAGAAGGAAGATGAAGGAAGTAGGGGTGTTAATGTCAGATATTGGGTGAATGGTAATGGCTTTCTTAGTAGACTCTATAGTGGTAATAACATAATATACTTGGGTATTGGTTTTTATATGCATAGTGATCATGTCCAAATTGGTTGAATAAGTGGGATATTGAACATGTGTTTGATCCAGAGTATGTCGTGATGCATATGAGGTTGACAAAAAACAGTCCCCTTCTATGATGGGTTATAGTCATACATGGTGTACTAATAGTTAATGTAAGGGCGACACTTCTTTATTCCATGATAAAAATAATTGATGAGACCCTCTTATTCTTAATAGTGAGAATAAAAGTGATGACACGTAATATCCTCAAAAAAAATGGATCCAACTGAATCATGCCGCAAATACCCTCTTTAACCCAACCATCCTACCATAGGACTTTGACAAGTGGCATCATATTCCCTCTCTACACTTTCTTTATGTTGTGAAATAAAACCCCTCAATTTTTGAAATTGTTAGGTTTTTGGGGATCATAATAAGATATTTTGACAACAACAGAACACCCAAATATGATCTATCCTAAAAAAATCAACATTTATAGAAAATGAAAAACGTATGAAAATGAATTTTACCTAGGAGTGGTTTTCTTCTTCTTAAATCTAAAGAGAAAGTTTGATGATGCATGCTATGAAACTAAATTTGAAAATGGGGTATGGAAATTGACCCATGGTTCCATGGTCGTTACAAAAGGAGTAAAGTATGGAACTCTTTACTTGATTTAAAATTCAGGTAGAACTGAAATGATCAGAAGTTCAACTTGTGATGGTCTAGAAGAATGGAATTGTAAGTTTATTGACCTTAGTGAGAATAATATTAATGTTCTTAAGGCTATGAACACTAAATGGTACAAGTATGGTGTGATCTATTAATCAGAGTAGGATTCCACCACATCGTTCCTTGGATTGAGGCAGGGTTGACTCATACATGTAAAAAATGACCAATGTATCATTTTCCTAAAGTATCAACACAATCTAAATACGTTTGGTCAGTTTTTTGTATGTCAGTTGTTGTTTTCACTTAAAATGTTGTTCATTTTAATAAAATTGATACACTTAGAGTGATACCAGCAACATTGTGCCTCGGATGGAGGCGGGGTTGACGCGTACACGTCATAAATGACACATGTATCGTTGTCCTAAAGTATTAATACAATTTGAAAGCGTTTGGTTAGTTTTTTGTATGCAAGTTGTTGTTTTCACTTAAAATCATGTCCATTTCAAATAAAAGAGAGACACTTTGAGTGATAATGACCACAATGTGCCTTAGATTGAGGCGGGGTTGACTCATACACATCACAGATGACTCATGAATCATTTTCATAAAGTATCAATAGAATCTGAATGCATTTGGTCGGTTTTCCATATGCCATCTATTGTTTTCACTTAAAATGTTTTCCATTTCAAATAAAGGTGAGACACTTTGAGTGGTCTCAGTCACACCGCGCCTCAGATTGAGTTGGGGTTGACTCATACACATCACATACGACCCATGGATCATTTTTCTAAATTATCAACACAATCCGAATACGTTTGGTCAGTTTTCTGTATGCCAGTTGTTTTTACTTAAAATGATGTCCATTTTAAACAAAAGAGAGACAGTTAGAGTGATATCGGCCACACCATGCCTCGGATTGAGGTGGGGTTGACTCTTAAACATCACATATGACCCATGGATAGTTTTCCTAAATTTTCAATAGAATCTGAATGTGTTTGGTCCATTTTCCGTATGTCAGTTATTGTTTTCACTTAAAATGATATCCATTTAAAACAAAAGAGAGACACTTTGTGTGGTTTCGGCCACACCACACCTCGAATTGAGTTGGTTTTGACTCATACACATCACATATGATCCATGTATCATTTTCCTAAATTTTCAATAGAATCCAAATGTATTTGGTCAGTTTTCCGTATGTCAATTGTTGTTTTCACTTAAAATGATGTTCATTTTAAACAAAAGAGAGACACTTTGAGTGGTTTCGACCACATTGAACCTTTTATTGAGACATGTTTGACTCTTACATGTATCATATGACCCATGGATCATTTTACTATAGTTTCAATAGAATCAAAATGTATTTGGTTGGTTTTTCGTATGTCAGTTGTTGTTTTCACTTAAAATAGTGTCCATTTTAAACAAAAGAGAGACATTTTGAGTGGTGTCGGTCACACCGTGCCTCGGATTGAGGGGGGGTTGACTCTAACACATCAAAAATGACCCATTGATCATTTTACTAAATTATCAACACAATATGAATGTGTTTGGTCAGTTTTCCGTATGTCAGTTGTTGTTTTCACTTAAAATCATGTCCATTTCAAATAAAAGTGAGACAGATTGAGTGGTGCCAGCCACACCAGCCCTTTGATTGAGGAGGTCTTGACTCGTACATGTCACATATGACCCATGGATTGTTTTCCTAAAGTTTCAACAGAATATGAATGCATTTGGTTGGTTTTTTGTATGTCAGTTTTTGTATTCACTTAAAATGATGTCCTTTTGAAACAAAAGAGAAACACTTTGAGTGGTGTCAGCCACACCGTGCCTCTGATTGAGTCGGGTTTGACTCTTACTTGTCAAAAATTACCCATGGATCATTTTTCTAAAGCATCAACATAATCTGAATGCGTTTGGTCGATATTCTGTATGCCAGTTGTTTTTACTTAAAAGCGTATCCATTTTAAACAAAAGAAATATACTTTGAGTGGTGTCGGCCACACCATGCCTCAGATTGAGGAAATGTTGACTCGTACAAGTAAAAAATGACCCATGTATCCTTTTACTAAATTTTCAAAAGAATCCGAATGCGTTTGGTCAGTTTTCCGTATGTTAGTTGTTGTTTTCACTTAAAATGATGTTCATTTTAAACAAAAGAGAGAAAGTTTGAGTGGTGACGGCCACACCGCACTTCTTATTGAGGTGGGGTTGACTCGTACATGTCACATATGACCCATGGATCATTTTAATAAAGTTTCAACAGAATACGAATGCATTTGGTCAGTTTTCTATATGTCAGTTGTTGTTTTCACTTAAAATGATGTCCATTTTAAACAAAAGAGAGACATTTTAAGTTGTTTCGGCCACACCGCACCTCGGATTGAGGCAGGGTTGACTCGTACACATCAAAAATGACCCATGGAATGTTTTTCTAAAGTATTAACACAATCCGAATGCATTTGGTCAGTTTTTCTTATACTAGTTGTTGTTTTCACTTAAAATCCTGTCCATTTTAAATAAAAGTGAGACAGTTTGAGTGGTGCCGGCTACACCAGCCCTCAAATTGAGGCAGAGTTGACTCATACACATCAAATATGATTCATGGATCGTTTTCCTAAAGTTTCAACAGAATCTGAATGCTTTTGGTCTGTTTTCCATATGTTAGTTGTTATATTCACTTAAAATGATGTCCTTTTGAAACAAAAGAGAGACACTTTGAGTGGTACCACCCACACTGCACCTCAGATTGAGGCGGGGTTGACTTGTACACGTCACAAATGACCCATGGATCCTTTTTTTAAAGTATCAAGACAATCCAAATGTGTTTGGACAGTTTTCCGTATGCCAGTTGTTTTTACTTAAAAGCGTATCCATTTTAAACATAAGAAAAACATTTTGAGTGGTACCGGCCACACCATGCCTCATATTAAGGCAGGGTTGAATCTTTCACATCAGAAATGACCCATGTATTATTATCCTAAATTATAAATAGAATTCAAATTCATTTGGTCAATTTTCCATATGTCAGTTGTTGTTTTCACTTAAAATGTTGTCCATTTCAAAGAAAAGTGAGACACTTTGAGTGGCGCTAGCCACACCGCACCTCATATTGAGGCAGGGTTGACTTTTACACATCAAAAATGACCCATGGATTGTTTTCATAAATTTTCAATAGAATCTAAATGCATTTGGTCAGTTTTCTGTATGTCATTTGTTGTTTTCACTTAAAATGGTGTCCATTTTAAACAAAAGAGAGACATTTTGAGTGGTGTCAGCCACACTACGCCTTGGATTGAGGTGGGATTGACTCGTACACATTACAAATGACCCATGGATCGTTTTCCTAAAGTATCAACACAATATGAATGTGTTTGGTCGGTTTTTCGTATGCTAGTTTATGTTTTCACTTAAAATCTTGTCCATTTCAAATAAAAGTGAGACAGTTTGAGTGGTGCTAGACACATAGGCTCTCGTATTGAGGAAAGGTTGATTCTTACACATCACATATGACCCGTGGATAGTTTTACTAAAGTTTCAATAGAATCCTAATTCTTTTGGTTGGTTTTCTGTATTTCAGTTGTTGTATTCACTTAAAATGATGTCCTTTTGAAACAAAAGAGAGACACTTTGAGTGGTACCAGCCACATCGCGCTTTGGATTGAGTCAGGGTTGAATCATACATGTCATAAATGATCCATGGATCGTTTTAAAAAAATATAAACATAATCTGAATGCGTTTGGTCGGTTTTTCGTATTCCAGTTGTTTTTACTTAAAAGAGTATCCATTTTAAACAAAAGAAATACACTTTGAGTGGTACCAGCCACACCATGACTCAGATTGAGGTGAGGTTTACTCATACACGTCACAAATGACCCATGGATCCTTTTACTAAAGTATCAACAGAATCTGAATGCGTTTGGTTGGTTTTCCGTATGCCAGTTGTGGTTTTCACTTAAAACATTGCCCATTTAAAAGAAAAGTGAGACACTTTGAGTGGTGTTGGTCACACCGTGCCTCGGATTGAATCTAGGTTGACTCATACACGTCAAAAATGACCCATGGATTGTTTTTTTGAAGTATCAACACAATATGAATGCGTTTGGTTGGTTTTCCGTATTCCAGTTGTTGTTTTCACTTAAACTGTTGTCCATTTCAGATAAAAGTGAGACACTTTGAGTGGTACTGGCCACACCATGTCTCGGATTGAGGCGGGGTTGACTCATACACATCAAAAATGACCCATGGGTCATTTTTTTGAAGTATCAACACAATCCGAATGCGTTTGGTTGGTTTTATGTATGCCAGTTTTTGTTTTCACTTAAAATGTTGTCCGTTTCAAATAAAAGTGAGACACTTCGAGTGATACCAGCCACACCGTGCCTCGGATTGAAGAAGGGTTGACTCTTAGACATCAAAAATGACCCATGGATCATTTTCATAAAGTATCAACATAATCCGATTGCGTTTGGTTGGTTTTATGTATGTCAGTTGTTTTTTTCACGTAAAATGTTGTCCATTTCAAATAAAAGTGAAACACTTTGAGTGGTATTGGCCACATCGTGTCTCGGATTGAGGTGGGGTTGACTCGTACACATCAAAAATGACTCATGGATCATTTTTTTAAAGTATCAACACAATCTGAATCCGTTTGTTTGGTTTTCCGTATGTCAGTTGTTGTTTTCATTTAAAATGTTGTCCATTTCAAATAAAAGTGAGACACTTTGAGTGGTACCGGCCACACCGTGCCTCAGTTTGAGGCGGGGTTGACTCGCACATGTCACTTGGGAATTTTTAGTGCCATAAAGTGTGGATTGAAGATCTGAGTGAGTCTAATCCTCTCTTTTCTTCCTCTTTTCGATTATGGTTTGCACTCTTCTCTCATCTTCTTCTGAATCTATAAAACCCTCTTTTCTGTTGGGATTTAGGGTGAATCTTGAAGAGAGATTAGATTAGGATTCGGGGTCCAGGGAGGAGGGTTGGGGGGGCTGTTTGAGAGGCTATTTGGGGGACTGTCCAGGGAGGATGGTGGGGGGCTATCCAGGGGGCTATTTGGGGGGCTGTCCGGGGGCTGTTCAGGGTCCAGGGAGGAGGGTGGGGGGGGGTTGTCCGAGGTCTAGGAAGGTGGGTGGGTAATGTATCTGAAACTCTATCTAGGTATCATACATCAAATTCTGACATGACTACGAACCGCCGCGGGGTGTCATCCTGAATCAAGATCAAATCATGGTATTACTACAGCATGACTGTGGTGTGACCGCAGCGTGACTGCGGCATGACGGCGGTGTGACCGTGGCGTGACCGCGGCGTGACTGTGACGTGTTGGCCCAATACAGCGACATTCGCGGGGCAACATCTTCTAGTCAGGAGTGAAGGGAGCGGGAGGAGGTGGGGCAATATTCCTTCTGTCGCCTCCCTCCCCATTAACTATGGGTGGGTAATGTATCCAAAACTCTATCTAGGTATCATACATCAAATTCCGATAGGGTTGCGAACCGTCACGGGGTGTCGTCCAAGAGTAGGTCCAAATCACAGCATTATCGCGGTGTGACCGCGGTATGACCACGGTGTGACCGCGGCGTGATCGCAGCGTGTTGGCCCGATCCAGCGACATTCGCGGGGCAGCATCTTCCGGCCAGGAGTGAAGGGAGTGGTAGGAGTTGGGGAAACATTCTGGTCATTGCCCCCCCCCCCCATTAACTATGGGTGCGTAATATATCTAAAACTCTATCTAGGTATCATACATCAAATTCCGAAAAGACTTCGAACCGCCACGGGGTGTCGTCCTAGAGCAGGGCCAAATCACGGCACTACCACGGCGTGACTGCAGCATGACCGCGACGTGATCGCGGCGTGACTGCGACATGACCGTAGCGTGACCGCGGTGTGATCGTGGAGTGACCACGGCGGGACCGCGTCATGACTGTGGTGTGATCACGGCGTGACCACAGCGTGTTAGGTCGGTCTAGTGATATTCACAGGGTAGCATCTTCCAGCCAGGTGAGAAGGGAGTGGGAGGAAGGGGGCAACATTCCAGCCATCGCCTCCCTCCCCCATTAACTATGGATGGGTAATGTATTTAAAACTCTATCTAGTTATCATACATATAATTCTGACAGGACTACGAACCGCCGCGGGGTGTCGTCCTAGAGTAGAGCGAAATCACGGCATTACTGCGGTGTGACCGCGGCGTGACCGCTGTGTGTTGGCCCGGTCCAGCGACATCCGCAGGGTAGCATCTTCCGGCCAGGATTTTAAATAAATCTTATTTAGTTGTCCCTCACATTATAGAAACTAATATTATGTTATAAAAAACAGACTCTTGATTCGGGATTGTGGTATGATAAAGATATATATTTTATATTTGTTGTTTTTAAAAGTGGTACTAGGTAGTTGAAACTACTGATTGAGAGTCAAATTATGTAGGTGTATTACTTATCAATGGTATATGAATTTATTGGAACTCTAATAATAAAACTTCAGTCACCTTAAGAAAAATAGAATTTGAGTATGTTTTAAAATCTCAGGATGCAACACAAATCTTATGGGAGAATTCATATATGTAAAAAATTAGATGTGCATCGAGGACAGGAAAGCACCCCAAACAGTGTTAAGATGAATCTTATGGTGGGGAGAACCATAAGCCTGACAGGTGTTAAACAATGACACCATTAGTGTTTTTAGATATATAGGCTCGGGTAAACACCATAACAGTTGGCCAAGAGGCAAAGAAAACACCCAAAACGGGTTTCTCCATAAAATAAGGTCACAACAGACATGATCAAATCAACTATTTAATATGTTATAACAAGGGATCATTGGAAGGTTGTAGTGAGCGGAACAATGACACAACATCTAAAGGGAAACGAAATGAAGGAAAAGAATCATACACCCTAAACTATCACTGTGAGTTTTCATAGACAACGCACCTCTGTTGGAGGGGTTTTATTATAAAAACATGACTTTATTTATCAAATGAAACAATTATATTAAAGAACACTTATTCAAGATATGCAATTCAATATAATTAAGAATAATTAATAAATGAGTTAAATTCAATTTAAAGCATTCTTCAATTAAAGAGGCTATGAGAGGGACTCTACCTCAAGGTGGAACCAAGCCGTCCACTTCAACTCTTAGAGATTTCTAACTAAAAGCTAATGCTCCTCCACTGGGTATATGCACCTTTACACACATACAAGGACACCTATCCCCTATGCACACACCTGCATGGCCATGAGCATGTGCAAGGGGATCCTTGCACATATGCTTATATGCATATATCAGTCTCCACTCACCTGCGTATGCATTTATATATATATACATGGGCACACCCAGCCCCATACGTGCATAATCACTACCATGGGTGACTATACACGTAATGGGGGAACCCACATACATATACTTACTTACCTATCCACACGCAGGTGAGTCGCCCTTAACTTGGCAACTCGAAACCAACAAGCATGGATCAATGCACTACACAATGGATATTAAGAACCTTAAAACACATGAAGGATGCTATATAACCAGTGAGTAACCAACCAATGGCATTAAAGCCTTACCTAGATTGGAAGCGGAGAACCAAATTCACCTGAACCAACACGAAATGATCCAACGCCCTACCAAAAACATAATATGGAGTAAAAAACACTAAATCCCCAAATAAATGAGGTGTGAGACAAGTAGTAACCATATAATATTACCTCGGATCAAAGCCAGTGGACTGAATCAATCTGAACTCCTTCTGGAACCCTTCGCAGAATATAACTACCCTCTGTCCATAGAAAGCAGTCAAAGATCTAAGTGACCAATGCGATAAGGAAAATAAAATAAAAACTAAACTAAAACATACCTGTCTCATGTGACTATACCTATCACCTCCCAACATAACATATAAGTACCACAGCGCCCCATGGGTCAAATCATGTTCCTGAAAGTAAGGGGAAACAGATCAATGTTTCAAAATGATACTATCAAATAGTACATTCCTATTAATTAACAATTACTCTTCCTATTAATGGTATATAATCAATTTGGCCCGAGTTTCAACTTAGATTGGATTTGTTCGATACAAGGGATGAGGCCTTATTATTCTTGGTTTTTATGTTTACACTTAAGATATTTATTTAAAAATGATGCATGTATTTGGCATTGTTATTTATGGTTTTAGTTCTTAGCCTATTGCCATGGGGCCTGTCTACATGAATAATTCTTGGAATGTAGGGTTAAGTTGATATTTATGTGCTTTAATGTGATTGATGTCACTAACGATGAGGATTTAGATCAAGTAAAATATTCCTAAGAGGATTGGGCCTTGTAGTGATAGGTGTGGAAATTGTACATCTAGCGTTTGATGAGGAAATACTTATGAGGATGGATTGGAATCTTGGTAGGTTCTTAGAGTGGGATGGTCCCTCTGAGTATATAAAATGTATTATGAAAGGTTTTACTCCATTTAATGATTCAATAGTTAAACTAAAGAGATGAAGGATGAGATGCTAGTGTGGGTATTGGGTATTTTCAGACAGATTGGTATTATAATGCCAAGAGGCTTGGTGTGATTTAGCTTAGGATGGAACCTGGTTAGTGGGGCTGGGTTATAATACATGATTTTGATGAGGTTCTTGACCAGATTATTGAGAATATAATGTAGATGGGTTCAACATGGTGTGATTTTGTGACTAGGAAAATCATAAGGTGGATAATCCTCTTTGTCTAGTTGGATGATGAGATGTGCATCGAGGCATGGAATAATCCTAGAGAGATGAGACTAGACTATGTGATTGAGAGGATAGACTAGGATAGGTTTGATAGGATTGGGTGAGTGTCCAACCCATGCGAGGATGATACGATGTATGGAGACACTTGGGGTTATTTATTCTATCTCATGGAGACACTTGGGGTTATTTTATGACTCCAACATACTCCAAAAATGTTCCCACACAATGTTTTAGAAAAACAATTCCATCTCATGGAATACCTCAAGGTTCCTCTATCTTCCAATGTTTCCTCACACTCACACATCATGGTATTACAGTATACAAGTGATCTACGTTAACTAGTCAGGATAGCATCACTGCCCTCTGTCCGTAGAAAGAAGTAAAATACCTAAGTGTCCAAAAAGTTAAAGAAAATAAAATAAAAATTAAACAAAAACATACCTGTATCATGTGACTATACATGTCACCACCCAATATATAAGAACCACACCACCCCATGGGTCAAATCATGTTCTTACAAGCAAGAGGGAAATAGTTCCATTTAATAATCTCTTCATTTTTCATTATGTTCTTTATATATCATGTTGTTGGAAACACCATACTAGTACACTTACCATTGAATATACACATATTCTACATTAGTTGAGTTGAAGATTGTGCACATAACCCTCTTCACTATGGAAAGAACCTCAGAGGTACCATAATCAATGTTTAGTAGTTGATCCTACTCTTGAACCTGGTTGGGCACCAGTCCATGAACCATATGGTCTACTTGGTCATGAGGGTATAAACCATTTCATTATACTATACTAAGAATAAATGTGTTGGTATTTTTTCTACCAGAAATGGGAATTTCTCAAGGATTGAGTGCCAATCGACTTCAGTTCCTAAGTTAATGGCCCCTTAACTATCCGTAGATGTCAAGGGGTGTCTCCCATGGGTGTCTTGTGGTGTGTAGTGTCTATCTATGATTTTTGTGGTTCTTCCGTATTGTGGAAAATGTGTATTGCATGGTCAGTTTAATAAATGCATTAGTCAATTGAAAAATACACCCATAGTCAATAGAGATATACCCACTTTTGATAGAGAATACCATCCAAATAACCGAATTGGAAATCCAAGACCACTATTTTACTTTACCAATTCTAATTACATAAAATATGCAGCACCAACTAATGTTTTACGAACCAATCAATTAAAGGGAAATAAACTCCTCCAAATAACCCATAAAATCTCATATAGCATCACTCACCTCCAATTAACCCACATCATTTCACATCTTAATGATGATACAACCTCATCACATATATATCATGATTAAAAAACAAAATTCAACATAGTATAAGGTCTAATAGGAGTCTATAGAGGAAAATATGAGGTTTTTAAAAAATCATGAACTTTTCTGGAAGACTCTATTTTGAAAAAATTTACAATTTACCCAATAATTCACCACACCATGAGTTGGTTACTACCCAAAACTCTACAAAATGAATGATTAATATGAATGGTTATCCTAACGATGAACCTAACAATGCATTCCTTATTGCCTCATTTTTTTTAAAAGAAGACTAATTCTTACCTGGAAGTACCCATCAAAAACCCTGGTGGGGGGAGAGGGAGCCAAGAGAGGGGGACGTCCCACAGGGTGTTTGGCCATGGGGGGTCTCACGCGCGAATGGAGAGGTGGTTGGGGGACATCAGAGGAGGAGATTGAGCCAAGATGGTAGGGGATGTCGCTAAGAGAGGGAGACGAGAGGGGTGGGGGGAACGTCGTCGGGAGCCGAGAGGGGAGGGGGACGTCGTTGTTGGAGAAGAATCCGAGAGGGGAAGGGGAATGTCACCGGAGGAGAGGGAGGGGGCCGGGAGGTGGAGGCGGAGGTCGGGAGGCGGAGGCGGAGGCCGAGAGGAGGTCAAGGTCGGGGAAGGGAGGAGTGCACGGGGATGAAATGTCATGATGGAGCCCTAAATTGGGTATATTTTTTCCAAACGGTTAATAAAAACTGTGGGTAATAGTTTTCTTTCCCAACGGTTTTCTTAAACTGTTGGAAAAACCTAACATATAACAGCCTATGCCAACAGTTTACTAGAACCGTTGGTATAGGTTCTTTTTTCCAACGGGTTTTCTAAATCGTTGGGAACAAAGTGTTGGTATAGGCACGATTTCCAGTAGTGCTTGTTGGGACCAATTTGTGTATGAAGATTGTATTTTTTTCAACAGTTGTCAATGTTGGTTAAAATGAAGAAGGATATGAAGAATGAATCCAAATTTAATGGAGATTGGCTGAAATGAGGATTCCTGGATAATTGTTATACAATCATAGCATTGGATGTCATGCTTGGGAATTTCTCCATAAATTCAAATCAGATGATGCTTTACTAATTTTTATTTCACAAATATCATAAGTTAGGATAACTTATGATCCAATCCTTATGAATGAAATAGGGATTAAAAGTTGATTCCAGTCATATTCAGTTTTGATTGGAATGAGAGATGCTAGTGGAAGACATGGAAGTTGTATTACTTTCCATTAAAAATTTGACGATGCTAAAGGTGTTTGATAAAAGACTATATATCATGATATATATGGTTTGTGATGAAAGTAGTTGTTTGTTGAATACTCTAGATGATAATGAAGTAGCATTGGTGTTCTTGTCGAAACAGATTTTAAGGTGTTGTTGTTTCATAGTGTTTTCCAAATTTTTGGGGCTGAAAATTGGGATATGGAGAAATGTGATTTTGGAAAAGAATGATGCGTGCAAGTTTGAAGATGGCCTGGTATGTAGTCTGAAAGTGTATTTTCATGATCCTAACATTAAAATATGTTAAAGAAGAGGCTTGGTCAAAAGATTGGTTTTTGTGCGCAAGATTGAAGGGAGTTTGGAATGTTGCGCGCAAGGCATGATTCGAGGTCAAAAATTCGAAAAATGGAAAAGGCATGAAGTGCGCGAAATATTCAATAAGTGAGTGAAATATGAGGTTGGTTTGAAAGATACTTACGTGTCCAATGTGACTTCAAATGGGTTTTTGTGCGATGTGTTAGTATCTTGTGTGACACATCGTGGTTTTTGCGCACGGGGGTCAACAAGGTCTATAAATAAGAGGTGACCCCCTCACATTTTTCAAGATTAAAACTTATAGAAATATCGAGCTCTGAGGTGCGAAAGAATTTTAATTAAATGGTAGTGTGTGAAAGAAATATAGTTTCATGCTAGAAGAGAGTTGCGTGTAAGATTGAAGTTGCGCACAAGAGGTGTTTCGCAACAAAATTCAAATCTTGCGCACGTCTCATAAAAGTTGCGCGCAAGACACCTAAAAGGGTGCGTGAAAGATTTGGGTTCTTTTCACGTATTCAATTGTGTGTAAGATAGTTCTTACCATATTCTGGGTTGGAAAGTGAATATTTTTACTTCAGATAATACACATGTTCAATTGTAAAGAAGCAATAAAATATTGTAATTCTCTATTTATGCTAAGAGGGTGCACACACACTTGAGGATTATCTCACAAGTACTAAAAGAGTGAAATTTCATATCCTACTCATTATATTCCACATCAAAGGATTGTTTTCTAGTGTATTGGGTGGTACTGGATTATTTCCTTACCATACCAAGGACATATCTACTCTTGTTGAGTAGTAAACCTTATAAATATCGTGTTCTTGTGGTTGTGTGTGTTCAGTAGGGAAAGAACTATTTAACAGGGGGTGAAGGTTGTTTTAAAAATGGAAACATAAAAGAAAAATATATCACTGATTCACCCCCTCCTCCTCTCAATGATACTTGGATCCTGACTGGGTAACTTCACATTCTTCCTCTGAGTGAGGTGGTTGAGCTTCCGAGATGGGGAGATCTTTGAGATTTATCTCATGGGGTGGTTATTAAAATTACCCCTATTCATTTTCTCTATGATTTGTTTTTGGATTTTATAGGATGATAATTTTTCATGAGATGTCTAATGTAAGGGTCCAGATCCATTTGGACCAACCCTTTGCATGTTTATGAGTCTTGTGGTGCTCGGAGGAGGCTTGAAAGTATCCTGGAGGTGTTGGCTGCTGAAAATTCTAGAATATGGAGATTACACACTATGTAATATTTACATGTTGTGCAAATTAGGTTCATGGATTGTTAAGTATGGTTCATGGGATGTTTCATGATGTGAGTTTTGGGGTTAAATAATAAAAGGTGGTTCATTTTTCAGTGAGAACCAAAGCCCAAAATTTATACGGCATGTAAATGGTTTACACGCTGTGTAAATATCCTGTGCAGTGCTTTAATAAAAGGTTTCAATGGATTAGGGGTTTCTCAAACCCTATGATACCTCTCTTTTTCTAGAATCCAGTGGATCCCTTCCTTGTAATTTTTAGATCCCTTCTATGGGGATTAATCCTTGGGATTCCATCTTCAATCTGTGGTGACCCAAGTTGATCTAAAGTGTGTTCTTCCTTCATTTTCTAGTGGGTTCTCCCAATTTTATCTCATTTACTCCTATAACTTTTCACCATTATATGAAATATTATCTACCATGTTTTTAATGGGGTTTCCTTGGCTGGTTGTGGGTATGTGTTTTCCATGGTTTCCTCAGGTGGATGTGGTTCTTATGGGAGAGGTGATCAGAGATCCATAACATGGTCCGTTCTTGTATGAAGAACATTGATAGATTTTGAGGTAGGGTATTTGTTTCTTATATTTTTAAGTGAAATTGTAAATTTATCATGATTTCTCTCTTTGGATAGAAATAGAATAAACCTAATAAATATTGAACCAGATTAAAGGGATCGGTTTTGATCTCATGTTGACAATGTTGTTGCTTTGTACCATGATAGTGGTTTTCTTCATGATTTTCTAGATAGTGTGATATTTATACCATTCTTTATTAGAACGTTTGTTTATGATATGTATTAGCATTTTGTTCTTAATGGAAAATTGGTAAATAACATAAATCCAGAATTAATTGATAATTAATTAGATTGATAAATAAAATAAGAGGCATGTTTGTAATCTGGTGGTTGATGTAATTTGATGATAATAAAATTGAGGCAATGTGCATGTCTAATTAAATTTAATATTTCATATGATTAATATAATTGATAAATAATGTAGATTATGTTAATTCTTTTTGATAATAATTGAAAATTCATGTTAATTGAGAATGGTACTTATCTAGGTTTGTCGAAACAAGAATAAATTCTAAGAGCGTGTTTTTCCTTTTATAGCTTGTTATAGCTTAATGCCTTAGGTTTCCCATAGTTGGAACCTGTAAATAAATGAATTGGTAAAGTCAATATGGAATAAGAACTATTTAAGTGATAAAGATTTTTTTCTAGGGATTTAATTTCTTATTTTCTTTAGAAGACCGAGTTCCTTGTTTTAGAGTCGTGAGAGCTCATTTACATGAGAAGGATGGATGCCTTATTTTGAGGTCCTAGTTTCCCTATTGATTTCTTGTTTGTTACTAATACTTTTATGATGTGATTTGGATATGAGACTTATGATGTGATCCTGATACTGATGATCCTAGAGGGATAATGTGTGATATAGGGCAGGGAGGCATGGATGAGATGTGATCCTAGTATGGATGATCCTAGGATGGCTGAGTGATATGTAGGAAGGGAGGCTTAGATGATGTGGTAGAAGCTGATGTCTGTGATGGAGAGATGCGTCAGTATATGAATGTGGGTTTCAAGGATAGAATCAGAGGATATGTAATGGGTTAAATATAGGCTTAACCATTAATGAGATGATGAGAGTTGGTATGCTCACTTATGAATCTGTTTAAAGGATGATGGCCAAGTTTCTTGGTTTGTATGCATTCCTTTCCCCACTGCTTGAGGTAGCTGGAGGTGATTGGTTGCATGTTCACTCTTGGTGATAGCATAGGATGGTTTTCCTAGATTACATAGATTATGGAATAATGCTAACAATGAATTAAATAATTCTTAACCCATGGGTTTGGTTGATGATGGAATGAAAATGCTAAAAGCTGTTAATCTTGATAAACCATATACTTTGTTTGGATTATTCCCGGAGGTCATGAAGCTTTACTCTGATGATTAATGTAATGAAATGTAATTTAATATGGAATAATTTTTATGGTTAATTAATTTATAATGAATTAATTAAGACGTGGAAAATGATAAAAAAAATTAATGTAACTTTTTAAATGTTTGTTTTCTTATAGGATGTATGGTCTTAGCAATGGCATCTAGGAGTGCAAGTGATGTTAGATATGGATGAGTAGAAGACTAGGTTATTTCCATAGTGTGGTTGTGATATATATTATATTATGTATATTATGTGATTCCATACACTACTCCAACCACATTGGCTAGGGATACTGACATCCAGTGGACTCTAGGAGGGTATTTTCCCCAATATCTTGGTGGGAGGATGGATGGATTATTGCCCCCTCTAGCCCTGCTCTCTTCTCTTGGTAGTTACTTGTGTTGGTGTGCATGGTGGTTAGTTTTCCCATATATGTGTGTAGACTTTTGTGATGGCTTGTGTTTATTTCACACACATGTATTACCAGATATAGTATCCAAAGTATTATTATAGGTATGACGTGTATAGGTTGTGATGTATTGAGGTACTTACTCGATGTATGGGTTGTAATGTCTTGAGGTATAATACCCAATGTTTGATATAAGTCATATAGGCTATAGTGGCTACCAGAAACTACTTTTTTAAAATATGGATATGTAATATGGGATTATGTGGTTATGTGATGCATAAGGTGCATGTTTTTATTCCTTTTCCTAGTGTCTTTAGGTTGGCTTACTTTTAGAGAGAGATGGATTAGGGCGTACGACGTTAGGGCGAAGAGGAAAACTAGTGGGGAAGAGAGAGTGGGTTACTCTTGGTGTTTTATTATTATATTATATTCTCTCTTGTATGTGATACTTTGTGAGAGATAGCCATGGTGAGGCTGAGAATTTAGTACACCTATTTAGGTGATGAGTTAGTTTCACTATTGTTTTATGTGCTTTAACATTCTTTCTTTATCTTTTGCATGAAAGGCTCTAGAGAGGATCATACTAAGTATACTATTATTCTCACCCTACATATTTATAAATTTTTTTCAGTTCATCTAGAGCAGGATGGTGATCTGGATAGATATTACTATCTTAGGTTTTATCATGAGTTATTTGGGATTTATGGTCACTATTTTCTTTACCTTTTTGGTACTTGTAGTTTTTTTTTCAATTGTTTAGTACTATATGGCATTTCATGTTTTCACTTTGTTTTTCTTTTATATATATGTCTGACCATGTTTTGGTTGCTTTATCCTTCTTATCTATCTATTATGTATGTTTATCTTAGAGGGTAATGCCTCTCATATGCATATTTATTATACCCTCAGTGCTAGTCACCAACCCAGGGCCTACTGGATGTGGGACTCAATCAGTCACCATATCTCTCCTCCCATTGCAGTATCTTTGTGGAGAGGAGGGGGTAATGAAAGAGGATTTCATACAATTCGTATGAAGTATCATATCAAATATGTTGAAGGGAAAATAAAATTTCAACCACCACAGATGTATGCACACCTGATAAACCAACAATCATAGGATTCGTTTATTGGTCTTCATGAGGAGACATATTTTTAGGTACTTTTTAACTG
Source organism: Viscum album (assembly GCA_963277665.1). Classification (NCBI taxonomy): domain Eukaryota; kingdom Viridiplantae; phylum Streptophyta; class Magnoliopsida; order Santalales; family Viscaceae; genus Viscum; species Viscum album. Next base: position 2,002,551,807 of record OY728164.1, on the reverse strand, counting down.
GAAATACATTTCTTGAAAATACATTTATTAATCAGTTTTATTAAGAATTATTAATTTATGAAACATCAACTAGGTTCTAAAAATAGGTAGTGCATAGAAAAACCAATGTACCCCAATAGTAATGTAATGATGGGGTACTCTTCACTTGAAAAAAATGGTACATATATTAAATATACAATAATAATTTTATGAGACATGAAACAACAACATAATTATGTTCTTTTTTTATATGTAGATTGATGAATCAAAATCTAAAGACACTTTCATCCCATATCATCTATGATATATGGAGGCACGTGTAAATAAATACAGAATACTAATAAATGAAAATGCAAAAAAAGTGTGGGAAATATGTGTAAATATGACATAATAAAAAAATTGCTTTTAATCAGTAATACATAACACCAATTACTTATTTTACTATATTTTTTATCTAACTTAGACACAAGAATCATCATCGACTTTACCTAATGAACAACTAATCTCAGTGGCATTGATGTGACTAGAATAGTATTGTTGTGTCAGATGTGTGGGTTTTGGGGTATCACCCCGAACATATTTTGAGAAAAAAATGAACATGAGGATAAAGATAAGAAAATGGAAGGGATTCATGAATGATTATCTGATATAGAAGAAAAACTTAATTGGCAGTCATATTTGTTAGAAAATGTTAAGGGGTGGAATCAGAGAGAATAAAAAACACAATAACAACAACAACAAAATATTTGAATATCCCCTACCCACCCCCACCTACATTAAGGTGATCCATTCCCCTCAAAGAGTTGTCTTGGAAGAATTGATCAATATTTTTATAATTTTTTCTATGAAATGTGAATCATCCAAACACTGATATATTTTCTGCACTGATATTCTACAGGTTGAAAATTATTTTGATTTAAATCTATCAAAACCCACTCATCTCCTTATTGTGATGGGTACCATGTACAATATCCAAGGAGTTATTCTACACAATAAAGAACTCTCAATTGTTCATGTGAGAGTGGGGATTCACATAGGTCACGAGATGAGCATCAAGTTTCATTTTCCACTTGATGATGTATATATTCATACGATCGAGCGAAATATTGGAACATTCATATAATGGCTATTAGATCTTGTAAAAATATAGGTCTACAAGGAGGTATTCATTTCCAATTTATTTTTTATAAAAAACCTTTAAGAATTAATGAAAAAAGGCCTAAATTGATGAATGTTATTACAAACGAAAAAATGTAAGGGGTAAAATAGAAGGTTGAATAAAACAATCTAAAGGATAAACCAGCCAATAGAAAATATATTCACAAATTACCTCTACCCTGACCATTCATCTTCTAAATTTACTAACATTAAGGTTTATGTGGATATAGCATAAGAAATTGGTGATATAACCACAATTTATTTTGAATAAAAGATATATAGAGAGGTCATTACAAACTATATTGGTCTTGAGAATGTAAATGAAATCCTAAAGAATGAATGTATAAGAATCTTGGCTATAAATTTACACATGAGTTGTATTTTCATGATTTTTTTTCCAATAGCTGATCAAATATGTTAATTATGAATAAATACTATTCATAATTTTTTTAGTTGTATATATCAATAATATTTTAAGGGAAACCCCTATGAATAGAAATTTGTACTCATTATTACTCACATGACATCTAAAACATTATTCTCATTGGAACCAAATCAATATGGACTAATAGTGGACAAACTAGCCATAATGTTTGGAAGAAAATTTACAGATAATAGAATCTTCTTAATACCCATGATGAAAGGGTAAAAATATACAATTTAATCATATCAAATATATTTTTGTTCATTTCATTAATTATTACATTTTGTTTTTTAGGCAGTATTGGTTACAAATTGAAATCAATTTGGATACTCCAAATATTAATTTTCTGGATTAAATGCATGGATACCCAACAAACTGACCACACGTGATGACGTTTATCAATTTTTAATACACTACATGCAACATTTTATAGATAAAATTCAAGTTATACATTTTATATTATGTTTTATTGAACATTTTTTATAATAGTGTGGTGTTTAAATATTGTAAAAATCATGGTATGAGGACATTCCATGATCACCAAAAGATTATGGACTTATAAAAATGGATAATTATTAGGGTATATACAATAACATTCCACTATCAAAACAAATTACTTATTTTTATCAATGTTTTTTCAGTGCCCAGAATAAACTAATTCCAAAGATTGTGGTTTTTATATTTGTAAATTTATGAAATATATTATATTCCATTAACAAACTAACTTCCCTGAAGAGGTATTTCCAATAATAATTACAATTTCATTTTAAATGTTTATTAATCCTTTTTTATTTATAATTTTCCAATACTACTAGGACTATCGACATCCCTCATATTCAAAATAGTAAATATATTTGTTTATAAATGAATGGGAATAAAAAATGGTGTCAGATTGTATACATACATAATGAAGAGTTGAAATAGAGATCGTGCGCTCAATAAGGTTGATGCACTCATTATGATGCACTTTTCTTTTTATTCTACAATGCATTTAACATTCTGGGTTATCAAACAACAATATTGTTAGATAATCTCAAATTATGAATGAATTAAAAAATACAAATACATGGTGTGATGTGTAAGAATCAACCACACTACAATCTAATATAAGGTATGCCTGATATGACTTGAAGTGTATGTTTTTAGTTTCAAATTTACATTTTAGTTTAAAACACACATCACATACTCATAATTGAGAAAACACATTCAGGTTGTTTTTATACTTTATTAAAATGAACCATAAGTCATTTATGATATATAGAAATCAACCAAACCTCAATTTGATATAATGTGTGTTCGATATGACTCAAAGTGCATGTTTTTAGTTTAAAATTGAAATGTTAGTTCAAAACACACATCAAATACTCAAAACTGAGAAAACACATTCATATTATTTTGATACTTTAGGAAAATGATCCATAAGTCATTTTGGATCTTTAGGAATCAGAAACACCTCAATCTGATAGATAGTGTACCTGGTATGACTCAAAGTGTCCATTATCAGTTTAAAATTTATATTTTAGGTCAAAACATGTGCCACTCACTAAAAAATGAGAAAACATTATTGGATTGTCTTGATAATTTTGGAAAAATGATTCATAAGTCATTTGTGATGTGTGTGAATTAATCTCACATCAAACTAACACATGATGTGATTGACATGACTCAAAGTGCATGTTTTCAGTTTAAATTGACATTTTAGTAAAAAATATACATGACATACTCAAAACCAAGAAAATGTATTCAAATTAATTTTACACTTTAGAAAAATTATCCTTAATTCATTTTTAATGTGTATGGATCAATTGAACATCAATCTGACACACCATGTGACCAGTATGGATCCAAGTGTTTCTTTTTATTTAAAATTGATATTTTAGTTCAAAACACATGTCACATACTCAAAATTGATAACACACATTCAGATTATTTTGATACTTTAGTAAAATTTTCCATAATTCATTTTTTATGAGTAGTCATTATCCACAAATAAATCTAATACATAGTGTTCTCAGTATGGCTCAAACTATGTGTTTTGAGTTTAAGAATGACATTTTAGATCAAAACATGTGTCACGCACTAAAAATCAAGAAAAAATGTTTGAATTATCTTGATACTTTAGAAAAATAATTTATAAGTCGTTTTTTATTTGTAGGAATTAGTCTCAGGTCAAAACGATACACGATGTGACCAGTATGACTCAAAGTGTGTCTTTTCAGTTTAAATTTTCATTTTAGTAAAAAAGTAACATGGATTACTCAAAATCAAGAAAATTAATTTGGATTGTTTTTATACTTTATAAAAATTATCCTTAAGTCATTTTTTATATGTAGGAATCAACCGCATGTTAATACAATGCACGGTGTGAATGGTATGTCTCAAAGTGTGTTTTTATTTAAAATTTATAGTTTAGATCAGAACACAAGTCACATACTAAAAACTAAGAAAACTTATTCATATTGTTTTTATAATTTATTTAAATGATCAATAAATCATTTTTTATGTATAGGAATCAATCGTACCTCAATATAATACATGATGTGCCTGGTATGACTCAAATTATGTGTTATCAGTTTAAAATTGACATTTTAGTTCAAAATATGTGTCACTCGCTAAAATCCAATAAAACATACTCATATTGTCTTGATTCATTACAAAAATTATTAGTAAGACTTTTTTATGTGTATGGATCATCCATACATCAAAATGACACATGAGGTGACCGGCATGACTCAAAGTGTGTGTTTTCATTTTAAATTGAAATTTTAATAAAAAAGGCATGTGTCATACTCAAAATTGATAAAAAAGCATTCAGATTATTTTCATACATTAGGAAAACAATCCTTAAGTCATTTTTAATGTGTAAGAATCAACCACTCATCAATATGATGCACAGGGTGACCAGTATGACTCAAAGTGTGTTTTTATTTAAAATTGACATTTTAGTTCAAAACACACATCACATACTCAAAACCAAGAAAACACATTTAGATTATTTTTATACTATAATACAAAAATCCATAAATAGTTTTAGAAATATAGGAATCATCTGCACCTCAGTCTTATATATGGTGTGACTAGTATGAATCAAAGTGTCTATTATTAGTTTAAAATAGATATTTTAGTTTAAAACATGTTTCACTCACTAAAAATCAATAAAGAACACTCAAATTGACTTGATACTTTATGAAAATAATTCATAAATCATTTTTTACGTGTAGGAACCAATATCACATCAAACTGACACATGATGTGACTGTTATGACTCAAAGTGCATGTTTTCAATTTAAATTTACATTTTAAAAAAGACACGTGACATACTAAAAACCAACCAAACACATTCTTATTTATTTTTATACTTTAGGAAAATTATCTTTTAAGTAATTTTTGATGTTTTAGGATCAACTTCATGTCAATCTGACACACCATGTGACCGGTATGACTATAAGTGTGTATTTTTTATTTAAAATTGACAGTATACTTCAAAACATATGTCACATACTCAGAACCAAGAAAACACATTAGTATTGTTTTTATAATTTATGAAAATGATCCATAAGTCATTTTTGATGTGTACAGATTATTCTCTTATCAATTTGATACACTGTGTACCCGGTATGACTCAAACTGTGTGTTTTGAGTTTAAAAATGACATTTTAGTTCAAAACATGTGTTAGTCACTGGAAACTAAGAAAATGATTTCAAATTGTCTAGATACTTTAATACAATTATTCATAAGTCATTTTTGACATTTAGGAATCATTATCACATCAAACTGATGCATGATGTGACTGGTATGACTCAAAGTGCTTTTTTTAGTTTAAATTGACATTTTAGTAAAAAATACATGTGACATACTCAAAACTAAGAAAGCGCATTTAAATTATATTGATAATTTAGGAAAATAATCCTTAAGTAATTAATGATGTGTAGGAATCAACTGCACATTAATCTGATGCACGGTGTGACTGGTATGACACAAAGTGTGTTTTTATTTAAAATTTATATTTTAGTTCAAAACACAAGTCTTGAAATCAAAACTAAAAAAACATTCAGATTATTTTGATACTTTAATACAACGATCCATAAATCATTTTTTATGCGTAGGAATCATCCAAAACTCAATTAATACACAGTGTGACCGGTATGACTCAAACTATTTAGTTCAAAAAACACATGACATACTCAAAAAATAAGAAAAAACATTTGGATTGTATTTATACTTTAGTAAAATAATCCATAAGTCGTTTTTTCATGTAGGAATCAGCTTCACCTTAATACGATACACGGTGTGACTGGTATGACTCAAATTGTGTGATTTCGGTTTAAAATGATATTTTATTATTATATTGTTTCATATTTATATTTAATTTATTTCTTTATATTATTAATAACATAAGTTTTTTTCTTATATAGGTGGTTTCTTTTACTCTAATTGGGGTGGTTTTTTCATCAATTGATACCATGATCAGGATTTTTTTAGAGGGGTTCGGGTGCCAAAGATAATAAAATCATTGATGTTTTTAAATGTTTGTGTTAAATTGTACTTTATTATGTAATTATACAAAACAATGTTTCAAATGTCTATAATATAGTGTTTTTCCTTGTATTTTTTATGTAATTTTTATTTTAATTAAATTATAAATTTTTCATATACATGTATTTACTGTTTTAATTTTTTGTAACTTTAATATAATATTGCAACAATATGGCCTTCTTAAGTGCTAGAAATTGTGCTGATAAAGGGTGTCTCCTTTTAATGGTTCTTAGGACAACAACACTTTTCTAGATCTATTAAATTACTTTTCTATAATTTTCTATAGCCTAATCTATAGTAGTTAATATACCCTTTATCAGTGTTTTTTAGAACTGTTAAATGGTGGTCTTTATCAGTGCTAAATAAAAGTGCTGATAAAGGATGGCCTTTATGAGTACTAAAAAAATAACTCATAAAGGGTTCCTTTATCATCACTTTTATCTAGAACTGGTAAATTCTATCACTGTTTATTGCACATTTTGTATTAGTGTAGTCCATGGTAGGGTGATGGTTCCATCTTCTATGATAGGGGAGATGATGAGACATTCTCATACTTCACAGTGGAAAATGCACTCAGGTAAACCAAGATGTATCACGATGTCAAACATAATTTATGGTGGCCCTACATGAAGAGATACATTTCAGGTTTGGTCACCCATTTTATGACATGTAAGAGGATCAAGGTCGATCATCGAATACCTGTAAGGTTTCTCCAATCAATTTTAATGCCTATGTGGAAGTGGTATAAAGATGATGATGGACATTTTAACTAGGTTTCCAAGGACCCTGAGAGGTCGAGACACCATTTGGGTGGTAGTGGATCAGTTGACCAAGGTGGTTCACTTCATACCAATCCAAGATATGAACTTGGTGGTTGATCTAGGAATGATCTTTGTTTAATAGATCGTGTGGATTCATGTAGTGACTTTGAATGTGGTATCGGACGGAGTCGTATGGTTTGCATCGCGATTTTGGAAACACTAATAAAAGGAGTTGGGTACTCAGTTGAAATTGAGTATGAATTTTCATCCCAGGCTGATGGGAAGTTAGAGAGAAAAATTCATAATTTAGAGGATATGATTAGAGCATGTATTCTATATTTTGGAGTTGCTTTATGCGATCACTTGGATATAGTAGAGTTAAACTATAATAACAATTTCCATTCCTTGATTCATATGGATCCATTTGAGGCTTTGTATGGATTTCCATGTCGCTCACCACTATGTTGGCATGAAGCACATGAATCTTTAGTTTTTGTTCCAAGTATGATACATGAGTCCTTAGAGTTCATGTGGATGATTTGGAAATAGATGTTTATGGATAAGAACTGGTAGAAGTATTATGTTGACCAAAGGATACAACCCTTGGAGTTTATTGTGGGTGATGAGGTCTTCTTATGGGTGTCCCTGTAGTTAGGGAATGGGTATATGAGGAGGCAAGAAAATTTGGCATTATGGTATGATAGGATGTTTGAGGTCGTTGAATGCATCAGAATGGTGGCCTATCAGTTGGATCTTCCTCCGTGATATCAAGTTATGAACAATGTGTTTTACATGTCTTGACTTCAAAGTATGATCTTGATCCTACATATGTTCTTGACTATGAGGATGTTGAGATGGAGCTGAAATCATATTTTGTAGAATGAAATGTTTAGATATTGTACTAAAGTGACAAAGTTCTGTGAGGAAATACTATTCCTCTTTTTTGGGTTTTATGTTAGAATGGGCTTATTCAAGAAGATATATGGGAGTGGGAAGGTACCATTTGGGCATAGTGGCCTGAGTTATTCGAGAAGATCTCTGGGGATACTTCTTGAGGATTATAAGTTATAAGAGGGAGATATTTTTTGACACCTATATTTTAGGTATGTCTCTCTTCATCATTTATATAACTTTTGAGCATGTTTTTAAGTGGTTAGATGTGGTTTAGAGGCATTTAGGAGGTTAGAAATAGGCTTAGGTAGGGTAGGTGGACATTTTGTAACTTCAAAAGTTATATAATGCTCATAGATCAGTTTATGAGGATCCTAGGTAGAAGTAATTATTCCCAAAATCCACCATCCAGTTAGTAGTTCTCCTGGACATAACCAAATCTACCCATCATCCACCAAGTAGCTGGTGGTGTTCAACGTAGCATGGTGAGGACACTGGGTTTATAAGTGTTTTTCTTAAAACTCATCCTCTTCTCACATTTTATCATTCTCCCCTACTCTATTCAACTCCTAACCCCCTTGGGATACTCTCTGATGATTTTTATTTTCTCTCCCTCCCTTCTAACACCTTTGTTCAACACCTGAATGATGAATTAGTCTTGCACTTCCAATATGATGAGTCCTTCCTTACTCTAAAACAATCATATTATCTTATCCATGATCAAAACCAGTTATATTATTTATGTTTTGATCATATATATAGGTTTTGGTATGGTCTAATGAGGTTTTAATTTAACATTGATAAAATTAGAACCTGAATTTAAGGATTTTGTGTTTGTGCATTAATCAAACCAAGATTATTGTTGGCAGCGGATCATATCAAGTATGTCTAACCTTAACCTACCTTTAGGTTGTTTTTTCTTCTAAAAATTTATCCTAGGATTCTAAAACATGTCAATTCTAGTTTGGTTCTAGGATATGGTGGTGCTTTTGGACTCAAACGACGGCCCTTGCTACTAATCATTGTTGCACTTAAGGTAGGAAGTTCTTAATATTGAAGCGTGTTATATGGGTTATTAGAATTATTTTTTGGTGCATGTGTGTGTCCTGTGAGAACTATGTTTTATGTTTTTTCACATATGGACTTTTATGGTTGTAACTGTTACTTGTTATGATGTGATGTTTGATCTGTCATCATGTATTCATGTTTTTCATGTGTTTTTCTCATTGTGATTTTTTGTTAATGTGGGTCACTCCATATGGATTATCCCCCTCAAGAGGGATGTGTGAGATATTGATCGTCATGTACTTAGGTTATTCCTTCCTACAGGATGTGGAAAAGTTGTTTTTTAAACTATCTCGTCATAGAGAGGATGTGTTAGACATGGTCGGTTGATGTTTTTTTAGACATGGTTGTGAAGAGGGTAGAGTCAGTCTTTGAGGACCCTACATATGTATTTTTCTTGGGTGATATACTTGTTATTTATCTATAATATTTTTACTTTCATGGAATTCACTTATATCTCTTATTAACTTATGTTAAAGGTCATTTGTGGTGTCCTGCTGAGTTTTGTACTCACACCCTACATGGGAATTTTAGTATGCTTGTAAATTTAAGGATTGGGGATACGGTGAAGGGAAAGGGCCCTGCAATGGATGGTTGAGAAGGTTGGATGGATAATTTTGGTTGTTGTTGGATGGAGGTCAGGCCAAATGTCTACTACTGCCTTTATTTGTTGGTTATACCATGTAATTTGGTTCTTTTTTTTAGCTTGGTTTTGTATCTAACATGTCATATTGATATCTCATGGGTTGGTATTTATTGTTTACTCTGATATGTTGATGATTATTTATTTATTCATTATTTATTTAGTATTGGTTATTGCTTCCTTATTGGTACTTTGATGCTTATATAGTACCATAGGCATGGCATCCTCATGGTGTTCTCCAGACCCTCGCCACTCACTACTGGAAACTTAGACTATACCCACAAATGTATACCCATGGTTTATAGAAACCATGTATATAGAGTGGTTGGAATATGTATATATCAATGTTTTATGTAAACCATTCATATAGATTGGTTATCCCAATGGTTTTAAAAAAAATTGGTATATTTTGTGCTATACCAATAGTTTTTTAAAACCATTGGGATAAAATTCTCTCAAATCCCTTGGCCTCCCACTCTCCCCACTCACTCATGAGCCCCATTCTACCCTCACCCAAGGTTCAGTTGATTCTCCTCTCCTCCTATGTTCTCCCCTAACTCAATTTTTTTTTATTCTGGTCTTCTTTGACATAAAATTAGTGAGTTCTGAATACTTATCATATTTTATTGACTATTGTTTTCATTTTTATCTATGTATGAAAATCTAACCAAGATACAGTTAGGTCACAATTATTATGAATTATTTTAAATAAGGTTATTTTATATTATTATTTTTTATAGTATTTCATAATAAATGTGATTTTAATAGATATATTTTTTTGTTTTAATTTAGTTATCCACTACTTTTACATAAATTCAATACAATATTTTCATAATATATATTAACTGATTATGAAGTTAATTAATGTAGTAATTTTTTTGTTTTATTAATTTATTAGGGGTTATTTTATATCCTATGATTATATAGAATAATTCATGAGTTACCTTTACTTAGATTAGTATACCCTTACATAGCCTTTAGTTTTTCCTGCTTACCTTTACATCGGTCAGTATACACTTACACATGTTAGAAAGTTAGTCATACCTTTATATAGGTATTGCATATATTGAACGAACCTTATGTAAATTATTTAATGGAATGCTCTTAACCTTACACGTGGCTGAGGAACATACCACTTTAAGAGCTAGTTGACACTACTATCAATCCATTTATTCCAATTTCACTACAATTAATTATTCTTTCAAATGAGGCTAAGTAAATTTTATAATCCAATATTTATCTACCCTTAATTTTTTGAACCTCTAGACACAACTTGTTGAAACCACTTTGTTGGTAGAATTTTTTTTTCAAGTAGCTTCCTAGTATCTTGAAAAACACTCAGATGATACCAACATGTTAGTTTATAATAAATCACTTGAAAGGCTTTCTAAATATCCTAACTTCATTAGTAAAACTGAAACTTATATTTGAAACCTGAATCACTCCAAAATAGGCTTTAAATCCAATATATATTTAATATTTCAGTAGATTTGTATATATTTCTACATGTATAATCAAATTCACAATGTTCTAAATTTAATTTATGATTTTTGAAATTTCATAATTATCTATAAATTTAATTTCATCATGCACTCTTATATTTGTAATACTCCTTTTAATGAACACGTGTTTAATACCCCCATATATTGTATCTACCCTTTCACCCTAAATAAATCCATTTATCATATTTAACAATAAAGTAAAATGGGATAGGGGTACCTCTGATATCCTCATGTTAATGATTGTGGTTTTTTTTATGAACTGACTCTTCTATTATAATCTTCATCCAAGCCTTTCTAGTTGCTATTTTTTTGCAAAACCACTTGTGATTATTCCACTTATGATGTTCAATATGAGATTATTTATCCTTCTTGGCTTGTTTTCCTTCACCATTATGAGACTAATCCCACTAATAATTGTCTCTTCTTTTGATACATTTTTCTTGCACCCTTCAACATGTTTCATATTCTAATGGAAGGATATTCTAAAAAATTTGACCTATTTCCTTGTGGAGTGATATATGAGATCATTAACGAATAATTTTTACTTTTCTTCTTATTTTATATCCATAAGATTCACTTAAAATTTATTATTATTTAGTGAATCCTTATTTAAGGGCACTTCCTTCACAATTTATGCACACTATATGTGTATGTAGACACAATTTACTTTTATTTTGGTATTTAAAAGTTATTTTTTGAGTTAGTGGATGATAATTGGATATTATTTAGGCTTATGTAAGGATACAAGTGATGAATTTTTCATCTCCAATTAGTGATGATTAATTTTTTCTAACAAATTTTGTATTTCATTCCATATATCATACAACTTCGAGCTTCCATATCCTTTATTACATTTTGGATATATTTTTTTATTTTATAAATATTAGTTTCTATGATATTAGGATTGGATTATTATTTATATTTACATCAATTATGGTATAATTTCCCTGATATTAGTATACCATGTTTTTGTGGTTTTGATATTGGGCGACACATTGTTGTTATTCTTGAATAGATGTTTTTCCATCATAAAGACAAGTGTATTTAATTGGATTAATTTCATATTCAAAACATAGAATTTTTAACAAAAATTGTTTCATAAATACATTTGTATTTAATTTTATTGTGTAATAATTTTTTCCCATTCCATATCTTATACATTGTCTGATTCATTATTTATAGGTATCACTTATCGCATATGGTATTTCTCTTATTCTTTGTTTTCCTAACTACTAGTATGCTTTGATGACTTTCATATTAAAATTGGTTGTGATTAATTTTTTAATTATGGTTTAAATTTTTGATTTGAATATAAATTTTTTACCCTATGATATAATAGATAGAATTTGGATGTATCATACCGATCAAATTTCAACTGAGTTTCAAAATAATTTGGATATTTTTTTAGATTTTGCAATTAAAAATCCTTCAGATGGATTTTGTATATAGTTTCCATGTTATAATTGTGTTTTAAGTCCATGGTTAAGTTGAGAATAAGTTATCTACCATATAACAAAATCTATATTGTAAAAAAAACTATTATGTTTGGTATCACAATGGAGAAATGAGACAATTTTCTACTGTTCATGAACGAAAAGAAAGAAGTGGTATGGAGAATTTGATATTTGATCAATTTATATTTTTTCATCAAAGTGAGAGAGATAGTATGTAGGTATAAGAATAAAATGATATCAATACACAAGATGAAAAGAATAAAGATGATGATATTTAGAAAGTAAAAAAATATGGATGATGCCAGAACTCTTGTATATCCGGAATGTGCTAAAATAAAAAATTTTGAATTTTTAATGTAGTTATATCATGGAAAAACCATGTATGGAATTTATAATACCACTATTGATTATATTATTACCTTTTTGAAGGAATTTCTTCCTGATAGTGAAAATATTCCTTCGAATAATTATAAGTCATGGAAGTTAATTAAGTAGCTTGGATATTCTAATAATAAAATTCATGCTTATCTAAAAGATTACAATTTATTTTAGGAGGAAATAGAAGACCTTAACAATATTAAATAATTTATAACATCTTGATGGAAGGAAAATATATATAGAACGCCATATCGTGTGCCACATAAATTCATGTGGCACTTTCCATTGATTTCAATGATTCAAAATCCATTTATGTCTATAGAAATTGCATCCAATATGCGATGGAATAATGCTAAAAGAATTAAATATAATGATGAGCTAGTTCATACTTAAAATGTATTATAATGGCAGAAATATGATTCAAAACAACCTTATTTTACATCTAAGGTGCAAAATGTCGGGTTGGGTATATCCTATTATGGTTTTAATTTATTTGGTCAGATGCTTACTGCTCACACCATGTGGATAGTTTTTATTCATGTTTATAGTCTTCCTCCGTGGATGTGTATGAAAAAACATTTTAATTTCTTGAGTATATAAATATATGGACCTTCAAAACCTAGAAATGATATAGACATCTACTTGAAAACTTTAATAATATAGTTAAAGTAACATTGAGATATGGGTGTGCGCACATTGGATGATTCTTCAAAAAAATATTTAAAATGTGTGATGCCATTCTATGGACTATAAATGATTTTCATACTTATGTGATGTTTTTTGGTTGGATCGTGAAGGTAAAACTATCATATACTATTTTTATGAATAATACACGATCGAGAATAATTAAATATCATTGTAGTTTCAATTTCATGGGGCATCAACGATTCTTACCAATGGATCATCAATATAGAAAGAATCACTGGAGGTTTGATAATACTGTTGACACTGAATAACCACCTCAACATATGTCAGGAACTGAAATGATTAATTAATTGAAATGTTTTAGTTTTTTATTATGGAAAGGTTATATGAAATCTAAAAAGAGGAATAATGTTGACACTGAAGCCACTTAAAATTAAAGAAAAAGGTATCTTTTTTGAGTTTCCATATTGGTGTACCAATTTGTTACATCATTGTTTAGATGTAATGAACATTGAGAAAAATTTATGTGAAATTTTTCTTTCATTTATTTTAAATATCAAGGGGAATACCAAAGATGACTTACGGTCTTTCTGGGACTTGTTATATTGGGGTATTTGACTAGAAATGCATCCTATGTGTATTAGTGAAAACAAATATAAAGTTCCTTATACTTATTATTTGATGAAACCTTTAAAGAAAAATTAATTTATGTAAGTATTAGAGAATAACAAGGTTCCTTATGTATATTCCAACAAAATATCTAAATGAGTCAATAGAAGGGAGTTGAAACTAAAATCCCAAAAAACTCATGATTATCACATCCTTCTTCATGAATTGATTACAATAGCAATATGATATTTACTATCCAATAATGTAAGGGTGATGGTGATTCACTTGTTCCATTTTTTACAAAACTCTATGCTAAAATATTAACCGATTATTTATTGATAAAAATGTAATAAGAGGCGCCATTAATTTTATGTGAGTTGGAAAAAACCTCCCCCATCATTTTTCACTTGCATGATGCATTTAACAGTTCATATTTCAACTGAAACACTTTTTTGGGGACCTATTGCTTTTATATGGATGTATCCTACTAAAATAAATATGTGTACAATGAAATATTATGTTCAAAATAAGAATCATTCTAAAGGTTCCATTGTGAGAAGTTATGTGACTCAAGAATGTATGGATTTTTGTTCAATGTAATTTTATGATTTGAGCATAAGACATAACCAAGAAATGAGAAATGTAGATGAGTAGTATGGGTAAATTGATCACTCATTTCCATCTCTTCCCCAAATAGTAGGAATTCATGGGTCATATATATTGGATACATTGATCCTTAAAGAGTGGGATATGGCACATCACACAGTCTTGTTTAATTATGGTTTGTTCGATGACTATATCAAGTAAGTAATTTGAATATTTATATGTTATATCATACTATTTCATTTCACATATACCTTAAACTTTTATTATCATTTTATATATGTAAAATAAACAAATTTTAAGTAGAGTTCATCGATCTTTTCCTTTGATAAGGAGAGAGGATTTTCATAGAAAAGAGTTTCCTACTTGGTTGAAATTAAATGTATAACCATTACTTTAATTAACTTAAAATATAGATATTTATTTAATTTTATTATTCATATATATTTTATTTATTGAGTTTAAATGTTGAATTTGTCTCTCAATAATTAATAGTGTTGTATTTTGGTCCCAATTCTTTGGTTTGTGAATGAAAATATTTAATAATCAATGGGTATAAATTTTTTATAACTAATCAAGTGGTGAAAATGAGAAAAAATAATGATGGTGTTGTTTTAATTGCAATAATGGACTATTATGCCAGTGCATGAGATAGTAAGCCTCAATATGAAAATGTGTCTTATTATGGACTTGTTGAGAAAATATTGTTATTGGATTACTACTCTCTTGGTCGATTCATTATGGTAAAATGTAAATGGTTTGATTCAATGATGCAGTATGGTACATTTTTTGATGAATTTGGATTTATGGTTATTGAAATGACTTGATTCCTAGCTACTGATGAACCATATATTTTGGAATCAATGGAAAAAATAAGTTTTTTATGTGAAAAATCATCTGAGAACATATTATGGTGTCATTATTGAAGTAATACCAAGAGATATTTCTCATAATGGTGGGGATCGAATTGACACCATTGATGCCCCCATTGGTGTTGACCAAAATATTGTACTTGATGGCCCAAATTGTACCATTTTGAGAATTTATGTTGAACCCGAAGTAGTGGTAGGTAATATATATAAGCAACCATATATGTTCACAGTTTATTTAGTTTAACTTTACAAGGGTTTCTCAAGTTGGTACCATTATAATTACTTTAATTTAGTATTCGTTTGGAATGATATGTTCATTTTAGTATTGTTTTTTCATTGTATTTAATTAGATTTATTTCAATTCACAAAATCGAGTTTAAGATGGGGTTTTAAAAAAATTATAACTTGGTTTTAAAGTATATTTGCTAAAATATGTTATAACTTATTTGACATCTAAGTTGTATAAAAAAAAATTAAAAACTATTTCTAAAAATGTACATTTAATTCTTATCTAGATTATGAAAGATATTGAAGAAGTTCAAAGAAAGATATTATTTGATAATGATCAACGGATTCATGAGACAGGGTTGTCTCCTCTAGTTCCCTTAGTGAGTATAATAATTGTAATATTTTTTCTTCATTTCATTTAATTTCATGTTCTTATTCTTTATCAAAAAAATTATGGACATTCATCTGAACCAAAGTCGACTTATCCTCACCCTACTAGTATGGGTCTAAGAAGGGGTTATCCTAGATATACATAGAGAACTTTTCGTACTTGTTCACACCCTGACCCGCTAGTGGACAAGCCATCTATCACACCTTTTCACCCTCCACTTGAGCCTTCAGTGAAGTTCCCACCCATGCCTCCATCATCGTCTTGTTTAGTCTCTTATTCTCATACCATGTCTACTCCTCTTCTAGGGATGTTACCACCTATACCATACCCATATCCTATGGTGTATCTCCATCCCTTATATACTTATCCTATTATATCTATGCCGCTTCCATTTCCTATTATCCGTCCAAAAATGATGATTTTATTCCTTTAGATTTCACTCTTGTACATGAACATGACCTAATACATTAATTAGAATAGGTACATCCTTTAGAGGCTAGTGATACAAGATAGATCAGGGATCTATCAGAGCTTAATGAGAAGCCTGCATCCAGTTTTTTTATTATAAGAGTGTTAAATTATATCACACCATTTTTTTCTATTGTGTTATGAATTAATTTTTCTTCTTTTTTATTTTTTCTTATTCAGTGGGATCTACTAATAGGTGACATGGGTGCACCCATATTCATGGATCCTAGAATCATCAAACACAAATAATAATGGATTACAATGAAGAAAATCAAATTATAGGTAAAAATGATAGGTGAAATATAATTTTTATGATAATTTTAGCCAAGTACAAAGATATCATTCTAGTGAAACCAGTATCATGGAGGCATATCGATAATAAAATAAAGGTGAAAGTATGGGCGGAGATTTGGGTAAGAAATTTGTTAAATTGATATATATATTATTTTTTAATTTATATGAATTAACATGTTCATTGTAGCATCAGATTAACTTTCCTAATGGTGAATCTACTAAGGTTTCATGCTTGATGGATCTTGGAGAGTTGTGGATATCATATAAGCACGAGTTATATGTTAGTGGTAAGAGTAGAGTCAGTTATGATTTTGAGGGTGTACTAATGTTCCTTGACTATCCAATAACACAATATCAAGAATTGATCACATATTAGAAGAGTAATGAGTTTAAGGTATTCTTAATCCTTAATGGTTTTCATTAAAAATTTAATTCTTATTAATTATATAGAATTTTCGTTTTTAGTATGCATATAAAAAAACATAAATAAAAAAGATGTTATGAAGTATTTGCACACTTTGGGGTGAACTACAATGCCCAAGCATGAGAGGCACCAGGTAATTTAATATGAATAGAAATAATATTTATATTTATATTGTTACTAAACTGTTCATTTCATTTTATTTGGATTTTCAAGAAGTATAAAAACATAAATAGTTATATTTTCATGTTTAAATTTAATACAAAAGGCTAGAAATTTCCCATTTAGCTAGATTTTCATGCTGAAATTTCTGTTTTCTTCTCATAAATCCCATTAATATAAGGATGGAAATTTCCCTTTTAAAATAATAAGATATTTTTTATGATTTTTTGTTTTAAAATGGGGAAAAGGTATTGACATGGGTTTAATACCTTTAAAAAGTTAATTTTTAGAAAGAAAAATATTTTCTAAAATTATTCTTTGAATTAGAATTAGTTTTGAAAAGGGGTGGGTATATTGAAATGATTACTTTTTGTAATGTAATTTGAGAGAGTTTTTTTGTCAAATTTCATTTTAAATTAAGTTTATTTTGAGGTATAATATATATTTGAAATACATTTTTGTGGGGATTTTAAATAGTAATGTTACTTTGGTGAAACTGTGTTGAAGTTTAATTTTTTTATAAACCCAAATTTAGTGGTTGGCAGGAAAAAGTAAAGCCATAGTGATTCTGTTTGATATCTTGTACATTAATCTATAGAAGTATGTAATGTTTTTTGGGTTATTTAATAGTTTGTTGGATATTATCTACCTCTTAGGTATTATGGATTTTGTAATTTTTGTTTGAATTAAATTTTCAAAGTCACACATCATAATAATTTTGTATATTCTAGATATGTGATAGTGTTTTAATTAGGGATTGATAATTTTGGTATGCATTAGATCCTGGATGTTTAATTTGTTAATATTTTTAGGGATGATAATTTTTTTAATAGAGAGGTTATAAAAACCCATGTCCTAGTGGATTAGAGTAAAGGGGGATTCCGTTTAACCTAAAAAGACATAACTCAAATTGAAAAAAAATAACCTAACCTAAAAAGACATAACCCAAAATGAATAAAATGAAATAACCCAAAATAAACTAAATAACCTAAACCCAAGTAAATGAATTATTCTAACTAAAAAATAAACAAATGACCAAATGAACTAACCAAAAATTACATAACCTAGAAATGAATCAAATTACTTAATCCAAAATAAAACAAATGTCCTAACTCAAATATGACATAACCCAAAGATGAACCAAATGACATAACCCAAAATAAACCAAATTACCTAACTCAAATATGACATGACCCAAAGATGAACCAAATAACCAAACCCAAAAGTAACCAATTTAAATAACCCAAGATGAACCAAATGACCGAACCCAAAATTAACCAAATGAAAAAACCCATGATGAACCAATTGACATAACCCAAAATTAACCAATTGACATAACCCAAAATTAACCAATTGACATAACCCAAAATTAACCAATTGACATGACCCAAGATTATCCAATATACATAACCAAAAATTAACTAATTTACATAACCCAAAATAAAGAAAATTACCAAACCAATGATGACCAAAACCAAAATTAACCAAATGACATAACCCAAAATTAACCAAATGACCAAAACCATGATGAACCAATTGAAATAACCCAAAATTAACCAATTTATATAACTTATAATTACACAATTGATATAACCCAATATTAACCAATTGACATTACCCAAAATTAACCAACTGACATAACCCAAAATTAACCAATTGACATAACCCAAGATTAACCAATTGACATAACCCAAGATTAACTAATTGATATAATTCAAACCCAAGATGAACCAATTGACCAATTGACATAACCCAAGATTAACCAATTGACATAACCCAAGATTAACCAATTGATCAATTAACCAATTGACATAACCCAAGATTAACCAATTGAAATAACCCAAAATTAACCAATTGACATAACCCAAAATTAACCAAATGAACAAACCCAAAATTAACCAATTGACATAACACAAAATTAACCAATTGGCATGACCCAAAATTAACCAATTGATATAACTCAAAATTAATCAATTGACATAACCCAATATTAACCCAAGATTAACCAATTAACATAACCCAAGATTAACTAATTAACATAAACCAAAATTAACAAATTTAAATAACCCAAAATTAACCAATTGATATAACCTAAGATTAACCAATTGACATAACCCAAAATTAACCAATTGACATAACCCAAAATTAACCATATGACTAAACTCAATATGAACCAATTAACATAACCCAAAATTAACCAATTGACATAGCCCAAAATTAACCATTTTACATAACCCAAGATTAACCAATTGACATAACAAAAAATTAACCAATTGACATAACCCAAAATTAACCATTTGAAATGACCCAAAATTAACCAATTGAAATAACCCAAGATTAAACAATTCACATAACCCAAAATTAACCAATTTACATAACCCAAAATTTACCAATTGACATAACCCAATATGAACCAAATGGACAAACTCAAAATTAACCAATTGACCTAACTCAAAATTAACCAAATGACCAAACCCAAGATGAACCAAATGACCAAACCCAAAATACCCAATTGACATAACCCAAGATGAAGCAAATACCCTAACCAAAAATGAACTAAACATCATAACCCAAAGAAAAATAAATAACCTAACCCAAAATTAACTAATTAACCTAACCAAAAAATCACAATAGATCAAATGACCTAATCCCAAACAAAATAATGAATAAATGACCAAAATGAATCAAATGATGTAACCCAAAAATAAACCAAATGACCTAACCCAAAATAAACCAAATAACCTAACATAAAATAAAGATAACCCAAAATTGAACAAAATAACCTAACCTAAAAATACCTAACCCAAAATGAAAAAATGGCATAACCCAAAATGAAAAAATGGCATAAACCAAAATAAATCAAATAACCTAAACCCAAGAAAACCAATTGTTCTAACCAAAATATGAATAAATGATCAAATTAACTAACCAAAAATTACATAACCTTGAAATGAACCAAATTACATAACCCAAAATAAACCAAATTACCTAACTCCAATATGACATAACCCAAATATGAACCAAATGACTGAACCCAAAATTAACTAATTGTGTAACAACCCTGGACCTAGTATCCTAGAGTCAGTGGTAATTTTATTACAATGGAATAGATACAAGATATCACATCACCAAGGATTAATCATTTTATTCATCTTGAAGAAACTAAATACATACATGGTTTCCTTATTACATTGGTAATTAAACATAGTACATAACAAAAGAAAATAAATTACTTATTTTCACTTATTAAAATAATCCTTTTTCACAACCTAGGGAAGGAAACAAATAAAAGGGTGAACTCAAATGCCTATTAAGGGTTGTGTGGAACAATAATAAGTGAATTAAAGTAAATAAGGCATAGACATTGTGGAAAGGTAAATAATCTGAAAAACATATTCTATTGGTATACTGAGAATGAAAATTCATCCATGGTTTTTTTATAATGAAACCCTCATGGAAAGTAATAACTAAATACTGAATAAATAAAGTTATTATTTATTGGATGTCATGTATCTATAATATGAACCATTATACCATCAAGATGGTTTATGTATATGGATAAAAACCCATCTGATTCTGTTTAGAAACAAACACGGATGGTTTGTCGCCAACTGTTTTGTCTCATGAGACCTATTGATGCATCAAGGGGATATCTATAATCAGGCCCCACCCATCACTGCAATTCCAAATCATTATTCATACATATATTCAATTCATGAACAATATGACTTATCAAAATATATATATTGAGTAGAGGATATAGATTCATTAATATTTACTTGATTAAAACATCATTTAAAGAAAAAATCATATGTAAAAAATGGTACGCGGATAAGGTAATAATAATATTCATGATACAAGAAATATGGATATTTAATGAAATATTTAATGAATGATGATCACAAATGAAATATAAGTATGCATGCACCACACACAAGGAATAAGTGGTGAATAAGGAATAACTAAAGGGAATGTTGTAACACCCGAGACTTTTATGAGAAATATTTTGTTTTTAAATCATCAAAGGAATCTTTCACTACACACAACACTAGATTGGCTTGCTTTACACGCAATCGCGGCCTTCCTCGATAGCTTGTGTTGTACGCAATACCGAGTTTCACTAAACAATGATATGCTATTAAAATATTATTAAAACTAACCATTATGAATAGTAATAACCACTTTTTGAAATTTTATAAATTTTATTTTTCAAAATGGACTTCATTTTTGGATTCAGAATATCAAAATTAGCCTAGGTTAAAATTTTGGTATTTTTCCGAAAACTTTCAATTTTTGATGAATAGTGAAACCACTAAGTGGTAGTTAAAAAACTGAATTTTTCATAAAACTTAATTTTACTGCTTCTGTGAGTGGAATTTCGAAAATCCGAGAGACACGATTAATATCAAGGACTAAAATGTGGTTCAATGAGATGAAAATATTTTTTGGTGAATAGTAACTTTTTTACTTTTATTTACCACGGTTAAAAGTAAATAGGATAATTAAAGGTAAAAAAGATATTATTATTACCCTAACACATGTCCTAATTCTATTGGATAAGTGTAATTCGACCCAAAACAACCTTATGAATAAAATATGACCATTTAGGCCCACTTGGATTAGATTAGGACATTTATTATTAATTTATTTAAAGAAGGGTTAAAATAGTTAAAATCAAAGTTTAATAAGTAAATAATTTTTAATATGGGGTTATAAATAAGATAAATTCGACTATAAATATTCATTAGAAAGATAAAAAAATTTCCTACATAATGGTATTTTATTTGTAATTTTTAGACATTAAATAATTTAATTTATTTATGACATAACGATGATGCAGTAATTATTTTATTAATGAAATATTGACATAATTGATGTTAAAAATACCCAAATAAATGTAATTTGAGACTTTTTATGAATTCCACTAATTTTATAGGTTAATATGACATGTTATTATTTATTTAATTAACTTTTTTCGAACTAATCATTCTGTTATGATTTTCAAAAAAATCAATTACTAAATAGTGTCAAAATTGACATAAAATAGTTTTTAAAACAAATATTATATTATTAATTGTTATTTTATTCCTAAAAATCTAAGGTTCGGAAAAATGACTTAGATAAGGATATATATATTAATAATAAACAACTTGGGGTTATTTTGGCTTGTTATAGTAAGTTTATTAACCTTATAGTGTAAGAACACAAGAAGACACGGTAAAAGTAAAATTATTTAACTTAATGTTAAATCTAAATGATAAGGTTAAAATAGGAACCTAAACTTGTCTAAATTCTATTGGATGAGCGGATTTCGACCCATCCCCACCTTAGCTTCTAAATAAATCAATTTGGAGCTATTTAAAACCGAATTTGGCTTTATAATAAAATAATATTTTTAGTTTTTCCAAAGGAGCCTTTCTCCTCCCTTATAAAAGGGCACCTCCTCCCTTCTTCCTCACACCACTTTGAGCCTTCAAGCTCAGAAAAACCCTGCCAATTTATTCTCTCCACTTCTCTAGAGACATCCTAGAGGTCCTGGTCTTCTTCAAAGACCAATTTTAGTACCCTAAAAGGAGGTCTCAAAGAGGCGCTTCAAAGAATAGGTAATGTCCGTTACCGATTCTTTCATCTTTATTTCTTCTTCCAATTCTTCTTATTTAGTTGTTTCATTATGAAGTAATAAAATCAGTATCACTCATATACTTATATTTTATTATAATTATGAAACAACCCTATTTCACCATCTATCCATCCTACAGAAAATGAAATCACCGCGCGTGCGTACGTACGGAATACCGTCTTCACGCCGTGGTGTAATCTATTTTCCACTACCACCTTAATTGGATGGGTATAATGGTGTAAAGAATGAATATATATGATTATTTTAAATTGATATTGATTCTGAAATAGTATACATACACTCCAATACAATTCCACGATCATGGGAACGATATCATCGCTCGTGCGTACGTACGGAATATCGTCTCCACGATGTGATGCGACTCGTTCTACATGATCTTCATTGAATAATGATTATATAAATGAATTTAATGAATGAATATGATATATATTACACTAATACCATTCTGTAAATGTGGTATCTATAACCTAAAAAGAATAATAAGAATTTATTCGACAAAACACGCATAAGAACAAAAAGTAATAAACACCCGAATAACAAGTAGCAATGAAATATTACTAATAATAAGCTAATAATATGACCATATATGATATCATAAAAATGATTATGATTCTGGAATAAGTCAATTAAATTATTTAAATCATTATACAGGAGGTTCGGACACTTACGAAGCAAATCGGACCAAGGAAAGGGAAAATATCACAACCTCATTTTTATCCAAGATTGTTTATACTTTGGTATTTACTGGGGTGTATTTTATCATCCACATCCATGTTCCCTCAATATTTAATATTGTTTCCATCCACCTACAATTTTTTAAATCCAATTTTACCCTCTGGTTAGTTTTTAGTAAAATATATGAAAGGAATCTTTTGTCATTTTTCGTACGAGGTACTTTTTGACTTTTCTGACAAAAGTACGGGAAGAATGTTTTTTTTAACTTATATGACACGAATGGATTTTTAAAACATTATTTACAAGAATCTTACTTTACAAGTTTTCAAGTTTATTTTTAATCAGCTTCTTTTAGTTTAAAATTGTATGACATGTTAAGAAAGGAAAATGTTTTTGAAGTAGAAAGGATATTTTCCTCAAGAATGGAGTTCAAGTGTTTTATCAAAATTATTTTCCATCTAAGATAATATAGGGTTCTGTTTCTATCCCTATTATTACATTGATTTGATTATGTTGTGATGGAATTATTTTTATGAATTCCTTTATCTTATATGAATTGTTTTATGATGTCATGTTGTTTAAGAATCCCATTTTTATTACATGGGTTATGCAATGATGTATGATTTATGATTTTGTGGAACACATAAGAATGGTATCATTATGAGATGGGTGGGACCTATATCTCCCTCCAATGCATTGGGTAAAGATTTTATATCTCATGAGATATACATGGATGGAACGGCAGGTTAAACCGGTTCAGTGAAACAGGACTGGAACGAGGAGTGAACTCGATTCAGAAATGGACTTTGTCTGCTAAGTTAGTCTTGGAAATGAGTCTTGACTACTAAGAAATGATTCTCTATGACTATGTGTGTATTCCACAAAGTTTCATGTTTTAAGTTATTATTATTGGGATTACATTTCACTACTATGATTTATCCCATGTTATGAAATTATGATCTCTTTTGTAGGTTAAGATTTCCAAAAGTTATGTTCTTATGAATATGATGTGATTAATATTTCTTTTGTTTACCCTTACTGAGCATTTGAGCTCACCCTTTTGTATGTTTTCTTTCCCCAGGTCAGGAATAAGGTTATTAAGTAAGATATTCCAAAGGGACTATAGATATGATGAAATAAATGGGAGACATTGTAGACGCTTTATGAACCAGTTGTTTAGGTTTCCCAGTTTCTAAAGACACTATACCTATACGGTCCTTTCCTGGTTTTGTTATATGTTGTAATAAGTGTGCTTCAATTTTGAAGTAATAACAATGTATGTAAAGTATGGGTCGTTATATTTGGTATCAGAGGAAAGGTATTGTCAACCTTTGGAAACTAGGATGTGAAAGCCTTAGTAAGAACCCTAAGGATAAGTCTAAGCATAGAACACAATCTTAGTGTTTTAGAAATGGAAATGAATAACCTAGGATAAGAACTTAAGTGTGAAATTTTATTCTTGATTGTGTGGTTTTCCTATTATAATTAGTGTTGCTCACACTATTCTTCTTTGTTTTAGTCAATGGCTGGAACCCGAAGGAACCGTGTTAATGGGGAATGCGACAGGCAATGCAATGATTTTCCCCCTGAGAAACCAAACGTTATGGGAGCTGGAATGAAAAATCTTGTAGCCATGATCACACAACTTTCTCAAGCTATGAATCATGCAGGACTTCCAAAGGAGAAAAGGAAGGAGCA
Source organism: Viscum album (assembly GCA_963277665.1). Lineage (NCBI taxonomy): Eukaryota > Viridiplantae > Streptophyta > Magnoliopsida > Santalales > Viscaceae > Viscum > Viscum album. The sequence continues at coordinate 2,002,526,308 of OY728164.1, read as the reverse complement.
ACATTCTGTTGAATCCTTCATGAGGCAGCGTCCACCTTCATTCAGCGGGTCTACTGATCCATTAATTGCTGAACAATGGATTAGTACTACTGAAAAGATATTTTCAGTTCTTCAATGTTCTGAACATGATAAAGTCATCTTAGCAGTGTATCGTTTGGAAGGTGATGCTGATCAATGGTGGAATCTTATCAAGAATACGAGGCAAAGAGATGAAATTGATTCCATGGAATGGGACGATTTCAAGAACTTATTTTTCAATAAGTACTTCCCTCGTATTCTCTGGACAAAGATGGAGAAAGAGTTTCTTGAACTAAAGCAAAAGGATGATGAATCTGTTGGTACCTATGAAGCAAATTTTACAACACTTGCAAGGTATGCTTATGGTATTATTATCCAACCTGAGAGTAAGATCGATTGATTCTTTAGTGGCTTAAAACCAAGTCTTCGAAGGGTATTATCCATAAGGGACTTCAATAGCTACGAGGAAATCGTTCGATGTGCTCTCAAAGTCAAGATGGATATTGGAGTAACCCATCAGTCATATGGGTTTGATAAGAAGAGGAAAATGGAATTCAAAGAAAAATCTAAAGAGAACACTAAAAAGAAGATGATTTTTCCCTTATGATCAAAGTGTGGAAAGAAACATGGAGGGAGTTGTCTTAAAGGGACAAGTAAATGTTCCAAATGTGGAAAGGAAGGTCATCAGGCATTTGAATGCCGCAATGATGGGAAGAAGATGTCTAATGATGCAAACAAATGAAGGGATACACAGAATGAACCTACTAAACTTCAATGTTTCAAGTGCAATGAGATGGGGCATTATGCCAATCAATGCCCAAATCCAAGGGTTGATGATGATGGTCGACGTAAATAAACTCTTAACACTAAATACAAAGGAAAGTCACATGAAATTTCTATCAGCGATGTGGAGTACGATAACGATGTGGTGAAAGGTACACTTACCATCCACTCTAAAGTAGCAAATGTTTTATTTGATTCTAGATCCAACCACTCTTTTATTTTTGAAGAATTTTCTACGGGTATCACCGTATTACCTCAACAATTAGATGTTGAGTTCGCTGTGACAACCCCTAATGGCACAACAGTCGCATCAAAAGTTTATAATTCTTCTCCGATTGAAGTTTGTGGGAAAGTGCTTCCTGCAAATCTTGTGATCCTTCCTATAGTGGAATTTGATGTGATTCTTGGCATGGATTGGCTTTCTTTATATGGAGCTCATATCAATTGCCAAAGAAGGGAAGTCACATTTCATATTCCAGATCAATCTATGATCATCTATCGATCCAAGGATGAACATAACCTTCCAGTGTAAATTTCTTCCATCTTATGGGTCTTGATTCCACTAAATGAAGGTTATTTATCTCAAATGGTTGGTGAGAAACTCACGATTAAGAATATGCCCATTGTATGGGAGTTTGACGATGTCTTTCCGGAGGAATTGTTGGGTCTTCCACCAAATCGTGAAGTTGAGTTTTCAATAGAACTCGTACCTAGTGCTTTACCTATTTCAAAGACACCTTATAGAATGGACCCAATTGAGTTGCAGGAATTGAAGAAGCAACTCCAATAGAATCTTTATAAGGGGTTCATACGCCCTAGTTCGTCACCTTGGGGATCACATGTTCTGTTTATTAAGAAGAAAGATGGATCAATGAGACTCTGTATTGATTATCGAGAACTTAACAAGATCACTATCAAGAAAAAATATCCTCTCCCACGCATTAATTACTTATTTGACCAACTAAATGGAGCTCAATACTTTTCCAAGATTGATCTTCATTCAGGGTATCATTAATTAAGGGTCAAAATGGAGGATATACTAAAGACGGCTTTTCGTACAAGGTATGGACACTATGAATTTATAGTGATTTTATTTGGTCTTACTAATGCCCCTGTTATCTTCATGGATCTGATGAATAGAGTCTTTAGAGACTATCTTGATCAGTTTGTGGTAGTCTTTATAGATGATATTATGGTATATTCAAAGAGCAAGGAAGAACATGAAGATCACTTGAAAATTATATTGAAGACCCTAAGAAAGGAGAAGCTTTATGCCAAATTTACCAAGTGTGAATTTTGGCTTCAAAGAGTTTCATTTTTGGGTCACATAATCTCAAAAGAGGGGATATCTATGGATCCAGCAAAAATAGAGGTTATCGAAAGATGGTCGAGACCAACAACAGTAACTGAGATCCGAAGTTTTCTTAGTTTGGCTGGATATTATCGATGTTTTGTGAAAGATTTTTCATGATTATCTAATACACTCACCAAGTTGACTCGGAAAGGAGTTAATTTTGTTTGGACGGAAGAATGTGAAGAGAATTTTAAGGAGTTGAAAAGAAGGTTATCCAGTGCACCTATGCTCACACTGCCTTGTAGTAGAGAAAGGTTTGTGATCTATAGTGATGCATCCAAGAAGGGATTGGGGTGTGTTATTATGCAAAATGATATGGTGATAGCTTATGCCTTACGACAGTTGAGAATCCATGAGCAAAATTACCCAACTCATGATTTGGAGTTAGCTACGGTAATATTTGCATTAAATATTTGGAGGCATTACCTTTATGGTGAAAGGTGTGATATTTATACTGATCATAAAAGTTTAAAGTATATTTTCACACAAAAGGAGCTGAATATGTGCCAAAGAAGATGGTTGGAGCTGATTAAAGATTACGACTGCTCAATCTATTACCACCCTGGGAAAGAAAACAAGGTGGCAGATGCATTAAGTCGACAAGACCATGCCAGTTTATCCATGATGAGGATCACAAAATATCCAATATTTATGGATTTACAAAGGATGGATCTTGGAATTATAATGGAAAGGGAAAAATCTTATCTTTCTCAAATGAATGTTCAACCATCAATACATGTGAAGATTAAAGAGGCACAGAAAGAAGATGTCGAGTTACAAAAGAAGGTGAGAAATGTTCCTGAATTCAACCTTGATTGTGATGGGATAATAAAGTTCAGGAATCGGGTTTGTGTTCCTCCCATTCCCGAATTAAAGAAGGATCTACTGAATGAGGCTCATATTTCTTCATTATCTATTCATCCTGGAAGCACGAAGATGTATAGGGACCTGAAAGAGTACTTCTGGTGGGATGGCATGAAAAGAGATGTTGCTGAATATGTCTCTCGATGCTTGGTTTGTCAGCAAGTTAAAGCTAAGAGACAGAAGTCTAAGGGGATGTTACAACCATTACCCATACCCGAATGGAAATTGGAAAACATCACTATGGACTTTGTCACAGGACTTCCTAAAACATCCAAAGGCAATAATGCTATCTGGGTCATAGTTGATCGTCTTACAAAGTTTGCACACTTCATTGTTATTAGAGAGGATTTCTCTATGGATCAGCTTGCCAGGATATATGTGAAGGAAGTGGTAAGATTGCATGGAGTACCACTTTCTATTATATCTGATCAGGATCTGAGGTTTACCTCAAAGTTCTGGTGAAGTCTTCAGCATACTCTGGATACAGAGTTGAGTTTCAGCACTGCTTATCATCCTCAGACAGACGGTCAGTCTGAGAGAACAATTCAAACTCTAGAAGATATGTTGAGAGCTTGCTCTATGGATTTCAAAGGTGGTTGGGATCAACACCTACCTTTGGTGGAATTTTCTTATAATAATAGCTTTCACTCCAGTATTCAGATGGCTCCTTATGAAGCTCTCTATGGAAAGAAATGCAGGACTCTAACTTGCTGGGATGAAGTTGGGGAAAGAAAGCTATTAAGACCTGATCTTGTTGATGAGATGGAAGAAAAGGTCCGATCTATTCAACAACACATAAGAGCAGCTCAGAGTCGACAGAAAAGTTATGCCGACAACCGAAGAAAAGACCTAGAGTTTGAAGTGGGTGATAAAGTGTTCTTATGAATATCTCCCTAGAAGAGGGTCATGAGATTTGGAAAGAAGGGGAAGTTGAGCCCTAGATATATCGGTCCATTCGAAATACTAGATCGTGTTGGAATGGTAGCTTACCGATTGGCGCTTCCACCGAATCTCTCTCAAGTTCACGATGTGTTCCATGTATCTCTCCTGAGAAAGTACATACCTGATCCTTCTCATGTACTCAGCTCAGAAGTTGTACCGCTAGAACAAGATCTTTCTTATGAAGAACACCCGATAGAGATTCTGGATCGTAGCGAAAAAGTCCTACGAAACAAGACCACTCGCTTGGTGAAAGTTTTATGGAGGAACCACCAATTAGAAGAAGCTACATGGGAGCTTGAGGATATTATGAGGGAGAGGTATCCTCATCTGTTTGTTACAAAGTGACGAATTTCAAGGGCAAAATTCATTTTAAGGGGGGTAGAATGTAACACCCGAGACTTTTATGAAAAATATTTTGTTTTTAAATCATCAAAGGAATCTTTCACTACACACAATACTATATTGGCTTGCTTTACACGCAATCTTGACCTTCCTCGATAGCTTGCGTCGTACGCAATACCGAGTTTCACTAAACAATGATATGCTATTAAAATATTATAAAAACTAGTCGTTATGAATAGTAATAACCACTTTTTGAAATTTTATAAATTTTATTTTTCAAAATGGACTTCATTTTTGGATTCGGAATATCGAAATTATCTTAGGGTGAAATTTTGGTATTTTTCTGAAAACTTTCAATTTTTTATGAATAGTGAAACCACTAAGTGGTAGTTAAAAAACTGCATTTTTTATAAAACTTAATTTTACCGCTTCTGTAAGTGGAATTTCGAAAATCCGAGAGACACGGTTAATATCAAGGACTAAAATGTGGTTCAATGTGATGAAAATATTTTTTGGTGAATAGTAACTTTTTACTTTTATTTACCACGATTAAAAGTAAATAGGATAATTAAGGGTAAAAATGATATTATTATTACCCTAACACATGTCCTAATTCTATTGGATAAGTGTAATTAGACCAAAAACAACCTTAGGAATAAAATATGACCATTTAGGCCCACTTGGATTAGATTAGGACATTTATTATTAATTTATTTAAAGAAGGGTTAAAATAGTTAAATTAAAGTTTAATAAGTAAATCATTTTTAATATGGGGTTATACAGAAGATAAATTCGACTATAAATATTCATTAGAAATATAAAAACAATTCCTACATAATGGTTTTTTATTTGTAATTTTTAGGCATTAAATAATTTAGTTTATTTATGACACAACGATGATGCAGTAATTATCTTATTAAAGAAATATTGACATAATTGATGTTATAAATACCCAAATAAATGTAATTTGAGACTTTTTATGAATTACACTAATTTTATAGGTTAATATTACATGTTAGTATTGATTTAATTATCTTTTTTTGAACTAATAATTCTGTTATGATTTTCACAAAAATCAATTACTAAATAGTGTCAAAATTGACATAAAATAGTTTTTAAAACAAATATTATATTATTAATTGTTATTTTATTCCTAAAAATCTAAGGTTTGGCCAAATGACTTATATAAGGTTATATATATTAATAATAAACAACTTGGGGTTCGTTTGGCTTGTTATAGTAAGTTTATTAACCTTATAGTGTAAGAACACAAGAAGACACGGTAAAAGTAAAATTATTTAACTTAATGTTAAATCTAAATGATAAGGTTAAAATAGGAACCTAAACTTGTCTAAATTCTATTTGATGAGATGGTTTCGACCCATCCCTACCTTAGCTTAGAAATAAATTAATTTGGAGCTATTTAAAACCGAATTTGGCTTTATAATAAAATAATATTTTTAGTTTTTCCAAAGGAGCCCCTCTCCTCCCTTATAAAAGGGCACCTCCTCCCCCTCTTCCTCACACCACTTTTAGACTTCAATCTCGGCCAACCCCTACCTATTTCTTCTCTACACTTCCCTAGAGACATCCTAGAGGTCCTGGTCTTCTTCAAAGACCAATTTTAGTGCCCTAAAAGGAGGTCTCAAAGAAGCGCTTCAAAGAATAGGTAATGTCCGTTACCGATTCTTTCATCTTTATTTCTTCTTCCACTTCTTCTTCTTTAGTTGTATTATGAATTAATAACATAATTATCACTCATATACTGATATGTTATTATAAGTATTAAACAACCCTATTTCACCATCTATCCATCCTACAGAAAATGAAATCACCGCGCGTGCGTACGTACGGAATACCGTCTCCACGCCGTGGTGTAATCTATTTTCCACCACCACCTTACTTGGATGGGTATAATGGTGTAAAGAATGAATATATATGATTATTGTAAATTGATATTGATTCTTAAATAGTATACATACACTCCAATACAATTCCACAATCATGGGAATGATATCATCGCTCGTGCGTACGTACGGAATACCGTCTCCACGATGTGATGCGACTCGTTCTACATGATCTTCATTGCATAATGATTATATAAATGAATTGAATGAATGAATATGATATATATTACACTAATAACATTCTAGTAATGAGGTATCTATAACCTAAAAAGAAGAATAAGAATTTATTCGACAAAACACGCATAAGAACAAAAAGTAATAAACACCCGAATAACAAGTAGCAATGAAATATTACTAATAATAAGCTAAGAATATGGCCATATATGATATCATAACAATGAGTATGATTCTATAATAAGTCAATGACATTATTTAAATCATTATACAGTAGTTTCGGACACTTACGAAGAAAATCGGACCAAGGTAAGGGAAAATATCACAATCTCATTTTTATCTGAGATTGTTTATACTTTGGTATTTACTGGGGTGTATTTTATCATCCACATCCATGTTCCCTCAATATGTAATATTTTTTCCATCCACCTAAAATTGTTTAAATCCAATTTTACCCTTCGGTGAGTTTTTAGTAAAAGATATGAAAGGAATCTTTTGTCGTTTTTCGTACGAGGTACTTTTTGACTTTTCCGACAAAAGTACGGGAAGAATGTTTTTTTAACTTATACGGCATGAATGGATTTTTAAAACATTATTTCCAAGAAGCTTCCTTTACAAGTTTTCAAGTTTATTTTTAATCAACTTCTTTTAGTTTAAAATTTTATGACATGTTAAGAAAGGAAAATGTTTTTGAAGTAGAAAGGATATTTTCCTCAAGAATGGAGTTCAAGTGTTTTATCAAAATTATTTTCCATCTAAGATAATATAGGGTTCTGTTTCTATCCCTATTATTACATTGATTTGATTATGTTGTGATGGAATTATTTTTATGAATTCCTTTATCTTATATGAATTGTTTTATGATATCATGTTGTTTAATAATTCCATTTTTATTACATGGGTTATGCAATGATGTATGATTTATGATTTTGTGGCACACATAAGAATGGTATAATTATGAGATGGGTGGGACCTATATCTCCCTCCAATGCATTGGGTAAAGATTTTATATCTCATGAGATATACATGGCTGGAACGGCAGGTTAAACCGGTTCAGTGAAACAGGACTGGAACGAGGAGTGAACTTGGTTCAGAAATGGACTTTGTCCGCTAAGGTAGTCTTGTAAATGAGTCTTGACTACTAAGAAATGATTCTCTATGACTTTGTGTGTATTCCACAAAGTTTCATGTTTTAAGTTATTATTATTGGGATTACATTTCACTACTATGATTTATCCCATGTTATGAAATTATGATCTCTTTTGCAGGTTAAGATTTCCAAAAGTTATGTTCTTATGAATATGATGTGATTGATATTTATTTTGTTTACCCTTACTGAGCATTTGAGCTCATCCTTTTGTATGTTTTATTTCCCCAGGTCAGGAAGAAGGTTATTAAGTAAGATATTCCAAAGGGACTATAGATATGATGAAATAAATTGGAGACAGTGTAGACGCTTTATAAACCAGTTGTTTATGTTTCCCAGTTTCTAAAGACACTATACCTATACGGTCCTTTCCTGGTTTTGTTATATGTTGTAATAAGTGTGCTTCAATTTTGAAGTAATAGCAATGTATGTAAAGTATGGGTCGTTATAAATATCATAATGGAGTCCAAGAGAGAATGGATTTAAATCATACTTGGACATTCATAATGTAAAAAGTAATAGATCATGATAAATGATGTATTATTTAAGTGAAAACATGTAAAAGGGGTGTTTAAAAAACTTTAGAAATGGGCTTCTTTAGTGCGGTTTAAGGAAAATATTAAAGAGTCTTTAAAACGGAAAAATACATAATTGTTTGTATAAAATCAGAAATGAAAAAAATATATTTTTTCATGATTAAATGAGTGATTTTAGAAAAATATTTGGTGGCTTAAAATATATTATGGATTGTGCTTGAAAATGGGTAAGAAATTGAAAAGTTCTTTTAAATTGGGCTTGGTTATCAGGAGGAATTGAAAAACCAGACCTTATAAAACATGCATTACCCATCAAAGAAAAACGAACTGATATGAATACATGGGTTTAGAACATATACATGGAATGTATAATAATTATATAAAAATAATGAAGGATTAAATTAGGGTAAATAGAGAGAAAACATAACCTGAATGAAAAATGGAGGTTCGGGGACAATCCCTTACCTTATGTTTGAATGTGTTCTGCACTTGATCTTAATGTCCTGGATAATAATATTAAGTTAATTAATTAATTAATAACATTTTATACATTTATTTTATTTATTATAATTTTTTTAAGTTAATTTATGGCCTTTTGACGAGTTATAATATACAATTTTATCATTCGGGAGCATTCCTTTCCTTGGTTTTCATGATCAGTTTACTTGTATACATGTATGAAAAATCATGTAAAATGAGAATACTTTTCCAGAGTTGAAATTTTATGTTATTAATAAACTTATATAATATTAAATTGTTATATATTTTATTCATTTATATGTTATATGGATGAATCATTAGATAAAACGTTAGTGATAATCATTTAGATTATTTTAGCGTTTTTTCGATCATCACAAACTAGTTTTGTTTTATTAATTGATATTATGTATATATACTAGTTCCAGAAATTTAAATAAGTTTTAATAAATATATTATAATCTGGTTTAACCATAATAAATGGTTTTATGTCCATCCTTGAAGGCATAATTGAAAAACAAAAACACATCGTCTATGAAGGCGGTAAATCGGCACCTCACGGATGATATTTTAATTTTCAGAATAAAAGGAAGAGGAGAAGAGACTTGATGGTGGATTTTACATTTAAATAATAAAATTAATATATATATATATATATATAATATACTGGAGTTATCATTCATGTTTGGAAATATTCGGTGAGGATATTATAATAAAATAAATGAAATTGAAATAAATTGAAAGAGAAGGATTAAGGGTTTTACCTCGTGAATTCTTCTCCTTGAGAACCTCCTTAAGACACTTGGGTTTTGGTATTTTATTGATACCAAAGGCTTATGGACGTGGGGGAGACTTGGGAAGGGTATTGTGTAGAAATTTAACAATATTGAAGGCTTTTTAGGTGTGAGGAGAATAGGTGGTGAGGGGTGGTATTTATAGTGGAGGAGAGGAGTGTTTTTTATTATTTTATTCATTTGTTTATTATTTTGGATCAAGACTATGAATAATGATGATTCCCATGACTAAATATAGTAACTAATCCATGTGAGTTCAAACCAATGGGTGTTTACCTCATCCATACATCATCCATGACTCGATAATTCATTTATTTACTTATACCGTGAATTATTGTATTTCACTATTCACTAAAAATCAACTATTTTAGAAAAATACCAAAAATTAACCCTAACCATTTTTCAACATGTATAATTAAAAAATAAACTCCATTTTATGAAAATAATTTTATAATTATGAGAAATTTAATTTTTAATTAAAATCATCATTTACTCAAAAAATACCAATTTTAAAATTAAAATTGATTTTATAACACTTTGAAAAAATAATTAAGGTATCATAAAATTATCTTATAATAATAATAAAACAAAATATTACTTCATGAATCTATTTTATGAAAATAAATTTTCTTTTAAATAATTATATTAATTATAAGATTGTAAATAAATATTTATGTTTTACAAAAATACCAACAATTAATTTATCATTTTTAAAACATTTATTTACTTAAACTATGATATAATTATATCATATTTCCATTTATAATATGCCTAAATTTTATTTATACTTTCATAGGTCAGTTTACTATTCTAATGGTCACATTACTATTCCTATTGGTCACATTACTATTCCAACGGTCAAGTTACTATTTAATAGTATATTACTATTCGTTTAACATTGATGTTGTGTGAAACATAAGCTATTTATTTAAGAAGATGCATACATTAAAATATTAGGGTGTTATATTCTTCCATCCTTCAAAAATTTCAGCCTTGAAATTTTTCATGAATACTGCCTTCTAAACATATAAGGGTGGTTCTTCTTCATATCTTATTCAATTTCCCACATTGCTTCTTCCATTTTATGGTTTCTACAAAGAAATTTTACCAGTCGAATCATCTAATTTCTCAATACTTTATCTCTAGTGTCAAGAATATCTATAGGCGCTTCACATTAATACAAATCAGGTTCCAATTCTATTTCTTCATAAGTGATTACATGTGTTGGGTCTGGCATGTACTTCTTTAACAATGATTTGTGGAACACATCATTCACTTCAGATAGACTTGGAAGAATTTCTAATTGATAAGATAAAACTCCAATCCTTTCTATAATTTCAAATGGTCTGATGTACCTCAGGTTCAGTTTCCCTTTCTTAACAAAGCTTAAGACATCCTTCCATGGAGATAATTTTAGAAAGACATGATCTTCCAATTGAAATTCAAAATCCTTCCTTAGGTTATTAGCATAACTCTTTTTTCTACTTTGAGTCGCTTTGATATGATCATGAATAGTATTTACCTTTGTCATGGTCTCTTCAATAAGTTTTGGTCTTGTAAGTTTCATATCACCAACTTCATCCCAAAAAGTTGGAGTTCGACATCTCTTTCTATATAGTGCTTCATATGGAACCATTTGAATACTAGAATAAAAACTATTATCGTATAAAATTCCACCAAAGATAAATACTTATCCCACATACCTTGAAAGTAAAGTGTGCATGATATCAACATGTCTTATAATGTTTTAATAGTCCTTTCAGACTATCTATCGGTTTGAGGATAATAAGAAGTACTCAAATGAAGCTCAGTATCTAGAGCCTTCTGAAAACTCTTTTAGAATTTTGATTTAAAACAGGGGTCTTAATCAGACACAATCGATAGAGGTTCACCATGAAGTCTTACAAATTCATTAATATAGAGTCTTTCTAGGTGATCAAGAGGTAAAGCTTCTCTTATTGTAAGAAAATGTGTCAATTGTGTAAGACAGTCAACAATAAACCATATTGAATCATTCCTTCTAGGTGTCATTGGTATTCCCATGAAAAATTCCATCGTAATGTTATCCCACTTACACATAGAAATAGGTGTATGACTCCTCTAGTATTCTATCTATCAGCCTGCACTTGTTAAAAAACTAGACACCTTGACACATGGTCATCAATTTCCCACTTCATGTTATCCCACCAAAAAAATTTCTTCATGTCTCTATACATCTTGATAATACCAAGGTGTATATATAAGTTTTAGCTATGATCATCATCTAATAGTTCCCTTTTTATCTTAGTTATTAATGGGACACATAACCTCTTTCCAAATTTCAAAATTCCATTCTCATACATAAAGTCTTCCAATATTCCATCCTTAATGGATTTAATTTTATTTTGAATATTCTCATCATTAGATTGAGAGATTTTTATCTTCTCTATTAAATATAGTTTAGAAATCATTTGAAAAAGGAGTGATGTTTCCCTTTCCTTAAAAATTCCCATGTTCGTTTATATTAAATCCATGAATATAGGATCTTTCTCAATCCTCATTTGGGTCAGAAGTCCATGATCTTTACTGCTTAATGAATATTCTACCTTATTTACCTTTCCTAAGTGATAGTGTACTGAGAAATAATAATCTTTGAGTAACTCAAGCCATATCCTTTGCCTCATGTTGAGTTCGTTCTGTGTAAATATGTATTTCAAACTCTTATGATCTGTATGTATCTATCGTCTTTCACTATATAGATAGTGTCTTCATATCTCCATATCAAAGATTACAACTTCTAACTAAAGATTGTGAGTTGGATAATTTTTCTAATGAGTCTTTAAATGCCTTTATGTATATGAAATAACTTTATTGTTTTTCATAAGTACACAACCCAATCTATTATTCAATGCATCATTGTATATCACAAACCCATCATTTCCTGGTGGAAGAGTAAAAATTGGAGAATTGTCCAATATCCTCTTCAATTCTTCAAATCATTATATGTATTCTTTTTTCCATATGAACTTAACCCATTTACACATGATCATGGTTAACGGGTTAGTCAATTGGGAAAAATTATGAATGAAATGTCGATAGTAACCTGTTAAACCAATGAAACTGCATACCTCAGTTATGTTTATTGGTGTAGGTCATTCATGGATTTCCTTTGTCTTTGTAGGATCAATTGAGATTACATCCTTATAGACATTATGGACAAGAAAATAAACTATTTGAAGTCGTGATTCACACTTTCTAAACTTCCCATATAACTCTTTTATTCTAAGATTATTTAGAACAATCTGCAAGTGGTTCTCATAGTCCTCATAGCTTTTGGATTACACCAAGATATCATCAATAAATAGCACAAAAAACTTATCAAGATATTCCTTGAATACTCTATTCATTAGATCCATGAAAAAATAGGGTGCATTAGTCGGTCCAAATGGCATTACTGTAAACTCATAATGTCTATACCTGGTTCAAAATGTTGTCTTTGGAATATCTTCCTTCTTTACACATAATTGATGATATCCAAAATGAAGTTCAATCTTAGAAAAACAGTGTGATCCATGAAGTTGTTCAAATAAATCATCAATGCATGGAAGAGGTTACTTTTTCTTTTTTATAATAGAATTTATTTCTCTATAGTCAATGCATAGCCTCAAGGATCCATATTTCTTTTTAACAAAAAGAAAAGGGGATCCCCGTGTAGAAAAGATAGGGAGAATATATCCCTTATTACTCAAATCCTATAGTTGTTTCTTTGGCTCCAATAATTCCATAGTTTCCATTATATAAGGATTTTTTGATATTAGTCTTGAATCAGGGATTAGATCAATGGTAAATTCAACTTCATGTTCTGGGGGTAGGTAATTCCTCAGAAAATACATCAATATATTCCTTCACAATTGGTACATCCTCAATTTAAAGATGAATTTCCTCATCCCTAGATGTTGTTTTCTCTTCCTCCCCAAAAATTTCATTTAGTACAGCTACCGAGGATGGATCTATATAATAATTCGATGATGAATTTTATTCTCTAAAGATAAGGGATTCTACATCTCCCTCACAAATTGTAATTTCCTTCTTCTTGCAATAAATTCTCACATCATATTTTTAAATCTAGTACATAATAAGTATTATATAAAATTCAACCATAAGTATGATGATAAGGACAACAACTAAAGAACATCTATGTGTCATAAAGGGGACTAACCGACACATTTTTATTGCAATGAGGCTTCCCTTAAGAGTTTTGACTGATAACTCCCTTGTTAAATCAAAAGGTAAATGTCTAATTTTCTTGGAAATTGGGTAGATATAAAAGTGTGTGATGATCCATAATCAAATAAATAATTGTCTAGATTTGAATATAGGATTAATTTACATGCCACCACATCTTTGGGTATTTCTACTTCAGTTGTAGTAATCACATAAGCTTGGCCATCTCTCCTTGGTCTCTTCTGTGATAGATTCCCATAACACTTGGGAAATTGATTTGAATAATTTCCTATTTCATTACAGTTGAATCGTTGAACATCATTGATTTGTTTCTTCCCCCTTGTAGTCATTATCTCTATGACCCTTTTCTCCACACTTATAGAAAACTCTCATTCCTTTCAAGCATTTCCCAGGAATGATTATTTCCACAATTTTCACATAATGGAAATTTCTTCATTCCCTTTTTCTTATTTAATGCTCACATTTTCCATGGTTATCAGAAGACCTCTTATTCTATTTATTTCCCTTGAACAAATAGGATCTAGAAAATTCATTCTCTATTTTGATGGAACTTAATACTATTTAATCATATGATGAAAATGTTTGAGAAGCCAATTCCCTTCAGAGACTTGTCTTAATACCTTCAAAGAAATGATCAATATTTTCTTCTAAATCACATATGTAATCATTAGCATACCTGGCTAGTCTTGTGAAGGTAGCCACATAATCCACAATACTCTCTTCTTCCCTTTGCGTTAAGCTAAGGAATTTTCTCTTCATTTTGGTTTATTTCTCATATAGAAAATATTTATTGAAGAATGTTTCTTAAAAATTTCTTCATTCTATATCTTCTATTTCTTCTTCCTCCTTAGTATTATGGATCAAATACCACCATTGATCAGCATCTCCCTTAAGGAAATAGACTTCCAATATTGCCTTTTGGTTTTCATTGCATCTCAATGCCAGAAATATCTTTTTGAGGGATTTGATCCACTACTTAGCTACCACTGGATTAGTAGTCCCACTAAAATATGGGGGATTATTCCACGTGAAACAATTTAACATAGGTATAGTATGGTTATTCGTTATAACCTGAGTATGTTGTCCTAATATGTTCATGATCTACTCAACTCCAACACTAACTGTGTTGGATTGCTTAAAAGGAAAATCCATACATTGTCTTTGGGTATTGATTTATTTCCTTCCATTAGGCACCATTTCTAAACAATGGAATACACTAAATTTTGTATAAATCATGGTGTGTAATTATGAACTGTAAAAACACTTAACATAAATTGAAAATTTATGCATAGATAATCTCATAAACATGGTTTATTTGGGGATATATTTACCTTTAAATCCTTCATTATAGTTTTTAAAGGAATTTTGAATTATCCTAAGTATATCCCTTGGGAGTGTCAAACCAGGTGCGTAGTAAGGCCCGTTTTCGTGTACCAAGTTATGTCAAGTCAGACCCGACACACCTTGTCAGAGTTGTTACCACTAGGTACATTTGTGCCAGAACCACGACCACTTTTAATATCCAGATAGGGATTTATTATTAGGAAGACCCGCATAATCTCTACCTTAGAAAAATTATATGATGTTATTCTATTCTTATCAGTAAGTTCTCTCTTAGGGTTATGTTCCCTAATCCATTTTCCAAGGTTTCTACTAAATTTTCTCTAAAACCAACAATAAAAAACCCTGAACCCAATAGCCCATAGTTGGTGGTCATTTTATTACAATGAAGTAGATATAAGAGATCATATCACCAAGGATCGATCAGTTTAGTGGTCTTGAAGAAACTAGATACATACATGGTTTCCTTTGTTACATTGGTAATTAAACATGGTACATAAAAAAAGAAAATAAACCGCTTATTGTCACTTATTCAAAGATTCCTTCTTCAAAACCTAGGGAAGGAAAAAAATAAAAGGGTGATCTCAAATGCTCAGTAAGGGTTATATGGAACACTAATAAGTTAAGTAAAGTCAATAAGATATAGACATTATGGAAAGGTAAATAATATGAAAAACACATGTCATCAGTACACTGATAATGAAAATGCATCCATAGATTTTGTTATAATGAAAATATCAGGTAAAGTAATAACTGAATACCAAATGAAGAAAATGTTTATTTATTGGATGTCATGTATCTATCACATGAACCAATATACCATCAAGACAATTTAAGTCTATGGGTAAAAACTCATCTGATTCTGTTTGGAAACAAACACGAAGGGTTTATCACCAACTGTTTTGTCTCATGAGACCTATCGACACATCGAGGGGATATCTATAATCAGGCCCCACCCATCACTGCAAGTAAAAATCATTCTACATACATAGATTCAATTAATGAACAATATGACTTATCAAAATATTTTTATTGAGTAGAGGATACAGATTCATCAATATTTCCCCAATTAAAACATCATTCAATGAAAACACCATATGTAAAAATGGAACATATATAAGGAAATAATAATATCCATGATACAAGAAATATGTATATTTAATGAAATCTTCAATGAATTATTATCACAAATTAAAGGGAAGTATACATGCACCACACACAAGGAATAAGTGATGAATAAGGCATAACCAAAGAAAATATCATAATGGAGTCTAATGGAGAATGAATTTAAATCATACTTGTACATTCATAATGAAAATAAGACATAGATAATGATAAATTATTTCCAAATAAATTGAAAACATGTAAAATGGGGTATTTAAGAAACTTTAGAAATGAGCCTCTTTGGTGCGGTTTAAGGAAAATATTAAAAAGTGTTTAAAATGAAAAAAAGCATAACTGTTTGTATAAAACCAGAAATGAAAAAAATAGTTTTTCATGATAAAATGAGTGATTTTAGAAAAATATTTGGTGGCTTAAAATATATTATGGAGTTTACTTGAAAATGGATAAGAATTTGGAAAGTTCCCTTAAATTGGGTTTACTTATCGGGTGGAATTGAAAAATGAGACCTTATAAAACATGAATTACCCATCAAAGAAAAATGAGTTAATCTAGATAAATGGGTTTAAAAAATATGAATATAATATATAAAAATTATATAAAAATAATTAAGGATTGCATTAGGGTAAAGAGGAGAAAATGAAACTCGAATGAAAAATAGAAGTTTGGGGAGAATTTGTTACCTTATGTCTGAATATGTTATGCACTTGATATTAATGTTCTAGATAATAAAATTAAATAGATTAATTAATAAATTAATTAATAACCTTTTCTATATGTATTTATTTTACTATAATTTTATTAAATTCATTTATGACTTTTTTGATGAGTTATAAGATATAATTTTATCGTTCGGGAGCGTTCGTTTCCTTGGTTTTCATGATCGGTTTACTTGTATACATGTATGGAAAATCATGTAAAATGAGAATAGTTTTCTAGAATTAAAATTATATGTTATTAATGAACTTATATAATATTAAATGGTTATATATTTCATTTGTTTATATGGTATAATGATGAATCATTAGATAAAATGCTAGTGATAATCATTTAGATTATTTTGACATTTTTTCGATCATCACGAACAAGTTTTGTTTTATTAATTAATATTATGTATATATACTAGTTCCAGAAACATAAATAAGATTTAATACATATATTATAATTTATTTTAACCATAGGAAATGGTTTTATGACCAGCCTTTAAGGTGGAATTGAAAAACAAAAACACATCGTTCACGAAGGCGGTAAATCGGCACCTCACGGATGATGTTTTCATTTTTAGAATAAAAGGAAGAGGAGAAGAGACTTGATAGTGGATTTAAAATTGAAATAATAAAATTACAATATATATAGGATATTTTAGTTATAATTCATATTTTTATAGAGGATGTGAGTAGATTATAATAAAAGAAATGAAATTGAAAGAAAATGAAAGAGAGTGATTAAGGGTTTTAACTCTTGAATTTTTCTCCTTGAGAACCTCCTTAAGGCACTTGGGTTTTAGTCTTTTATTGGAAAAAAAAGCTCCTGGATGTGGGGGAGATACTTGGGAAGAGTATTTAATAGAAATTTGGCAAGATTCGAGGCTTTTGAGGTGTGTTGGGAAGAGGTGGCGAGAGGTGGTATTTATAGTGGAGGAGAGGAGTGTTTTTTGATTATTTTATTCATTTGTTTATTATTTTGGCTCAAGACTTTGAATAGCAATAAATCTCGTGACTAAATACAGTACCAAATGCATGTAAGTTAGAAACAATGGGTTCTTACTTCATCCATACATCATTTATGACTCAATAATTCATTTATTTACTTATATCGTAAATTACCATATTTCACTATTCACCGAAAATCAACTATTTTAGAAAAATCCCAAAAATTCACCCTAACTATTTTTCGACATGTAGAATTAAAAAATGAACTTAAATTTATGAAAATAATTTTCTAAATATGAGAAATTTAGTTTTTGATTAAAATCATCATTTACTCGAAAAATACTAATTTTAAAATTATAACTGATTTTATAACACTTTGAAAAATTAATTAAGGTCTCATAAAATTATATTATAATCATAAGAAAACAAAATATTACTTCATTAATCTATTTTATGAAAATAATTTTTTAAAAAACCTTTATATTAATTATAAAATTGCAAATAAATATTTATGTTTCACAAAAATACCAATAATTAATTTATCATTTTTAAAACATTTATTTACTTAAACTATGATATAATCATATCATATTTCCATTTATAATATGCCTAAATTTTATTTATACATTCATAGGTGGGGTTACTATTCTAATGGTCACATTGCTATTACAACGGTCAAGTTACGATTTAATGGTATATTATTGTTCGTTTAAGCTCGGTCTTGTATGCAACAGAAGCTATTTATTTAAGAACATTCATACCATAAAATTTTGGGGTGTTATAAATTGACACAACCCAAGATGAAGAAAATAGTCTAACCAAAAATGAACTAAATAGTCTAACCCAAAGAAAAATAAATAACCTAACCCAAAATATACTAATTAACCTAACCAAAAATGCACAGCTGATCAAATGACCTAATCTCAAAAAAACTAATAACCAAACGGCCAAAATGAATCAAATGACGTAACCCAAAAAATACATTACCCAAAAATAAACCAAATGACCTAACCCAAAATAAACCAAATAATCTAACATAAAAAAGAGATAACCCAAAATTGAACAAAATGACCTAACCTAAAAAGACCTAACCTAAAATGAACAAAATGACATAACCCAAAATAAACCAAATAACCTAAACCTAAGTAAACCAATTGTTCTAACCAAAAAATGAAGAAATGGCCAAATAAACTAATCAAAAATTACATAACCCTGAAATGAACCAAATGATCTAGACAAATAACCAAATGGCCAAATATGTCAAAAGTTCTAACCCAAAAATGAACCAAAGGACATAACTCATTAATGAAAGAAACACCCTTTCCCAAATGAATCAAATGACTAAACCAAAAAAATATGAAAAATTCTCTAATCGATTGACCAAATGAACAAATTACCAAATTACCAAACAACCTAACCAAAAAAATGAACCTAATGACCAAATGATAAAAAATACCAAGTGACCGAATAACCAAATAACATAAAAAAATAGAATTGGATTGAAATGAGCATACAAGAGGAATCCATATCATACCCATCATTAGCGTGTTAATTAGTATGTATTGATTATGTTATGCCACTAGTATTAAATTTCTAATTAAATGTATATTTAGATGCTTCTTCATTTTATGGGTTTCTTGAATAGTTAAAATTTTAATTCATTCTTGGTTTATCAATTTCACATTATTCAATAATGTACTATTATACTAATCAATTTCATTTGTAGCAAGCGAGATTGGGCATCGAAGGTCGTGTGCCTCGAGCAAAATTATTTTGCTCAAGTAGGAGGAAGAAGGATGGAAATGTTGTAAATGCACAGACACAAGAAAAGGCTGTAAGTTTTTTTATTGATATTTAAAATTATGATACGTAATTCATAATTAAATATCTTATTTATATTTTCAACAGTGTGTCTTGGAGGCCCTTGATGAGAAAGAAGATGACAACTCGGGCCAAATGATTATTTGAGACAAGTATTATGTGAAGAGCACCAGGAGAGAGTCCGATGTCAACCCGGGAAAAACATTGTCCCCACTAGGTATTGGCCCTCATCGGATGCCTCTCAAACCTCTCACACCACCGAGCTAAAAAACACTCGTGGGAAAGCAGCTGAAGCCAAAAAAATAGCTATATAGTAGTGTGAAAGAGGTAAATTGATAACTGAATGGTTCCTAAAAGCTATGTCAATTATATGTTCATCTCTTCCATCAGAGGCCGCTAACATTTTTTATTCATGTATGGCAACAATGCGATCTATATATGATGCACTGAGTGATGTCAATGAGGGTCCTAGTGGCGGTCGAGGTGATGATACTGGTGGTGGTGGTGGTGGTGATGTTGGTGCTCCAAACGACGATGTTGGTGATGGTGGTGATGAGGATATTGGTGATGGTGATGAGGATGAGGATGTCAGTGATGGGAAAATTTTTGATCCCCTACATTTTTGAGTTAGTAGTAAAGCGACGTGTGGATGCAGTTTAATGACTTGAATTGATCGATTGTATGGATGTATATATATGATATAGTATTGTAAATGGTTTGAAAACTATTACAAGCGGTTTGTCGAATGCTAAATATACAATATATGTATTGCATTGAATGTGTATTGTGGTTTGTATTTTGTTTACAGGTTCTAGTATTGTTTGTGTGGTGGGGTTGGATGGACTGTTGTTGCGTGTTGGGGACTTGGAGTTATGCCAACAACTCAATGAACTTTGGTATATGTTGTCTTGGGGACAAGCTATACTCATGGTTCTCCTAATTGTGGGTATAGTCCTATACCAACGGCTTAAGCGTCCACGGTTCATAGAACCGTGGGTAGAGCCTGTACCCACTATTTTATGGGTTATACCAACGATTCTAAAACGTGAGTATAGATTAAGTTTCCAGTAGTGAGGGTAACCACTTGCATATGGGGGAGGCGTGCATGATGTCGTGTGACATCTCAGCTCGAACTCGATGGTCTAGGTTGGAGTGTTACATTGTGTGATTAGAGGAAACTTACGTACGCATCGACGTTGATGATGTATTACTTTTACATTGTGCGTGCGACGACGTTGAAGGGCACGACATCATCCTCGAGCGAACACCTCGTCCATGATAATGACCTCTGGTGGAGTGTTATCAGTCAACCTCATCGATGCA
Organism: Viscum album; assembly: GCA_963277665.1. Taxonomy (NCBI): domain Eukaryota; kingdom Viridiplantae; phylum Streptophyta; class Magnoliopsida; order Santalales; family Viscaceae; genus Viscum; species Viscum album. Next base: position 2,002,505,487 of record OY728164.1, on the reverse strand, counting down.
GCCAGGCGCGCGAAGTCTTTGGGGTTGAAGGTGTCTGTTGACATCATGGCAGCATCAGGAGGGTGTCTCGGGGACTTTGGGTCTTTTTGATGTTGACTTTGGGTCTAAAATGGACTTATGAGCCATTTTTTGTGGGCATTCGGATCATTTTGTTGTGCTTTTGGATGACGTTGTTTTGCCACTTTCCTGGTTTGGTGGTACTTTTTGTGTCACATGTTTGCATGACGCCCTTTCTACATTTTAATTTTCATTAATAATTTTTAGGGTCGAGTACGCTCGGTACCTGAACTTTTCAGTATAAATTATTCAATATTCATTTGTATGACATATTATGTATAAATGTATATTAACATACATCAAATACATTAACATATGTTATAATATTGAATATATTTTAAAATTCATTGAGACATGTTTTATAAAAAAAATATGAACATATATAATAACATATACATATATTGGCATGTATTATAATATATAATTACATTAACATATATTATAGTACAATAAATACATTAACATGTATAATTACATTAACATATATATTATAGTATAATAATATTAACATATATGTTAAAAATAAAAATATGATTTTGTCACCATCCACCCATACGTGGAAAGTGGGGGTGTTGAAAAATGGGTGCTATGCCTACGAGATATGATGGGTGGGATGGTGGTGTCCTTTTCTCATCGTTCATTCTCTGCCACACTTCCTTCTTTTTGTTTCGTCCACGTGGAGACACCAAATATGACCACTCCTCCAATATTGTTTTTATCATTATCTTATAAATACAATTTAAAAATGCAAACTTCATTGAACTTTATGCATTTTTAGTCGACTACAAATATATATTATAAAAAAAATGGCTAATGGTGATTTTATTATTATACTTTTATTGATTATTTCCCGAGACAAAGTAAAAAAAAAACATGTCTGGAAATTCATTACAGTAATGCGTGGGTTAATTAATGTTTGCTCATTTTATATCATTATTGTTTTGGCGTCATTATTTTAATTTTCGGTGGTCAATTTTTTTAAAAAAATGTAAATATAAAACGTTTTTTCCAAATAGAAGCACGCTCCTCGGGATTTTTTTTTTAAAAAAAATCATTTATATTTTTTATTAACTAAAATATACTTCATATTATTATTTAAAAATAAATAATAACTAAAAGTTAATAACAAAAATTAATAGTAATTAATAAATAGTTAAGGATTATTAATAAATAGTTAATGATAATTGATAAAGATTTACTAGTAATTGATGATTAATTTGAAATAATTATTAACAATTTGAAAGAATCCTTAATAATTAATAATAATTTGCAATAAATAATAATAATTAACAATAATAAATATTAATTGCCAACAATTGATAAAATTAACTATAAATAATAAGTTTACATTTAAGTTATATCTACAATATAATGTTATATAATATTACATTTTGCCCCCCGCACGCGGGATGGGTGGCGAGGAGGGAGGGGTTTTGGGGCACCGATCGCGGAATCAAATCCCCAGACCGTTTATTTGCAAGTTTTCTTGTAACGTGTATGAGACGTCATTTGACAGTTGTAACCAAAACTTTCATATAATATTACGTTTAAGTTGTTTTCATGCTGCATAACATTACATTTACGTTAAATTTACACAATATTCACATTATATAACCTAAATATAATGCAAATGTAACATTATATAATATAAATATAATGTAAATATAACGTTATCATAACATTATATAATATACATGACTACAAATTCCGCTATATTCCGTGTTATCCTTTATCAACGCGAAACAAAAACACTGAAATTGGTGTATTTTTATGGACGCTAGACAAAATCACTGATAAATTTTACCATATATAACATATTTATATATCCCTAAATGCGATTTATATAACAATATATATATATATATATATATATATATATATATTGTAGGATACCCTTTATCAGCGTTTTTTAGCGCTGATAAAAGTCCGAATAAAATAAAATAATAAAATAAATAAAAAATAAAAACGAGTTTATTAAAAAATTTATTAATTAAATAATTATTGATAAAAATGAATAAATTGATTATACTATATATAAATTATAAATACTAACAAATATTATATATTAAATATATAGATATATATAAAATGAAAAATATACAAATAAAAGTTAAAAATAAGTAAATTGAGAAAAATATTAAACATTTTATTAATTAAATAATTATTGATAATGTTAATAAATAGTATATATCCATTGACTATACTAAACTTTGTAATTCTCCATCCACGTGTCAACTCCACCTTCATTTCCCTAACGCGTCTTCCTCCCTGCACATTCCGACTGCTTCACATTCATGATTCATCTCCCTCTCCTCCCGATCCCTCCCCTCTCGATCTCCCCCGTCTCCCTATCCAGCTCCCTTCTCCGCTTTTACTTCAGCTCTTCGTTTTCCTCTCCATTGCGTCCCTGCATCCCCGCATCATCGCATCCCGGGATCTGTCTCCACGCCTCTCCCCTCCTCCCTTTGCCTTTCTCTGCCCTTCACATCCAGTGTGGACGCTCGAAACCCAAGCATGAACTCCGCTCCATCGTGATCCTCCTTCGGATACCCCTGCCTCCCGCCTCTTTCCTCCCTCCAAAGCCCCGCCTCCCCGCCTCCCCTCACATTACCCCATTCTCCCCGACCCCCCGCCTCCCGCCTCCCGCCGCCCACCTCCCACCTCCCACCTCTCTCCCCCCTCCTCCCTCCTCCGGCCTCCGAAGCCCCGCCTCCCCTCCCATTCCCCCATTAATTGATCCAGCTTTCATAAATCGTAACCTCATCCATTTGCATCTTTTCCAACCTCTTATTTCCAACTTGTATTTTTTTTCGACCGAACAAATAGCAACTCCATTGATGTCTTCATGAGTATCCGGTAAATTCCTTTCCCTTTTGGTTTTAGTAGCATTCAATTCGATGGTACCTAAATTAGATTCATGATTAATGGTGTGGAATTACTGTTACCGTGGTTGCAAACATTCATGTAGTTTAAATTTGTTGAAGTTGCTAACAAGTATACTGAAGAACAGGATAAAAGTGACAAGTATTCTTTATACTATTTGGATTTGCAATGATTGTTCGGATGGATGATGAGTTTACCAATCTGTCACCTCTTCCTCTTATCACATTTCATTTCATGGACGCCATTTATTTATCTAAGATTCGGCTAATTCCCTTGACCAATCCTACTAGGTATATCCCATTGTTCACACTAGTAGCGTTTAGTCCCACTCTCCTAACTTCGAATCCCCATCGACCTCAATTCATCTTACTAACTCTCCTACCAATATTGCATCATACATGTTTTACTTGAGTTTTCCTCATTATGTTTGATATTATGTTTTACATTTACCAAAAAATTCCAGGTATGATGTAGTCGTTTCCCCTAATTTTCTATAAAATCCCTTCTGTTGTTTGATCATTGATCCTATCAAACCTAAGGTGTGTGAGGGAGCTGTAGGCCAGTGTTTCCATATAAACTATTTCTTTTATGATATGAGTTTTTTACATTCAGTGTGTTTTATACTATTTTAACAAAATATATGTTTCAATATTAATGATAAAATCTGAATTTAAGAAGTTGGTACTAAACATTTCATCAACAGGTGAGTGAGGATGTAACACCCCTGGCTTAAGGTATTTCACTATTTTATTATGTATTTTTTTTATTATAAGAGGGTTAATATGTTCATATTTTTTTTTCTAATTTGTTCATATTTTTTTTCTAACAGGTCCATCTTTTATTCCATATAGGTATGCATATTCTATTCATGATTACTGTCTCATTTTCCCACTTTGATGAGTATGTACGAAGTTAATAGAGTTAATGATTTTTTTTCTTTTTTGTGTGTATGTGTATTGCATCATTTCCCTCTTTGAAACTTCCTTTCCAAGCCCTGAATGTAGAACATTAATGCGTCTGGAAAAGGGAATCAATGAGAGGATGTAACACCCCTGGCTTAAGTTATTTCACTCTTTTAATATGTATTTTTTTTATTATAAGAGAGTTAAGAAGTTCTCATTTTTTTTCTAATTTGTTCATAATTTTTTTCAAACAAGTCCAACTTTTATTCCATACAGGTACGCAGATTCTATTCATGATTACTATCCTATTTCCCACTTTGATGAGTATGTACGGAGTTACTGGAGTCAATGAAGAATTCTACTTTTCTGTAGGTACGTGTTTCACATCATTTTACCTTTTTGACACTTCCTTTCCAACCTTAATTATAGAAAATTACTATGGCTGCCTTGAAAATGATATCAATGAGAGGCCCCATATGTCTAAGATTTCCCTTTTTGTTGTTCACTATGAATGGTTTTTATCTCTTTATCTTTAGCACATGTTCTGGGTTTTTATACTCTGTGCAATTAAAGAAGAGGATCATATCATGTTTCATTTTCAATGTTACTTATCTATTTATTGGCATGTATTGATATTGATTTTATCACTTTGAATTTTTTGTATATCTTTACATCTTTTTGAATTAATCCCCCACCTAATGGAAGAATATGTGACGATTTTAAATGTTTGGTTTCCATACAAACTGTTTCTTTTTCAGACGGTGGTAATGTTTTTAATTTATCTTTGAAGCAGTTTGTTTCAAAGGTGTGTGAGGGAGCTGTAGGTCAGTGTTTCCATAAAAACTATTTCTTTTATGATATGAGTTTTTTACATTCAGTGTGTTTTATATTCAGCATGTTTTACATTCATTGTGTTTTATACCGTTTTAACAAAATATATGTTTCAATATTAATGTTAAAATCTGAATCTAAGAAGTTGGAACTTAAGATTTCATCAACATGTGAGTGAGGATGTAACGCCCCTGGCTTAAGGTATTTCACTGTTTTATTATGTATTTTTTTATTATATGAGGGTTAACAGGTTCATATTTTTTTCTAATTTGTTTATATTTTTTTTCAAATAGGTCCATCTTTTATTCCATACAGGTATGCAGATTTTGTTCATGATTACTATCCTATTTCCCACTTTGATGAGTATGTATGAAGTTACTGGAGTCAATGAAGATTTTTTCTTTTCTATGCGTACATGTTTTGCATCATTTTCCCTCTTTGAAACTTCCATTCCAAGCCCTGAATGTAGAACATTAATGCAGCTGACTGGAAAAGGGAATCGATGAGAGGATGTAACACACCTGGCTTAATTTATTTCACTGTTTTGTTATGTATTTTTTTTATTATAAGAGGGTTAACAAGTTCATATTTTTTTCTAATTTGTTCATATATTTTTTCAAACAGGTCGAACTTTTATTCCATACTGCTATGTGGATTCTGATCATGATTACTGTCCTATTTCCCACTTTAATGACTATGTACGGAGTTACTGGTGTCAATGAATATTTATGCTTTTATGTATGTACGTGTTTCACATCATTTTACCTCTTTGACACTTCCTTTCCAATCCTTGAATGTAGAACATTACTGTCACTGGCTGGAAAAGGGAATCAATGAGAGGCCCCATGTACATCTAAGATTACCCTTCGTGTTCTCCACGAATGGGTTTTACCTCTTTATTTGTAGCACATGTTTTTGGTTTTTATACTCTGTGCAATTAAAGAAGAGGATCATATCATGTTGCCTTTTTCAATGTTACTTATCTATTTATTTTTATGTATTGATATTGACACTAGTTTCTCTATACATTGTTATAGATGTATATAAAACAACATTAAGTTTTTATCATCCCCATATCTGAACATCACACATTGTAAAACATATTTTAAATAAGAGTGTGTACTGTTAAAAAATATGTAAAACAGTGCATTACACATTTTTATAGAGTATTTCTGTTAAAAAAAATATGTAAACCAACACATCACAAAAACATCACAATGTATTGTTGTGTTGTTCACAAACAATACAAACTTTTTCATGGATTTCATATTCAGTTTGTATGATGTTTCACAACAATACCGTTACAAACACATCACAATCTATTGCAATAAATGCAAAATAGAGTCTTGTTGTGCTGTTACAAACACAATTGTAAAGAGTATTTCTATTCACATTTTTAGAGTATTGATGTTTTCACATTCAAATGCAATTGTTTCTGTTCAAAAATAGTACTTTTACATAATTATTCCTGTTTCACACAATGTGTGATGTGCTGTTTTACATTATTTCCATTGATGTTTGTGAACACATGAAACAACAATACTCTTACATGTCTATAAAAATGTACATTCTTATAGAGTATTGTTGTGTTGTTCACAAAAAGTAAAAATGTGAAACAACAATACTTTTAAAAAATTTGTAAAACAGCACATCACATTCTTATAGAGCATTTCTATTCAGAGATGTAAGAGTATGTGCTGTTTGTGATGTGCTGTTTCATATCACACGTTTTAAAAATTATGTAAAACAACACATCACATTGTTATATGTTGTTCAAAATGTGTGATGTGCTGTAAAAATTGAACAGTACATATTCTTACATATTTTTTTGAGTAAGTTGGATTCGCAAAGATAAGGACCGGACTTCTGGATGATGTTGACTTGCTGCTTCGATTTAAAGATGAGGATAATTTTATCGTTACTGTAGGAGATAATATTGGAATTTTCAAGTCTTCAAAATGAGGATCCAAATTTGGTCACTGGATTGGGAAGGCAGGGGTCAATACAATAGTGGTTCTGGTGTGGATCGCTTTAACAGGTCTCTTGGTTCATCTTTTCAAGGCGATACCCCTCATTGTTATTTCTAGAAATGTAGGAAAACTAATCAAAATTGATGCAACAATGAAGATTTTAAGTCATTCATCAATGGTGAGATCCTGTATGGATCTGTATATTCCTATCCAGCTATCTTAGAAGATTTGGATTTGGAACGGTATCTTGGGATTCTTTCAAGAGATTGTCTATGAGAATTTTCCATTTTTTTGTCACAGATGCAGGCGATTGGGTAACTGTTCTTCTTTGTATGGAGTGAATCGAGCTAAAATATAGTGGGTTCAAACTAAGAATATATTGAAGAAAGTGGATGATGATGATGCTCAATTACTGGTATAGAAGAGTGGATTGTCATGGGTAGCTAGGCGTGGGGAAGCCTTCAAACTGAACCAAACGAGGCATGCTTTAGTGGAGCTTTGTGTGGACGTGCCCAAGGACAATCATGGCTCAAAATTTGTGACAGATCTTGGCTCTCTGAGAATCAGGGATGAGAATTCAACATCTATACCAGTGAATATTGGGATGCCCAAATCAATAGAACAAACAACTAGTATAAAGGTGGATCTAGCCCCTATGCAGCATGATCCTACTTGTGCTGATTCAGGTAATGTCAAAGATGTTGAGAAGGTTGTTAACTGTATTGAAATGATATCATTTTCCTCATCTGGTTCACCATTTGGTGCTGTTATTATCCTGGAAGTTCATGTGACTCTGGGCGTCTCTGGTCTAGACAAGGTATGCCCAGGCGAAGAGTGCTTGAGGGAGTTTGGGGCATTTTTGGACTAGCCATCCTCCCCTACACCGAGCTAGCTATAACTTGACTCCCATCTTTCAAAAAAGGAAGTGAAGTTTTAACCCCTGTTGCAGCTATTGATCACTTAAAAGGATAATGCAGATTTGGTTAAAGGTGTTTGTGGGCACTCGCCTTCTTTCTTCTTTCACGAACATGGTAGAAAAATCCTTGAGTTTTTTATTTCTCTCTTACTTGATATGGTATGTATTGTGACCCCTTCTAAAAAATTAGTTTTTAATCCCTTTTCTTCTCATTCTATAGTTTTAAAAAATCTGTAATGTTCTCTCTAGTGTGCCTTGTCTTTGTCTCCTTTTCTTAAAAAATAACTCTCAATGAAGTTTTTATTTTTCTTTTAAAAACATTGACACTAGATTTATAAATTAATTGTAAATCAAGATTAAATTAAATTAATTATTATTAATTGCACATGAAATTCATTGTACATGTTGTTTTCTCATATGTTGCACATGTGGTTTTCTCATATTTTGTTGTCATTCATTGCACTGGTTGTATGGAACAAAACATGGCTGCTTTTTTCAGAAGATATGTTATATGTACAACGGAGAGGTACATGTACGTTTACCCCTTATACATGCATCCATGAAAACAGAATATGAACTCTTTTTTAGTATTTATTTTTTTTAACGTTGCTAATTTTTTGAGATATATTCACTCAATTAATATCTCTAATAACATGAGATTCATTGCATGAGTTGTTTTCTCATATGTTTCACATGTTATTTTCTCATATGTTGTTGTCATTCATTGCATAGGTTGTATAGAACAAAACATGGGAACTTTTTTTAGAAGATATGTTATATGTACAATGAATAAGGTTACAAATAAAAGGTACATGTATATTTACCTCTTATACATGCATGCATGACGACAGAGTATGCCCTCTTTTTTTATTATTTCTTTTTTAATGTTTCTAATTTTTTAATAACACATTTATTTCAATTTTGGCTATCATATGTTCAATTCAGGTGATCGTAAATGTTACCCTCAAGATGAAATTGAGTTTATTGAAGCTATAAAATAAGAATATGTTTGGGAAACATGAGATTAATTCCACATGTTGTTTTATCATATGTTTCATAGGTTGTTGTCATTCATCGCACAGGTTGTATAAAACGAAACATGGAAGCTTTTTTCAGAAGAAATGTTATATGTACAATGAATAAGGTTACAAATTGAAGTTACATGTATGTTTATCCCTTATATATTCATGCATGACAAAAAAATACCCCTTCTTTTTTAGTATTTATTTTTTTAACATTACTTATTTTTTTGGGATATATTCATTAAATTTACATCCCTATAACGTTGCCTTTGAGATTCATACGCTGCACATGTTGTTTTCTCATATGTTGTTGTCATTCATTGAATAGGTTTTATGGAATGAAACATGACAGATTTTTCTAGAAGATATGTTATATGTACAACGAAGGTTTCAAATAGAAGGTACATGTATGTTTACCCCTTATACATGCATGCATGACAACAAAATATGCCCTCTTTTTTTAGTATTTCTTTTTTTAACGTTGATGATTTTTTAATAACACATTTATTTCTATTCTGGTTATCATATGTTCAATGTAGGTGATCATAAATGTTACCCTCAAGATGAAATTGAGTTTATTGAAGCTATAAAAGAAGCATCTATTTGGGAAACATGAGATTCTTTGCACAAGTTGTTTTGTCATATGTTGCATAGGTTGTTTTCTCATATGTTGGTTTCATTCATTACCCTCAAGATGAAATTGAGTTTATTGAAGCTATAAAATAAGCATCTATTTGGGAAACATGAGATTCATTTCATAGGTTGTTTTCTCATATGTTTCAAATTTTTTTTCTCATATGTTGTTATCAGTCATTGCACAGGTTGTATGGAATGAAATGTGGAAGTTTTTTTCATAAGATATGTTATATGTACAACGAAGAAGGTTACAAATAGAAGTTACATGTATGTTTACCCCTTATACATGCATGCATGCCAACAAAATATGCCATCTTTGTAAAGACCCTGAATTTCCATGTATTTTTTTTTAAATAAATGGAAATTTTATGAGTCTGTGAAAATTGATGACACGTGATTCTGAGGCCCGGAGTGCCCAGAATGAATTTATGAACTTTTGTTCAGGTACGTTCAGTAAACATGCAAGCGGATTTTTCTAACTTTTGAACCGGTGCTCGGAATTGAAATCCAAGGGCACCGTTGAACTCGCAACACCGGTATTCGCTTAAAGAGACTTTCACCTCGACGACAGTTGGTCGAGGGTGGAAGTTAGTTTTTGGGTTTTTCATAAATGAATAAAATAAAAATAAAGTTGTGTACCTTTTATTTTTATTTTATTTTTTAAAACCTCCATGTGGAAGTTAAGAAGTGGGGACCACCAGACCTTAACCTCCCATGAGAGGTTATGGTGGTGGGGACCACCCAAGGCCTAAACCTCTCAACTCCCTTATTAAATGTGGGAGAGCCTCTTCAACTCCTCCAATATTAATTGTGTCAACCCTCCTCTATAATAATTAAGCCAACACACCACTTTAATTGTGCCAACCTATGAGATTAATTAAACCAATTTGAATTATATACCAACAAACATAATAGACCACATAATCTATTATTTTGGGGTTACCATTTCATTTTGGTGGAATTGGGAGAGGAGGAGCTTTGGGAGAAAATCTCTCCAATGAAGAACGCCAACGAAGAACACCAACGAAGAACGCCTCTCCTTCGACGATTTCTTCTCCAAACTCCATCGAAGGATCTCCAATGAAGCACGAACCGAAAATCGAGGAAAATGACAATGACACCGATGTCCATCTTTTCCCAACGATTCGTCTTCTTCCTTGCAACCTCGTCGACATCATCAAGCGAACGAGGTAGGGGTTTATTTCTATTTGTTTATCAATTCTCATGTACACCCAATCTATTTCTTTTGCGGGTTGGGAACAATCATTGTGGGAGGATATGATTTGACGTTCATGTTCATGTTCTTGATGAGCCATATGCTACCACCCTAATGCAGAGGGTACAGGCAAAACCAACATGGCCCGACCCTTCCACAAATCTTGTGGTGTTCTTCGCAATGGAGGAGGACGACAACCATCCATGGTTGGGGCACGAGAAAGGCAGCCAACACCACCGCTGGCCGCGACAAAGGTGACGGCGCAATGGCGCCGCCCCGCGGCCTCCACACCACCACATAGCCAGACCGCCGCCGCGCATTCGGACCGCCGCCCCGTGGTCTCGCGCCGTCCTCGACCGAGCTGCCCCGGGCCGAGACGAGCCGCCCCGCACCCTTGCGGCACCCCTTGGCCGAGCCACCCTCGCGACCCTCGCGGGCCGGGCCGCCCAGCGCGGCCCTCGTGGGCCGGGCCGCCCAGCGCGGACTGGGTCAGCCCAGGCCGGGTCGGGCCAAGTCGGTCCGACTGGGTCGGACCGAACCTGGGCCCACTATGACCCAATTACATCCTTTTGGCCATAACTTTGGCACCAGACGTCCGTTTGACGAACCATCAGCAGCGCTGAAAATCTTGGAGCGATTCAGTTATTTTGAGTATACCCCACTGGAGTTTTGGATTAAGATAGAGAATAGTCAGGTTGGATAGAGCACGAATCCAACCGGGCCCCCGGGACTAAAAGGCTAATAACTCACAGACCGGATGTTCGATTGACGCACCGTCTGTTACGTTGAGACCCCTATAACGTGTCAGAACTTTGAGTTACTTATTTGTGGGACTTCGTGGAAGTTGGAGTATCGACCGGTAGCTTGTGGAGCGGATCCTCCTAGAGACGAGCGAGCATAGTGCGGGAACCCAGTGGCTGGCTGAGACTTGACGACTGCTGACCGTTTCGACTCGGAGTGACTTGACAGGCCCAGTGGGGAGTGCCGTGGTGATGCGGAAGGCCCACGGTGGGGAATACCTTGGTGATGCGGCAGACCCACGATACTCGACAGGAGGAGTAACTCATTAGGCCATGAGGGAGAGCGCCTTGGTGACGCAACAGACCCATGGTGGGGAGCGCCTTGGTGACGTAGCAGACCCACGGTTCTCGACAGGAGGAGTACCTCAGCGGTCCAAGGTTAGTGGGAAGCGCCTCTGTGTGACGCGGCAGACCCACTGTACTCGATTGAGGAGGAGTTCTCCAGCAGCCAAGGTGTTCGATGATGTGACTGGGAATGTTACTTGATACTACCCCTAGAATAAATCATGGTGTGAGCTGAGTCAATACCTCTGTGTTTTTCTCATGATTGACATGGATTACTTGATAACTTAGGTGTATGTATGGGCATATACCTATGTAAGGTTATCTGTTGATTTCATACTTTGTGATATATCCTTGATGGATTTTGTGAGACCTAGAGGGTCTTGGGGTCCCTATTGAGTATCGTTATACTCACCCATGAATGGGCTATGCCGGAACCTTGTTGTGTTGGATGCAGACAACAGACAGTGCTGACTGAGGCTGAGAGTACCAGGACTGGACGGTACCTAGAGGTGGACCATACGACGTGTCGGTACACAGAGGAGACGGGTGGACATGGAGTGATGAGGAGGTGATTTGTACCTACCCTTCAGGTAGGAACCTCAGAGGATGATTCAATAACTGTCTTTTCTCTTTATTTAGTTGTATTGTATTTCAGTTGTACTTGTACCTTTACTATTGGGCTTGTATACCGACCCATTTTACTTTCAGCACTCTTTTGGTTATACAATATTCTTGTGTTCGTATCTTGCTGTGTGTTTGGTTACATGAGTTTGTAGGTTACAAAGGCAATGCCTTCCCAGTTTTAGGGAAAACGCCTTTCGGTGATAGTCACCAGCCCCTGGCCTCTGGAAGGCGGGCTTGGGGTAGTCATGGCATGGGCCCCGAGGGACAGGTCGTGATAAATTGGTATCATAGGAGTCAGTTCTACTGAAGAACTAGGAATCTGATCTTTTCTATGAAGCAATAGTGTTAAGGGTAATGTGTGTGGTTTTTAGTTCAGGGAGTCTAGTGTTGGTGCAGCGGCCGATGTATCCATACACCAGGACCCTGACTTCTGATTTCCGACTCAGTACACGAAAACACTGATTGTGTGTGTGTGTTTTCAAGAGTTTTATTTGTAATCTCTTGAGTTAGCTCACTAGGTATAACTTTTTTGAATGTGGCGCACCTATTTATTTTTAGGATTCCTCCATAAAGACAACCAGTTAGGGTTCTGAGAGTTGTACGTACTAATAGCCCACCGAGTGACGAGCCCTCAGTGCAGGGCCCTTTTCTAGTAGAGGCACCAGTGATACCATTAACCGTTGGGCCGCCGATGCCACCAGCCCCAGCAGCAGAGAGTGCACACCACTTGAGCGTGTTGCACAAGTTCCAGCGCCAGAGGCCACCCAAGTTCAGGGGAGAGACGGACCCATAGGCGGCTGAGGATTGGCTGGAGGCTATGGTGAGAGTCTTCCGACTCGTAAGGACACCAGCCAATCTCATGGTGATCCTTTCCGCCAGCCTTCTACAGGAAGCAGCGGGCAGATGGTGGAGCTTGATGCTCTAGGTTCACGACGAGGTGATTCTACTATGGGCAGATTTTGAGAGCCTGTTTTGGGCAAAGTTTTTTCCAGTGACTCTTCACACAGTGCGCATACAGGAGCTACTTCATCTGCAGTAGGGAAACATGACTATGGATCAGTACTCAGCGAGGTTCACTGACCTCTCACGCTACTCCACTGATATGGTGCGGGACCCATTCTTCAGGGCCCATACCTTCGAGTAGGGGCTCAGGCAGGAGATCAGGGCTTCGATGATCTCACTCAGCATCTCGACACAAGCGGGGGTGTTAGAGAGATCCCTCTTGGTAGATAGTTTCCTTGCTGATTAGTCACCAGCAGCGAGACCCACTACCAGTCATCACGTACCGGAGTCTTTTACAGCTGGCAGCAGACAGACGTTACAAAGGTCCAAGAGGACCAAACCTACAGGTGTACGACCACATGACTCCGGATCAGTTGTGCGAGGCACCCAAGGTAGAGCTAGTCATACCAAGAGCAGGGAGTGTTTCACATGCAGCGGGCATGGACACATGGCTTGTGACTATCCGACCCGTCATACGGATGATCAGCAGACGGTCGAAGAACCGTCCAGGAAGAGACAGAGATTCGACTAAGGAGTTCCGTAGGGGGTAGGTGGATGTGGTAGAGGAGCTGACCGAGCAGCTGGCGATGGGAGATGATTTGAGATGTTACTGCCACCACCACTAGGAGGTCCACCCCGACCGCAGGGAGTAGGTGGAAAGGGGAGAGCTCAGCTCCAGGAAGCTGAGGCTTATGATCACGGCACTCCCAAGATGATACAAGGTTCAATCTGTGTCTACTCTACCATAGCTGCAGTACTTATATACATAGGTTCCAATCATTCTTTTATACCACTGTCCTCGTTCGGAGCTCTGAGATTCCGACAGAGCTGTTGGCTCGATCCTTACGGCTAGAGACTCCTATGGGAGTGGATTCGACGATTACGCATTGGTTCCAGCAGTGTGATATTACTCTAGGAGGCGAGAGATTTGGCTGGGATCTCCTACTAGCGGCGTCGAGGCCTTACGACGTCATCTTGGGTATGGACTGGTTATCTATAGTCCATGCTCAAATTGACTATATTAGGTGCAAAGTGATACATGTCCACACAGATGGGACCAGGTTTACCTTCACCAGCGAGAAGAGAGCCTTTTCAGTGCAAGATGGACTTACCCGGAGGAGAGTGCAACTGATCACTCATTAGTTGGCTAGCCTTACCCTCAGAGCTGTTGATGTGGATAGTCCGAGCTATCCTGTAGTGGTGGACCAGTATGTGGATGTTTTCCCTGATGATGTTCCAAGTCTACTCCTCACAGAGAGGTGAAATTTTACCTTGACTTGTACCCTATGATGAAACATATATCTACACCAGCATATCATATGGCTTCTGCATAGCTTTGTGAGTTGCGGGTGCATCTAGAGGACTTGTAGGGAAATGGATTCATTCATCCTGGTGTTTCTCTTTAGGAATCCCCGATTCTATTTGCCAAGAAGGCGAATGGGAGCTTGAGACTTTGTGTTGACTATCGATGCCTAAAACAGGTGACCGTGAAGAACAAGTACCCACTCCCAAGGATTGACGACCTCTTTGATCAGCTGAAGGGAGCACAATGGTTCTCGAAGATAGAGCTAAAGAATCAGGCTATCACCAGCTCAGAGTGCGAGATGAGGATGTGCTGAAGACGACCTTCAGGTATCAGTACGGCCATTATGAGCTCTTGGTTATGTAATTAGGCATAACCAATGCTCCATTAGTATTCATGGGACTCATTAACAGGATCTTTCATCCATACTTTGATCGCTTTGTAGTGGTCTTCATCGATGATATTCTGATCTACTTGATTACTGAGGAGGAGCATGCCTATCATTTGCAGGTAGTACTGGACACACTCCGAGATCACCGAATTTATGGTAAGATCTCGAAGTGACAGTTCTGGATCCAAGAGGATCACTTTCTGGGACATGTCATATCGGAGGCTGCAGTTGTAGTGTATCTAGTGAAGATTGAGGCAGTACTTGCTTGTGAGACCCCCAAGAGTGTGACAGAGGTACGAAGTTTCCTGGGTTTGGATGGATATTATCGGAGGTTTGTTCCAGATTTCTCCAGAATTGCAGAACCATTATCATCCTTAATGAAGAAGGGGAAACCCTTTGTTTGGTTGGAGAAATGCCAGCGGAGTTTTCAGTAGCTGAGGCAGAGGCTGACTAGTGCCCCCATCTTGAGGATTCCAGAGGAGGGCGTAGGGTACATAGTTTACTACGACGCATCAGGGAATGGAATTGGATGTGTTCTGATGCAGGAGCGAGCAATGATCGCATATGGTACTCGATAGCTAAGAAAACACGAGCAGAAATACCCTAACCATGACTTGGAGTTAACCGTAGTGGTCTTCGCCTTGAAGATATGTCGACATTACTTGATGGGAGAGCGCTTTACAGTCTACTCAGATCACAAGAGTCTCAGGTATATCTTCTCTCAGAAGGACCTGAACCCGAGACAACAACGTTGGATTGAATTCCTCCAGGACTATGACTTCGAGATAGTATATACACTTGGGAAGGGGAACATTGTTGCAGATGCTCTCAGCAGGAGGTCTGGTATACAACTGCTAAGTGAGGCGGCAGAGCAGCTGGCTACTTTGCAGATATCCTTTGTGGATAGAGATGGAGAACCTTTCCTTTAGTACCTTATAGTCACTCCCCCACTTCTTCAGCGAGTCAGGGAGGCGCAGTGTGGGGATACTGACTGCGAGGCATGACATGATCAGATATTCACAGGACAGACACCTGATAGATTTTCTGAAGGTGGGGAGCACATCATCCTCTTCAGAGGACGTACCATGTTACCAGTGTCACTTCAGGAGGAAGTGTTGAGGGAGTTACAAACATCCCCTCTAGTGGTACATCCAAAAGTGGTGAAGATGTACTAGGATCTTCGACGATAGCACTGGTAGTCGGGAATGAAGAAAGTAGTAGTAGAGTTTGTTTCTTGGTGCCTCACATGTCCGCAAGTGAAGGCGGAGCATCAGGTACCAATAGTCTTGGTACAACCTTTAGAGGTCCCAGAGTGGAAGTGGGATGAGTTATCCATGGACTTCGTGACAAGAATTCCACTTACATCCAGGGGACATGACTCAATTTGGGTGATCGTCGACCGACTCACCAAGTCAGCCCACTTCCTACCGATCAGAGAGTAGGGTTTAGTAGAGAGATTATGACGCCTCTATGTGCATGAGATTGTGCAGATACATGGAGTAACCTTGACGATTGTCTTCAATCGTGATGCACGTTTTACTTCCTGGATATGGAAGGGGTTGCATGAGGCTTTTAGGACACAACTTCATTTGAGCACCGCCTTCCATCCTCAGACGGATGGTCAGACTGAGAGAACCATTCAGACCCTCGAGGACATGCTGTGTGCTTGTGTCCTCGACTTTGGTCGCAGTTGGGAGGATCACTTGCCTTTGGTGGAGCTTTCATACAACAACATATATCACTCCACCATTGGGATGACACCTTTTGAGGTGTTATACGGGTGACCTTGCAGATCACCTTTGTGCTGGACTGACCCAGGGGAGTCAGCACTAGTGAGACCAGAGATGGTGCAGGCTACCACAGAGAAGGTGCAGATCATCCAGGTGCGGATGAAGACTGCACAGAGCATGCATAATTCGTATGCCGACAGAAGATGGAGACCTCTGGAGTTCGAGGATGGTGACCATGTCTTTCTATGGGTCTCACCATAACGAGGTCTATAGAGATTTGGCCGAGGTGGCAATTTATCTTTGAGATTCATCGGACCTTTTCAGGTCCTCAAAAGAGTTGGTGAGGTGGCATACCACTTAGCTCTTCCACCTCAATTTCACCGGGTGCATGACGTCTTCCACGTGTCCCAGTTGAGGAGATACGTGCATGACCATTCTCAAATCATCGACCATGGTGAGATGGATGTCGACGATGTGACGACTTTTACGGAGGTTCCATTAGAGATTGAGGATTGACAGGAGCGAGTCCTTCATGTACGACACGTGATTCCGAGGCCCGAGTGCCTTAAATGAATTTCTGAACATTTTTTTGGGTACGTTCAGTAAACGTGTGAGTGTGTTTTTCTAACTTTTGAACCGGTGCTTGGAATTGAAATCTGAGGGCACCATTGAACTCATAGCGCTATTATTTTCTTAAAGAGACTTTCACCTCGACGATAATTGGTTGAGGGTGGAAGTTAGTTTTTGGGTTTTTCATGAATGAATAAAATAAAAATAAAGTTGTTTAGATTTTATTTTTATTTTATTTGTTAAAACCTCCATGTGGAATTTGAGAAGTGGGGACCACCAGACCTTAACCTCCCATGAGAGGTTATGGTGGTGGGGACCACCCGAGCCTATCCTCCCATGAGAGGTTATGGTGGTGGGGACCACCTGAGGCCTAAACCTATCAACTCCCTCATTAAATGTGGGAGAGCCTCTTCAACTCCTCCAATATTAATTGTGCCAACCCTACCCCAAAATAATTAATCCGACACACCACTTTAATTGTTCCAACCTATGAGATTAATTAACCCAATTTGAATTATATTACAACAAACATAACCGATCACATAATCTATTATTTGGGGGCTACCATTTCATTTTGGTGGAATTGGGAGAGGAGGAGATTTGGGAGAAAATCTCTCCAATGAAGAACGCCAACGAAGAATGCCGCTTCTTTGACGATTTCTTCTCCAAACTCCATCGAAGGATCTCCAATGACGCATGAACCGACAATCAAGGAAAATGATGTTGACACTGACGTCCATATTTTCCCAATGATTCATCTTCTTCCTTGAGACCTCGTCGACGTCATCAAGCGAACGAGGTAGGGGTTTATTTCTATTTGTTTATCACTTCCCACGTATACCCCTTATATTTCTTTTGGGGGTTGGGAACAATCATTGTGGGAGGATAGGATTTTACGTTCATGTTTATATTCTTGAAGAGCCATATGCTACCACCCTAATGGGGAGGGTATGAGCCAAACCAACATGGGATGACCCTTCTGAAAATCTTGTGGTGTTCTTAGCGATGGAGGAGGACAACAACCATCCATGGTTGGGGCACGAGAACGGCGGCTAGCACCACCGCCGACCGCAATGAAGGCGACGACCCAACGGTGCCACCCCGCGGATGGACCGCCGCCCCGCGACCGGACCGCCGCCCCACCATTTCGTGCCATCCTTGACCGAGCCACCCTAGGCCGAGCCGACCCGCCCCGCACCCTAACGGCACCCCTCGGTCGAGCCGCCCTCGTGGTACCCTCACGAACCTCGCGGGCTGGGCTGAACCCAGTGGGTCTGGCCAGGTCATCCCGAACCGGGTCAACCCAAGCCGGGTCGGGCCGAGTCAGTCTGACTGAGTCGGGCTAGACCCGAGCCCACTATGACCTAATTACATCCTTTTGGCCATAAATTTGGCACCGGACGTCCATTTGACGAACCGTCAACGGAGCTGGAAATCTTGGAGCGAGTTGGTTCCTTTGAGTATACCCCACTGGAGTTTTGGATTAAGATGGGTAATAGTAAGGTTGAATTGAGCACGAATCCAACCGGGCCCCCAGGACTAAAATGCTAATAACTCATAGACCGAGCGTCCGATTGACGCGCCGTCTGTTACGTTGAGACCCCTATGATGTGGAGGACCTTTGAGATACTTCTTCAAGGGGCTTCGTGGCATTTGGAGTATCTACCAGTAGCTTGTGGAATAGATCCTCCCAAAGACGAGCGATCATAGTGTGAGAACCCAGTGGCTGGAAGAGACTTGATGAATGCTGATCGTTTCGACTCGGAGTGACTTGACAGGCCCAGTAGGGAGCGCCCTAGTCACGCTGCAGACCCACGGTGGGGAGCACCTTAGTGACGTGGCAGACCCACGGTACTCGAAAAGAGGAGTACCTTAGTAGGCCATGAGGGGGAGCACCTTGGTGACGCGGTAGATCCACGATGGGGAGCGCCTTGGTGACTGGGTAGACCCACGATACTTGACAGGAGAAGTACCTTAACAGTCCAAGGTTAGTGGGAAGCACCTCTGTGTGATGTGGCATGTCCACTGTACTCGATAGAGGAGGAGTTCTCCAGCAGCTGAGGTGTTCGACGATGTGACTGGGAATGTTACTTGATATTACCCCTAGAATAAATCTTGGTGTGAGCTGAGTCAATACCTCTGTGTTTTCCTCATGATTGAGATGGATTACCTGATAACTTAGGTATATGTTTGGGTATATACCTAAGTAAGGTTATCTGTTGATTTCATACTTTGTGATATATCTTTGATGGATTTTGTGAGACCTAGAGGGTCTCATGGTCCTTACTGAGTATCGTTATACTCACCCCTACATAGGCTATGCCCGCACCTTGTTGTGTTGGATGCAGATGACATACATCACTGACTGAGGCTGAGAGTACCAGGATTGGACGGTACATGGAGGTGGACCATACGACATGTCGGTACACAGAGGAGATGGGTGGGCATAGAGTGTTGAGGAGCCGATCTGTACCTACCTTTCAGGTAGGAACCTCGAAGGATGATCTAGTAACTGTCTTTTCTCTTTCTTCAGTTGTATTTTATTTCAGTTGTACTTGTACCTTTACTGTTGGTATTGTATTATGGCCCCTTTTACTTTCAGCACTCTTTTGGTTATACAGTTTTCTTGTGTTTGTATCTTGTTGTGTGCTTGGTTACGTGAGTTTGCAGGTTATAAAGGGAGTGCATTCCTAGTTTTAGGGAAAACGCCTTTCGGTGCTAGTCGCCAGCCCCTGGAATATGGAAGGTGGGTTTGGGTTAGTCACGGAACGAGCCCTGGGGGACGGGTCATGACAATCTTTTAGTATTTATTTTTTTAATTCATTCAGTTTACATCCTTAATAATGATTCCTTTGCCAACTTATGTGGTATCGGGTGAACCTTCAATCGTTTATAATGACGCCACCCTCACATAATCTACGAAGTGATGAACTTGAGCCAAAGATATTATTTAGACATTGAAAATGTTAATTTTTTTTCTTTTTCTTTCACTCCAGGTAAAAAAATTGATATAGATATTTTCTGAAACCAATGAGTAATGTATTTTTTATCATATAGAATTTCTGACTGAAGAATCAATAGGTGATCTATCACCCCATTTATAAAAAAAACATGAGAATGAGTACCCTATATATGTATGTGCTTCATATGTAGGTTCTACATGGAGTCATGATACAATATTTCCACTTAACCTTTATTTTTTGGTATCGCTAATTTCATTACTTTGTCTGTGCAGGCTCAAATTTATCATTTTCATGATACACTTAAGAAGGATATTGAGTGTGCACATTCCATCCAAAATTACAATTGTTGGTTTATGAGATCCTACATTATTACCTCTTATACCACCACTATAACCCTCAAATGATTATTTCCACTAGTCAATCCCCCTCAATGTCCACTTTATGTGGTAGAAATGGAAACAGTTCACAACCACTTATTTTCTCACTTTCTATTAAGTTGTAACATTTTCTTATTTGATGTCATAACATGTATTATATACAAGGGTTGGTATTACTATGTCCTTTTATATTAGTTATTCTGGTTTATTTATTTTATTTTAGTTTTATTCATGTAAATATTAGTTTTGACTGCTTATATGATTTGAATTACCTTTACTTCTCCATGGGTTCATATATTAACCACTTAAGAATTTCCCCCTACTATGGTCAGAATTCAATGCCTAATATGATTTAGTAGGAAATACTCTTTCACATCCCTGTGAAATTGGGAAACCAATAAATTTTATACATAATTCCCTTAAATTTAAAGTCTTAAATAAAAATCCAGGAAAAAAACAACATTTGTGTTGAAGTTGTTTTTTTTTTGTATGAGGAATATGAAGGATTTTTGTTGATGAAGTAATGCACTGCTAATTATGGAATTTTGGAAAAAGTGGCGCCTTCATGATTTCATGCTTGGACATTTTCTGCTATTTATGGCTCATACGATGACTCTTATATCACATTATATGATGTTTTATTGTATGTCATGTATGTATCCTCATTCAATTTATTGAACCTCATGTTTTAAATGTATCTTTAACCTTTAAATTTTTTTAGGGGTATGGGCGGGGAAACCAACTCATTCATTTTTAACTATGTTGTAGTCTATTCGTTTGAAATTGAATTTTTACCTATCATAAATGTTGAGCTTAAAATGGGTGTGGTAGAGCCCATGGGTGATGGATTTGGGTATTTAAAAGGGAATATTGTCCATATATTAAATATTCCACATCATAGTGTCTATAAGTAAGGAATTTTTACAGTTTTTTGGGTAAAGACCGGTCAAAATTGTATATTTTATTTCATACAATGCTTTAATTGTTCTTATTTCTTTTAATAAAAATGGTCCTTTAATTTATGTCTATATCCAATGCAGAATCAAAGGGAGATTTCATCTATTCAATGGTGGATTAAATTTAAATTAAATACATTCTATAATGAGATAAGAATATATCCATGAAGTATTTTTTTCTTTTATGTTAAAATTCATTTTTTTGATTCTGCGAATTCAATATGGTATTCTTATTTTTAAACATATTTTTCTATGCAAAGAAGTTTGTTTGAAGCTTTTGAAGATGAATATTTGTACAATGTGACAGGATATCTGGGTGACATCATACAACATCAAGTTACTACTTATGCTGTATATTATGAATTTCAAATGTCCATTTGAATATTCTTTTCATTCATATATTTTAATTCTCCATGCTGAAAATAAATTTTTATTCCTTATATATTCTACTAGATGTTTTCAAATGTATTTATCCAAAATGTTATCTACTATCATAATGGTGTCTATATTTTGTATCGTACGCTGGAAATTTTTTTATTTTTTGTGTAAGTTCATTCTACATCTACATTATAAAGAATGACTTTAAGGACATGTGACTCCTCTCTATTGCATTTGTCTAAAGTTTTTAATAACTGAAAACTATGTGCACGTGTTTATGAATTTGTAATTAAAATGATCACACCGTGCAAATGCATGGGTTGGGTACTAATTAAATATATAAATACCTATGAATGTATATAAATATGATATATATATAATAAAAAATATTTATGCTTTACATTAAATAGTAATATATTTAGTAAATAATGGCGTATATTTAAAAATTAATATGAATTAAAAATGCCGATTAATTCCATCGAGTAATGGACATAATTGAATGTCATTTTATTTTTTAATTTAACATAAATCAAAAGTATTATATTGATTTCACATATATATAATTAATGTATTTTTATATATAATGCACACACAAAAATACTTTTTTGGAAATTTAATCAATTTCTATTATTTATTATATATATATACCGGTATATACACTATATTTCAATATTTTCAATATGTATTCATCTTTATTTCAATAGATATCCATTTTTTTAATAATTTACATTTAATTAATCAAAATTATCTAGATTTTCAATATTGTTAATGTATACTCATTTTTAATTATTCAATTTCACTCATTTTTAACATGCATGCACTTAAGATTAAATATTCATTAATAATGATAAAAATATATTTGTAAAAAAATATTTATAAATAAAAGTATTTATAAATGTACATATTTACTATTTTTACACATTTATATATTTATAATTATAAATAAATAAATAATATTGTTTAAAAAGTATTTCTAAAATTATAAATAAATAATTATATATATTTAAATAATTATAAAATTATAATAAATTTATTTAAATATGAATATTTACTATATTTATATTTATATATATATTTATTATATATATATATGTATATAATTATATAAATATATATAATTATATGAATATTATTTTTTAAAAGTATTTATATAATTATAAATAAATAATTATATATTTAAAGAATTATAAAATTATAATAAATATATTTAAATAAAGAATATATTTACTATATTTATATTTATATTTATTTATTAAATATATATAATTATATAAATATATTTACAAATTTTTTTATTTATAATTATAATTATAAAACCTTTATCAGTGCTAGATTAATTAGTGCTGATAAAAGAAATATTTATCTGTGCTTTTTTAACGCTGATAAAACTCTATCCTTATCAGTTCTTTTTTGGAAGCACTCATAAAAGTGTCTCGATCTATTTAAATTAACCCTAACCAGTCGTGAACTCGTCAGGATATCTGAAGCTTTCCGCGGAAACCACCCTCTGTCGGTGCTCCTCGATGAATCGAAGCTCGAATAAAGGCTTGAATAAAGGCTCGAACAATTTCAAGGCTCAAATCCAATGCTCCAAAGATTCAAGTGCCGAATGAATCCAAGACTCAAACATTTTCCCTATTTTCAATTTCTCTACTTTCTCTCGGATGATTCAAAATTTCAATCCATGATATCTTATTTTCACCTCATCCTCCCCACTCATTAATTGATTGTTTGATGAGATCTATTTTTGCTTTTTATCATCATCATTGCTTTACTGTTGGAATATCCATGTGATCAACACTGTTTATTGGGGACGTTTGGTTGAAAGGAGATAGAGCCATCATTCCTTGTACTCCTCCCACCCCCTTGCCAATTTTGTGCAATCCGCCCACCCAAATGACACTGAAGGAAGTAACTGTTTATTGTTGAGTCTAAAAATTCCATTGGAATCATGGATCATTAATTATGAGACTTCATTCCACTCTATAACCAAGAAGGGATACATGGATTGCTATGTATCTCATTTTTTCAGCAATGTCTATTTTGTCAATGATAAAGATCTTCAGATTACAAGGAAGAGTATTGTTAAAGATGATAATTCATTTGAATGTTACTTGAACTTAAAAAGAGTTAAGACACATACCAAGTTTATGAATGAACATAATTTCCATTGGTCAGTTGGATGAAGTAGGATTTGGCTCATGGTTCACGAATGAAAAGTGAAAAATTGCTTGAGGTTCCATGGTTTTGGATATAGGTGTAAAATATAGGATTTTGTATATATAGACACACACATGTATATTTAAAAAACACACACACACACACACATATTATAAAAATACATTATGCAAATATATATATATTATACAAATATAAATATATAATAAACTATACAGATTATATTATACAAATATATCATAAAAGTATATTATACTAATATATTATACCAATATATTATGAAAATATACTATATAAATATATTATACAATTATATTATAAAAATATATATTATACAAATATGTTATTCAAATATACTACATAAATTTATATGTATACAATCAAAAAATAAAAATTTGTTATATATATATATTATATTTATATGTAAATAAATAAATATTAAATATTAAATATATATATATTATACAAATATTTTATACAAATATATATATTATACAAACAAAAATATATATTATATTAAAAAAATATATAAAATAAAAATATATATTATACATATACAGATATATATATTACACAAATAAAAATAAAAATATATATATTATACAATACACAAATATATATTATATAAATATGTATAAATATTAAGTACATCTGCTAACGACAGCTCACACATGCTACAAGAAACTGCAAAGAAACCTGTTGACCTAGAGACTTGACCCCGCAACCACGCCCCAAGCCCCATCCCACCCTCACCACCCCAGTCGACTGCATGGGGATTATACAAATATATATTACACAAGTTTATTATACAAATATATTTCAATAGAGTTAATTCAATGGTTGAAATTCATCATCCAATTTTACTTATGAATATTCATCTCACTTCGAAACTATTTTTGTAAGAGTATATCATCTCCCATTTAACTTAAAACCTTTATATCTTTCATAATTACTATTATTTATTTCATTATAACTAAAATTTTATACTATGTGCCCAAAATCACTATATAACCCATAATGGTCATGAAAATGAAATTTTATTATAAAGATTACTCTTTTTTATGCTTAAAAATAATTCTTGTTTTCAACCTGTCTAGACATAATCCTTGAATCAATTTATCAACTAAGAATTTTGAGATGTTTAAAACATTCATCATTATTAGGTATATTATTTTCTTAAAATTATTTTTTTCATTCCTTATTTATTTTAATTGAAATTATAATATTGAGATGTTTTTAAATATTTGATATACCATTAATATTAAATGTAATAATTCCTTAGGTTATTACATCACTTGTTCCAAAAAATATAATGGAGGTTATCAAATTCTCTATATGCTGGAATAATTATTAGAAATTATTTTTAGGTATTCATCATTTTAGGTCTACATGTATTGGTTCCACCCATAGGAATCTCTGATTACCATCCATGTATATGAAATAAATCTTTATGCCCCCCAAATATTACCTTCAATAGTCCATGAGTTAATAACTAGTGCCAATGGTGTAATTATCATAAATGGGAGGCATTACCCCTTTTATAGAACACAATGCAGTTCAATTTTCATCCTCATCAACTTCATTTCCTGAAAAATTATTATTTCACTTTTCTGTCTTCAGACTCATCCTCCATCTCTTTTATGTTTCTTGTACTACTTTGAGCATTAGTCATCCGATGGATGACTACTGCTTAGAGTATTTCAATCAACATAGGTGCATGTCCACAAGAGATGGAGGATGTGTGTCAAACAACAAAATGAAATGATAAATGTTTGAGAAATGAGTTGATGAGTATAATAGTTTTCTATAACTTTCATTGGGGGATCACAATCTGTTCATGATAGTCCCAATGTATACAATGTATTGTATGTTAGAGATGATCAAAAATAGGGGATTTTGATTCTCAATAGAGGAATGAAATCCCTAAAACCCTTAAAAAATAAAAAAATTTCAATGAGAAGGTAAAATTGTTTTTTAATATGCTATGTTTTTCTTCATAATATTTTATGTTCTCTACTACATTAACATAATCTAAATTAAATGTTTTACTACTCATGTAGATAATGTCTTCTTCACATAATGATGTTACCAATCACTCAGAAGAATAAACTATAATGAAGAAAACCCTTTGGGAATATGTAAAGGTAATGTTAGGATATACTTTCTCTATTTTACTGAAAAATTATACAATGAAACATCGATTTAATTTTCAGTATTCCTTACAAAGTTCGTTTATTTTAGAAGAATTCTGTCCATATTTCATGCCTTTCTATAACAAAAATTTCATAAAAATTTGCTCCCTTAAAACCTTTTCACCCCCATAGTGTTGCATTTATCACTTTCCATCAAGTTCCCTCCACTACCTTTTTAAGAAGAGCAATGACACAGTCTCTGCTCAATCACAAAGGTAATATTGATATTTTCACATTTATTTCTTTTTAGTATTACTCACATAATAATTTTTTTCTTATACATGTGGATTCTTTTGTTTGAGTTGGGGTGGTCTATTTATCTTTCATGCCTTTCTGCACCAAAACTTCCACAAACTTCTTCTCCCCCAAAACCTTTTCACCCAGGAAGTGTTAACATTTATCAATTTTCTTCACGTTCCTTCCACTACTCAATCGCAGATGTAATCTTGATGTTTTAACAGTAAAATAATTGTCCATATAATTAATGTACTATTTCATATTTATTTTAATTTATTTATTTTTAGTGTTACTCATATAATAATTGTTTTCTTATACAGGTGGATTTTTTTTTTGAGTTAGAGTGTTTCTTTCAAAGCTAATCATGCTCATGAGAGATTGGACTTCAAGCCTACAACTGAGATAATGACAACAAAGATATGCGTTACGAATGCATACAACCATCATGAAAAGGTGAATTCCTACTACTTATTTAATTAAAATTTTCATCACTTTATCTACTATTTGTAAGTTAATTTCCTTATCATTTTTATCTAATACTCATTTATTTTTTTCACAGATCTTTTGGGAAGTCATATTTTTCTTTCAACTACATTCAACAAGCCACAAAAGAGAAAAAATGATTCTTTCTGCCAATGTTACAATAATTTCCATTTCCATTGCCTTTATTTGTTGAGCTTCCAACACTGCATATTGATTAGATATTCTTATCCAAAAAACATTTATAGTTTTTTAAATACAAAATAGTATACAAAGCTCATGTTCCCATTATGGTGACTTCTCATGATATAATAGACACCTGAGCTTCCTCATCTCTTCTGACTTTCAACAACAAGAAATGTTTTTTGGCGAAGAACATCTTGTTAATATGAAGTGTTGATAGTTAGAAAATTAAATACAACAGAAATCATGGTAACAATGACATTTAGGATTTTTTTTGATACTTTTGAACATATAGGAATTATTCACACCTCAATCCGACACACGGTGTGATCGTTATGACTCTAAATGCTTATTTTTATTTAAAATTAACATTAATTTTAGTAAAAAGGACAAATGTCATACTCAAAACCAAGAAAACATATTTTTATTGTTTTTATACTTTATAAAAATGATCTATAAGTCATTTGGGATGTGTAAGAATCAGCCACATCTCAATCCGATGCACGGTGTGACTGGTATAACTCAAAGTGCATTGTTTTATTTAAAATTGACATCAATTTTAGTAAAAAATACAATTGACCTACTCAAAACTAAGAAAATGAATTCTTATTGTTTTAATAATTTATGGAAATGATCTATAAGTCATTTTTGACGTGTAGAAATAATTTTAACGTCAATACGATACATGATGTGTCCGGTATGAATCAATGTGTCTGTTATTAGTTTAAAATCGATAGTTTAATTCAAAAGTGTCACTCACTAAAAACTGAGAAAACAAACTTAGATTTTTTATAATTTAGGACATAGATTCATAATTCATTTGTGACATGTAGGAATTAGTATTAAATTTAACCGATACATGATGTGATCGGTATGAGTCAAAGTGTGTGTTTCTAGTTTAAAATGATAGTTTAGTAAAAAAGACAAGTGACATAATAAAAACCAATAAAACACATTCATATTGTTTTTATACTTTAGTTAAAATATCCATAAGTCATTTTTAACATGTAGTAATCATCCTCACATGAATACGATACACGATGTGCCCGGTATGACTCAATGTGTCAGTTATCAGTTTAAAATCGACAGTTTAATTCATAAAGTGTCACTCACTGAAAACTAAGAAAAAACTCTTGTATTTTATTTATAATTTAATAAATTTATTCATAATTAATTTTTAAAGTTTTAGAATCAGTCTTACATAAAAATGATATACAATATGATCATTATGAGTCAAAGTGTGTGTTTCTAGTTTAAAATGACATTTTAGTGCAAAAGACAAGTGGCATACTCAAAACTGATAAAACACATTCTGATTATTTTGATACTTTAGGAAAATGATACATATGTCATTTGGGATGTTTAGGAATCAACCTCACCTCAATCGGATGCACGGTGTGACCGGTATGACTCCAAGTGCATCTTTTTATTTAAAATTTACATCATTTTTAGTAAAAAGGACAACTGACCTACTCAAAACTGAGAAAAAAAATTCATATTATTTTGATAATTTAGTAAAATAATCCATAATTAATTTGGGATGTGAAGGAATTAGAATCACCTTAATACGATGCACAGTGTGACTGATATAACTCCAAATGCGTCTTTTTATTTAAAATTGACATCAATTTTAGTAAAAAGGACAACTGACCTACTCAAAAACCAAGAAAACACATTCATATTATTTTTATACTTTTGGAAAACGATCCATAAGTAATTTTTGATGTGTATAAATCATCAAACCTCAATTAAATGCATGATGTGGATGGTATGACTCCAAGTTCACCTTTTTATTGAAATTTGACATCAATTTTAGGAAAAAGGAAAATTGACATACTCAAAATTGAGTAAACACATTCAATTTTTTTATAATTTAGGACAACAATCCATAAATCATTTGAGACATTTAGGAATTAGACACAACTAAATGCGACACATGGTGTGATCGGTATGACTCAAAGTGCGTCATTTTTATTTAAAATTGACATCAATTTTAGTAAAAAGAACAAATAAATTACTCAAAACTAAGAAAATGATTTCATATTGTTTTGATACTTTAGGAAAAAGATCCATAAGTCATTTTAGACATGTAGGAATCATCCTCAACTCAACTCGATGCATGGTGTGACAGGTATGACTCAAAGTGAGTCTTTTCAATATATAAGTGTCATTTTAGTTTAAAACATGCATCACATTGCCAAAACCAAGCAAACGAGCCTAAATTATTTTCTTGTCATTATATCTGGTATTACTTAATTAATTCACTTATCATTTTTATCTTATACTTATTTAGTCAAATTTCACAGAGATATTTCTTGAAGATGAACAAGAAATGGTGTGACATGTAAGAATCAACCACAACTCAATATGATACAAAGTGTTCCTGGTATGAATCAAAGTTTAGTTTTAAATTAAAAATTTATGTTAATTTATTTCTTTATATTATTAATAACATAAGAATTGTTTTCTTATACAGGTGTTTTTTTCTTGAGTAGGGGTTAGGATCAAAAGACAAAGGAACACTGCTATTTTTGAATGTATGTAATAATTTGTACTTATGTAATTATATAAACCAATGTTTGAAATGTCTATAATATAGTGTTTTTTTCTTGTATTTGTCTTGTAAATTTTATTTCATTTGAATTATATATTTCTACTTGATTTTGATGATTTTTTGGTGTTTTTTGGTGCTTCAGAGTGATGTTACAACACACTACAACATGACCCTTTATTATCACTTCTACAAGTACTGATAAAAGACTAGGTATTTTAATCTCACTCTGATAGTCAGCGCTTCTCTAGCACTGATAGAAACCATTTTTAGCACTGTTAAAGGCCTATTTTGTAGTAGTGAAGTCTTTATATTTGAGGATAATATGGAGGGGTTAATTTTGGATATTTAAATTGAAAAATTCAAGAAAATGAGAAAAATATGGCAAGAGGTGGAATCCAATTCAAACTCAACATTGCCTCCCCTTTTGGGTATAATATTGGGAGGATTTCTTGGAATATTGCAAAAAAAATGAGTTTGTGGTGTCACACACATTTTGAATAGGAAATGGGACAGTTGGTGCCTTAGCTAATATGGCAGTTTGATCTATTAGTTCCATATAGTTTACTTCCATTCCTTGTGAAATTGGGGAATTGATTTTTCTTGAAAATCGTAAAACTACTTTACATCGCTCCGTTTAATAAAATTTTCATTTCATTAGAGATTTGACTCTAAATTGGGTCTTTATTGATATATATTTATATATATTTTTAAATCAATAATAAAATTAAATCATTTAAAGATCCAAATCTTTGGATACAAAGGACATAACCTCTAGAGGCACACATCCAAACCAAACCAACACATTTGACTAACTCTTAGAACTAACAACACTATAGGAAACCATATTACCCAATATTTTCAATAAGTAATAAAACAATGGTTAAAATATGAAGATGAACACCAAATATCATCCAAAAGGATTCCCAAATATGTGAATATAGTTGGATAGTCTGAAATGAAAGAGACCATTGAGAGACAATATGACTCCAAAATAATATTACACCATCCATGCTCCATCCCAAAACTATTCCAAACCTCAAGAAAACTGAAAGAATTTCGAATCCAAACTTCATCTAGGGCCCTCTTATGATTAAGTAGGAAACAATTCTATCACATATATATAAACCAATAAATAGTAAAAAATTTCAGAAAAACTATAGAATCAAAAGAGTTAGAACATCTGGAAAATCCACAAACAAATGGTACCACATTTAAACCTAGAGAAAACACCTTCCCCCACTTATCCCAAATAGGTTTTACACTAAGTTAGTGAAAAACTGCATGCAAACTAGTCTCTAGGGAAAATTTATAGAGTGCACACAAATCATCTGCAACAACATGCTACCTCCATAAAACAACTATTATTTAAATCACATCAGTGATGAATCTCTACTAAAAGTCCTTCACCATTTCTACTAAATAGTATAACTAGATATTCAACCATATCATATCAAATACATGTCCAAGACTCCACATTACTAACCAATCCCAAATTTCACAGTGTGACCTCCATGTTGAGAAAAACTCCATAAGTTCCCATTTCCAACCATCCACCTACAAACAAGGATCCTTAAAATCCATCTTCTATCTTGCTAATTAAACAAATAATTTAAATTATCAAGACTCCATATGAAGAAATAATTATCAAAAATATAATTCACTGCAACATTATCTATACTAGTTGGAATAGTTAGTGATATAAACCAACAATCAACACCCCAAATAGGATGGATAATAATAAAATATGAATATTGTTGAACAAAATAGGATGGATATTTTTGAAACTACATTTTTTACTTGAGGAAAAGAAGTTTCAAATGAAAATACATCAAGTAATAGAGAAGTGAAAGACATCAAATATAGCATGTGTTCTCCAAAGTGGTCATGTGCAAGGCCCAACCCACATATCCAAAATCATCACTCAAGTCTAACATGCAAGCCTAGAGAATCATGAAGGTCCAGATATGCATGCCCAGAGACTCGCGTAGGTCCAGACATGCATAGAAAAAACCTCATACAGGTCACACCTATGTGAGAGACCTATGTGAGTGACCTGAATGAACCACCTCTTTATCCCATGGTCCTGAGTTTACTTATAAATAGGACCCTTAGAGTCCCTATTTGACGAATGGAAGATGAAGAGTCATCCTGAAGCTCTTCCCACCATACTCCTTCTACCAAGTCCCCAAAACCTTCTAAGTAACTCTCCAAGCCTCAAAATAATAGGGAATTAATGAGAGTATAAAGATTAGGGTTCCTCCAAGGTTTGAACCACTAAGGAACTACATGAGAAGAAAATTCCCCCTACCAGGGAAAAGTACCCTTCCTTTACCAAGGAACAGTGAGAGCCCATTCTAGGAGAATAGAAAAAGAGCCTTAGAGGTTTGAGAAAGGTCACAACCAAGTTTGGTCTCCTAGGTTTCTCTTCACCCAAGATCTCCCAAGTAACACTTGCGTGAGGCACCTTCAAATTCATCCAAGTAACATTTGGGAAAGGTATATCCCAAATAAAACTAAGAATTACCTAGGAGAAGTAGTTGAATTCATATATCCTAGGTATCACCTGGGTGAAGCCGAACCCAGTATGCCCAGGCCTCACCTGGGTGAAGCCAAAGACAGATCGCCCATGTATTACCTAGGTGAGGCACCCTTTAACTCTCCCAAGTATCGCCTGGGTGAAGCACCTTATAGGACCTCTTTTCACATCTATAATGATTGGGAACCCCTCTTTCCTAGTCCATATTATGAGGGGGACCAAGCCAAGACCTCTTCTAAAGCCTCTAGACATGCATGACCTGAACCTAGAGAACACCAACACACCCCTCAATCATACATTCCTATTGTAATAGAAGTCCCATATTTATTCTACCTATTAGGCAGGATCCTATGAATTTCCTCAATCATACATTCTTGTGGTAACAAGGATCCAACCTCAGGGATGTTGGTGGATTCCTTATTGGGTTGGGCTACGACATATGCTACCCAAAATGTGAAGAGAATCGGATAATAAACTCCCCTTATCATCCATCACCTCACCCTCACCCATTATTCCACATATAAGAAGGGATGGAATTTCTAGGGAATCCCTCCTGGATTAAGACCCTAATATTTCTTGTGGGACATTCCCCACCTTCCATATGCTTACCCTCATCCACCAGCAGATAAAGAAGATTACATGAATTTCCAGATCTTTCACTTCCTCTTATTTCTCAAACCAGCATGACTTACATGGGCTTAGAGGTTAGTGGTGATCATTCCATCAACAAGATCAAATACCACCCAAGACTCCTACTTGGTATAATCCCTAATCATGTCAGCACCCCCTCAAAGGTACATATTCCATGTGAGAAAAAACCTTTAATGGTACTCCTCCATAGGTGTGACCCCTAACCGTTTTGAACTACGTGGGATTTGATTCTTGTACAAAAGGGATACTTAGAAATCCTCCTTGAGTTTCAAACCCAGAACCCCAAACTCACCCTAATATTCTCTAGGACATATTCCTAGTAGGGTTATATTTAACATAGAGTTCCATATTGCTTCCGAGTCTCTCAGGTCTTTTCGGCATAAGTCCCACACAAAAATTTTCTTGGCCCCTTTCTCCTAGACATACATTCCAAATGATATTAAACTGTATGGTATGGTCCTTGTTATATAACCTTAAAAGGTATGATATATCCCATTAATTGGCACCAAACTATATGGGTTCTAATTTCTATCATGAGGATACGTAGGAATCCATTATCATGGGATCCATCCCAACATCAAAACAACTTATGTCTCCTTGGATGACTGTAAATTCTAGAGGGCCTAATTACTTTCTTAAAAGGGAATCCCTCGGAGTGGAATTTTCAAACCCTCCACCCCAATAACCTCCCTCCCCATGAAGGGATCACTCTATATACCATGGGGTGACAACCTGATCAATAATGGTTCAACACAACAATCCAGAAGCTAAGTGGAATGCATCCTTTTTCCCACTCGATGTAGCACTGGGTGACCTGACAAGGAAAGAAGACTAGGGAGGAGAGAATCCTCCCAAGAGTGGGATACCCGGATTTGAACCCTGTACCTCCGAAGAAATGTCATTGCTATAGCCCTTCTCCCTTACTATTACTTCACCGCCAAAGTGGCTTCTAGAGGGCCTAATTGTGTGGTTTGAAACTAACATAAAAAAAAAGATATAACCAAGATGGTTCCATCCATAGAGAACCTTATATATATATACAGATGGTTCCATCATTGTAGAAATTTAGATATATATAAATGGTTTCCCATAAACACATACATATAATTTATTGTTAATACATATTGGTGACTGGTTTCATATTTTTAATTTAAATGGGATGCACAAATATGTCTTAAATTTATAAGAGAGCCCTAGAGTAGGAAATAAATCCCTCCAAAAGGGAGTGATTAGCCTAAAATCTAATCCTCTTGAGCAATTTGAGTTCTTAAGAATCATTGGTTAAGTTCCCCAATGATCGTTTTCCTTTGGAAAGCAGGTCCATGAGCCATTATGGATGTGAGAGCTATTAGGTGTTTCTAGTTCCATGAATAAACCCCATTGGAAACCAATCCACCATGAATGGGTGAAAAATATATATGAATAAAAAAATGATGGATGTCAACCATATGATAAAATATTATGAGGAAAGAGTTAAATAGTTCATCAAGTGTGAAATACATTATGTATACGACCCTTTTTAAATCATTTTTTCGTGTTTATGTTATAGTCATTCAATATTAAATTTTCCTTAGTAATCAAAAGAACACATGATCTATCACATAATGGATCAAAGTTATAAATATAGAATAAAAATGAGGAAGAACATAATGTTTCTAGAAATTGAGATAATAATAAGATTTATGGATAATTTTATATGAAGAAAAGTGTAAATTATAACAAAGACCATACTATGGTTTATAGATCATTGGATATAATTACAAGTGTAAATGACAGTAAAGATCATATTGAGGAAATTAAAATGATAGTTGAAGATGAACTCCACTATTTTTCAATGCCATTTGAGAAGTTAAAGAGTTGTGAAAAGACTCCATTGTATGCCAGTTGTACTAAATATACAACATTGTCAGCCATATTGAAGTTATAAAATTTGAAATATGGTATGGATGAAGTGACAATAGATTTACAAAATCACTTGTTTACTTGAATGACATGATAATAGAAGATAATGATATTTTTTTTCAAACATATGATGCTAAATGAATGAAATGTTAAATGGGTGTAACATCTCATCCCGGGTTCCATGCACCGGTTCCCTAATATGGTCAGTCACATGACCTCAGAAGTGCCTCCCCATATGCCATAGGCTGCTGACTAGCAGTTATGGTATGATATATCAATCATGGAGAGACTCTACCATCTATAATTAGAGTAATAAAAAAGTGTAAATAAATAAACAATAGAGGAATAACATATCACTGTAAATAATACCAATATCTCATGGTAACCAAAAATGGAAATAAAATATCAAAACTAAAGAAATAAACATTCCATTCTAAAGTACACGTCCAATGTCAAATTGAAACTCAAAATAAAGATACTGACTATTCCTAAGAGGGTCCTAAACCATGTCTAGTTACCTTATCCATTCTCTATCCCCAAATCAACCATCCAACACAGGGCCTTTTGTAACACCCCAAGCTTCTATAGTACACTTCTCTTTGAATAATACAATAGTGTGTGTTGTACGCAACATCGAGTTCTAACACACCACAACCAATCAAACTAGCCGTTATGAATAGTAATACCCACTTTTTGAAATTTTATAAATTTTATCTTTCAAAATGGACTTCATTTTTGGATTCAGAATATCGAAATTATCTTAAGGTGAATTTTTGGTATTTTTCTGAAAACTTTCAATTTTTGATGAATAGTGAAAAACACTCAGTTATAGTTTAAACCCAAATTTTTATTTAAATAACCATTTATTTTACTTAAATTTATTATAGGTCAAAATAGATGCATAATACCTATATAAGTTCAATTTAATTTATTAGAGTCAGTTTATAATAATTTTAATTATATAAAAATTTTATTGAACTTTTTACCGTCTTTTACCCACCTCCTAGGAGCATTTGCAAATTTACATAAAAATTAATTTTAATGCTTCTATGAGTTGAATTTAAAAAATCTGATAGATGTGGTTGATATCAT
This sequence comes from Viscum album, assembly GCA_963277665.1. Lineage (NCBI taxonomy): Eukaryota > Viridiplantae > Streptophyta > Magnoliopsida > Santalales > Viscaceae > Viscum > Viscum album. Next base: position 2,002,469,670 of record OY728164.1, on the reverse strand, counting down.
TAATTAAAATTTGGTTCAATAAGATGAAAATAATTTTTGGTGAATAGTAACTTTTTACTTTTATTTACCACGGTTAAAAGTAAATAGGGTAATTAAGGGTAAAAATGATATTATAATTACCCTAACACTTGTCTTAATTCTATTGTATAAGTATAATTAGACTAAAAAAACCTTATAAATAAAATATTAACCTCTTTGGTCCACTTGGATTAGATTAGGACATATATTATTATTTTATTTAAAGAAGAGTTAAAAGAGTTAAATTCAAAGTTTAATAACAAAACCATTTTTAATATAGGGCTACACACAATATAAATTAGACTATAAATATTCATTATAAATTTAAAAAGATTTCCTACATAATGGTATTTTATTTATAAATTTTAGACATTAAATAATTTAAGTTATTTATGAAAAAATGATGATGCAGTAATTACCTAATTAATGAAACATTAAAATAATTGATATTATAAATATCCAAATAATTGTAATTTGAGACTTTTTATGAATTAAAATAATTTTATAGATTAATATGACATGTTAGGGTTTGTTAAATGATTTGTTTTTGAAGTAATAACGCTGTTATGAATTTAGTAAAACCAAAATACCAAATAGTGTCAAAATTGACATAAAAGAGTTTTTTAAAAAAATATTATATTATTAATTAATATTCTATTCCTAAAATTCTAAGGTTCAGAAAAATGTCTTAAATAATATTATATATGTCATTAATGAACCACTTGAGGTTCTCTTGGAAGTTTATAGTAAGTTTATTAACCATATAATATAAAAATACAAAGAGACATGGTAAATGTCAAACTATTTAACTAAGAGTTAAATCTAAAAGATAAGGTTAATATAGTGACCCAAACCTGTCTAAAACCTATTGTTTGAGAGGTTTTCGACCCATACCCACCTTATACTTTGAATAATTCATTTTTGAGCCACTATAAACTGAAAATGATTTTATTATAAAATAATATTTCAAGCTTTTCCTAAGGTGCCCCTCACTCCTCTTATAAAAGGGCACTTACACTTATCTCAAATTCACGCCTTCAAAGCCATTTGGCTCGGAAAAAACATGACCAAATACCCCCTAAACTGTACTACCTTCATCCTAGAGGCCTTTCTTTAGTAAAAAATCCAACCTAAGGAGCCCTTTTGATCAAATGAAAAGGAAGAACCTGAAGAAGAGGTAAATATTTCATAACCTCTTTCAAGTTCCTTTCTTCCTTCAATTCCTCTTTCTTTGTTGTTTCCATTATAAAATAATAACTCCACTATATTCTATATACTGTGATGTTGTTATAAATATGGTACAACCATATTCATTATTCTATCCATCCTTTGAATGACATGTCACCATACATGCGTACGTACGGCTTACCGTCTCCACGTCGTGGTGTAGTTGTTATTCAATACATTATTATTTAGATGGGTATAATAATGATGTATAATTGATGTAAATAATAAATATAAAAATATAATGATTCTTTATATATGATATAACATCCAATTATATATGATTTTAATATCAAAATAATGATATTATCGCTCGTGCGTACGTACAGATTGCCGTCTCCACGAACACAATGAGATTCATTCCCCATCATATTCATTCAAGACTAATTTTCATTAGATGATTAAAAATAATGTTTAAAGACTTAATATCATTCTGAACATGAATAATATACATCCTATTCTTAACAAACATTACTCACATAACAAAACATGTAAAGGAAAACAAATCAGTTAACACCCAAAACGACGATAATACTAAAATATTATTAACAAAGAAATATTAAAAGATCATATATGATATCATATTAATGTATATGATTCTTGTATAATTTAATAAAAATTATTTCACAATTATACAAGAGGTTAACCTACCATCGACCAAGGAAATGTACAAGGTAAGGGTTAATTTCACAATCTCTTTATTATCTGATGTTGTTTTTACTGGGACCTCTTTATAATACACATCCATGTTTCTTAAAAATGTATTCCAAAACATTTTTACTATTTACTAGACTATGGGTTAAATTCATTTATACCCTTTTTTTACTTTTTATAAAATGTTTTGAAAGGAATCTTTCTGGCATTTTCCAAACAAGGTACCTTATGACCTTTTCGAAAAAATTAAGGTAAGAATGTTTTTTTAACTTATACAATGGGTGAAACTATTTTCCGCTGTTATAACATCGTCGAAGCTTCCCTTACAAGATTATAATAATATTTTCAAAATAAATGTTTTCTTTATAATTATTTTACTCTTAAATGATTTCAAAATAGAAAGAGATACTTCTCTAAAAAAGTTTTTGATTTCATCTATGTCAACATCCCATGATGGATTTTAATATTATTTGAAGTTGATTTATTATGATACAAAAATTCCATATTATATTGAAGGTTTTGTGATATGTTTGACTATAGATGTGTTATTTTTATACAATTCATGGTTTATGGATAAAGTATTGACATTTTTTATGCTAGTTTTAATACGAATGTTTATGTTATGTTTAAACCTTTTCATATGAGGAATGCATTGGACTTAGTAAGTGATAGGTGGAGCCCGCTATAGCTCCTCGATGCATCGGTAGGTCTCATGAGACAAATTAGTGTCTTGGCACAAGGCCTTGACAAAATATTATTTTTATTCTTGGAACAAGGCCTTGACTATGTGGTTATGAAGTCTAGCATTATGCATTCCATCATTATAAAAGTGGCTATTGATATTGCATGTGATTATTCAACTAGTAGAATATCCATGTGAGTAAATAAATGGAATTATTTTGATTTATATTTTCCATATTATGATGAATTTTATTTTGAAAAAGCTTTTGTTTTAGTTTTATACATTTCCTTAAATGTTTATTCTTATTTATGAAAGTTTCCACTATATTGTTATCCTTACTAAGCATCTGAGATCACCCCTTTCTATGTTTTATTTTTCCCAAGATGCGAAGAAGTATATTATGACTGACCTACTGGGATAGTCTATGGGATTTCAATTTTTTCTATGAAAACAATGTTTTTGTAGTTTTACATTTTATGATTTAATGTAAACTTTATGAATGTATCTATTACTTTCAAGGCTACTAAACTAATCGATCTTTCGAGACTTGATATTTTGTGATCATGCCAATGTTATGTAATAATGCACCGACTCTAGGTAACTGGGGTCAGGGCATTATAGTTGGTATCGGAGGAAGTTTAGTACAAAACTTGGGAACTAGATTTAGATAAACTCTGATTAGAGATAATCCCTAATATATACTTTTAGGATTAGTATAGAAGAACTTCCTAGAATTTTGGTATTGTAGAGATTTTGTTTGTTTTATAAGAAATAAATCCCTGTCTGGATACAAGCATGTAGAGGTGGCTCTAGCACAGATGTACCTAGGGGTAAAACCTGAAAACACCACTTTGATCTAGATTCGAACGGGAATTGGTGCACGACAACGGGCCTTACTGCACTCTTGGTTACGACACTCCCAGGGGATATTCTTAAGATAATTCTCATTTTATTTACAAACCATTATGAAGGTTTTATGAGTATATACTTTCTCAAAGAAATATTTTTTATGATTATGGATTATATCCATAAATTGTTCAGTTTATGTTAAGTGTTTTACAAGTTTGGATTTATGTATTGCGATTCATAAACTAATCTAGTGTAAGCCATTGTTTAGAAATGGCGCCTAGTGGAAGGAATGAAAACTGTATCAATGAATGCACTCCATGTAGGGATCTCGCTCCTGCTCAAGATAATTATAGTGGAGCTGGTGATACAACTGGTGCTGATCAGCTTATCACTATACTGGGAAAACTTACTCAGGTTATTAATAATAACCTTACCCATATGGAGCACCCTGATCTGCAACGTGGAGGATCAATGTTAGATCGCTTCATGAGGAAACAACCACCAACATTCAATGGGTGGTACAAATCCATTAGTAGCTGAGAAATGGATAAATTCTTTAGAGAAAATATTCAACGCCTTGGGGAGTAGCGAAATCGAAAAAGTTTTCATGGCAGTTTACCACCTCACTGGAGATGCTGATCAATAGTGGTCATTGATTCAAAACACAAAAGAAGATGATAAAGTATTAAATATGGAATGGAGGGAGTTTTAAAGAAATTTTCTTAGAAAAATAATTTCCTCATAACCATCAAATGAATATAGAAAGGCAATTTCTGAGTTTGAGGCAAAAGGAAGATGAGAATGCCGAAAAGTATGAAGCTAACATTACAAGGTTAGCGAGGCATCCTGCACATTATATACGTAACCCAAGAAGTAAGATTGACCATTTATTTTATGGGTTAAAATAATTTCTCCGTTGAGCATTAGTCTCACAATCCTTCTTGTCGAATAAAGATATTGTATCATATGCTATCAAGACAGAAAAAGAATTCTCTAAGTCTTATAACTTTAAAGAAAAGAAAGAGAAGAAGAGATATGCTGAACACCTTGGAAATGGAAATAAGGGAAAGAAGGGAAAAGTTGAATATCCATCCTGCAGTAAACATGGGAAGAAACACCCTGTTACTTGTCTGAAGGGAATGAGAGTTTGTTACAAGTGTGGTGAAGAAGGCCACCAAGCTCTTGATTGTAAGGGGAAGAAAGAGGCTATGGATGTTGAATGCTATAATTGTAGAGAAAGGGGACATTATGAAAATGAATTTCATAATCATTAGGGAAACTTACCTAAGAAAAGGCCAAGGGATCAAGGCCAAGCTTATTCTATCACTACTACATAGGTTGAAGCTCTGAAAGAAACAATGATAGGTAATTTAATGGTTTCCTCAAGTTTAGCCAATGCTTTATTTGATTCTGGATCATCGCATTGTTTCATATCTTCCCAGTTTGCTAAGAAAATTAGATATTTCCAATTTGATTTAACAAGGGAGATTTCAGTCAAAAATCCTGAGGGAAGTATCATTGCAACAAAGTTTTGTGAATCAGTTCCCATTAAGGTATATAAACGTTATTTATATGATAATCTCATCACCATAACCATGATTGAATTTGGTATAATTCTCGGTATGGATTGTCTTTCAGACCATGATGCGAAAATTTATTGTAAGAAGAAGGAGGTTACAATTTTCAATGATGATAAGAAGTGACTTATCTTTAGAGAAGAATGGTCGCCACCTAATTCTTATCTAGATCCACCCCCAGTAGCTCAACTAAAGTCAATTATTGGGGAGGAAGATAATGAAATAACTGTGGGTGAGGAAGGGAATGTTCAAATAGAGGAAGAACATGTTGATTTGTTTTTAGAGGATTTACCTGGACATCCTATAGAATAAGAAATTGAGTTTTCCATTGACTTAATTCCTAGTTCAAGGCCCATATCAAATAACAATTATAGAATGGACACTGTGGAATTAGTGGAACTAAAGAAACAACTAGAGGAATTGAGTAATAAGGGATTTATTTTCTCTAATGTTTCACAATGGGGAGCCCCTGTTCTTTTTGTTAAGAAGAAATATGGATCTATGAGGTTGTACACTGACTACAGGGAGATCAATACTATAACAATAAAGAACAAGTATCCCCTACCTCGCATTGATGATTTATTCGACAAAATTCATGGAGCTCAATACTTTTCAAATATTGACCTTCAATCTGGATATCATCAGTTGTTTGTGAAGAAGGAAGACATTCCGAAAATAGCATTTCAAAATAGGTACGAGCATTACGAGTTTACAGTAATGCCTTTTGGATTGACTAATGCACCCTATGTCTTCATGGATCTAATTAATAGAGTTTTGAAGGAATATCTTGATGACTTTGAAGTGGTATTTATCGATGATATTTTGGTATACTATAAAATCTACTAAGATCATGAAAATCACTTGCGCATTATTCTAAATACTCTTAGAAGACATGAATTATATGGGAAGTTTAAAAAGTGTGAATTCTGGCTTTAGGAGATTTCTTTTCTTAGACATATTCTCTGTTGATCCTTCTAAGACCAAGGCAATCCAAGAATGGACAACACTAATGAGTATAATTGAGGTACGCAGTTTTTTTGGTTTAACAGGTTATTATCGACATTTCATCCAGAATTTTGCCCAGTTGGATAACCCATTAACAAAGCTCACACGAAAAGGAGTTAAATTTGTTTGGAAAAAAGAGTGTGAAGAATGTTTTGAAGAATTGAAGAGAAGATTAGTCAATGCTCCTATCTTGACTATAACATCAGGGAATTATGGTTTTTTTATTTTTAGTAATGCATCAAAGAAAGGACTTGGTTGTGTCCTTATGTAGAATGATATGGTTATTGCCTATTCATCACGAAAGCTAAAAATTAATGAGCAAAACTATCCTACTCATGATGTTGAGTTAACAGCTATAATATTTTCTTTGAAGATATGGAGACATTATCTCTATGGTGAAAAATGTGAGATATATACCGATCACAAGAGTTTGAAGTATATTTTCTCATAGAAAGAACTCAACATGAGGCAAAGGAGATGGATTTAACTACTCAAGGATTATGATTACACCATAAACTACTACCTGGGGAAGGCAAATAAGGTGGAAGATTCTTTGAGCAGAAAGGATCATGGAGTTCTGAACAAGATGAGAGTTGAAAAGGATCCTATATAAAAGGATCTAGTAAAGTTGGACATGGGGATAACCATGGAAGGTGAAACATTAATACTTTTTCAAATGGTTGACAAACTATATTTACTAGAAAGGATAAAGAGTTCTCAGACTGATGATGAAGAGTTTCAAAAGAATATTAAAGCTGTGAATGATGGGAGATTGAGTGAATTTGTGTATGAAGATGGAATCTTGAAATTTATGAAGAGACTTTGTGTTCCCAATATACCTGATCTAAAAAGGGAATTGTTGGATGATGTTCATAGTTCCAATTTCTCTATACACCTTGAACATTTTTGGTGGGACAACATGAATAGGGATATTTCTGATTTTGTGTCAAGATGTATGGTTTGTCAACAAGTGAAAGCTGGAAGGCAATAACCTAGAGGAGTCATTCAACCTCTTCCCATACCTGATTAGAAATGGGATAATATTATGATGTACTTTGTCATGGGACTACCAAAGACTCCTAGAAGGAATGATGAAATATGGTTCATTGTTGATAGTCTTACCAAGTCAGCAGATTTTCTTGTTATAAGAGAAGATTTACCACTTGAACGTCTAGCAATACTATATATAAATGAAGTTGTGAGACTTCATGGATCACCCTTATCGATTATTTCTAATCATTATCCATGTTTTACATCAAGATTCTGGAAAAGTTTTCAGAAATCCCTGGACAATGAACTTCGTTTGAGCACTGTCTACCACCCCTAAACTGATGGACAATCAGAACAGACTATTCAAACCTTAGAAGACATGTTGAGATCAATCTCACTTGACTTTCAAGGTATGTGGGATCAATATTTACCTCTTGTAGAATTTTCCAATAACAATAGCTTCTATTCAAGTATTCTGATGGAACCATATGAAGCGTTATATGGAAATAGATATCTTACACCAACCTGTTGGGATGATGTTGGTGAAAGAAAACTCATAGGCCCAGAACTTGCGGAGGAAATGATGTAAAAGGTGAAAGTAATCCAAAACCATATCAAAGTAGCTCAAAGTAGGCAGAAGAGCTATGCCGATAACCGGAGGAAGGATTTGTAATTTTAGGTAGGAGATCATGTTTTCTTAAAGGTATCTCCATGGAAGCGTGTTATACATTTCGGTAATAAGGGAAAATTAAGTCCCATATACATCAGACCTTTTGAAATTCTAGAAAAAATTGGGGCTGTAGCTTACCATTTGGAAATACTGCCAAGTCTCTCCAAAGTTCACAAGGTGTTCCACGTATCACTGTTAAGAAAATACATGCCTGACCCAACGCATGTACTCACCTATGAGGAATTAGAACTGGAACCTGATCTTTCTTATTGTGAAGAGCCTGTCAAGGTTCTTGATACAAGAGAAAAAGTGTTGAGAAACCGGACGACTTGTCTGGTAAAAGTTCTATGGAGAAACCATAAGATGGAAGAGCCAATGTGGGAACCCAAGGAACTTATGATGAAGAACCACCCGAGTCTTTTTATGTAGTAATATTCTAGAAATTTTGAAAAAGAAATTATTTGGAGGGGAGAATGTAACACCCCAAGCTTCCATGGTGCGCTTTTCTTTGAATAATACAATATCATGTGTTGTACGCAACATCGAGTTCTAACACACCAAAACCAATCAAACTAGCCATTATGAATAGTAATAACCACTTTTTGAAATTTCATAAATTTTATCTTTAAAAATGGACTTCATTTTTGGATTAAGAATATTGAAATTAGCTTAGGGTGAATTTTTGGTATTTTTATGAAAACTTTCAATTTTTAATGAATAGTGAAAAAAACTGAGTTATAGTTTAAAACCGAATTTTTATTTAAATTATAATTTATTTTATTTAAATTTATTTTAGGTCAAAATATATACAAAATACATATATAAGTTCAATTTAATTCATTGGATTCAGTTTATAATAATTTTAGATATATAAAAAGTTTATTGAACTTTTTACCGTCTTTTACCCACCTCCTAGGAGCATTTGCAAATTTACATAAAACATAATTTTACCGCTTCTATGAGTTGAATTTAAAAAATCCGAGAGACAAGGTTTATATCAGTAATTAAAATGTGGTTCAATAAGATGAAAATAATTTTTGGTGAATAATAACTTTTTACTTTTATTTATCACGGTTAAAAGTAAATAGGGCAATTAAGGGTAAAAATGATATTATTATTACCCTAACACATGTCCTAATTCTATTGGATAAGTATAATTAGACCAAAAAAATCTTAGGAATAAAATATTAACCTCTTTGGTCCACTTGGATTAGATTAGGACATTTATTATTATTTTATTTAAAGAAGAGTTAAAAGAGTTAAATTCAAAGTTTAATAACTAATATTTTTTAATATAGGGCTACACACAATATAAATTCGAATATAAATATTCATTAGAAAGATAAAAATATTTCCTACATAATGTTATTTTATTTATAAAATTTAGACATTAAATAATTTAATTTATTTATGACACAATGATGATGCAATAATTACCTAATTAATGAAATATTAAAATAATTGATATTATAAATATCCAAATAAATGTAATTTGAGACTTTTTATGAATTATAATAATTTTATAGGTTAATATGAAATGTTAGGGTTGGTTAAATGATTTTTTTTCTAAGTAATAATTCTGTTATAAATTTAGAAAAAACAAAATACCAAATAGTGTCACAATTGACATAAAAGAGTTTTTAAAACAAATATTATATTATTAATTGATATTCTATTCCTAAAAATCTAAGGTTCAGCCAAAGGTCTTAAATAATATTATATATGTCATTAATTAACCACTTGAGGTTTTCTTTGAATTTATATAAAGTTTATTAACCTTATAATATAAAAATACAAAGAAACATAGTAAATGTCAAACTATTTAACGAAGAGTTAAATATAAAAGATAAGGTTAATCTAGAGACCCAAACCTGTCTAAAACCCATTGGTTGAGAGGTTTTTGACAAATACCCACCTTATCCTTTGAATAATTTATTTTTTATTCATTAGAAACCTAAAATGATTCTATTATAAAATAATATTTCTAGCTTTTCCAAAGGTGCCCCTCACTCCTCTTATAAAGGGGCACTTCCCCTTCTCTCAAATTCACACATTCGAAGCCATTTGGATCGGCCAAAACCTAAACAAATACCCTCTAAACTGTTCTCCCTTCATCCAAGAGGCCTTACTTTAGTCAGAAAGCCAACCTAAGGATCCCTTTTGATCAAATCAAAAGGAAGAACCCGAATAAGAGGTAAATATTTCATCACCTCTTTCAAGTTCCTTTCTTCTTCCACTTCCTTTTTCTTTGTTGTTTCCATTATAAAATAATAAATCCAGTATCTTATATATAATGTGATGTTATTATAAATATGGTACAACCATATTCATTATTCTATCCATCCTTTGAATGAAATTTCATTATACGTGCATATGTACGGCTTACCGTCTCCACGTCGTGGTGTAGTTGTTATTCAATACATTATTATTTGGATGAGTATAATAATGATGTATAATTTATGTAAATAATAAATATAACATGATAATTATTCTGTATATATGATATACCATCCAATTATATATGATTTTAATATCAAAAGAATGATATTGTCGCTCGTGCGTACGTACAAATTACTATCTCCATGAACACGATGAGATTCATTCCCCATCATATCCATTCAAGACTAATTTTCATTAGATGATTAAAAATAATTTTTAAAGACTTAATATAATTCTGAATATGAATAATATACATCCTATCCATAACAAACATTACTTAGGTAACAAATCTTATAAAGGAAAATGAATCAATTAACACCCTAAACGATGATAATACTAAAATATTATTAACAAAGAAATATTAAAAGATCATATATGATATCAAATTAATGTATATGATTCTTGTATAATTTAATAAAAATTATTTCACTATTATAAAGTAGGTTAACCTACCCTCAACCAAGGAAAATTACAAGGTAAGGGTTAATTTCACAATATCTTTATTATCCAAGGTTGTTTTTACTTGGACCTCTTTATCATCCACATCCATGTTTCTTAAAAATGTATTCCATTTTTTTTAATATTTAATAGAATATGGGTTAAATTAATTTATACCCTTGTTTTAATTTTTATAAAATGGTTTGAAAGGAATCTTTCTGTTGTTTTCCAAACAAGGTACCTTATGACCTTTTCGACAAAATTAAGGTGAGAATGTTTTTTTAACTTATACGGTTGGTGCGACTATTTTTCACTGTTATAACATCATCGAAGCTTCCCTTACAAGCTTATAAGAACCTTTTAAAAATAAAATTTTTCTTTATAATTATGTGACTCTTAAATGATTTCAAAATAGAAAGTGATATTTCTCTAAAAAAGGTTTTGATTTCATCTATGTCAACATCCTTTGATGGATTTTAATCTTATTTGAAGTTGATTTATTATGATACAAAACTTCCATATTTTATTGAAGGTTTTGTGATATGTTTGACTGTGGATGTGTAATTTTTATACCATTCATGGTTTATGGATAAAGTATTGACATTTTATATGCTAGTTTTAATACGAATGTTTATGTTATGTTTAAACCATTTCATATGAGGAATGCATTGGACTTAGTAAGTGATGGGTGGAGCCTACTATAGCTCCTCGATGCATTGGTAGGTCTCATGAGACAAATTAGTTTCTTGGCATAAGGCCTTAACAAAATCTTATTTGTTGTCTTGGCACAAGGCCTTGACTATGTGGTTATGAAGTCTGGCATTATGCATTCCATCATTATGAAAGTGGATATTGATATTGCATGTGATTATTCGAATAGTAGAATATCCATGTGAGTAAGTAAATGGAATTATTTTGATTTATATTTTCCATATTATGATGAATTTTATGTTGAAAATTCTTTTGTTTTAGTTTTATACATTTCCTTAAATGTTTATGCTTATTTATGAAAGTTTCCGCTATATTTTTATCTTTAATGAGCATCTGAGCTCACCCCTTTCTATGTTTTATTTTTCCTAGGATGCGAAGTAGTATATTATGACTCACCTACAGGGATATTCTATGGGATATTAGTGTTTTTTATGGAAACAATGTTGTTGTAGTTTTCTATTTTATGATGTAATGTAAACCTTATGAATGTATCTAGTACTTCCAAGGCTAATAAACTAATCGGTCTTTCGAGACTTGATATTTTGTGATCATGACAATGTTATGTAATAATGAACTGACTTTGGGTAATTGGGGTCGGGGCGTTACACCTTTCCTCTTAACTTGTCTTGCAATAATGGAATCTATTTGGGTACCGATCAGGAATCCCGAGTAGGGTATGAGTACAACTCAGTAGGCCACCACCATTGTTTCTAAAACAATATCCATTAAAAACAATTCACGTAGTTGTATAAATAAATCAGCATAATGCATAAATAAACACTTATCTCATTATCAATTAATTTTTTATTTAATCACATAACTCCCCAGGTTTCTGAGGACACCCGAACCTCAATACCTGCTTCAACCCATGCTGAAGTCTAGACTATCCGCAAGGGATCACATCTCTTAGAATTCCAATGTTACCATTATATCTCATCTCAATCTCAAAATTTTATTGTTACCATTCTATATCTCAATTCTTATATGAATTCCATTGTTACCATTCATAATTTCATTAATTAATTCAACAATTAATTAATCATGTCATTCTCATTAATTAACTCGACAATTAATTGATCTTCTCATTCTAATTAATTAACTCAACAATTAATTAATCTTTTCATTCTTATTAATTAACTCAACAATTAATTAATATTCTCATTCTCATTAATTAACTCAATAATTAATCAATCTTCTCAATTCCATTAATTAACTCAAAAATTAATTAATCTTATCAATCTTATTAATCAACTCAACAATTAATTAATCATCTCAATCCTATTAATTAACTCAAAAATTAATTAATCATCTCAATCTCATTATCCTATAATTAATTCCAAAAATTAATTATTAAAATCACAATCTCAACATCCCAAATTAATTCCACAATTAATTACTCAATTCAATAATCACAATTCCCACATAATTAATCCAACAATTAATTATTCATAGTCTAAAAATTCAATATATCATAATTAATTACACAATTAATTATCTAATTCACAATCCCAATAACTCATAATTGATTACCCAATTAATTATCTAATTCAACAATCCCTAAATCTCAAAATTTCAAAATTACCTCAATTAATTAATTGACCACATTAATTAATCCAATTTAGGAATTAAAATTGCTAAAAAATCTTGAAATTCTACAATTTTCAGACATTTAATAAATATCAAAACTATGGTATTTGAATATTATACCACCTACCTAAATTTTTTGATGATCAATCACCCAAAAAAAATCCCAAAACTTTGAGCAGCACAATGAAATATAATGAGATTTGGATCGAAAAACCTAAATCAAGATTAAAAAAATCAAGATATCTTTAAAATAGTTCTAGTTCTACATTCCTAGATATATATATAAAATATTAGATCTATATTTAAACAAAATAGTAATAAAAACCACAAAAATAAAGGGATAAGGAAGGAAGAAAAACTAGAAAACAAAAGGGATAGGATTCTCTTATCGGGAGAGGTGCAAATCTTCGATCCAAGATTTGAATCATGAATAAAGGAGGTCATGAAGGATTGGAATCCATCTGATAGGTTCTTAAATAGTGATAAATTGAGTTGGTCTGAGTTTGGTTTGAATATGATGAATTTTAGGGGTTCAGTGATTAAAAACTATTTTTCGGGTGACTTTAAAATTCAAGCATGGTTTGCTAGGAAGGGGTGCAAAATTTTCTCTAACCGTGCATTTAAATTGTGAACCTCTTTTAAATGGGTTCAAAATTACTCCTAAGAGGGTGAAAATTTTGACAAACCATGTGCCAACAATTCAATTTGCTTATATCCATGGTTTCATTGTTTGCTGGGCTGAGGCACACGATTTACCCTAATCATGTTCCAACCATGCATAACCCCCTTTAATTAATTTTACTCAATTTTTCACCCAAAAACACACAAAAGTAAAAACCAAAATTAAAATTAATCAACACAAGGAAAAATAGTACCTGTAACCAAGCCTGATACATCTCTATAAAAGATCGAGATCTTATAATCTCCCCACCTTATAACAGCCCATCCTTGAGCTACACTTCTAGGCTTCTCTAAGATTCTGAGTCAAAAAGATCAGGCCACTGAGCCTGCATATCCACTTCTCTTTCCCATATATCCTCCTGAACACTTCCATGTTGGCACAATATGTGAAATATCGATATGGTCTTTCCCCGCAACACTTTCTCACTACGATCCAATATATGTATCATATTATCCTCAAAGGACACATCTTACTCAAACTCCACATAATTTAAGTTTATCACATGATAAGGGTTGGGGTGATACCACCGAAGTTGTGACACATGAAAAACATCATGGATAGAACCATATTTATATGGAAGATCTAATCGGTACACCACTGGCCTGATTCTCTCCACTACCTCAAATGGTATAACAAACATGGGTGCTAGATTTCCTTGCTTCCATATTCTGCGGTGACCCAACCTAGGAGACACTTGAAGAAATATGTGATCACCCTCTATAAACTCTAAGGGTCATCTCCTTTTATCAGCATATGACTTCTGTCTATTCTGGTCCGTAGATAAACATTTCCAAATCAACTGAACTTACCTCATAGGGTGCCATCTGTATTCTATCATGACAATTTTTATTATAGAAAAAATCCACTAAATATAAGTGCTTGTCCCAATACCCACCGAAGTCAATAACACATGATAGAATCATATCCTCAAGCACCTATATAGTACGCTCCAATTAACTATTTGTATGTGGGTGGAAATCCACATTCAATAAAACATGCATACCAAGCACCTTCTATAAACCTTAATAGAAGCATGAAGTAAATCATGAGTCATGGTCTGAAACTATAGTCCATGGAATCCCACGCAGACAGAATATCTATAGAACATAAAAATATCTCAACTGATCTACTGAGGAAGTCTTCCGTATAGGTAAGAAATGTGTTACTTTCATCAGTCTGTCCACAACAACCCAAGCAACATCACTCTTCCAAGGCGTCCTCAGGAGACCCACCCAAAGTCCATGGTCACATCATTACACTTCCACTCTATAAAGGGAAATGAATATATCAAACCACCCGGTCTTTGATTCCTGACCTTCACCCGCTGAAAGGTGTAGCATCATGTCACAAACCCTGCTATCTCATTTTCATGCTTCGCCACAAAATATATCTTCATATGTCATGGTCAATTTTGGTCACACCTAGATGTACCTCCCACTTCGTGGCATGAAATTACCCCATCAAATATTCTTGCATACTTGAAGTCACAAAACCTGATTCTTTACATAGATGATCTCATCCCCATCTATGCTATAGTCTAAAGGTGTCTCCCCACCTTCAAGGATTTACCTCAAAGATAAACATTCTGAATCCTCATAATGCCTATCCCTTATCCATATAAAAAATGTATGCTCCACTAAAACTGATACTAGATTCATATGCTTCTAATTATCCGGAACCACCACATGCATCTCAGCTAGTAGAGTTATAATCTTCCACTCAATACTAGACTCCTGAACCACTTGTGTATGAGTTTTCCTAATCAAAGTTTCAGACACACTGTTTCATTTCCTAGGTGTATATGATTGATTAAAATAGAATGAATGCATATACTCAACCCATATATACTGCCTAAGATTCAAATCTCTCTATGAGAAGATATAATTCAAGATATTTTAGTCCAAAATCACAGTAAACTTTTCACCCAAAAAATAATGCCACCAACACTTATAAGAATAAACCATAGTTGTCAAATCGAGGTCATGTGCAGGGTAATTATGTTCATGTGTCATCAACCACGGAGACCCGTAATCCAAAACCCAATATCCCTGCATAAACATTGCTCCAAGTACGATATTAGAAGCATCACAATACACTGTATACTCCTCACCTAGATCAGGTAGGATCAAGATCGATGTCGATGTAAAATGTTTCTTCAACTACTAGAAAAAATTTTTGCATGCTTCTGTCCATTAAAACTTTATCCTCCTTTTAGTCAAGCCAGATAGTAGTGATTCCAATCAGGAAAAGTCTTGGATGAACCTATGGAAATATCTAGCTAACCCCATAAAGCTATAGATATCAAATACATTCTTGGAATGATCCCAAGATACAACTACCTGAACCTTCTATGGGTCCACCGACACACCTTCCTCCAAGATGATGTGATCCAAGAAGTGTACCTGATCAATCCAAAAATGAAACTTAGATATACTAGAGTATAGCAGATGCTATCTCAGTGTAATTAGGATGATTTAAATATATTGGGCATGATCATCACGAGTCTTAGAGTACACCAAGATTTCATCCACAAACACTACCAAAAACTGATCTATGCATGGATGAAAGATTTTTTTCATCAAGGCCATAAACACTACTAGTGCGTTCGTTAACAAAAAAGACATTATGAAGAACTCATATAGGCCACACATAATTTTGAAAGCAGTCTTCGGCATATCATAAGTCCAAAATATCAGTTTATGATACCCTGATCTCAAATCAATCTTGGAAAATGAAAAAGCTCCTCTCAATTGGGAAAAAAGATCTTCAATTCATGGGAGAGGATACTGGTTCCTCATTGTCATCCAATTCAAATTCCTATAATTTTCACACAAGAAAAAAATCCCATCAGCCTTGTTTTCAAACAATATAGGTGATCCCTAAGGTGATGTACTCGAATGGATAAAACCCTCTTCCATCAACTCCTCCAGATAATTCATGAGATCTTGAATCTATGTTAGCACCATTATGTATGGTGGAATAGAAACTAGTTCAACTCCTATAATGAGATCAATATAAAAATCCAAATATCTCTCAGGTGAAATCCCTAATAGGTCTTCAAGAAAAACATCCTAAAACCATTCCACTACTAGTGGAAAGACATAATGTTGTACATCTCTGTCATCTAGAAATAGACTAGCAACCTAGGATGTGAGTACCCCAGTTGCTGAGTGATTGTCCCTCCTCAACTTACCTAGATATCCCACTCTTTTTAGTGAATATAATTGTCACCCTTAGGGGATGTAAAATTCACCCTCCTCTGGTAACAATAAATATGGGCTCAGTTTGCAACTAACAAGTCCATACCCATTATTAGGTCGATGCCTGGCATATTTATAACATAGAGATCCTATAGAAAACAATACTCCCCAACGTCAAGAGAACATCCTTACAAAAACATATGTCTCTGGACCTTAATCCCAATGGTGTGTCTATCATCATAACCACAATCATGAACTCCATTTCTAGGTTCAAACCATTTATAAGTTTTGTAGATATAAAAGAATGAGAGACACCAATATCAAATAGGGCACTAGCTAATATAGAAGCTACACTACCATAAATCAGGCTTTTATCAGTGCTAAAAAAGGCCTTTATCACCACTAAAAAAGTGCTGTTAATCTCAGAAAAGATAAAGGGGGTTCCCTTTTATCAGTGCTCAGAAAATCACTGATAAAAGTTTAAAAACATTAAAAAAATCTGCAAATCAGGGAGGGTATTAAACAGTGCTTAAACCCCCCTTCAATAGCTCTTGACCCCCCTTCAACAATTATTGAACCCCCCACCCCCGAGCCCACATTCCCAAGCCACCACCCCACCCAACCTTTAACAACACTAGCCCTTATTCCACCCACACGCGTGACCTACCTCTCCCTGGATTCGGACTCAGGACCTATTGCCTGTGCACCTAAGCCTTTACCACTCCACCATATTGTTTTGATCTTCATTTATTAATATATATATATATATATATATATTTACTCAAATATTAATATATATTAATATTAATATATATATTTAGTTATATATATATATTCGTATATTAATATATATATACATATATAGTTATATTTATAGATTTATAGATTTTATTCTTATATTAATATATATTTATATATATTTATTTATATTTATTTATATTTTTTATACACATATTTATTTGTATATTAATATATATTTATAAGATCAGTTTTAAATACATTTATAAAATATGATTTTTTGTGCGTGTTTATAAATAAATAAATATATATATATATACAACACACACACACACATTATATGTGTATTTGTATGTATAATTATACATATTTATATATATTTACAAATATTATATATTAATATGTATATACATATGTTTAGAATATATAGATAATATATATCAGTTTGTCAATACAGACGCACACAAATACACACACACACACACACATCATATAGGTATATAAATATTAATATATTTGTATTTCGAATAAAATTGATATTAGTTTTTTATTTAGATAAGTCTTATATATTAAGAAATATACTTTATATGTAAATATGTTTAATTATTTATTTATAAAATTAATTTTTTATGGGTTAATATATAAAAAATATGTATATATTGTTATATAATTGATTATAAATAACATTAAATTGTGAAAAATGATAAAATTTCAAATCCATAATGTTAATATAAATGTAAACCCTCGAAATAAATTCAGTCCCCAATGAAAAAGGTCAAAAAGACCCCCTGAAACGAGGCTAAAATTCCATCAAATGTTAAAAACTTTGGGTATCTGGACTAGAAACTCAGTTTTGGAGGCCTTTTGGGCCTTTTTTGGCCATGAAAAATATGACATAAGATTTCCTTATATTTCCAACGCATAGATATCATCACAGAATTTGATTTGATATGTCGTAGAGCTCAAACGGACACTCGGATCAAAAGTTATGTCCGTTTGAATTTTGAGTTACGTTTTCAACTTATTTTAGATCTTTTATTAATTTTTTGATTTTTTGTGTCTTAAAATTGTTATTAAATGATTATTAGTAAATGATAATAATCAAATTATTAATTAATAATTTTTTAAGATATTTTATAATCCATTTCCACTACATATCTTATATATTAAGTGCACATCTTTATTTATAATTATCTAAAACATATTTAAAATATATATATTATATTTATATAAATATAAATATACTTATATACTTATATATCAATATATTATTTTTTATGAAATATATTTTTTGAAATATATACTTTATTAGAGCTAGGAAAAAAGTGCTGATAAAGCTTCTCCTTTATCAGCAATACTAAAAAAAGTGTTGATAAAGGGGTACCCTTTAACATCACTAAAAAAAGCACTGATAAAGGGGGTGCCTTTATCAGCACTGATAAAGACACCCCCTTTATCAGTGATTTTTTTATCATCATTAAAGGGTGGAAATACAGAACCCCAGTTTTTTGGTAGTGCTACAATAATAGTACCTCTCACTATCGATGGTACAACCTCGTTGTCCACAAGTGTGGGATATTCCACAAGAAACTATCCTGCCCCTCTTACCTATGATGTTGTCTAACTCCCATGAGCTGTACCACTCTACTAACATGGGATCTCTTTCCCAGAAGCACCACATCCACTTCATCTATCACCATGGCCAATATAACTCAAACTGTCATCCTGATATGGCATAGAAGATCCCCTTCCTACACTTTTATTTTTGTCTATCTGCACCATCATTACTCGTATGTCGTGGGTTCCGACATAACTTCTCTAGATGTCCCATCTTGCTACAAGATCTTCACCCTAATGGTGGTCAGGTATAGTGTCGAAGATAGTGGCCTGACCTACCAAAGTAGTGGAAAATCACTGGAGAAAGGTACCATGTAACCGACTTTCCCCCTCAACCACTATGTTTTCCACTACTCTAGATAAAGTTATCATAACTATGATTCCTTATCCTGGAATATGTTTCTCTTGATCATCCATAAACAACCATCTATCCTACATTGGAATCCTCCTTAATGTTCCCCCTAGTTATGAGAGCCTTATTCACCACTTCTGAGAACTTCTCCAGCCTAAAAATGTTGATTTGGGACTTAATTTTACACTTAAGTCATTCTTGAAATCATTTTGATGAAGTAGCCTCATCCACTGTCAACAATGGACCAATCACTGTAAATCTATAAATCATCCATCATAGTCTATCACAGACATACTCCCATGAGTCAACCTCATGAACTCAACTACTCTCTCATTCCTCAACATCTCTGGATAGAAGTGCTCAAAGAAATATCTAAGAAATCCTTCCATTACATACTATAACCCTATCTAGTATGAGACTGAATGTCCCAAAAACACTTTACTTATCCTCATAGCATATAATTAGCTAGTTTGACCCTCTTCTCAATAGGATTCTCCAAGTGGTCAAGTATAGTATGGATATAATCAATCTAGAACTCATCTCCCTTAGGTCCACCTTCTCTAGAAAAAGTTAGAGGGTGTTGCAATTGAAACTCCATTATCAATTTATACATTTTATTCACAACTCTACCCATGTATCTTTCCACAAATTTCATGAAGCGAGTAAGATTTTATTGAAACTTCACTCCTACTTCCTCACCCAGCACTATCGGTGCCTCAGGTTCCACCACTGGAGGATCATCTCTATCCATTTACTCATTTCATCCTCTCAACAAGCGTCATTTTGGTGGCATAACTCTATAATCCAAACGTTCACCTTAGGATACTTTTCTCAACATTAACACATTTATGGGGAAAATGAAATAATGCATAACTAGTCTTTTCCCCAAACCCATCTACACGGTCATAACTGAGGTGATAACACTACCCTTAACTATCCTACATCTAGGTCAAGGTTAACAAGAGTAACTCATTTTAATTATTCATATTTCTCATTTAGACATCCAATTATTCTCATCATGCATCATATTTATCACTTTCAATTTCATATTAGGCATAAATTTCAAATTAATTTTCCAAGAAAGGAAAAATAGTTCATGTTTAAAAACTTACCAAAAACCTGTTTTTGGTGTGTGTCTAAAATTATTCATGTAAAAAAGTAGTTATGAGTGCTTATAATGATGCATGAACAATCAATTTTCATTCCATACTGGGCCACAAGTTGATTCTGAAAAAATCTTTATTTTTTTCACATCACACAACAAGTGTGCTACCCAAGGTGAAATAATATTCAAATGTAACAACAAAAAGAAATAACAACAATCCCACCCTAGGTACTTGGGTTTTCCCTCGTACATGGGTTTAAAACTCCCATGCACAATCTCATGACCAATCTATGACTCTTCATATTATTCTATCTACCTTTACAAAATAATATTACAAAATAAAATAAAAGAAAACCAACCTTTGATACCACTTTGTAACATCCCATCCTGGGTGCCATATACTGACGCCCTGAGCCAGTTGATCACATGACCTCAGGCACGCCTCCCTATATGCCAAAGGACGCTGAATAGTAGCGAGGGTCTGACATATCAATCATGGGAAGACTATACCCACTTTTATCAGAGCAATACACCAACAGAAATAAATAAACAATAGCAGAATAACGTATCAATGTAAACAATACCAATATCTAATGATAAGCATAACTGGAAAAACAATATCAAAACTAAAGTAGTAAACATGCATTACTAAAGTACGCTTCAAGTGTCAAATGAAATCTCAAAATAAAGACACTAACTACTCCCGAGCGGGTCCCTAACCACACCCGGTTCTCTCATCCATGCTCCATCCCCAAATCACCAATCTAATATAGGGCCTTTTCTCTTAACCTATCTCGCAACAATGGAATATATTTGGGTACCAATTAGGTAGCCCAAGTAGGGTGCGAGTAAAACTCAGTAGGCCATCACCAAATATGTCTAAAACAATATCCAGTCAAAAAAATGTATGTAGTTGTATAAATAAATAATCATAATGCATAAATAAACATTTATCACATTATTAATTTATTATTTATTTAGGCAAATAACTCCTCGGGTTTTTAGGGACACCTAAACCTCAATACCTTCTTCGGCCCACTCTAGAGTCTAGACTATCCCCAAGGGATCACATGTCTTATAATTCCACTGTTACCATTCATAATACCACTGTTATCATTATAGATCTCAATTCTCATATGAATTATATTGTTACGATTCATCATTTCATTAATTAACTCAATAATTAATCAATCATATCATTCTCATTAATTAACTCAAAAATTAATTAATCTTCTCATTCTTATTAATTAACTCAATAATTAATCAATCATATCATTCTCATTAATTAACTCAATAATTAATTAATATTATCATTCTCATTAATTAACTCAACAATTAATTAATCTTCTTATTCTCATTAAGTAACTAAATAATTAATTAATCTTGTCATTATAATTAATTAACTCAATAATTAATTAATGTTCTCATTCTCATTAATTAACCCAATAATTAATTAATCATATCAATCCTATTAATTCAATCAATAATCAATAAATATTCTCATTCTCATTAATTAACTCAAAAATTAATTAATATTATCAATCATATCGATTAACTCAATAATTAATTAATCATATCAATACTATTAATTAATTAAACCATGAATTAATCATCTCAATATCATTATCTAATAATTAATTCCAACAATTTATTATTCAAATAAAAATCTCAATATCCCTAATTAATTCCAAAATTAATTACTCAATTCAAAAATCTCAATTCCATCATAATTAATCCAATAATTGATCATTCATACTCTAAAAATTCAATATTTCATTATTAATTACACAATTAATTATCTAATTTAACAATCCCAAAATCTCAAAATTTTACAATTACATCAATTAATTAATTAACCACATTAATTAATCAAATTTAGGAATTTAAATTTCTAAACAAATCTAGAAATTATAAAATTTTCATACACATAATCAGTATAAAAAATATGGGATTTGAATATCAGACCACCTACCTCAATTCATCGATGAACAATTGCCCAACGAAAATCCCCAAAATTTGAGCAGTACAACAATGTAGAATGAGATCCGGATCTAAAATCCTAAACCAAGATTAAAAAATCAAGTTCTTTTAAAACTAGATCTAGATATACAATATTAGATCTAGATCTATAATATTGGATCTAGATCTAACCTAAAATAGGAAGACCAACCACCAAAAGAAAGGGAGAAGGAAGGATGAAGAACCAGAAACCAAGAGGGATAAGATTCTATTACTAGGAGAGGTGTGGATCTTTGATCTGGGATTTGAATCATTAAGAACATAGGTCAGTAAGGCTTGTAATCTATTCAGGAGGATTTTAAATCAAGAGAAATTGAGTTGGTCTGATTTTGGGGTTAAATAGGATGAGTTTTGGGGGTTTTTTCTGATTAAAAAACTAATTTTCAGGTGACTTTAAAATTCGAGCACGATTTGCTGGGTAGGGGCACACGATTTTCCCTAATAGCGCACCAAAATCATGTGCCTCTTTTATTGTGGTAAAATATTTGAAAAACTATGCACCAACCATGAAATTTTCCATTGTCCAGGATTTTATAGTTTTCCGGGCTGGGGCACATGGTTTTCCCTAACTGTGTGCCAACCATGCACAACCCTCTTTCATTCATATTTCTCAAATTTTCACCCAAACACACCCCAAATTAAAACCCAAATGAAAATTACTGAACACAAGGAAAAATATTACCTATAACTGTAACGACCTGAACTTTTGAATAATATTTGTTTCTTGAATTTGTGTATTATTTTATTTTATAATAAAAAAACTATATCTTTTAATTAATGAAGTGGGTATAATTAAAACGATACCATTGGGTTTTGACTATTATATGACCATTGGTCAATATTACCATTGTTCAATATGACTGTTGGAAACTAAATTCTTAATGTTATGATTATTGTTTATAAATACAAGTGATCATGGTTAATTAATATAAAAAGAATAGTCGATGGCCTCATTCAGTAGACTCGGGCCATACAAAGCCCATCTGTCAAAGCTTGGGAAGGATGTTGCATCACTGGTATTTTCTCTGGACCAAGCCCAAGTCGAACTCCAACATGTAAAGCTTAAACGGAATCACCTACGAGAGAAGTTCAAGATGATAGAAATCATTACTCGGGAAATGTTGTCCGAGCCACCCCAAGATTCTATCATCATAGCACACCTTACACTCAGGTCTTATGCAGGTGTTATAAGGGTCTATGTAACAAGTACTTAATTACTTTGTGTAATCCTTTTGTATAAATAAAATTGTTATTTCTTATGGTAAATTTGTGAATTTAAAATGTCTGAATAAATATAGTATGAATTTATAGAAGTTACATATTATTGATGAATTTTAGAAAACAGGTTATTTTAAAATATTTTTGTATACTTTAAATAATTAATAATGTGAAATGATTTTCAAAAAATTGCCTTCTTTATTTGTGACCAATAATAAATTTAGAGTATAATAAGATCAAATTAATTTTTAGTGAATAGTAAAGTATGAATAGTAATATTACCTTTATGAATAGTAATGTAACCAATGGAATAGTAACCTAACTTAAGAAAGTATGAATATAATTTAGGAATCTTGAATGGTAATGTGATATAATAGCATAAGTAAATAAATGTTTCAGAACTTCTTAGTTAAGTATTAGTATTTATTCAGGTAAATAGTATTTTTAATTAAAAATTAAATATCTAAAAATTAGAAAATTATTTTTATAAAATGGAGTTCATTTTTGAATTAAGAGCATCGATATTAGGTTAGGGTGAATTTATGAGATTTTTATAAAAGGTTTTATTTTTCAGTGAATAGTAAAAATACAGTTTTGAGTTTTGGTGTGATTAATGACATCATAAATGATGTAGTCATGATGTAATAATTCTGGTATACTTTTGAATAGTAAGATATGTTATTATGTGTCCCAAGTGGACAATACCATGGGAAAATACCTTGGGAAAGCCAATGGTTTTGCAAATACCACCGATGGGGTGTCCCTTAGAAATTAATTAAATATTCCCTCACTTTTTCTATAAATACCAAGCAATTCACTCATTCAATTAATTCCAAAATACTACTCAATTAAGATATGTTATTTTTACCTCCAAATTAGTCCTCCCAAGGTTCCATCAAGCCCCCTAAGGTTCCAACCTTCAATATTTTGAAGTTACTCTTCAAGGTAAGGGAACCTTTCACCCTCCTCTTTTAAGTCAGGACATCCTTTATGTTATGTATTCTATTATCCATTTAATCATGTGGGGATATGTTCTTATATATATTTATTACTTTAAATTTCATTTAAAAATTATGATAGACCTTTTTTCTCTCATAAACTGATTTTCTAAAATTTAAAGTGACGCCGTTAAGCTGCCGAATTTGGGTAAAAGAAATCACATCTTATAGTTTCTTTCAAGTTTTCTTTTCATATGGTATGTCATTCAAATATCCATACCATGAAATTATTTATATTTTATAAAGTCATTATACTTTATTATGAGTCATTTTTGAGTGGGTGACCCTTGTCCCCTCTCTTTTGAATGTTTTCTAAAACATGTTATGTAGCTGTTTTGCTGCAGAATTTTCGTGTCAAAATCTCTCTCTCTTTCTCTCAAGAAATTGTCTTATCTTATTTATGTGAATAACCAGAACTATTTAGTTTCTAGGGGTATATATACATACATAAAAATTATTTTCTTGATTCTGGAATTTACATACATAAAACCCTTATTCCCTTTCCATGGGTTATAAATGACATGATGATCTTATTTTTGAACACTTTTTAAAACGACATGATTTTGATATGAAACCTATTTATTTTATTATATTTGGGTTATTTATGAAATTTATGATTATGATATATGTGGATCACATGAAAATAAATAAATATTAAGGGTTTTACCTAATATTACTCCAATGCATTGGGTAAAGAATTTAATCTCTAGAGATGATAAGTTTCACGATACCTTGGTGAACAACCTTGGTAATTTTTATGACACCTTGGGGATGAACCTTGGTGATATGTTCATGAATGTATAAATTAAATTTTATATCCACATATTCAAGTTATAGTTCAAGTTCTTTTCATTATGTTATGACTCTACTTCCATTTCTCATGTCTTTATGTTTTTCATCAAGTTCTTATTGATATCACAAATAAACTAATCCCCTTTCTTTCCTTACTGGGCCTTCTGCTCACCCTTTCCTTTGATGTAGGTCTCTAGGTTATGAGATAAAATAATTGTACCTAGGAAGAACTTATGATGAAACTGTACAAGTGGATTATAATAATGTTTTATTTTTTCATGTTTTATAAAGGATAGTTTAGTTATTTATGGAAATTAGTCTATGAAAACTTTAGGAAGAATCCTATAGAAAAGTTTAAATATAGGAAAACTTCCTGGTATTTTGGTGAAATAGTAAGTAAGTGGTTTTCAAAAAAATAAATCCATGTCTAGATATGAATAAGTGGATGTGGCTCTGGCGCAGATGTTTCTTGGAGTGAAAACTTTGAGAAGGAGTTTTGGGCTTGACTCGGGGTGTCCTGGCACACAACAACGGGCCTTACTGCACTCATGGTTTGACACTCTTAGGGTATATGTTTGGTTAATCATAAGATTTTTATGAATTATTATGAAGGATTTATAGAGAAACGTAATTGTTTAATCATGAATTTTTAAGACACAAAATCCTTTATAGTTAAAATATTCATAAATAATATAAGCTTCTCACTAAGGTTTTATTATTTTAGAAAATGGCGGGCAATAAGAGGAACCATGAAAATGGTGACCGCAATGGACCATGCACTGATGGCCCTCTAATGGAAGCCAGAATGGAAACTTTCATGAGAATGATGAACCAACTGACTCAAGTTATGGGAAATAACTTGAATCAATCTGAGATACCGATCTCACCACAAAGGGAACAACATTATGTTGAGTCCTTTATGCATTAACAACCACCAACCTTTAGTGGATCTACTAACCCATTGTTTGTTGAACAGTGAATTAGAACTATCGAGAAGATCTTTTTTGTGCTCTGATGTTCGGAACCAGAGAAGGTCACCCTTGCTATTTATAGTGGGAGAAGCTGATCAGTGGCGGGATGTGATAAAAAAACATGAGGCCAAGAGAGGAGGTTGAAGCTATGGAGTGGGAAGATTTCATAGGGATATTATTTAGTAAGTATTTCCCTCATTCCATGAGAATAAGAATAGAGAAGGAGTTTCTCTAGCTGAAACAGAAGGAGATTGAATCTGTGGGAAGCTACAATATGAAAATCACAAGGATTTCACATTATAACTTTGGCTTTGTCATGGATCCAAATGATAAGGTTGATAGATTCTTTGGTGGACTGAGACCTCATTCACAGAAGAATCTAGCCAACTGAGACTATGAAAACTATGAGGAGATCGTGTAGAGTGCGATGAAAGTAGAATTGGAGTTTGGTGAGATGCAATGGTCTCATAAATCCAATGACAAGAAGAGATCAATGGATCCAAGCTTAGGGAGGAGCTTCGATCAAGGAAGAGGAGGCAAGTAAGTGCAACATTCCATGTGTAATAAATGTGGGAGGAAGCATTCAGGGAACTGCCTGCTCGGGAGTGGGAAGTGCTACAAGTGTGGAAGAGATGACCATATTTCATGGAATTGTCATAGTGAGGTAAAGCCTCAACTACCAAACACTAACGACAAAGGAAATATAGTGCAGACCCTACCTGATGTCCAATGCTATAAGTGTGGATGAATTGGGCACTTTTACAATCACTGTCCAAATCCAAAGGTAGTCGAGGGAAATCACCATCAGCATCAGTATCGGCCAAGGGAACACGGTTGTACTTTTTCAATCACTACGGCTGAAGTTGAAGCTCTAAATGATGTGGTGGCAGGTACTCTTGTTGTTATCTCAAATCTAGAAAGTACTTTGTTTGTTTCTGGTTCTACACATTCCTTTATTTACTCAAAATTTGAAAAGAAATTAGAACAAACTCCTGATTTTCTAAAATTAGAGTTATCATTCAAGACTCCCAGTGAGATTATACAAGCACCATCAGTGTTTAGAAACTATAGTATTTACTTTAGTGAGAAAAATCTTATCACAAATCTAGTAGTCATTCCCATGCTGGAATTTGACATTATACTAGGGATGGACTGGTTCTCAAAGTATAATGCTAAGATCAAATGAAGAAGAAAGGAAATATCAGTAGTCTTGAATGGAAAACATATAGTTATATTCCAAGGAGAGATATCTCAACCCGATCTTTGTCTAGAAGAACCTCATATATCCTTCTTTATGGAGTTGATTGGTGAAAATGAATAATTAAATGAGAGTTTAAGGATTGAAAATGTCTCCATCATCCAGGAATACATTGAAGTATTTCCTAAAGAGTTACCTGGAACTCCCCTAGAAATAGAGGTAGAGTTCTCCATTGAACTTGTACCTAGATCTCATTCTATATCAAGGACCCCATATAGGATGGAAATTGTGGAGATGGAGGAATTAAAGAAGCAACTCCAAGATATTTTGGAGAAGGGGTTTATCCATCCAAGTGTGTATCCTTGGGGAGCACCTGTTCTCTTTGTGAAGAAGAAGGATGGATCAATGCGGCTATGCATTGATTATAGATAACTAAACGAGATCACTATGAAGAACAAATACCCTCTTCCAAGAATTGATGACTTATTTGACCAACTTTATGGGGATCAATTATTCCCTAAGATTGATCTTCGATCTGGTTATCATCAATTGAGGGTGAAGAAAGAAGATATTCCAAAAAATGACTTTTGATCAAGATATGGGAATTATGAGTTTGTTGTTATGCCCTTCGGTCTGACTAATACACTTGATATTTTTATGGATTTGATGAATAAAGTATTTAAGGACTACCTTGATAACTTTTTTCTAGTTTTTATTTATGATATTTTGATATATTCCAAAAGTCGTGAGGATCATGAGGATCATATAAGGGTTATTTTTCAAACACTGTGGAAGAAGAGGATTTTTGGAAAGTTCAGAAAATGTGAAATTTGGTTACAACAAGTTACTTTCTTGGGGCACATTGTTACCAATTAAGGAATCATGGTTGACTCTATAAAGAAAAAAGTTGTAGAGGACTGACCTCAGCCTACAACAATAACTGAGATTATTAGTTTCCTTGGATTAGCAGGATATTATAGGAGGTTTGTGAAATTTTTTTTACGACTTTCTAGTCCGTTAACTAAGTTAACTCAAAAATGGGTCAAGTTCATTTGGACAAAGGAGTGTGAGGAAAGCTTCCAAGAGCTGAAGAAGAGATTAGTTACTGCACCCGTGTTAACTCTGCCCTCAAGTGGAGAAAGATTTTTCATTTTTAGCGATGCATCTCTAAAATGGATTGGGTGAGTCCTCATAAAAAATGAAAAAGTCATTGCTTATGCATCTCGACAGTTGAAGAATCATGAGAAGAACTATCCTATACATGATCTAGAGCTGGCTTCAGTCATTTTTTCTCTGAAGACATAGAGGCACTATCTTTATGGGAAAAAATGTGATATATACACATACCATCAAAGTTTGAAGTATATTTTAAAACAAAATTAATTGAACATGAGACAAAGGAGATGGTTGGAACTTCTTAAATACTATGATTGTTCCATTCATTATCATCCTGGAAGATCAAACCAAGTCATTGATGCATTAAGCCGGAAATACCCAGTTGTTCTTTCCATGATGAGGATTCAAAGAGATCCTTTGATCAATGACCTAGTAAAACTAGAAATGGGAATTATAAGGGAAGGGAAATCATCAACCCTAACCCAAATGATTTCTCAACCGTCATTATTATAAAAGATCAAGAAAGTTCAGAAAGAAGATCCTTTTTTGCAGAAGAAGTTTGAGGCTGAGAAGGATGGAAAGTTTCCTGAGTTCAATATTGATCAAGAAGGTGTATTGAAATTTTGTATAGGACTATGCGTTCCATCTATTATGAAAATAAATAAGCAGCTGATGGATTAATCTCATAGCTCTACTTTCTCTATACATCCAGGAAGCATGAAAATGTATAGAGACCTTTGTGATCATTATTGGTGAGATAGTATGAAAAGGGAGATTTCTGACTACACTTTAAGGTTCCTGGTATGTCAGTAAGTGAAGGAAGAGTGACAACTTTCTGAAGGGGTATTACAACTAATACCCATACACACATAGAAGTGGGACAACATAATAATGTAATTTGTTACTGGTCTCCTGAGAACTTCCAAAGGAAACAATGCGATATAAGTTATTGTGTACCGTCTCACCAAGACTGTCCATTTGATCTCCATTCAGGAAGATTTATCTCTTGATTAACTTGCCAGGATTTATGTAAAGGAAGTGGTAAGGCTGCATGGAGTTCCACTTTCTGTCATATCTGATCATGATCCAAGGTTCACATCAAAATTCTGGATAAGTCTTCAATATTCTCTAAGCATTGAATTGAATTCCAGTATGACTTATCACCCCCAAACTGATGTCCATTCTGAAAGGACTTTTCAAACACTCTAGGACATGCTGAGAACATGCTCAATGGAATTTAAAGGTGGATGGGATCAACATATCCCTTTAGTTTAGTTCTATAACAACAAAAACTTCTACTCAAGCATTCAAATGGCACCCTATGAAGCTATATATAGTAAGAAATGTAGAAATAATACTTGTTAGGATGAAGCTCCTTAGAGAAAGATTCTTGGGTCTGATCTTGTGCAAGAGATGACAAAAATGGTTCATGACATCCAGCAACACATTAAGGCTGCTCAGAGTCGGCAAAAGAACTATGCCAACAACCATCGAAGGGACTTGGATTTTGATGTTGGTGAAAAATTATTTATTCAAATTTCACCTTATAAGAGATTCATGAGGTTTGGGAATAATGGAAAGATCATCCCTAGGTACATTGGACACTATGAAATCCTTGATCACGTTGGAGTAGTGGCCTATCAGCTTGCACTTCCTCCAAATCTAGCACAAGTTCATGATGACTTCCACATATCCCTCTTGAGGAAGTACATACCCAACCCTTCACATTTACTAAATCCAGAGGTGGTACAACTGAAACATGATCTCTCTTATGAAAATAAGTTGGTGGAGATCTTGAATCATAGGGACAAGGTTCAATGCAACAAGACTACCCACCTTGTTAAGGTGTTGTGGAGAAACCAAAAATGCGAAGAAGCCACGCGGGAACCAGAGGAGTCTATGAGGTATAAGTACCCACACCTTTTCTCTTCTGAGGGTATGAGTAAAAATTTTGAGGAATAAATTTCTTAAGGGGGGAAGAATGGAACAACTCAAACTTTTGAATAATATTTTTTTCTTGAATTTGTGTATTATTTTATTTTATAATAAAAAAACTATATCTTTTAATTAATGAAGTGAGTATAATTAAAATGATACCATTGGGTTTCAACTTTTATATGAGCATTGTTCAATATGACCGTTGGAAACTAAATTCTTAATGTTATGATTATTTTTTATAAATACAAGTGATCATGGTTAATTAATACAGAAAGAAGAGTTGATGGCTTCTTCTTGTAGACTCAGGCCATACGAAGCCCATCTGTCAGAGCTTGGGAAGGTGGTTTCATCAATGGGCTTTGCTCTAGACCAAGCCCAAGCCGAAATCTAACATATGAAGCTTGAACGAAATCTCCTATAGGAGAAGTTCAAGCTGATAGAAATCACCACTCAGGAAATCTTGTTCGAGCCACCCCAAGATCCTATCACCATAGCACACCTTACACTTATGTCTTATGCAGGTGTTATAAGGGGCTATATAACAAGACCTTAGTTACTTTGTGTAATACTTTTATATAAATAAAATTGTTATTTATTATGGTAAAATTTGTGAATTTCAAATTTCTGGATAAATATAATAGGAATTTATAGAAGTTCCATATTATTGATGAATTTTGGAAAAAATGGTATTGTAAAATATTTTTGTATACTTTAAATAATTAATAATGTGAAATGATTTTCAAAAAATGGTCTTCTACAGTTGTGACCAGTAAGAAATTTAGAGTCTAATAAGATCAACGTAATTTTTAGTGAATAATAACATATGAATAGTAATATCACCATTATGAATAGTGATGTGAACAATGGAATAGTAACCTCACTTAAGAAAGTATGAATATAATTTAGGAATATTGAATGGTAATGTGAAATAATAGCATAAGTAAATAACTGTTTTAGAACTTCTTAGTTAAATATTAGTATTTATTTGGGTAAAAAGTGTTTTTACTTAAAAATTAAATATATCATAATTATAAAATTATTTTTATAAAATGGAGTTCATTTTTTAATTCAAAGCATCGATATTAGGTTAGGGTGAATTTATGATATTTTTATAAAATGTTTTGTTTTTCAGTGAATAATAAAAATAAAGTTTTGATTTTCGGTGTGATTAATGACATAATAAATGATTTAATCATGATGTAATAATTCTGGTAGACTTGTGAATAGTAATATATGTTATTAGGTGTCCCAAGTGACCAATACCATGGGAAAATACCATGGTCAAGACTATGGTTTTGTAAATACCATTGATGAGGTGTCCCTTGGAAATTAGTTAAATATTCCCCCACTTTTGCTATAAATAACAATACATTCCCTCATTAATTTCATTCTAAAATCATCCTCAACGAAGCTCTGATCTTTTTACCTCCCAAGGAGTCCTCCTAAGGTTCCCTAAATCCCCCCAAGGTCCCAATTTTAAATCTTTCAAAGTTACTCTTCAAGGTAAGGGAACCCTTCACCCTCCTCTTTTAAGTCATAACTTCATTTATGTTATGTCTTATAGTATCCATTTCATCATGTGGGGGTATGTTCTTCTATATTTTTATTACTTTCCATTTCATGTAAAAATGACGAGAGACCCTTTCTTCTCTCATAAACCGATTTTCTGAAATTTCAAGTGACGCCGTTAATGTGCCGAATTTTCGTAAAAGAAATCTCATCTTCTATTTTCTTTCAAGTTTACTTTTCATATGGTATGTCATTAAAATATCCATAACATGAACTTATTTCTTTTTTATTCTATACCTATAATGCATTATAAGTTATTTTTGAGTGGGTGACCCTTTTCCCCTCTCTTTTGAATGTTTTATAAAACATGTTATGTAGCCGTTATGCTGCAGAATTTTCATCTCAAAATTTCTCTCTCTTTATCTCAAGAAATTATCTTATATTATTTCTGTGAATACCTAAACCTATTTAGTTTCTAGGGGTGTTCATAAATACATAAAAATGATATTCTTGATTCTGGAATTTTCATACATAAAACCCTTATTCCCTTTCCATGGGTTATAAATGACATAATGATCTTTTTTTTGAACACTTTTTAAAATGACATGATTTTGATATGAAACCCATTTCTTTTATTATCTTTGAGTTATTTATGAAATTTATGATTATTATATATGTGGATAACATGAAAATAAAGGAATATTATGGGTGTGCCTTTATAGCACTCCAATACATTGGGTAAATAATTTAATCTCTAGAGATGACAAGTTTCACGATACCTTGGTGAATAACCTTGGTAATTTTTAGGACACCTTGGGGATAAACCTTGGTGATATGTTCATGAATGTCTAAATTATATGTTATATCCACATATTAAAGTTATATTTTAACTTATTTTAATTATGTTATTCCTCTACTTCCATTGATCACGTCTTTATGTTTTTCATCAAGTTCTTATTGATATCACAAGTAAACTGATTCCCTTACTTTCCTTACAGGGCCTTCTGCTCACCCTTTCCATTGATGTATTTCTCTAGGTTATGAGATGCAATAATTATACTTAGTAAGAACTTATGATGAATCCATACAAGTGTATTAGAATAATGTTTTATATTTTCCGGTTTTATGTTCCTGATTTCCATGACACTAGACTTTAAGGATCCTCTGTTTATAAAATGTAATGAAACGTTATGTAATAAAAAGGAGATATTCCATAATAACCAAGCCCAATAAATATCTATAAAAGGTTGGGATCTTACAATGGTAATGATATATGAAAATATGTATGCATTTATAAATGAATGTATACTATTTCATAAGGACCATGAATCACTTAAAAAATGACATAAGTGTGCCATGAATTGATACATAAAAGATTAATCAATTCCTTCAAAAATTTTATGGTATTGTCTAATAATTACAAGTTTTTGATGCCTATATGGAAGTGATAATACTACATGACAATTTATGTGGAACACAAATACAATAACTCAAGATAGGGAATTTCATCACCCAACATACTATCCGAAGTGGAAAAAAATTGATCATACATATCCTAAATTTGGAAACGAGTGATGAAACCTATATCTTGCACTATCTATAGATGGAATGAATACTTTTGGAGTATTTATTATCACTCATTATGGATGGTGAATTATGTTGGTAAATTATAACATACCACTATGGTTATGCATGAAGCATTAATAAATTATGTACTCTCTAAACATATCATGACAAAAAAAAGGTAATGATATTCTTTTTTTGTATTTATTGATTGAAATCTGAAATTAAAACTAGATTTAGGTGTTACATTGAATGGTGCTTATAGAAATAAAGATTTCACATTGAGATCAATGTTGTATGTGATGATAAATGAATATTCAGCTTATGGAAATTTTTTAAGATGTAACATTAAATTAACTCTAAGGTGTCCCATTTGTGAAGAAGGTACACACACAGTTGGGTTGAAATATTCCTTAAATATCATGTTTCTAATAAATTGTAATTTTTTTACCTCGACACCATAAATACCGATCCTAGATTTAATCATTCGATGGAAATTAAAAATAATACACAAAACCCTCATCACTAACAAGTGATCAACATCCTAAGAAAGTAAATGATATTATCCCCATTTTTAAAAACATTTTATGAAAAACATTATAAAAGTTGGTTGAAAAAAGTGATATGTTTTTCTTAAATTGTCGTACTGGAATTGTTTGTACATTATAAATTTTCTTGATTCCATGCATGTACAAAAGTGTATGGGAGAGTGTCATTGACACATTAATAGATGCGTCTAAAAAAAACTAATAATGGAATTAAAGCTAGATTTTATATTATTGAGATGGGGATAAGGGAATATTTGACATTAGTGAATGGTGAAAGGTGGGATTTTCATCCTCCAGTAGCTTATAATCTATCCAGTAGAGGGAGATATCTATTTTGAAACTTCTTGAATTGTTTAAAGGTTCCATAGGGGTATTCATAAAATATCAAGAATATCATTTAGATTATCTATTTGAAGTATAAGGGAATAAAATCACATGATTTTCATGTTGTAGGAAATATTTACTGCTTGTAGCATTATATTACTTTCTACCTAAAAATTTCTGACATACATTAACCAAACATTGCCTCATTTTCAAATATGAATGCAGTAAAGTTATAGACCTGGTGAAGTTTACAACTATGGAAAATTAAATTTCCATTATATTAAGTGAATTAGATATGTTCTTTCCACTTCAATTATTCTATATAATAGTTCAATTAATAGTTCACTTGGTTAGAGTGATCTGGTTATATGATCATGTACATTATAGATGGATGTAACCTATTAAATAAAATATAAAATTTTAAAAGGGCATGTAAAAAACTGAAGTTGACCAAAAGGTTTTATTGTAGAGTGATGCATTTTTTAGAAATAAATTACATTCTATATCGACTAACTCTCTGATATGGGTATCATTGGTCTCCCAAAATATCTTCACAGTTGACACCTTGTGGGTGAAGAAATTTTAGAGAGAGAATCTACCACAATTACCATTATAGGACAGGTGCAGTATCACCTTTACATTTTACATAATAGTATAGAGTTTATGACATATGTTGAACCCAAGAATTAATTATTAGTCATTTAAATCCATTAAGGACTGAAAAATTGATATTACATGTAATCAACAATTTATAAGATAGTTTCAAGACCATATTTTTAAGGATTTATTCAAAAACCTGAATTGAATTTCAAAATGACTTTGATGACTATCCATAGGACCAAGTGTACATGTATTATCATACAATGGTTATATAATTAACAATCATAATTTATATATAAAGGAACAATTTGAACATAATACAACAAAAAATAGTATAGTTACTCAAATGAAGGAATCAATGATTATATCTGGAACTAAGGATAAAAAATCAATTTATGAGAATATGTCATACTTTTTCATCATCTAATAAATATGGGAGTTGGATTTTACGATATTCTAAATGTTTATTTTTGATTCAAATGGGTTGAAAATAGGAATGAAATTAAAATCGATGAATTGAGATTCATGAAACTGAATTTTAGTAAAGAAGTGTACATGGATGAGAAATTCATAATTGCGTCATAGATAGTATAATTATTTTATCTCCTAGATATTGCAAATAGAAGTTAGTCAATTATTATATTTTCAACTAAAAAAACTGTTTCTTAAATTGAAAATTTCATTTAGGATGACCTTTTCATTGAGATGTTGTAATAATTTCATGGTGGTATGAATGTAGATAATGTCTTGTATTTCAGATGAGACCATAAGGATTGGATTTGGATACTCGATAGAGGGGCCAAATCCAATTATCCTTTAAATAAAAGGGAGAGATTTTAATGAACTTGTTAATCTTTTTTAATATACAATATATCCCCCCATAATATTATGTGTTAACTATAAAATTTACATAATCTAAACTAAATGTTTAACTTCTTCTATAGATAATGGATTCTTCATATGATTAAACTCACAATCTTTAAGAACAACATATAAATAATTTTAAAACTAAGGAAATATTAGAAGGAGAATAATATGTGGTTGGAAAAAATAGGAGTATTGTAGTGAGAAAATATTAACAAAAAATATTAAGGTGAGAAATAAATGAAAAAATTGAGATTTTATGGAATGAACATGACCAAAATATTGACCCCAAAAATTAAATTTTCATTAGTTACATTGGGGTCACTACTTGAATTCATGTGTCAATTGTTATAGATACATGAAATAATGTTTTTCCTACATTGAAGAAAATAATTTTGGAAGACATTAGGGTAACATTATGATATATTTTCTCTATTTTTTTTGAAAAATTAAATAATGCAATAATGATTTTCTCTTTACTATACTTTGAAGCATACATTAATATTAGATGATTATCGAATGAAATTTGCACTAATGGTCTATAGAAAGGAATAAAGATAATTTTAAACACTTCTTATGAAAAATCATTATAAGTATTTTGAGGGGAAAGTACACCCCCGCCCACCAACTATATATACTGTAACACCCCAAGCTTCCATGGTACGTTTCTCATTGAATAATGCAGTAACTTGTGCTATACGTAACTTCAAGTTCCAGCACATCACGACCAATCAAACTAGCTGTTATGAATATTAATACCCACTTTTTAAAATTTTATAAATTTTATTTTTCAAAATGGACTTCATTTTTGGATTTGTAATATCAAAATTATCTTAGGGTGAATTTTTGGTATTTTTCTAAAAACATTCAATTTTTGATGAATAGTGAAAAACACTACATTATTGTTTAAAATAGACTTTTTATTTAAATAATTAATTATTTTATTTAAATTTATTTTAGTTAAAAATAGATACATAATACCTATATATGTTCAATGTAATTAATTTGAGTCATTTTATAATATGATTAGATATATAAAATTTTATTGAACTTTTAACTTCTTTTACCCACCTTCTAGGAACATTTGAAAATTTGCATAAAACATAATTTTACCACTTCTGTGAATCGAATTTCAAAAACTATAGAGACACAATTGACATCAGTAAGTAAAATGTGGTTCAATAGGATGAAAATACTTTTTGTTGAACAATAACTCTTGAATTTTATTTACCACGGTTAAAAGTAAATAGAGTAATTAAAGGTAAAAATTATATTATAATTACCCTAACACATGTCCTAATTCTATTGAATAAGTTTTTTTAGACCAAAATCAACCTTAGTAATAAAATATTATCCTTTTGGCCCACTTGGATTATATTAGGACATTTATTATTATTTTATTTAAAGAAGAGTTAAAAGTGTTAAATTCAAATTTTAATAACTAATCCATTTTTAATATAGGGTTATACATAAGATATATTAGACTATAAATATTAATTATAAAGATAAATATATTTCATACATAATGGTATTTTATTTATAATTTTTATAAATTAAATAATTAAATTTATTTACGACACAATGATGATGCAGTAATTACTTTATTATTGAAAGATTAAAATAATCAATATTATAAATATTAATATAATTGTAAATTGAGACTTTTGATGTATTACAAGAATTCTATTGGTTAATATCACATTTTAGGGTTGATTAAATAATTTTTTTTCGAAGTGATAAAGTTTTTATGACTTTCACAAATACAAAATACTAAATAGTGTCAAAATTGACATAAATGAATTTTTAAAACAAATACTATATTATTAATTGATATAATATTCCTCAAAATATAAGGTTATTCAAAAAGACTTATATAAGATTATATATATCAATAATTAAACAATTTATGTTTTCTTTGATTTTTATAGTAATTTTATTAACCATTTATTATAATAATACAAGAATACATGGTAAAAGTTAAACTATTTAACTAAGAGTTAAATATAAAAGACAAGGTTAATATGGTGACCTAAACCTGTCTAAAACCTATTGGTTGAGATTTTTTGGACCCAGACCAAACTTATATTAGAAATAAATCCTTTTGGAGCCATTATAAACCGAATATGATTGTATAATAAAATAATATTTCAAGATTTTCCTAAAGTGAACCCCACCTCTCTTATAAAAGGGTACTTCCCCTTCTCTCAAAATCACACCTCCAAAGCCATTTGGCTCAGACAAAACCTACTCAAATATCCTCCCAACTACCCTAAATTCAACCTATAGGCATTACTTTGATCATAAATCCAATATAAGGATCCATTTTTTTCAAATCAAAAGTAAGAACCGGAAGAAGAGGTAATAATTTCATCACCTCTTTCAAAGTTCTTTTCTTATTCCACTTCCTCTTTCTTTGTTGTTTGCATACCAAAATAATAACTCCAATACCTTATACATAATTTGAAGTTATTAGAAATATGTTACAACCATATTCATTATTCTATCCATCCTATGAATGAAAAAGTCACCATAAGTGTGTACGTATGACTTACCGTCTCCACGTCGTGGTGTAGTTTATTATTCAACACTTCATTATTTGGATGGGTATAATAATGAGTATAATTTATGTAAATAATAAATATAACTTTTTAAATATTATTTATATATAATATAACATCAAATTAAATATGATTTCACCACTAATATAATTATATTGTCGCTCATGTGTACGTACGACTTACCTTCTCCACGATGCGATGAGATTTCGTTCCCCATCGTAACCATTCAAGAATAATTTTCATTTTATGATTAAAAAATAATGTTTAAGAACTTAATATAATTATGAATATGAATCAAATAAATCCTATCCATAACAAACATGACTTATATAAAAAAATATATAAAGAAAAATGAATCAGTTAACACCCTAAACAATGATACTACTGAAATATTATTAACAAAGCAATATTAGAAGATCAAATATGATATAATATTTCTGTATGTGGTTCTTTTATTATTTAACAACAATTATTTAACTATTATACAAGAGTTTAACATACCCTCAACCAAGTAAAATTACATGGTAAGGGTTAATTTTACAATCTCTTTATTATCCGAGGTTGTTTATACGTGAGAATCTACTAGGACTTCCTTATCATCCACATCTGTGTTTCTTAAAAATGTATTTCAAAACATTTTTAATATTTTATATAATATAGGTTAAATTCATTTATACCCTTGTTTTAATTTATATATATATTTTTTTTAAAAAATCTTTCTGTCGTTTTCCAAACAAGGTACTTTACGACCTTTTCGAAAAATTAAGGTAAGAATGTTTTTTTAACTTATATGGAGGGTGCGAATATTTTCAGCTCTTATAACACCTTTGAATATTCCCTTACAATATTATAATAATGTTTCAAAAATTAATTTTTTATTTTATAATTACGTGACTTTTAAATGATTTAAAAATATAAAGAGTTATTTCTCTCAAATAGTTTTGATTTCATCTATGTCAACATCCTTTGATGAATTTTAGACTTATTTGAAGTTGATTTATTACGATACAATCTTCCATATTGTATTGAAGGTTTTTTGATATGTTTGAATGTGGATGTTTTATTTTTATACCATTCAGGGTTTATGGTTAAAGTATTAACATTTCGTATGTTAGTTTTAATACGAATGTTTATGTTATGTTTCAACCTTTTCATATGAGTAATGAATTGTACTTAGTAAGTGATGGGTGGAGCCCGCTATAGTTCCTCAATGCATCAGTAGGTCTCATGAGACAAACTAGTGTCTTGGTACAAGTCCATGACAAAATATTATTTGTAGTTTTGGCACGAGGCCTTAACTTTGGGGTTATGATGTCCGACATTATGCATTCCATCATTATGAAATTAGCTATTGATATTACATGTAATTATTAGAAAAGTAGAATATCCATGTGAATAAGTAAATAGTATTATTTGATTTATCTTTTCCATGTTATGATGAAGTTTAAGTTTAAAAGGCTTATGTTTTAGAATTATACATTTCCTTAAATGTTTATGCTTATTTATGAAAGTTTCCACGATATTGTTATCCTTACTGAGCATCTGAGCTCTCCCCTTTCGTATGTTTTATTTTCCCCAAGATGCGAAGAAGTATATTATGATTGAATTTTGGGAATAGGATAAGGGATATGCGTGTGTTCAAAAGGAAACACAATGTTGTTGTTTTTACATTTCATAATGTAATGTAAAACTTATGTATGTATCTAGTACTTCCAAGGCTACCAAACTGATCAGTATTTTGAGATTTGATCCCTTGTGATCATGCCAATGTTATTTAATAATGCACCAGCTATGAGATTCTAGGTCAGGGTGTTATAGTTGTTATCAAAGGAAGTTTAGTACAAACCTTGGAAGCTAGATTTGGAAAAAATCTGATTAAAAAACACTACCCTAAGATAAACTTTGAGGATTAATATAGAAGAACTGCCAAGAATTTTGGTAATGTAGAGATTTTGTGAGTTTTCCAAGAAATACATACCTTTCTGGATACGAGTAGGTAGAGGCAGCTATGGAAAAGATGTACTTGGGAGTGAAAACTCCGACAAGGAGTTTTGGGCTTGACTCGGGGTATCCTGGTACATGAAAACTGGACTTGTTTCACTCTTGGTTACGACACTCCTGGGGGATATGCTTTGGATAATTCACATTTTCTTTACAAACCATTATGAATGATTTATGTGTAAATAATTTCTCAAAGAAAACATTTTTATGGTTATGGATTATATGCATAAACTGTTCAATTTATGTTAGGTATTTTACTAGTTTGGAATTATGTATTGTGATTCATAAACTAATCTAGTGTATTCCATTTTTTAGAAATGGATCCTAGTGGAAGGAATGGAAACCATATCAACACACTTAATCCATGTAGGGATTTCCATCCTACTCAAGATAATTATAGTGGAGCTGATGATGCAACCAGTGCTGAAAAACTTATAACCATACTGGGACAACTCACCCAGGTTATGAATAATAACCTTACTCGTATGGAGAACCCTGATCCAAAACACAGAGGGTCAATGTTAGACCACTTCATGAGGAAACAACCACCAACATTAAATGGGACTCCAAATTCATTTGTAGCTAAGTAATGGATAAGTTTCTTAGAGAAAATATTTCATGCTTTGGGGAGTAGAGAAAGGGAAAAAGTTGTCATGGTAGTTTATCGCCTCATGGGAGATGTAGATCAGTGGTGGTCATTAATTAAAATAACAAAGGAGGAAAAAGAGGTATAAAATATGGAATGGAGGGAGTTTAAATAACTTTTCTTAGAAAAATACTTTCCTCATGACCATCAAGTAGATATAGAAATACGATTTCTGAGTCTGAGGAAAAAGGAGGATGAGATTATCACAAAGTATGAGGATAACTTTACAAGGTTAGCAAGGCATGCAACATATTATGTACATAACCCAAGGAGTAAGATTGATTGATTCATTGATGGGTTAAAACCATTTCTCCATCAAGCATTAGTCTCATAATCCTTCTCATCATACAAAGATATTGTCTCATGTGCTATCAAGACAAAAAAGTAATTCTCTAAGTCTTATGACTTTAAAAAAAAGCAAGAGAAGAAGAGATCTGCTGAAGACTATGTAAATGGAAATAAGGGGAAGAAGGGAAAAGTTTAATTTCCATCCTATAGTAAATGTGGGAAGAAACACCCAGGTACTTTCCTGAAGGGAATGAGAGTCTATTACAAGTGTGGTGAAAAAGGCCACCAAACTCATGATTGTAAGGGAAAGAAAGAGGCTGTCAATGTTTAATGCTACAATTGTATAGAAATGGGGCATTATGAAAATGAATGTCCTAAGATCCAAGGAAACTTACCTCAGAAAATTCCAAGGGAGAAAGGCCAAGCTTATGTGATAACTACTACTGTGGTTGAAGCTACTAATGATGTGGTGGAAGATAATTTAATGGTTTCTTGAAATTTAGACAATGCTTTATTTGATTCTGGATCATCGTATTGTTTCATATCTTCCCAGTTTGCTAAGAAAATTAGATATTTCCAATTTGATTTTACAAGGGAGTTTTCAGTCAAAACTCATAAGGGAAGTATCATTAAAATAAAGTTTCATGAATCAGTTACCATTAGAGAATATAAACATGGTTTATATACTGATCTCATCATCATACCCATTATTAAATTTGATATAATCCTTGGTATAGATTAGATTTCAGACCATGATGCTGAAATTTATGGTAAGAAGAAGGAGGTTACAATTTTTGATGATGATAATGAGTACCTTATCTTTATAGAAGAAACTTCACCATATGATTATTATCTAGATACACCCCCAATAGCTTTATTAAATTCAATTATTGGGGAAGAATAGAATGAAATAAATATGGGTGAGGAAAGAAATGTTCAAATAGAGGATATACCTATTTTGGAATAATATGTTGATGTGTTTCCAAAGGATTTACCTGGACATCCTCTAGAATGAGAAATTGAGTTTTCCATTGATTTAATTCTTGGTTCAAGGCCCATATCGAAGACCCCTTATAGAATGTACACTGTGGAATTATTGGAACTAAAGAAAAAAATAGAGGAATTGAGTAATAAAGGATTTATTCGCCCTAGTTTTTTTCTTTGGGGATCCCCTATTCTTTTTGTTAATAAGGAAGATGGATCTATGGGGTTGAGCATTGACTATAGGGAGATCAATGCTATAACAATAATGAACAAGTATCCCCTATCTCGCATTGATGATTTATTCTATCAACTTCATGGAGCTCAATATTTTTCAAAGATTGATCTTCGATATGGATATCATCAGTTGTGTGTGAAGAAAGA
Source organism: Viscum album (assembly GCA_963277665.1). NCBI lineage: Eukaryota > Viridiplantae > Streptophyta > Magnoliopsida > Santalales > Viscaceae > Viscum > Viscum album. The sequence goes on along the minus strand of OY728164.1, from coordinate 2,002,426,616 downwards.
AGACATTTCGAAGACAAAATTTTGTACTAGGTATGGGTATTACGAGTTCATAGTAATTCCTTTTGGACTGACTAATTCACCCTATCTCTTCATGGATCTAATGAATAGAGTTTTAAAGAAAAATAATATTACTTTTTAGTGGTATTTATTGATGATATTTTGGTTTACTCTAAAAGCTATGAAGATCATGAAAATCACTTCTGCAAAATTCTAAAGACTCTTAGAAGAAATGAATTATATGGAATGTTTAGAAAGTGTGAATTATGGATTTAAGAGATTTCTTTTCTTGGACATATATTCTCTAAGGATGGAATCTCTGTTGATCCTTCTAAGAAAAGAGCAATAAAAGAATTTCCAGCACTGACCATTATAATTGAGGTACGTAGTTTTATTGGTTTGATAGGTTATTATCGAAATTTCCTCTAAGATTTTGCCCGATTGTCTAACCCATTAACCAAGATCACATGTAAATTGGTTAAATTTGTTTGGAAAAAAGAGTGTGAAGAATGTTTTGAAGAACTGAAGATAAGATTAGTCAATGATCCTATCTTGACTCTAACATCAGGGAATGATGGATTTGTTATTTATATTAATGCTTCAAAGAAAGGACTTGGTTGTGTCCTTATGAATAATGATAGAGTTATTTCCTATGCATCACGATAGCTAAAAATTCATGAACAAAACTATCTCACTCATGATCTTGAGTTAGCAGCTGTAATACTTTCTTTGAAGATATGGAGACACTATCTCTATGGTGAAAAATATGAGATATATACTGGTCACAAGAGTTTGAAGTATATTTTCTCACAGAAAGAACTCAACATGAGGCAAAGACAATGGATTGAACCACTCAAGTATTATGATTGCACTATACACTACCACTAGGGGAAGGAAAATAAGGTGGCATATGCTTTGAGCAGAAAGGATTATGGAGTCTTAAACAAGATGATATTTAAAAGGTATCCTATATTTAGGGATCTAGTAAAGATGGATATGGGAATAATCATGGAAAGTGAAACATCAATACTTTTTTAAATGGTTTCCAAAACAACTTTACTAGAAAGATTAAAAAGTTCTCATACTGATGATGATAAGTTTCCAAAGAAAATTAAAACTATGAATGATGGGAGATTGATCGACTTCATATATGAAGATGGGATTTTGAAATTTGGGAAGATACTTTGTGTTCCTGACATACCTGATCTAAAAAGGGAATTATTGGATGATGTTCATAGCTCCAATTTCTCTATACACCCTGGTATCACTAAGATGTATAGAGATTTGAAGGAATATTTTTGGTGGGACAACATGAAAATGGAGATTGCTGATTATGTGTCAAGATGTATGGTTTTTCAACAGGTGAAGGGTGGAAGACAACATCCTAGAGGAGTCATACAACCTCTTCCCAAATCTGAGTGGAAATGGGATGGTATTACGATGGAATGTTTCATGGGGATACCAAAGACTCATAGAAGGAAGGATGCAATATGGGTCATTGTTGACCATATTACCAATTCAACACATTTTCTTGCTATAAGATAAGATTTACCACTTAAATGTTTAAAAAGACTATATATTAATGAACTTTAAAGACTTCATGGAGTAACCCTATCGATTGTTTCTAATCATGATTCCCATTTTACATCAAGATTATAGAAAAGTCTTCAGAAGGCCCTAGATATTGAATTTCGTTTGAGCACTGCCTACCACCCTCAAACTAATGGAAAATCAGAACAGACTATTCAAACCTTAGAAGACATGTTGATATCTTTCTCACTTGACTTTATAGGTATGTGGGATCGGTATTTACCTCTGGTAGAATTTTCCTATAACAATAGATTCCATTCAAGTATTCAGATGGCACCATATGAAGAATTATATGGAAAGAGATGTCGCACACCAACTTGTTGAGATGATGTTCACAAAAGAAAACTCATAGTCCCGGAACTTGTTGAGGAAACAATGGAAAATGAGAATATTATCCAAAACCACATCAAAGCAGCTCAAAGTAGGTAAAAGAGTTATGCCGATAACTGAAGGAAGGATTTGGAATTTCAAGTAGGAGATCATGTTTTCTTGAAGGTATCTCCATGGAAGGGTGTTGTACGATTTGGAAAGAAGGGTAAATTAAGTCCCAAGAACATCAGAACTTTCGAAATTCTAGAACAAATTGGAGTTGTAGCTTACCGTTTGGCAATGCCTCCAAGTCTCTCCAAAGTTCATGATGTGTTCCACGTATCACTATTGAGAAAATACAGGCCTTACCCAATGCATGTAATCACCTATGAAGAAATATAAATGGAACCCGATATGTCTTATTGTGAAGAGCCTGTCAATATTCTTGATACCAGAGAACAAGTGTTGAGAAACCAGACGACTCATCTGGTAAAAGTTCTATGGAGAAACCAGAAGATGGAAGAGGCTATATGGGAACCCAAGGAACTTATGATGAAGAACCACTTTAATATTTTTATATAGTATTATTCGAGAAATTTTGAGGACGAAATTATTTGAAGTAGGGAAAAATGTAACACCACAGTCTTCCATGGTACGTTTCTCTTTGAATAATGCAATTGCTTGCACTATATAAAACTTCGAGTTCCAGCACACTACAACCAATCAAACTAGCCATTATGAATAGTAATACCCACTTTTTGAAATTTTATAAAAATTATTTTTCAAAATGGACTTCATTTTTGGATTTGGAATATCAAAATTAGTTTATGGTGAATTTTTTGTATTTTATGAAAACATTCAATTTTTAATGAATAGTAAAAAACACTGCGTTATTGTTTAAAACTGATTTTTTATTTAAATAATTAGTTATTTTATTTAAATCTATTTTAGGTCAAAATAGATACATAATACCTATATATGTTAAATATAATTCATTGGACTTATTTTATAATAAGATTAGATATATAAAATTTTATCGAACTTTTAAAGTCTTTTACCCACCTTCTAGGCACATTTACAAATTTGCATAAAACATAATTTTACCGCTTTTGTGAATTGAATTTAATAAATCCAAGAGACACGGTTGACATAATTAAGTAAAATTTGGTTCGATAGGATGAAAATAATTTTTGGTGGACATTAACTTTTGAATTTTATTTACCATAATTAAAAGTAAATAGGGTAATTAAAGGTAAAAATGATATTATAATTACCCTAACACATGTACTAATTCTACTTGATAAGTTTATTTCTACCAAAATAAACCTTAGGAATAAAATATGATCCTTTTGGTCTACTTGGATTATATTAGGACATTTATTATTATTTTATTTATAGAAGAGTTAAAAGTGTTAAATTCAAAGTTTAATAACTAAAACATTTTTAATATAGGGTTATACATAATATAAATTCAATGATAAATATTCATTACAAAGATAAAAATATTTCCAACATAATTGTATTTTATTTATAATTTTTAGAAATTATATAATTAAATTTATTTATGACACAATGATGATGTAGTAATTACCTAATTTTTGAAAGATTAAAATAATTGATATTATAAATATTAATATAATTGTAAATTCAGTCTTTTGATTCATTCCAAGCATTTTATAGGTTAATATGACATGTTAGGTTTGATTAAATAATTTTTTTCGAAGTGATAAAGTTGTTATGACTTTCACAAAAACCAAATACTAAATAGTGTCAAAATTGACATAAATGAGCTTTAAAAAAAATACTATGTTATTAATTGATATAATATTCCTAAAAATCTAAGTTTTTGAAAAAGTACTTATATAAGATTATATATATCAATAATTAACCACTTGGGGTTATATTTACTTTTTATAGTAAGTTTATTATCCATTTATTATAATAATACAAGAATACATGGTATAAGTTAAACTATTTAACTAAGAGTTAAATGTAAAAGATAAGGTTAATATGGTGACCTAAACATGTATAAAACCTATTGGTTGAGAGGTTTTCGACCCATACCCACCTTATCCTCAAAATAAATACTTTTTGAGCCATTATAAACTGAATATGATTGTATAATAAAATAACATTTCAAGATTTTCCTAAAGTGACCCTCACCTCTCTTATAAAAGGGTACTTCCCCTTCTCTCAAAATCACACCTCCAAATCCATTTGGATTGGAAAAACCCATCTCAAATATCCTACCAAATACACTCAATTCTTCCAATAGGACTTAATTTTATCATAAATCCATCCTAAGGACCCCTTTTGTTCAAATCCAAAGGAAGAACCTGAAGAAGAGGTAATAATTTCATCACCTCTTTCAAAGTTCTTTTCTTATTCCACTTCATCTTTATTTGTTTTTTCCATTCCAAAATAATAAATCCGGTACCTTATACATACTATGATGTTATTATAAATATGGTAAAACCATATTAATTATTCTATCCATCCCATGAATGACAAAGTCACCATACGTGTGCACGTACGACTTACCATCTTCATGTCATGGTGTGGTTTGTTATTCAACACTTCATTATTTGGATGGGTATAATAATGAGTATAATTTATGTAAATAATAAATATAAATTTTTAAATATTCTTTATATATAATATAACATCCAATTAAATATGGTTTCACCACTAATATAATGATATTGTCACTCGTGTGTATGTACGAATTACCATCTCCATGACGCGATGAGATTTAGTTCCCCATCATAACCATTCTAAAATAATTTTAATTTGATGATTAAAAAATAATGTTTAAGAATTTAATATCATTATGTATATGAATAAAATACATTATATCCATAACAAACATGACTTACATAACAAAACATATAAAGGAAAATGAATCAGTTAATACCCGAAACAATGATACTATTGAAATATTATTAACAAAGCAATATTAGAAGATCATATATGATATCATATTTATGTATGTGGTTCTTTTATATTTTAATAAAAATTATTTAAATATTATATAGGAGGTTAAAATACCCTCTACCAAGGAAAAGTACAAGTTAAGCTTTAATTTTACAATCTCTTTATAATCCGAGGTTTTTTATATGTGAGTATCTACTGGGACTTCCTTATCATCCACGTACGTGTTTCTTAAAAACAGATTTCAATTTTTTTTACTATTTTCTAGAATATGTGTTAAAGTCATTTATACCCTTGTTTTAATTTATATAAAATGTTTTGAAAAGAATCTTTTAATTTTTTCCCAAATAAGGTACTTTATGACCTTTTTGAAAAATTAAGGTATAAATGTTTTTTTAACTTATATGGAGGGTGCGGCTATTTTCCACTGTTATAACACCTTAGAAGCTTCCCTTAAAAAATTATAGGAATATTTAAAAAATAAATGTTTTCTTTTATAATTACATGACTTTTAAATGATTTCAAAATAGAAAGAGATATTTCTGTCAAATAGTTTTGATTTCATCTATGTCAACATCTTTTTATGGATTTTACACTTTTTTGAAGTTGATTTATTATGATACAATATTCCATATTGTATTGAAGGTTTTTGTGATATGTTTTATAGTGGATGTGTCATTTTTATACCATTTATCTTTTATGGTTATAGTATTAACATTTCATATGCTATTTTTAATACGAATGTTTATGTTATTTTTTAACCTTTTCATATGAGGAATGCATTGGACTTAGTAAGTGATGGGTGGAGCCCGCTATAGCTCCTTGATACATAAATAGGTCTCATGAGAAAAACTAGTGTCTTGGCACAAGGCCTTGAAAAAATCTTATTTGTAGTCTTGGAAATATGCCTCGACTATGTTGTTATGATGTCTGACATTATGAATTCCATTATTATGAAATTAGCTATTAATGTTACATGTGATTATTAGACTAGTATAATATCCATGTGAGTAAGTTAATGGGATTATTTTATTTACCTTTTCCATATTATGCTGAAATTTAAGTTTAAAAGGCTTATGTTTTAGTCTTATACATCTCCTTAAATGTTTATAATTATTTATGAAAGTTTCTGCTATATTGTTATCCTTACTGAGAATCTGAGCACACCCATTTCTTATATTTTATTTTTACCAGGATGTGAATAAGTATATTATGATTGACCTATAGGAATAAGATAAGGGATATGAGTGTGTTCAAAAGGGGACACAATGTTGTTGTTTTTCCATTTCATAATGTAATGTAAAACTTATGTATGTATCTAGTACTTCTAAGGCTACTAAATTTATTTGTATTTTAGTATTAACTACTAACTCGTTATTTTTTTATTGCAAAGAACTTTTACGGAAAAGTGGGAAACCATCAAAGTTCCAGGTACATAATAATCAAAACTCATATGAAATCATCAATCCATTTCAAATAAATTTGAATAAGTTTGTGTTTTTTACCTTGAAAACTTTCCATTAAATAGAGGTGACCATCATGTCTCGGTTGTCCTTAATGAGATCCTCGAAGCAAAGATCTTGGTATTTTAGTATTTGATCCCTTGTGATCATGACAATGTTATGTAATAATTCACCGACTCTGGGCTTCTAATTTGGGGCGTTAAATATACACACATGATAAACCAATAAACATGTAATGATTTAATTGTTTGTTGTGAGGAGGAATCAATTTAGGTACATTATAATTGGTAATGTTTTATTTGACATTACATTACTTAATCAATTTGATTCAGAAATATTAATTTTATGAAATAAAAAAAGGAGTGATGAAAATAAGAAGTGTACATCAAAACCAACATATCCCTACCATAAAGAAAGGATGTGGTCACTTCACTTGAAAAAATTGGTTTGTATTTTAAATATGTAATAAAACTTTTATTTGATATGAAAGAAGATTATAATTATATTTATTTGTTTATATGAAAATTGATGAATTAAAATCTAAAGAAATTTTAATCCCATGTCATGTGTTATAAATGAGTCTAATTTAAATAAAAAGGGATAAATGGTAAATTAAAACACACAAAAAGTATGGTAATTATGTGTAATTATGAAATCATAGATTTTTTACTTTAAATGAATATTTCCAAACAATGAATACTTATTTTCCTATATTTTTTTAGTCAGTATTTTCATAATAATTTTTATAAGTTGTATCCGATGAATGAATCCTTTTAGTGTCTTTGAATTTTCCAGAATAATATGGCTATGTTGGAGTTTCAAATTTTAGAGTGTCACCTCATTAATATTTTGAGAAATTAAAGACACGTGGGAATAAAGATAATAAAATTAATGAAACATAGGGAAAAATAGATGCTTTAAGAGAAACAGTTACTTAGAAGTCTAGTTTGATATACCATTTTATATGAAAGGATCAATGAGAAGAAACAAAACACTAAAAATGAATACATAAAAATCCACCCCTAGATTTGAGGCTATCCATTCCCATTAAAGTACCACCTTACCCAAGGTAATTTATTTTTTCATAACAATTTATACTAAATTTTAATTAAATAACCATCAATACCTTTCTTATATAAATTTTTTTCATGGTGAAATTGACTGTGACTTATATATATCAACACCAACCCATCAACTTGTTATGGGGGGTACAATGTAAAATATCTAGTGATATATTTTATATAATAAAAAAATTCTAAAATATCACATGATACTAGGGTTTTATATATATAATGATATGAGCACTGATCTACCTCTTCCCCTTGATAATCTGGATGTTCACATGGCTGAACTTGCTGTTGTAACTTTTGCATCATAGACGTTTAATCTTATAAATATATATGAAGATAACGAGGTGTGTAATTTATAGTTTTCTTTATAAAAAACCTTTAAAAATAAAATAAAGAAGTTCTGAAGTAAGGAATATTATTATTTATAGAGGAATATAGTGTGATGCATAAGTTCAAATAAAAACAATCTACAAGATAAACTAATAAATATAAAATAACTTTTTAGAGTACCTTTGTCTTGTAAATTAAAATACCATATTTACTAATCTTAAAAGTTCATTTGGATAAAATGTTCAAAGATAAAAATATTACCTATGTTTAATTTTAAGAAAAAATGTACAAAGAGGCCAATCTAGATATAATTGGTCTTGAGAATGTAAATGAAGTTATCAAGCACGAATAGCTAGGATAATTAGTTGTGAATATATTCATGAGGTATATTTTCATAATATTTTTGTGTAATAATTGATATACTGTATTAATTATAGTTAAATAATATCCATATTTTCTATAGGTGTATATATCACTACTATGTAAAGACAAAACCTGTGATGAAATGTTATTACTCATTAAACCTAATGTCACTTCTACACAAAACATTTCATTAGAAAAAAAATTAAATTTCATTAAAAGCATATCCAGTAGACATGATGTTTGAAAATAATCTAATAGATGATAAAATTTTCTTAATACCTACAATGTAGAGGTAAAACTCTACAATTTAATCAAATAAAATATATTTTCATTTTTTCATTACTTATTCCCTTTTGTTTTTTAGGAAGAACTCAATGCTCATTATAATGAATTTTGATACTCTAAATATTTAATTTTTGGATCCAATTCATGGATTCCAAACAAATAAACCGTACATGATTCCTTTTATAAATATTTAATACACTACATTCAACATTTTACAAATAAACTTCAAATTATATGCTTCATATTATGTTTTAACATGATTTTTTATGATAGTGTAGTGTTTAATTATCATCAAAATCATGGTATAAGGTTGAAAAACGATCATAAGAAACTTATGTTTTTTTAAAAATGGATAAATATTAAGGTATATATAATAATATTTCACCATCAAAACAAATTACTTATTTTTATCAATTATTCTACATTTTTTGAAACAAATTAATGAAACCGATTGTAGTTGTTAAGTTTTTTAATATGAAAATGATATCATATTTCTCAAAAAACTATCATCCCTAAAGAGGAATTTTTTTATGATAATTACAATTTTATTTTAAATATTTATTAATTGTTTTTATTTATATTTTTCTAGCACTACCAGGATTGTTGATAATACATGTATTCAAAAGAGGAAGTATATTTGTTTATAAATGATTTGGTAGGTAAAATGGTGTCATAATGTTTGAATACATCATAAATAGGTAATTTCTTATGATATTTATAATTTTTTTTATTTCATAGAGACCATGAAGGGTTGGTTTATCTATTTATTATTTAGGACTACAATCACTGAATGATTTGTAAAATGTAGGAACAAACACTACATCAATCCAAATTGTGGTTTTAAGGATAAATTTATTTTCCATTTAAATTCCCATTTAATGAGTTATTTTGTACTTATAAAGACCACAAAAGGCCTCCATATAGATTTCATCTTCCTTCTTGATGAAATCATTTCCCCTTTAGACTCCCACTTCAAGTTAACTCTTGAAGGAGACTGAAGGGAAATTAAATTCTTCAATAAGGAACTTGAAATCTATTTGGAGGCCTTTATTCTATTTATAGGAAAAAAATTCTTGGATAAAAATCAATTTTCAATGAATCCTTTGGAAATTATGATGCACTCAGGTACAATTTAATGTTATCTCCATGGATTTTTTTTTGTTTTTTTATGTTCAGTAGTGATGCATTTCATTCCCTTTTATGTCCAAGAACTTTTAATAACATGATGGGGAAACACTTTTTTGTTTTAATGATAAAAAAATTATTTAATTTACCATATTAGGTGGTTTTTGCATTACATTATCACTTCTAAACATTTCCCAATACTCCCTTTTGGGTATTTTTATACATTTCTACCTATTGCTTATGTGATTGTCCAAATCTATTTAAGGATATCCATTCCCCTCAAAGTAACATTTTAGTTCACAAAATGTGTCACATATTCAAAACTAATAAAAAATTCTAATATTTTTTTTATACATTAGGAAAATGATACATGATACATGTGTTAACTATAAGAATTATTTGACTGATATGACTGAAAGTGCATGTTTTCATTTAAAATTGATATTTTAGCTCAAAACACACCACACATTGAAAATGAGAAAACACATGTTTATTATCTTGATACTTTAGTGAAATTATTAATGATTCATTTTTTATGTGTAGGAATCCACCTGATATCAATCCAACACACAATTTGGCTGGCATGACTCAAAGTATGTGTTTTTAGTATAAAATTAACATTTTTGATCATAATGAATTTCACGTATCCAAAACTAAGAAAACAAACTTGGATTGTATTGATACATTATGAAAATGATATGTGAATTGTTTTTGATGTATAAGAATCAACCAAAAAATAACATTACACATGTTGTGGTAGATATGACTCAAAGTGATCATTTTTAGTATAAAAGTACTTTTTTTTCTCACAACATGTGTCATATAGTCAAAAATAAGAATGAAAACTAATATTTTCTTTATGATTTAGTAGAATGATCCATGATTCATTTTTTATGTATAGGAATTAACCACACATCAATATTACATACAATGTGACCAGATTGACTGAAAGTGCATGTTTTCTATTTAAAAGTGATATTTTAGTCTAAAACGCATGTCACATTCTCAAAAACAAGAAAATATGATCATATAATCTTCATAATTTATATAAATGATCTTTAATTAACTTGTGACATTTATAAATCAACCGCATATCCATTTGAAACACGGTGTGTCTAGTATATCCAAAAGTGTGTGTTTTCATTTAGAAATGACATCTTAGTTCAAAACATGCATAACATACTCAAAACCATGAAAAACACTTTAAATTTCTTAATATTTAAGGTAAAATATTGACAATAAATTTATAAAATTTATGAATTAACCTCACATCAGTCTAATACACAGTTTGACTAGTATGAATGAAAGTGCATGTTTTCATTTAAAATTGACATTTTGGTTAAAAACATATATCACATACTCAAAATAAAGAAAGCGTACTTGTATTGTCTTTATACTTTATAAAATATATTATTAATTTATTTTTTTCCAAAAAGTATTCAATAAAACATCAATTAGACACATAATAAGGCTGGTATGATCAAAAGTTTATGTTGTTATTTAAAAATGACATTTTAGTTAAAAACATGCGTCACATACTCAACACTAAAAAAAATCTATTATCTTTATATTCAATAAAAAATATAAATAATTCATTTTTGATGTGTTTTAATTAACCACACATCAATCTAACACACATAGTGTCCGGTAATATTGAAAGTGCATGATTTTATTTAAATGTGAAATTTTAGTTCAAAATGTGTCTCACATAGTCAAAATTAATACAAAACACTCTAATTATCTTTATACTTTATAAAAATTATCCATAAATCATTTTTCACATGTATAAATAAATTTCACATAAATCCAATATAAAATGTTCTCGTTTGACTGAAAGTGTGTGTTTTCATTTAAAAACAAATTTTTTGTTGAGTATATGTGTCCCATACTCAAAACCAAGAAAAAACAATTGAATTTTATTTATATTTAAGGATAAATATATATAATTAATCTGTGACATGTAGGAATTAATTGTACGATAATCTGACACAATGTGTGGATGGTATTATTGTGAGTGTTTTTTCATTTAAAAGTGACATTTTAGTTTAAAACATGTTTCACATACTAAAAATTGAGAAAACATGCTCATATTGCATCAACAATTTATTAAAAAGATACACAATTCATTTTAGATGTTTATAAATCAACCGTACATCAATTTTACACATAATGTGTCAAGTATTACTCAAGTCATGTTCAAATTTAAAATTGAAATTTTAGTTCATAACACTCATCACATACTTAAAACTAAGAAAACACATTCTAATTTTCCTAATACTCAGGGAATATTTATGAAATTAATTTTTTAAGTGTATTAGTTAATCACACATTAATCTGACACATGGTGTGTCCAGAATGACCGAAAGTGAATGTATTTATTTAAAAGTGAAATTTTAGATCAAAACACTAGTCACATACTCAAAACCATACAACACTTTTTTTATTTTCTTTATACTTTAGGAAAATTATACATGATTCATTTTTGAAGTGTAAGAGTCAACCACACATCAATGTGACACATGGTGTGCATGATATGACTCAAAGGGTGTGTTTTCAGTATATAAGTAATATTTTAGCTCACAATATGCATCACATAGTCAAAAATAATAAAATATTCTATAATTATATTGATAATCTAGGACAAATATTTGAGATTCCTTTTTGATTTATATGAATCAACATCATTTCATCTGACACATGGTGTGGCCAAATTGACTAAAATTACATGTTTTTATTTTAAAAGAGACATTTTTGTCTAAAATGCATGCCACATATTCAAAAACGAACATATGCACATGGATTTTAATTATACTTTGTAAAAATGATCTGAGAATTATTTTTAACATATAGGAATTTACCTAAAGTCAATCCAACTTGCAATATGGATGGTATGATCAAAATTGTGTGTTTTTATTTAATAAAAATGAAAGTTTAGTTCTAAATGAGTTTCACATACTCAAAACTGAGATAACACACCCATATTGTATTGATATTTTAGAAAAAATAATTATAATTCATTTATGATTTGTATTAATTAACTGCTTTTCAATCTAACACAAAGTGTGGTTGGTATGACTAAAAGTGTGTGTTTTCATTTAAAAATGGAATTTTAGCTCAAATCACATGTCACATACATAAAACCAATATAACACACCATGATTTTCACAATAATTTATAAAAAATAATCTATTTTTCATTTGTGACTTGTAGGAACTGATCTAATATAATTCCAATTGAAATTTATAATGGATTATATAACATTTCAATTTTTATTTTTTTTTATTTTTTATGCACCATTTCTAAAATATAAATTGTTTTTATTACAAACACACACTTCTTTTACACAAGGTTGGGTTTATCATTGGAGAAGTCCTACTATGAAAGTTTAGTTTATTGTATTAGTTGTAACTATTTTTGCTTGTAATTTAATTTTATATCAATTTAATTATATTTTACTAAAATTATTTAAAATAAAAAATTTTATTGGAATGATTATGTAATGAAAATATATTTTTTTTTGTTTAATGTAATATTTTTACTATAATTAAATTTTTTTTATGTTTTATATCGATTTTTGTAGAGTGATACACTGACAAAAGTGCAAGCCTTTTGAGGGATCTAACAACACCAACACTTTTCTAGCGCTAATAAAAGTAATTTATAGCACTAATACAAGTGTATTTTATAGTAGTGATTATTGGATGTCTACTAAAATAAACATGCATGAGATAATTGTACACATTCATATGATGCATGAAATATATATATACACATACACATATATAATATTATATTATATATATCTATATGTGTGTGTGTGTGTACATTTAATTCATGCATGTGATGCATTTATTTTTCATGAATGCGATGCATGTATATAATATATATATATATATTCTTCTGAATGATTTATTCATTAGCTATAATCCTTGGGATTTGAATATATAAGAGGATGAGATCCTGTCCTATTGTGTGTGTGATATGTATGAGCCTCTATGAAACTTGATTCCTCCCGATAATCTGTTTATCTCATTTTAGATGGTGTTATCACCCATTCGACTTTCAGTCATTCTTATGATACGATCATGGATCCAAGTGGATGGTGTATCCCATTAGATGTAGGGTGAGTTCATTCACTACTCCTTATGATATCTCTCAAGAAAAACCCATCAAAGGATGAATATGGAAGCTAATGCAACTCACATTTTCCAGGTACTCTATTTTTCAATAATATTAACATGTTAATTTTTTGAAGATAAATTTCTTGTGTTTTGTCTTATCTTACACTAAAAATGGTCATTAGACGATCACAAAAAAACCATCAGTGGCATAAGGGGAAGGTTTCTCAAGTTTTAAATGTGTTTGAATCTCTAATTTTCCTAGAACAATGAAAAACAAAATTTCTGTAAACCTAGAGGAAGATTATAGACCTTTATGTGAGCTCTTTAAGGGTAAATTTGATTTACACTAAGACATTTTGGCTATGTAAAGGTAGAACCCTTACATAGAAGGTATTTATAAGGGTAACCACTATATTAACTTTATGAAAATTTCTTATGTAAAGGTAATACCCTTACACAAGAAATTCTATGTAAAGGTCTTCAGGTCTTTACCCATATACGTAAGGGTGTTTGTGATGTTACGTAAGGGTCCCTGATGTTTTCCTTTATATAATATAAGAATTTTTTATATTACCTATATGAAAAGGATTTGTGTAAAGGTAATAACTTTATGAATAGAGTTTTATAATGGTAATATTCACATTACCTTTACACAACATCATCAAGATGTATATGTCACGACCCAACCCAAGCTGGGGATCGAGCCACAATTACCCCAAGCCCACCTCCATAGTCTAGGGGGTGGAGGCTGTAGGTTTCGAGCACAACGGAAGCGTGGTTGGGAGGGCATCCAAATTTTATTTTTACCATGATTAATGATTATTCTGAGATCAATACAATGATGAATTCCAGTCTCCATGGAATATAATAAAAGATTTAGATAAAGAATAAAGAGGCTTGAAACCTTATATAGGATCTTGCACATCATGTTTATAATTAATTTAATTAATTTCATAAAAAAAATAATACATGTACCTTTGGTATTTTTCTTCGTTGATGATGTTGATCATTCAGAATGACCCTTCTGGATTATCTCATAGTTCTTGTAAGGATCCAAACTATAATCCCTCTAGCGGTGATCCATATGTGCTCCAATGGACTTCGATCGACACTGGTCGTTCTCCGGGTGCTAGTTCATCGAAGTGAGTGTCTTGTGTCGATCTTTCTTGATCGCTTATTCTTCGGCCATAAATAAAGTCTTTCGTTATTTAGAGGGGAGAGAAGAGGATTTGAGATATTTTTTTTTGGATAAACAATTCTCAATTCACCAGGCGTGTGGTGTAGTGTCTGGAACAATAGGAGTACTTTTCAATTTATATACATGGAATTTCATTTACAATATTTAATTGCATAGAAACAATTAAATACATTCATGAACTTAGAGAAAACCCATGCATTTAATAATAACACCACATCATTATTTATGGTGCGCCAACTTGGGAAAAATGGAATGATAAATTACACATCACAAAATAATAGCAGCGTTATTTTAATTTGTGCCAACTAGTTAAATAATTATTTACCGTCTTGAAAATAATTATTTTACTACCGGACCGACCTCGATCCACTCAAACTCCACTTCCATTTATTGAACACTAGAATAAAAAAATAAATAATTTATTATATTAAATAAATATTTTATTTACAAACTAGTAAATAAATATTTATTAGATGTTCAATAAAATAAATAAATATATTTTATTTAATTTATGATATCATTTTAACTTGAATAAAATTATTCCACGGTCTTGAGAATAATATTTATTTCATTAATTAAATACAAATAGAATTTAAACAAGACCACCAAAAACACTTAGTGTGTGACCCACTAGGATTCTTTCTCATTGGAATTAGGCGAGATTGCCTAAAGTCCAAGAGTACTGTCTAGAAAAGGGTCAAGGTACCCAAGGTAAAGAACATAAAGTCGCAACAAAAAAATCCATATACAAACGCTCACTGTGTAATATAACCCCTTTGTCACAATTTCTCATCAAGAAGGTTTCATGATTGTGTCATCAACTTTTATACTTGATACGTCATTCTTTGACTACCTGAAATAAAATCATCGTGAAACCATGGCCAAAGGATTTCGCGCGACGGTTGTATTTCAATAAAAGGGCTGAGATATCAACTTTCAAAAATGGAAGGGATAAATCCTTCCTCGACTTATAACATGCCACTCGCGATGCACCCAACGTACCCTACTTCCATCCAACTGTCTGCGTGACAGTTTTCATCAGTAAATCAAAGTGCGTAAGTCATTATACATATTAATGATAATATTAAAGTCTAAGGATCATTACACACACTCACAAATAGAAATATCCGATGACACCAAAACATGTGGAATTCCTACTAGTGGGTCTGTTCTCATAATCTTCTATCTTGGATATTACCAAGTGAGAACTTCATGAGAGGAAGTGTCATCTGCTTACGAGTACACGCATCTGATGGTATGCATGATATGTGTCCCATTATAGAATTTCATCCAATCACAGAACTATATTTAAGAATATTTTTATATCATTTCAAGGTTCTCATCATAGCAGGGAACTTCCATGACTTTATCAATGCAACAAATACTCTAGAACATTATTACATCATATTCATGCAAAAAATGAACAATTTGTAATAATATATTAAATATCCATGTAATAAAAGTAAAAACAGTTGGTTCATGGACACAAACTCTTAAAAACTACCACTTGTATTAATGCCAACTTCCTACAACTTTCAGTCCGCTAGACCTCATATGATGATCATGTTTTAGCTGAGTCAAGGCTTTAGTCAAGGGGTCCGCCACATTGTCTTCTGCGGAAATAATTCTCACTACAACTTCACGTCTCTGAGAAAAATCCCTCAAGAGATGATACTTCCTAAGCGTGTGCTTTGTCCGCTGATGTGACCTTTTATCTTTTTCGAGATCCACCACTATAGTATTATCACAGTACAGTGTGTTGGGATCTTTACTACTAGGTATCACATCTAGCTCCTGGACAAAGATTTGCATCCAAACTACTTCTTTATCTTCCTTAGAAGATGAGATATACTCAAACTATACTGTAGAATCTTCGACCATAGTCTACTTTGAGATCTTTTAGCTCACAAAACCTCCATTCAATGTGAATATGTATCCAGTTTGCGACTTCATGTCATCTTGATCAGTCTGGAAACTAGCATCTACATATCCTCTGATGACTAGTTCCTCATCTCCTCCACAAACCAGGAACATATCCTTAGTACACCTCAGATACTTTAGGATAGTCTTGACTGCCATCCAATGGAGTTCACCTAGGTTAGCTTGATATCTTCCTACCACACTCAATGCACAGGAGACATCCAACCTAGTACATAACATGACATACATGACTGACCCAATCGCTGAAGCATATGGAGTCCTTGACATTATCTTTCTTTCCTCATGTGTGTGAGGAAAAAATTTCTTGGAAATATGAATTCCATGTGATGTTGGAAAAAATCCCCTCTTGGATTCTTCCATACCAAATCTCTTCAGTATCTTATCAATGTATGTACATTGACTTAGGCCCAAAAATCTCTTAGATCTATCACAATGTATCTTGATATCAAGAATATATGCTGCCTCGCCCAAGTATTTCATGGAGAAGCATTGATTCAACCATGCCTTAACAAATTATAAGACTGGTACCTCGTTTTCAATAAGTAATATGTCATCAACATATACTATTAGGAAAATGAATACACTCCCACTTAACTGTTTGTAGACACAAGGCTCACATTTATTCTTGATAAAACCAAATTATTTTTTGGCTACATCAAAATGAATGTTCCATGACTTGGATTCTTGATTTAATCCATAATTGGATTTTTGAAACTTGCATACCTTATTGGTATCTTTTGGAGTCACAAACCCTTCAGGTTGTGTCATGTAGACATCTTCCTGAAGGTTCCTGTTAATAAATGCTTCTTTGACATCCATTTTCCAAATCTCATAATCCTGGTAAGACACAATGGCAAGTATAATTATGATGGATTTCAACATTGCAACTGGTGAGAAGGTTTCATCATAGTCAATTCATTGACGCTGTTTAAACCCTTTTGCAACCAGTTGTGCCTTATAGGTACTGACTTGTCCTTCCATGTCCAGTTTTTTCTTGAATACCCATTTGTAACCAACATGATTTACATCAAATGGGGGATCTACCAAAATATAGACTTGGTTTTGGTACATGGAATCCATTTCAGAATTCATGGATTCTTTCCACTTGGCAACATCTGTGCCACTTAATGCTTCCTTGTAGGTTAGAGGATCATTATTATCAACTAATAATGAGTCACCATCCTCAATAACTAGAAAACTGTACCATTCCGGTTCCTATAACCTCTCCTGTACTCCTACGCAGTACTTGTGTCTCTGGAATAGATTCTTCTTCCATGGGGATTTGTGGAATCTATTCCTGTACCAACTCTTGTGTACCTTGAGCCTCAACTTCATCAACGTCTATCTCGCTCCCACTATCTCTTTTGGATATTTGCTACCTCTCAAGGAATATGGAATGTCTTTCCACTATAACCTTTTTGTTTAAGGGTTTGTATAGGTAATATACCCTTGTTTCCTTGGGGTATCCTATAAAGGTACACTTTGTTCCTTGGGGTGTGAGTTTGTTACCTAAATAGGCCTTAACAAATGCTTCGCTACCCCACACATGTAAATTCGATAACATGGATTTTATTCCACTCCAAAACTCGTATGGAATACCATTTATCGATTTAGTTGGTACTTGGTTTAGTATGTGTGCTGCTGTTTGTAACTCATATCCCCAAAAGGATAATGGAAGAGTCGCATGACTCATCATTGATCTCACTATGTCCAACAAGGTGCAATTCCTCCTTTTTCTCACACCATTCCACTAGGGAATGTTTGGAGGAGTGAGTTGGGATAACATCCCAAACTTTCGTAAGTAATCAGTGAAGTCTTGATTAAGATATTATTTACCTCGGTCTAAGTGGATTTTCTTAATATTCTTATCAATTTGGTTCTCAAATTCATTCTTTTATTCTTTGAACTTATCAAAAGAGTCTAACTTATACATCATTAAGTATATATATCCATATCTACTATAAACATCAGTAAAATTTATGAGGTATGAGTACCCTCCCCTTGATTAAACTAGAAATGGTCCAAACACATCGGTATGAACCAATTAAAGAAGTTATTTATCCCTTTCACCTTTCCCACTAAATGGGGATTTGGTCATTTTTCCTTGTAAACATGCATGACATACACCAAGTTGTTTTAGTTCAAAAGAATCTAAATATCCATCTTGATGTAACTTTGTCAAGTGTTTCTTGTTTACAAGACCTAGCCGGTGATGCCAAAGTTGGATGTGGTATGAGTCATGTGAAGTATCATTGTTATCAATTGCCATTACTTGGTTTGTGTAATCCAACACATAAAGTCTGTTATGTAAATGTGCCCTACCATAACAAATGCAATCTTTGTAAAAGATGAAAAATTTATTTCCAAACTTGAAAAAAATCCATATGTATCTAATATGGATACAAAAATAATGTTTTTAGTAACAGAAGGAACATAATAACAACCCTTTAACACCAAGATCATCCCAGTTGGAAACATGAGGTGGTAGTCCCCGGCAACTACAGTAGCAAGTCTTGCTCTGTTGTCTACTCATAGATCTACCTCCCCTTGATCAATCTTTCTGAATCTACTTGGTTCATGTATTTGGATACATATTTGAGAACCACAAGCTTTATCTAATACCCAATTTGTAGAAATAGTTAGATTTCATTCGATAACAAATGCACATGAAGCTTCCCCTTGCTTCTTAGGCTAGGTGAAATTATTCTTCCAATGGCCCTTCTTTCCACATGTGAAACAAATATCCTCCTTTTCCCTTGCCTCCCATTTGATATTCCTTTTCTTGGAAGGTCGTGAAGAAGCTTTGGGATTAAAGATCTTCAACTTACCTTTACTCTTATTCACCATAAGGACATAAGGATTTTCGTGCTTCATATCTTTGTCCATTTTAAGAATGAGGATAATAAGATCAGATAGAGACTTCTCAATGTTATTCATATTGAAATTGACAACAAAGTTAGATAATCTCTGAGGGAGTGATGTGAGAATGAGATCAGTACCCAGTTCTTTAGGGATTTTAAACCCTAGAACCTCCAGAAGCTCAATGTAGCCAATGAGCTTGAATACATGAGGCCAAACTAAGGAACCTTCTCCAAGATTACTCTGAAAGAGTGCCTTAGATATCTCAAACCTTTTCTATCTTTCTCTCTCCTGGTAAAGACCACATAGGTGCTCAAGCATGCTATAAGCATCCATGTTTTCATGAGACTTCATGAGGTCACTAGACATTGATGATAGCATCAAAAATTGAATGTCGACCACGTCGTTAATATGTTTCTCATAGACCAGGAAATCCTCATCATTCGCCTCTTTGGAAAGCAGATTAGGTAATGCTGACTCCAGCACATAAGACTTCCATTCATGGTGAAGGATAACCCGAAGGCATCTAAACCATTACTGGAAGTTACTGCCGGTGATGATGTTGTATTTTTACATAATTGATCACAGGGATAGTGTGGTTGATGAGTTTTTCATTTTTATTCTATAATTAAAAGAGGATATCATTAGTACTTTCTTGATTACATTTTATAATAAATAATAAATTTTATTAAGTCTCCCACTATTTTATCAAGTCCCAATATCCCTCACCATTGAACATAGAATGTTTAGTTTCCTAGACATTCTAGTGGAAAGGATCCATATTCCCCTTCTCATAACCCCAACAAGGGTTGGTCAAGCTATTTGAAGGTATTTAGGTAGGCAGGTCTTTTCTAACTGCGGGATTTCAACTCCTTGATATGTTGAGTGGACTCCCCAATCCTGAAATCATGACTTTGGATTTCCTTAACTCTTGCCTCCAATATTACACCAAGTCTAGAAAGGGATACTCCTCTTGATGTAATATGGTTATTCCAACCCGAAACATTTCATAAGGTCTTCTTGTATAAAAGTAAGTTTCCCAACAAGGGTTGGTCAAACATATAGTTTTATTGAGTTTTTCCCTTAATCAAGCAACAGAAGGCTTGTTATGACTTAATATTTTATTTGAGGGATTTTTATCTCTTATGCGTGAATTTATAATTATCATTATCACACGCTTGTTAATATTAAGTGGAACTTAATTAAGTGATTAACCATGTTATGATAATATTTACACATAAGTCAGGTATATTTTAGTTCTATCTTTCATGCTTGTTTAATTCATTAATTATGTGATCGTGAAAACACATCCATAATAATAAACCATGAAAATGACAGAAATAAAATAAAGTAAATGGCATGATCATGAGTTTTTATAATGGTTAGTTTATCTATCGGTTGATAAACTAACCCTAACCTAGGAGAGAAACACCTTGAACCTTTTGGGTTCGTGTTTACAACTTCTACCTATCCACCTCTATTTCTCCTGGGATTAGTTTTGTATTGGATCTATCTTAAAACTCCTCCATTTGATTGGGAGTTACATCCATTACATTTTCCTTTTTTTAACTCACATGTAGGTGAGGGGTAAAAAGGGGTTTTACATAAAAGAAACCTTGGGAACGCATGCCCTACATATTAATGAGTAAAAGGCTCACATGCCAACAAATTTAATTCAAATAAATAAATTAAAATAAACCATCCACATACAAAGGTCTTGGTCTATCTCATGATCATCCATACATGCAACGATACTTACACATAAATAAAACTAGCAATCAATTCCTTAATCGTTCTTGTTTAAGATAAATCATGCTCGAATAAATTAATTACCATCTTTAATTAATCAACCCTTTTATGTTAAACCCTTTTATGAATTTCCTTAAGATTCTCATCCATCATAATTTTAAACAAATAAATTCATTTAAAATTATCTTTGTACGTAACTTGTAACTTGGTGGAAACCCGGTGAATTCCTATTCATAACTACCCAATGAGTAGAAATAAACATTACACAGATGTTAAATTAAACACACATATATATAAAACACCTATCACGTGTTGTGCATCAGCTTTATGTCCACACTATGGTACACGTCTCATGTGTTTGTATAATATAATGATAAATTTTAATAAATCTATGTAATTTGGATGAGTATACGACGTGTAGTTCCAACTACACGGCATGTATTATTTTTCACCATCTATCCGAAGTACACGCCCGAGGAAATGAAGTGTGAGTATACTTCAAAAATCTTTGGAGTACACGATGTGTCCAGTGGGACACACGCAGTGTAGTTCTTCATTACACAGTCTCCAGACGGGCAAGACGTGTATGGGGTACATGGTCCAACTCTAACCCTAAGGGACTACACACCGTGTCCATTGTGCCACATAGCATGTAATTCGGAAACCACGTGCCACCTACTCCTAGTAAACACACAGAGTCATTTAAGACTTAGAAAGATTCCAACACATGACTTGGTTTGGAAGAATGATCTGATGTATTGAATCTTGACTACATGGCGTGTACTGCCGAATACACGCAGTGTGTTCTGGTGTTGTATGGCCAGGAAGCCTTAGCACCTCCAGATGAGATCCTCTATTATATTTTAATCAAAATTAAAAGAAAAGATCGTTTCTGTAAGGTGAACGAGAAACAAAATAGGAGAAATAGATATTGAGATTCAGATTTGTAGAATGATTAACTTGAATTGTAACAACTAAATTATTAAATGAGTAATTCATTAACAAAATATTTAAATAATTATAAACTATGATTTAACTGCTTTGATACCACTTGTAGGTTCCGGGCACAGCGGAAGCGTGGTTGGGATGACACCCAACTTCGATTTTTACCATGATTAATGATTATTCTGGGATCAATACAATGATGAATTCCAGTCTCTATGGAATATAATTAAAGATTTAGATAAATAATAAAAAGGCCTAAAACCTTAGAGAGTATCTTGTACATCATGTTTATAATTAATTTAATTAATTTTATAAAAAAACAATACATGTATCTTTGGTATTTTTCTTCGTTGATGATGTTGATCATCTGGAATGAACCTTCTAGATTATCTCGTTGTGCTTGTAAGGATCCAAACTATAATCCCTCTAGCGGTAATCCACATGTGCTTTTATGGCCTCCGATTGACACCGCTCGTTCTCCGAGTGTTAACATAACGAAGCGAGTGTCTTGTGTCGGTCATTCTTGATTGCTTATTATTCATACTTAAAGAACATCTCTCGTTCTTGAGATGGGAGAGAATAGGATTAGAGAGAATTTTTTTTGGCTCAACAATTCTCAATTCACCAGGCATGTGGAGTGGTTTCTGGCACAATAGGCGTACTTGTCAATTTATATACATGGAATTTCAGTTACGTTATTTAATTGAATATCAACAATTTAATACATTAATGAACTTAGAGAAAACACATGCATTTAATAATAATACCACATCATTATTTATGGTGAACTAACATGGGAAAAATGGAATGATAAATCCCGCATCACAAAATAATAGCAGCGTTATTTTAATTTGTGCCAACTAGTTAAATAATTATTTACCATGTTGTAAATAATTCTTTTACTATTGGACTGAACTCAGTCTGCTCAAAATCCACTTCTATTTATTAAACACTATAATAAATAAATAAATAATTTATTCTCTCAAATAAATATTTTATTCACAAACTAGTAAATAAATATTTATTAAATGTTCAATAAAATAAATAAATATATTATATTTAATTTATGTGATCATTTTAACTTCAATAAAATCATTCCACGGTTTTGAGAATAATATTTATTTCATTAATTAAATTCAAATAGAATTTAACTGAGACCACCAAAAACCCTTAGTGTGTTCCCCTCTAGGATTCTTTCTCGTTGGCATTAGGCGTGCTTGCCTAAAGTCCAAAAGTATTGTCTTGCAATGGGTCAAGGCATCCAAGAGAAAGAATGTAAAGTCGCAACAATGAAATCCATATAGGAACGATCACTGTGTAATATAATCCCTTTTTCACAATTTCTCATAAAGAAGGTTTCATGATTGTGTCTAACTTTTATGCTTGATACGTCGTTCTTTGACTACCTGAAATAAACTCGTCATTACAACATGGCCATAGAATTTCACACGATGGTTCTATTTCAATAAAAGGGATGAGATATCAACTTCCAAAAAATGGAAGGGAAAAATCCTTCCTCGACTTATCCATTAATAACATGCCACTCACGACGCACCCAACATACCCTACTTCCCTACAACATTCTGCGTGACGGTTTTTGTCAGTAAATCAAAGTGTGTAAGTCATGACACGTATTAATAATAATCTTAAAGTCTAAGTATCATTAAAAATGCTCACAGATAAAAATATCTGATGAAACTAAAACATGCATAATTTCTACTAGAGGGTCTATTCTCATAATATCCTATCTTAGAGACTACCAAGTGTGAATTTCATGAGAGGAAGTCTCATCTGCTTACGTGTACTCACACCTAATGGTCTTCATGGTATGTGTCCCATTATAGCATGTCATCCAACCACAGAACTATATTTAAGAATATTGTTATAGAATTTCAAGGTTCTCATCATAATGGGGAACTACATTGACCTTATTAATGAGAAAAATACTCTAGGACATTATTACATCATAGTCATGTAGAAGAATGAAAAATATGTAATAATAAATTAAATAACCATGTAATCAAAGTAAAACCAGTTGGTTCTAGGACACCAACTCTTAAAGAGACAAGTGGTGAAAGGCATATTATAAATGGGTTTCCTTTTACTAAGTACCTATATTTACACACCCAACCGTATCAATGTAGAAGTTCATAGGAATAATAAGAAAAATATTAAATAGTTAGAGAGTAAACCAATTATTCATAACCTCTAGGGTGTACAAGAGTATGATAGTGAAACATAAAAAGTAATGGGGAAAACATAGGACCAACTAGAAATATATCCCAACCTAGAAAAATGGGAAAATAAACACTGAGAGAGCCCATATCATATTATCTAATATGTGACCATCATACATGTTCCAAAGTACCCAGTATCCCTAAGCTCCTATGAATTCACCATTGACCTATGCATCGTCTATATAATACATGACATGTGTGGGAAAATATCATGTAGGGGTGAGTATATACATACCCAGTAGGATGACCTGAAAGATGAAGGGGGAGTAGTAAGAGATACAATATGAATATAAATACAATATAAAATACACATAATGTAAGATATAGTGAGAGAGAATAGATCAACCCAAACCAAGAAAGAGTAACCATGTCCAAACACAAGAGGATCAACACAATGTGTATATTAACTACACATCAAGTCTTTTCCACCTGTATAAGGATAGTAGACTCATACAAACATAAGAATCTAATCATGGAAAGCATGTGGAATACCCTGTGCATCTTTGCATATCATGGAAAGAGAGTAACCAAATCCAAAGGTATGGATGCATATGTGTATATATATATATACTCAGTCAAAAGAAACCCAAATGAGAGAGTAAGGGGATCCCCATCGCATAACTTATCCTAGGAATAAGATTCACCAATAGTTCCAAAAGTCTATCAATGAAGCCCAAAATCTCATGCCTTTACCTAGAAGTAACTACACAAGTCAAACCCCACCTTTTCACTGTACTGCATAGTCGAGGGAGTAAAAACTTGAAGTAGGGGACCTTCACCCTAGTGTTTCAAGAGGGTCCCACTCTGGTGTCATGAGGACCTGCATCATATCCAATTGGGGGTTCCACTCGGTAGGTAGAGGTCCCATTCCCAAGATGATAGGGGGTTATAATCTATAGTTTGAGGACACACTCCCTATTAAAATATGGGGGTTTCACTCTAGTCATCTAGGACCCATGCCCTATCTGATTGGGGGTTCCACTTAGAAGTTAAGGACTCACACCTTGGTATAATAGGGGGGTTCCACTTTGGTCATTGAGGACCCATTCCCTATTCAATAAGGGGGTTCCACTTAGAAGTACCTATAGAGGACCCACACCTATATTGATGTGGGTTTACACTCTAGAAAAATCCTATAGTGATTCTGCCTAATCACGGCTGTCGTCGGGAATCACCTCAATAAGTGCCATTCATGGAATATTTTGAATCATATATTGAAATACAAAACTAATTCCATCATGTTATACATAAAAAAACACATAGGATAGGCTAATAATAGGACAAAATCCAAGTTCAAATGAAGGAGATATGAAACCTTGAAGTTTCCTCAAAAGAGGACAAGGGGCACATGGTGTGTGAGGGGACCCACATGGTTTGTGGTCCCGCTCCACCACCTAGACATGTCCCTATAGGTACATGGATCCCAACCCATGTTAGATTACATGTTTTTTAGGTGGAATACACATCATTTCCTAGCTATCTGGGACCAGGTCGTGTCCCTCTGGCTGTGTCCATGTACTTAGGTACATGGCCATGTGCCTGGCCGTGTAATCCCACACGGAGTCCTGCCCGTGTGATCCATCACATGGATCATCCAATTGGAGATGAGGTACATAGAATTTAGGAGGGTTAAATTACATGGCATCTTTATAAACTTTTAAAACTCTAGCCACCGCATCTAGGGGCTACGCGCCGTGTGTTAATCGCAGTACACAACGTGTAGTTGGGGTTTTCACATATTTTTAGATCTACTTCCCATGATTTGATTCAAGAATTTTTTTCATATATCCAGCCTTTTTTCCACCCAAAATCAGTGGATCTATCCATTGGTCCTTGTTTCTGGCCTTCATTTTCTAAAAATGGAATTCTGGTAGTCCTATGTGATTTCTTCGCTCGAACCATACACACTGCACCTTCCATCGTCGATGATTTAGCCTTTGATTGTTGAAAAAATCTTTCACAACCCATAAAAATCCCATATATACCCATTATTAATTTATAAATTCTTTGTTGGTGAAAACATTATGATTCTGGGGGTCCGATCAGGCTCGGTACCACCCCACAATGTCGAACCGGGACCCCGGGGTCCAACCAGTGATGAACACAAAGAAAACAAGGGGTAAAAGCAAAATAAAAATTGTGCAAATTATAATTTCCAAGAGTTATTTTCCAAAAATCAAGAATGGGTCATCCTAGGTTATAAAACCTTGAAATAATCAAATTAAATTGGCAATCGGGTGCATACAATGGCTATAATTAGGACAAATCAATAAAAGGGATTGATCTGCTCAAAAAATTTATTAAAAGAGGGTGTAAACCACAAATTGATGAGTCTTATGTGGATATTGGATCATTATTCATCAAATAATATGCTTTAAAATAACCAAATGAATTTATTGTGTTCTGTGCATCCCAATATGCTAGAATTCAGCATTTCATCCTCGTCCGATGTGATATGCCAATGGAAGGAGAGGAAGAGCATAATTGGTGATTCTAGGATTATGAGGCTAAAAATGGGAATTTCCCCATGATGATGTATTTTTAGGAAAAATATTATATTAAATTAATAAATTAATGAATGAATAAATGAATTTAATAAATAAATTAATCCACTGAACATACCGCCAATGAGTGAGTTTCCTGAACACCCCACACTAATCTATTTTAGGTTGTGCCTAGGGTATGTACTGAATTCTAGACTCAACCGTGGTATCAGATTTATGATATGAGTTTCCATTTAAGAGTTATTCAATTTTCTTTAAGAACTAATCACTTGTAATATAAAATATATTTAATATTTTTATAAAATTTATTATGGGTACATTGGGCCTCAGAATCACCCGTTGTCTTAGTTCCTAACTTTGGAAATATATATATAAACATTTAAATGTCCTAAAAAGAAAAAATAAGTCTATAAATCATTCCATAATTCAAGATTTTCATCCCTAAAAATAAAAACTATGAAAAAAACTCAAGATACTGAGCCCACAATTGGTTGTCCCACTCCCAGGAAATCTTCTTAACACTACCATGCTATCACAACATGCGAACCAAGGGGATGGTCTATACAAAGAGTGTAACATCCTATAAATCCTAGATCACCACTGAGTTATATGTAAAGGTGGATCCATCCTCGTTGTCAATATCTCCCCAGTCGATGAAGTGTGTGGGGTCATGCACATATCTAATCAGCTGCGACACATGGAAGATGTCATGCACCTACTAACTATGGGGATATGGAGAGGTGGTAAGAAAC
Source organism: Viscum album (assembly GCA_963277665.1). Lineage (NCBI taxonomy): Eukaryota > Viridiplantae > Streptophyta > Magnoliopsida > Santalales > Viscaceae > Viscum > Viscum album. The sequence continues at coordinate 2,002,398,847 of OY728164.1, read as the reverse complement.
CTCACCAACCCTCTTCATGATCTCAAACAACATGATGAACCTTGAGAATATCTTTCCTCCTCGGTCGAAACTTTAAAATCCTCATCGTGGGGAGACTCTGTAGAAAACATGGTCACCCTGATCGAACTCCAAGGGCCTAAAAAGATGACCCACATAAGATTTATTCATACTACGGGATTTCCTCATCCACTCACGGATGACCTAAACCTTATTCATTATTACCTGCACCATATCTGGGCCCACAAGTGATGTATCTACAATCTCTATCCACCATAAGGGTGACCTAAAGGGTCTCCTGTATAGGGATTAAAAATGTGTCATGCTGATGTTAGAGTGGTATGTATTTTATATGCAAACTATACCAAGGTAAAGGGATCCTCCTAGCTCCATCCAAAGTCTAACATGCACACCCTCAACATATCCTCCAACACCTAGATAGTGTGCTCAACCTAACCATAGTTCTGAGGGTGAAATGATATACTCATCCTCATTTGGGTCTTGAATTACTCTTATAGGACTCTCCACATGATCATATATAATCATCGAGGGAACCCCATGAAGGAAAATGATCTACCATACCAACAACCACCCCAAAATCTTGACTTAACTCTAATCCCTGATAGCAAGGAAGTGTTCCATCTTCATGAGTCTGTCGAATATCATCCAGATAGTGTCATGGACCTTCTTTGTGTGAAGAATCCATTTCATAAAGTCCATGGAAATTTTATCCCATTTTCACTCTGGGATCTTAAGGGGATGCAATAAACCTATCATAACTTGGTGATTAGATTCACTTGATGATAGGCGAGGCACTAAGAGATGAACTCAATTATGATTGATTTTAATACAGACCACCAAAAATACCACTGAATGTGTTTATACATCTTCTCCATGTCAGGATGTACAACTAGGAGAGAAGTGTGGAACTCTCAAATCACCTCCTCCTGCATTGTGACTAGAACCACCGTCCATCCCTAGAAGTTGAGGAGTCAACACTATCGAATGCATAAAATATGTACCCTCCTACTCTACCAAGGTATACTACAAGGATGAAAAATACTCTAAATCCTCATAAAATAATTAAGCCTAGGAATTCCTACTAAGGGAATCTATTACTATATTTACCTTCCCTAGAGTATAGACTATCTCAAAGTCCTATTTTGATAGGAACTATAACCAGTGCTGCTATCTCAGGTTCAAGTCTCCATGTGTGAAGACATACCTAAGACTTTGATGGTCTGATTAAACCACAAAGTGTTCCCCTAAAAGGAATTTCCTTTACATCCCCAAGGAAAATAATAATACTACCAACTCTAGGTCACGAGTCACATAGTTATTCTCATTGTGTCTCAATTTCCTTGACCCATATTCAATAACTGCCTGCCACTATATCGACACGTAGTTGGACCCAGCTTTCGAGGCATTGTAATACACCACGTAATCCATGCCCCCTCTGGTAGTATCAACACCAGGGCACTTGTCAGCCTCAACCTTAACTCCTTGAATACACTATAACACTACTCATTCTAGGAAAATTGATTCCCTTTTTGTATCAGGGTGGTCAAAGGGGATACAATTCCGGAGAATTCTACCACAAAACATCTATAGTAACCCACCAAGACAAGAAATCTCTACACCTTTGATACAATATTGGGTGGATACTAAGAAATAACTACATAAATATTTGATGGGTCCATGGATAAACCATTCTTATAAATGACATGACCTAGAAATTCAGCCTCATGAATCTGTAACTGACACTTCAAGAGTTTTCCATAAAGTTGGTGCTCTCGAAGAAAATCTAAAACCACCCTCAAGTTCTATGCATGATCCTACTATGATGCAGAGTAAATGAGTATGTCATCAATGAATATGACCACAAACTAGTCCAATTATGGTTGAAAAACCTAGTTCATCAAAACCATAAACACTATGGGGGAATTCATCACACCAAATGGCATCACCAAGAACTCATAGTGTCTGTAACAACATCAAAATTCCAAGTTTGGAATATTAGCCTCACGAACCCTCAATTGTTGGTAGTCCTACATGAGACTAATCTTCGAGAATCATATCATGCCTCACAACTAGTTGAAGAGGTCATGAATCCTCGGCATGGGGTGATTCTTCTTTATCATGTCCTGATTTAGGTGATGATAATCTACGTAAATCTGCAAGATCCTATCCTCCATTTTCACAAACAACACCAGATCTTCTTAAGGGCACATAGTAGGCCTGATGAAACCCTTCTCTTGAAGGACCTCCAACTATAATCACAGCTCCTGGAGATCAGTAGGGACTATCCGATATGATGTAAAAGATATCAGAGTGGTCCTAGGATGCAATTTTATGTAAAACTCTATATCCCTCCTTTGAGATAGTCCCAGAACGTCATCAAGGAAGACATCTTTATAGTCCTCCCAAAATTAAAGAATATAGATTTCTGAAGAGCTTACTACACCAAGGGATATACTCTCTAACTGATGGGTGATGGGATATAGCCTCCTGCTCACAAAACCCATTCGCCTTGCCATGAGATCTCTCTCTCCCATAAAAGAGAATCTCATCCCATCAATATGTTGGTAACTGACTAGTCTGTGGTGAAAGTTATTATGGGATGGGACCATATAAAACCAATCCATACCCAAGATGACATCATAAGATTCCATTGTGATGACCAAAAGGTCTCCCATGAACCTATCTCCCCCAAGTGATAGCTCTCACTACTAGAAAATAAAAGATACAGAAGAAGTGTTCCCTATAGGAACATCCAGATGAAGGAGCTGGGCTAGATCCTCAACTTGGAGCTCCAAATATCACGTCAAAAGTATTGAGATGAAGGAATAATTGGAACCCATGTCTGCTAATAATGATTCAAGAGTAGAAAAAAAAGATCATACCTTTTACCATATCGTGATCTGCGGGGTCACTAGCCTCTGAAGCCTGCAGCTGTCCGCAGTCTCAACCGCTAGCTCCATGAGCCTGACATGGGCCTCCTGGTGGTGGTGGTGGAAGTATATCATAGAATCATACACCATGAATATATCCTCCCACTATTCCATATCCACCTCCTTGGGGACCACCCTACCCTCTCCTAGGAGATCCCTGATCACAATGTTTCCTTTGCCTCGGCGGTCCATCATTTATCTTCCTGTGCCACTCAACATGTCTGGTTGGGAAGTCTCTAGCTACGTAACCTCACCTATCACAAGCATAGATTCACCCATCTCTGAGAATCCTTGTAACTTTTTACTAACCCTAGCCATGTTCTTAAGTCTAATCATGAGGAGGTCTCCTGAGTTCAGATCCCATCGTCTGGCGCCTGCTAGATGCTACAGATGACTTAGCCCTTTGATTCCCACTGCCAGCTCTAGCTTCCTAGTGTCTCTTTTATAGAAAGATCTCTATCTCCAATGCCCATTACAACACCCCAATATAGGTGGGTATGCACAAGGGCATAATTCTATCTCTTATATCTATGCGTATTGCTTGATAAAACTTCCATGCATGGAAGTAACTATCCTAGATCATGTCAAGGGAGTACCATGTAAGGTATGTGAACCTCACTGCATACTCATCCACTATCATCCCTCCTTTCTATAGCTCTAGAATCTCCTGAATCCAAACCGAGAACAAGAATGAGGGGTAGTAATCCTCATGGAGTAACTTTTAGAAGTCAGTTCATGAGAGTTTCGACTCATCGTGCATCTATATAACAATGATCCACCAGCACCCAACTGCTATGTACAAAAGATTAGCCACTTGTAAATACCCAAGATTAATGTAAATGGACATTACTTTATTTTTTGGAATAATTAATACATGAAAAAAACATACACCCAAATACTGTATTAGTTTTGTGTCTTTGGAAATTGGGAACACATTCTGCTCACTTGTTGAAAGATCTTCAACATCTCCCATAAAGATATTCCCCTTTATTTTTTCCTACCTAAAACTTTTGTTTATATCTCGGGGAAAAGAGAACATATGAAAAGGGTGATCTCAAATGATCAGTAATGGTAAACATGGAGAATATCAAACAAAACATAAAAATAATAATGTAGAAACATGAACATAAATTTTCAAAATCATACCATATATAACAAATATCAAAATATTGAGTCACGAAATAAATCTTGGCATTTTATAAGGCATAAATCATAAAGGGATCATAAACAATGAGAAAATATAATTATCATGAAATATGGAATTTTGGAAAATATATAAGAAAATAAAATAATTTCCATATTATCCAAGGATCATTTCCATGACCATCATATTGGACAAAGTCTATTACTGAACTGAGTTTACTTCTCGTTCCAGCCCTATATTACTAAACTAGATTTAATTTCAATTCTAGCCCTGTATTACTGAACCAAATTTCTTGTCATTACAGTCCTATCTATCTCATGAGATATAAATCTTTACCCAATGTATTGGAGGGAGATATAGGTCCCACCCATCTCATAATGAAATCATTCTTAAGTGTGTCACAAAAACACAAATCATTCATCATAACATAACCCAATAAATAAAATGGGTTTTTTAACCATCATTCCATCATAATATAATCCATGTAAAACAAAAGGATTTCATAAATAACATTAAAAAAACATAATCATACCATAGGAATAAAAAGTATAGTATACATGAAATATAACAATATTAAAGAATGTAATCTTAGATGGAAAATAATTTTGATAGAACATTTGAAATTAATTATCAAGGAAAATATCCTTTCTTCTTTAAACACATTTTATTTTCTAAAAATGCCACACAATTTTAAAAGAAAAGAATTTATTTGAAAATAACCTTTAAATATTGCAAGAGAATTTTCATGGAATTAAGTTTTTATTAAAGTATAAAAATCTTTTCATGTCTTATAAGTTAAAAAAACATTCACCTCATACTTTTGCTAGAAAAGTCAAAAAGTAACTTAGATCAAAAAATGACAAAAGTTTCCTTTAATAACATTTAAAAAATAATTAAAAAATGTGTAAAATTGAATTTAAATTTTTTTATAAGAATATAAATAATATTTTTTAATATATAATTATGAAATATGGACTCAGATGATAAATATACCCCAGCAAATACTTATATATAAACAATCTCAGATAAAAATGAGATTTGTGATATTATCCCCTACCAATTTATAATCAATCGAATCATATGCCTCATAAAATGAAGAAAATTATATGCATATATAAATATCATAAACTTCATAAAAATAATCATAAAAACATCCATGGACAGCATAAACACCACACCAAAGAAATAGGTGGTGTATAAGGTATATGTCCCACAAAAATAAAATTTAGACAAAATAATCCCTTACCTTAGGTACGATACCCTTTGTATGTATCCGAATCTTCTATATAATTATTTAAATGATTTTATTGACTTATTCTCGAATCATAGTCATTTTTATGATATCATATATGATCATATGATCATATGTTTGTTAATAACATTTCATTATTACTTGTTGTTCGAGTATTCACTACTTCATTTTCTTATGCATGTTTTGTCAAATAAGTTCTACTTATCATTATTAGGTCATATTTATATCATTAAAAAATGATATTAAAATAATATTTATAATATTTATTAATCCTATACATTTATATAATCATGTTTTAATGTATATCATGTAGAATGAATCGCATCACATTATAGAGATGATAGGCCGTACGTACGCACGAGCGATGATATCATTCCTTCAATTATGAAATTGTATAGAAGTGGTTGGTATATATATTTTTCTAGAATAAATTTATAATAATCATATATATTTATTATTCCCATCATTATACCCATCCAATTAGGGTGGTGGTGAAATACAGATTACACCATGATGTGGAGATGGTAATCCGTATGTACGAACGCGTGATAATTTTGTTTTTCATAGGATAGATAGAAGGTGGAATAGGGGGTTTACATAAAAATTATAACATATAATTATATAGGTGATACTGGATTTATTAATTTATAATGGAAAAAAATGAAGTGGAAGTAGAAGAAGAAATTATTTCAAGAGAGTTGGTAAAGGAGATTACCTCTTCTTCAGCGAGCTCCCTCTAGATATCATATTAAATGCACTAGAGTTGGTATTTTGAGAAGACCAAAACCTATAACATGTGACTAGGGAATTTTATAAGGGAAATGGTCATGTTATGGACGAACTTGAAGGCTCAAATTTAAGTGAATAAGTGAGGGAGAAGGTTCCCTTTTATAATTGAGTTGAGGGGTACTTTTGGAATCACCAATAATATTAAATTTCAATAAAATCTATCTCAATAAAAATACCACAAAAATGTAATTTATTTGAATAAAAGATGAGATAAGGTTTAAATTTAATTATCCAATTAATTTTATACAGTATGTCAATTTAAACTTTATCATTTTAATTAACCCTTAGTTATTCTATTTTAATTTTAACTAAGGTAACAAATTATTCAATATTAAAATAGTGTAATTTTTACTTATTTGATGTAAATTAGACTATAAATGAATAATTTAGAACATTTTAGACAATATAATAATTATTATATATTTTGAAAAAAGTTTTATGATTTTTAAATAATTTAATAATACATAATTTTGATAAACAATTGATAGTGTCGATTTTTGATACTATTTAATTTATAGATTTTTAAAAGTATCAAGATAAGATGTTATCATAGAACAATTTTTTTTATTATATCCATAATGGGTAAAGGTCATATATAAAATTATTTTGATATATTAATTATCCTAAATTATATATATTTTAATATTCTTAATAACATTAATTTGGTATTTCCATTACTAATTTAATTACTACATCCGTATTGTATAATTATTTAATATACATATTTGTTGAATAAAAATTAAAAACAAAATAAAATAATGAAGATAATTATTCTAAATTTAAGATGATTTTTTTAGTAGAATATATATTCTGAAAAATCATATATTAAAAATGTTATATTTATTAAAACATCAATGTGAAAACTTTAACATCACTTTAAATAGAATATTATAATTGTCATAATACTTTTCATATAGCTATAAATGGTTAAAAAATAGGTCCTTGGATGAATATGGTCGATATATACTCTTCCAATAAGATTTGGTTAGGTATTATTGTCTTTTAATGGTTATTATCATTTTAATAAAAATTATTTTATTGATTTCTCATCGATTAAATAATTTTTGCATCATTAATGTATAAGCTATTAAGGAAAATATTTATTTCCTAAAAATCATAAATAAATTTACGTGATAAATAAAAAAATATTAGATATAAAATGATTATTTATAATTGAATTTATCTTATATATAACCTTATATTAAAAATTATAGAGTTATAAAAATTTGAGTAAGAAATATTTAAATTTTATTAAAAAAATTTAAATGTCTTAATCTCACCCAAGTGGCTTCCAAAGGATACCATTTCAACCCAAGGATGATTTAGGTAGAAAAAAACACATCCAGTGATATTAGGACATGTGTTATGGTAATTTTATAATATTATGTTTACCCTTAATTACCCAATTTACCTTTTTAGATTATTAATAAAAATTATTGAAGTTACTATTCATAATTCCATAAATAGAAGAATGATATTTATATAATTTTAACCTAATAATTACAAATATGGAATATGTTTTTAAAAATTCAAAACACAGAAGTTGCAGTAATTAACATAAAATTAATCTCATTGTCGGAATGAAAGACGAGTTTTAAAAGTTAAAATATTGCAAAAGATTGAAATGTTTTTACATCAAAATTTAGGGTAAAATTAATGCCAACGACCAAAATTATATTAAATAATAAAAAATATATTACATCTATACTTTAAAACTTTTCAATAATAAAATTTATCTACATAAATTTTTTTTATGGAAAAAGTTTTTTTCAATTAAAATTTATTATATTTTTACTATTTATCAAAACTTAAAACGTATTAGAAAAATATCAAAAATTCATCCAAAGTAAATTTTTATACCCCTATTCCAAAGAAGAATTTTATTTTGTTAAATAGAATATATAAAAGTTTCAAATAATATATTTAAAATGGGTGCACTATCAAAAGGAGGAAAAACTACATTTTTTAAAAAATACTTCTTTTATTCAAAAAATTGAATTTGTTCTTATAACATGTCTAGAAAACATATAAAATAAATTTTAAACATTTTATTGAATATATTACATATATATGACATTAATAAAGTCCATTAAGAGTGATTTTATTATTTTATAAACTCACTTATTTGAATTTAAATATTTTTTAGTGGAAAGTTAATACTGTTCATAACCACCATTATAATGACTATGTTATATGGTAACATAATAATTTTTAGTTGTTCACTTAAACTTGGTATTACAGGAAATGAATTCTATAAAAATAACTTGAAATTGTGTGTAACACAAGCCAAGCATAGTGTTGCGTATATCGCAAGCTAATCCAGTGTTGCATATAGCACAATATTATCTTAGTGTAGTGTAAAACATAAGACATCAAAGAAATTAAAAAAAATATATCTCATAAAAATATCAGGGTGTTATATTCTACCCCCCTTAAAATGAATTTCGCCCTCAAAATTTGTCGAGGTTATAAAAGGTATAATTCTTGAAAGTTTTTTTTCATAAAAACCCACATCATAAAAAGGAATACTAAAACTTCAATTTAAATAGGAAAGTTAGAAACATAAAGGTTACCCAAAGTAACTCACCACTATGTTTCCACATAGAAGAACATAGGTGGGAAGCAAAAACATGGATATGGAATAGAAATATAACTATCAAGTTCTGATGGGGAGTGATAGAGAACATGGTTAGGAAAAAGTTAACAATCACAAAGCCATAAATATATGATGATCTAAGGGACCATTTGATTCATCAAATAAAAAGGTACTAGGATATTTTTTTTATTTTAACAATCCTTTACCTAAAGTTGAAGAACATTAGAAGAAATACTTACTTGATTTCAGTATAATCTCATCGTTGGTCATGCCTTGAACAATTTCCACTTCATCTCTTATTCAAAGAAATGAAGTTGAATTTTTCATTCCTGAAGCGTTAGCAGATCATGTGGTCCATAAATAGAATGATAGTTTATTCCATCTATATTTATCATAAAAATGTTAGCATAAGTTATCAAATATGAATAATTCCACCTATGGTGGGATAAGACTTTATTATAACAAAATTCTTCCGAAGTTTAACATAAAATTTCTATAAATTGATAACCTTACATCCTTCTAAAAGATGAAAATTCAAAACTTTAGAAAGAGGTACACTAACTCGTATTAATATTTATCCCCCATATATGATAAGGTATCTCTTATTGGTCACATTCCAAACATGTGATCACCTTCATCATGTATTCTCTTGAGTCATGGTAATAACCTGAATTACTATATATCCTTATTGAAAACATGATTGTTTCCTTATTCCAAAACTTATTTGATATATTACTTAAGTCCCAAAAAATTGTATACCTCATCAATGATAGCATAAAACACTTTTCAACAAATACTTAATTAGTTCTAAGGAAATCATTAACATCCAATTTACTTATTTTTATCCAATATATCTTTATCCAAATATCATTATCTCATCATCATGCTTATACTAAGGGTTATCCTTCCCTTAATGTGTTTTCCAAAAATATATGAATCACTTTTCATGGTTACCAGTACCATTTAACATATACTTTCAAATACGTAAAAAAACAGTAGTGTAACAATCCCTAGATGTTTCATTATTCCATAATACCATAAAATTACTTATACAACATTATTCTTGATAAACATGTAATCATTACACTATATTCTTAAACCATTGACCAAGATTCATCATTTTATTCCTTAACACTCCTTTCATATCATATTTCATTTGTAGTCTCTTCATCATCAAAAATATAAATACTACTCATACAACCATGCTGATTCTCTTCATGAGATTCTCCCCTAGGGAATCGATTTATATAATTCTCATACATTTCAAATTTAAAACATTTAATCGACATTAATGCCTTAGAAATACCATTATCCTTGTCCATTGTGTTAGCTAAACATTTTCCTTTGTAATTACTAGCTTTTTGTCCTTATTTCCCAGACCCAAAGCATATTCTAGTTCCTTTAAAACATTCTCCTTGATGTATCTTCGCACATGATTTATATGCGGAAAATTGTACTTTCTTTCCTTTGTGTTCATCATGAAACTCCATATATATCTTGTTAGGTGGGTTGGGAAACTCACCAAAGTTAAGATTTTTGATCATATTATGATATTTTTAATTAGGAATAATAATGATGTTTTGCCTTCTAAATCCCATTTCATTTGATTTCTCATGAGGAATATCATTTCATTGTCTATCATATTATCCATTAACATGAATCCTCCAGTTTCCAACTATTTTCTAAAACCCAACAAGAAAAGCATGAGTGGTAATAATCATACTAGAAAAACCAAAAAATCAAGGGAAATTACTTTCAATCTATAACATATTAGGTTTAATCCTAGGTTATCCATGATCATTACCAAAATTCTAGTACTTTAACCTATAATTTGACTTATCCTTAGGTATATCCCTAGAAATACTATAGAAATATATTTAGGGGTTTAACTAAAGTTTCTCATCCTAGTTTCCAAAGGTTAACTAAACCTTCACTCTGATACCAACTGTAAATAACCAAGATTGACAAACATGGAAATTATGTTATTTTTGTGGAATTCTTAATACATGACAAAAATAGACACCCAAAGACCATATTATTTTAGTGTATTTGGAAACTAGTAACACATTATTCTAAATTGGTGAAACATATTTAACATCTCCTTTAAAGATATTACCCATTATTTTTCCTACCTAAAACCTTTCTTTATATCCTGGGGAAAAGAAAAAATGTGAAAAGGGTGAGCACAAATGATCAGTAAGAGAAAACATGAAGAATATAAAACAAAAAATAAAAATAAGAATGTTAAAACATGAACATAAATTTTGAAAATCATACCATCTATAAAAAATATAAAAATCTTGAGTCATGAAATAAATATTGGCAATTCATAAGGTATAAATAATAAAGGAATCATGAACCATGAGAAAATAGAATTGGCATAAAACATGGAATTGTGGAAAACACATAAACATAGAAAATCATTTCCATATTAGAAAATGATCATTTCCATGGCCATCATAACGGAAAAATTCCATTACTGAACCAAGTTCACTCCTCATTATAGCTCTATATTACTGAACAAGATTTACTTACCATTCCAGCCCTGTATTATTGAACTGGATTTCTTTCCATTCCAGTCCTCTCTATATCATGAGATATAAATCATTACCCAATACATTAGATGGATATATAGACCACACCCATCTCATAATGAAATCATTCTTACACATTCCAAAAAATTATAAATCATTCATCATAGCATAACCTAAGAAATAAAATGGGTTTCTTAAACATTATTCCATCATAACATAAGCCATGTAAAACAAAAGGATTTCATAAATAGAATTACATAAAAAACATAATCATATTATATTAGTAATAGGGATATTATACCTGAAACAAAACCCTATAAATGAATTCAATATTAGATAGAAAATAAATTTTATAGAACACTTGAAATTAATTCTTGAGAAAAATATCCTTTCTTCATTAAAAAAGTTTTCTTTTCTCAAAATGCCACACAATTAAAAATAAAAAAATTTATTTTAAAATAATCTTGAAATCTTATAAAGTAAGATTCATTTAATTAAGGCGTTATGGAAGCATAAAAATACATTCATGCCGTATAAGTTAAAAAAACATTCTACTCAATTTTTTTCCTAAAAAGTTAAAAAATACCGCATATCAAAAAATGACAAAATATTCCTTTTATATCATTTAATAAATAATTAAATGATGGGTAAAATTTAATTTCAAAAATTATATAAGAATAGAAATAATAGTTTGGAATACATAATTAGAAAACATGGGCATGGATGATAAATATACCCTAGTAAATACTTACAAATAAACAATCTCAGATAAAAATGAGATTTGAGATATTATCCCTTACCAATTTATAATCAGTTGAATTGTATTCCTTATAAAATAAAGAAAAGTATATTCATATGTAAATATAATAACCTTAATAATAAGAATCATAAAAACATCCATGGGGAGTATAAACACTACACAAAAGAAATAAGTGGTGTATAAGGCATATATCCCACAAATTTAAATGTGAGATAAAATATGTCGGAGTTGGTGGCCTAGAACCAACTACTTTGTACTTTATGATAAAATTTTATTCATGGATTTGAATATTAATAAATACCTTATCATATCTTCATTGTTCTTATATGTGAAAATGCATGTGATAATGTCCTAAGGACAGTTGTTGCACTAAAAGGTCATAGCGGATCCCTACTATGATGAGAACCTGGAAGCACCATAACACTATTCTTGAATATATGTTCTATGGATGGATGCTGTTATTTGAGGGAAAAAAACAATACAAGACATTAGGGGTGAGGACTCATAAAACTTTGAGGAACCTTCTGATGGTGTGTGACCTTGGTAATATCCCAGAGGATATTATGAGAATGAGACCTGCCAGTAGGAAATACACATTTCATAGTGTCATTTGATGTTCCTATCTGTGGACATGTGTATTGGTTCTTAGACTTTAAGATTATTATTAATGGGAATTATGACTTGTTCACTTAGATGCATTGATGAAAAATGTGATGACACACTATTCGCAGTGAGGTAGGATATGTTGGGTACGTCACGAGTAATACTACATTAATAGATAATGCAAGAAAGGATTTGTACCTTATGTTCCATAACAGAAGTTGATATCTCATGCCCTTTTATAGAATTTATATAGCCTAAATAAATCTATGGCCATGGTGAGGAATGGAAAAGTTCAATTCTAGGAATTCAAAGAAAGAATAATAGAGCACATGGTTTTATGAAACTAGCATGCAACCCTCTTGATTCGAGATATCGATGCAAAGGGATTACATTATATGGTAATGGTTCATAGGAGGTGACACGACATTGTAGGGTTAACCTATTTCTCTATGGGTGCCTTGGAATGTTTCTAGACTCTATCCTTGGACTTGAGGAAAGCTCCACCTAATGCCACTGAGAAAGAGGTCTAGAGGGTAACACACTAAGTTTATCCAAGCATCTCAATTAAATATTCATGTAACAAGTTGAATAAAGATTACTCCTGATTGTGGTTTAATAATTATTTATGGATGCATGATCAAATTTTTTCAACATCAGTTATTCGAGAGAATATATTGTGGAAGAAATAATATATTTATTAGCGAATAATGAAATGATATTTATATAAGAAATAAATATTCATTATTCAAGGTCTAATAAATGTGGTGGAGAAAATAAAGGAAAATATAAAAAAATACACGCCGTGTATATTAATATACACGCCCTGTATATTAATATACATGCCTTCTGGTTTTTCTGGGAATTTGTGAGAAATATTATTATTTATTTAATTAAATAATATTAGGTGTAATTCACTGGGTTCATGTAAAGTAATAATAATAGTCAAATTTTATTATTAGACATGGGATATTACTAAGAATTAAATGAAATAAAAAATACCTATGGGTAATTATTTTATTTCATTATTCTAAGTATTATAAATCACAATTACATTATTCTCATTAAGACTATCCATTATTTGTGGTTATGTACAATGGATCTAGAGAAATCTCTCAAGCCAAGAGAGAATTACTTTCCTCAAAGAATTATTTTAAGTTACGAGAGAGATACTCTTCCACCGGATCAAGGAGAGCGATTTAGAAGTAGCTCTCAAGGCAATTGAAGGCGGACATCACAAGAGAAAAATATTCTGTGCTATCACCTAGAGATTCCTTCGGTGAGATCCATAGATACATGGATCACATGTGGATCACCACTAGAGGAATCCTATACTTGTCTTCTACAACTCAATGACGGATCACATCAGATCATGATGGGAAGCATCAATGAAGATATAATTCCATCAAGGTAATTCTTGTCTTTTAATTAAATTAATTATAACCAATATATGGTGATACTCTATATGGTTCAGAAACTTCCCTATTTTCTTTTCATTCTTAGTTCTAATTCTAAGATCTAAAATTTTATCATCGTGATGGATCTCAGATTGATCGTTGTTAGCGGTAAAATTAAACTTGGGTACACCCAATCAATGTGCTTCTACTGTGACCAGAACCTACAAGTCATATCAGAGGGTTCATATCATTGATTATAATTATTTAGTTTTTCATTGATGATTTAAACATTTAATAATTTAGTTGTTTCAATTCAAGTTAATCATTCTATAAATCTAAGTCTCGAGTTTTGTTCCTCCTCTTTCATTTCTCATTCACCTTACAAAAATGATATTTTATTTTAATTTTGATTAAAATAAAATAGAGGATCACATCTGGAGGTGCCAAAGGTTCCTGGACATACAACACTAGAACACACGATGTGTATTCATCAGTACACTCCATGTAGTCAAGGTTCAATGCATCGGGACTGGTCCTCTAAACCAAGCCATGTGTTGGAGTTTATCTAAGTTTTTATGACTCTGTGTGTTGACCAGGAACATGGGGAACACAGTTTCTGGATTACACGCCATGTTTCCCACTAGAAATGGCGTGTAGTACTTTATGGTTAGGGTTAGACTGTGTAATCTGTACACAACTTTCCCAGCTGGAGACTGTGTAATGCGGATACTACACAGCGTGTGGCCCCCTGGACATGCCATATACTCCGAAGATTTCTGAAGTACATCTACACGCCGTATCTCTAGGCGTGTACTTTAGATGGACAGTGAACAATAGTACAATCTATGTAGTAGGAACTACACACCGTGTACTCATCCAAATTATGTAAATTTATGTAAATTTATTATTATATTATCAAACATTGAGACGTGTACCATGGTGCAGGCGTAAAGCTGGGGTACAACACGTGATAGGTGTTTTATATATATGTGTTTAATTTAACATCTGCATAATGTTAATTTCTACTCATTAGGTAGTTATGAATAATAATTCACTAGGTTTCCTCCAAGGTATAGGTTAGGTACAAAGATAATTTTAAATTAATTTATTTTTTTTAAAATTATGATGGATGATAATCTCAAGGAAATTCAGAAAAGGGTGTAAGATAAAAGGATTGATTAATTAAAGATGATAATTAATTGATTTGAGTGTGATTTATCTTAAACAAGAAGGATTAAATAATTTAATGCTAGTTTTATTTATGTGTAAATATCATTGCATGTATGGATGATCATGAGCTAGACCAGGACCTTTGTATGTGGATGGTTTCTTTTAATTAATTTATTTAAATTATTATTTTTGGCCTGCAAGCCTTCTTCTTATTTATATGTAGGGCCTGCAAGACCAAAATTTATTTTATATAAAACCTCGTTTTACCCCTCAACTTCATGTGAGATAAAATCATATGTAATGTATGGATATCCCAATATAGTGGAGGCGATTCAAGTTGGGTTCCAAGGTGAAACCAATCCAAGGATATACAAAGGTGGATGGGTGGAAAGCTGTAAACATGAACCCAAAAGGTTCAAGGTGTTTTCTACCCTAGGTCTTGGATTAGTTTATCAACCTATAGATAAGATAACCAATAGAAAAAGATCATGATAAATCCATTTATTTTATTTCTATCAGTTTCATGGTTTATTTGTTGTGGGTGTGTTCTCGTGATCACCAAATTAATGAATTAAATGAGCATGCAAGATGGAACTAAAATAAGATTATCATATACGTAAATACTATCATAAAAATGGTTAATCACTTAAGTATATCCCAATTATTATTAAAAAGCATGTAATAAAGGTAATAAAATGTAAATTTACATATAAGGATAAAATCCCTCAAGGAAATATTAAGTCAGTATAGCCTTCCATTATATTGGTTAGAATCGAACCATAGTTCAAAGTGCTTGACCACCCCTAGTTGGTGTGATTTCAATTATTGGGTAATTATAATTTTAAGTTTTGGGTTGAATTGACTTGGTTCACATCAAGTTTTGACTACCATAGTAGGACTTGGTGTGACCAAGAAGCAAAGGTTTAGGAAATCCAAAATAAAAGGATTTCAAGATTGGGGAGTCCACTCAGCGGATCAAGGAACTGTGAGTTAATGCATTTGGAATTTGGAATTCCTACCTAAAAGCTTTAAAGTTTCTTGACCAACCATAGTTGGGGTAATGAAAAAGGAAATGTGGATCCTTTCAACTAGAATATTCAGATGATATAATATTCCAAATTCAATGGTGATGGCTATTGAATTTAGATAAAATAGTGGGAGACTAATAAGTATTAATTAATTTATTTGTCTTGCTTTTATCATGATAAAGTACTAAATCTTTGATCATCTTAATTTTTAGAAATGACAATAAAAATTACTTTAAAAATATCATTGCAAACCATACTCGAGAAGGAAAACCTTCTCACCATCACCAATTTCCATGAGTGGCAGCGGCGTTTATGTGTCATCCTTCACCACGAGAGGAAATTGTATGTGTTGGAGGATCCTTTTCTAGTTGTGCCTTGAAATGAGTCCAGTGATGAAAAGATATCTCTCTATATGAAACATTTGTATGATGCCACATATTTCCAATGTTTCATGCTATCGAACATGTCTAACGATATATTGAAGCAACATGAAAACATGGACGTGCATAGCATGATGTCTCACCTTAAAGATCTATATCAAGAGAAAGAAAGACATGAGAGATATGTGATCACCAATTATTTTTTCACAACTAAAATTGGAGATTCTTCACCAGCTGGGCCTCATGTAATCAGGCTTATTGGATACATTGAATGCCTGAACATTTTAGGGATTAAGTTGTTGGATGAGTTGCATACAGATCAAATCATATCATCACTTCCCAAGACCTTATCTAGCTTTATTATCAAATACAACATTAGAAACAATGATAAGAGTCTATTGGAACATCTGACCTTGATTATCTCGGTAGATAAGGACATGTGGCATGACAAACCCACAATCCTTATGGTGAATAAGAAGAGGAAGGACAAGGCAAAGGGTCTAAGGATTTATAAATGGTATGAAGCCCCCCAAGAACCATCCCAACAAGATGGGGAAGATCCATAGGTAGGGAAAAAATGGGAGGTGGTATGTTTTTCATGTGGCAAGCTAGGAAACTGAAATAGAAACTGCACCCAGAAGCGTGGGGGCGCTAAAGGTGCGTTTGTTATCGAGTGTAATCTTTCCGTTTATACACATTGGGTATTATATACAACATATGGGGATCAAATATATATTCAAATGTAGGAACCAAGTATATTTAGAAATATTTCAATAGGAGAGTTGGATCTTCGGGCTTCCAATTGTGTGAGGCTGGATGTGTTGACCATTGGCAATTACCATCTCTCATTACCAACTAGAATGATTTTGGTTTTACATAACTGTTATTATGTACCTAGTGTTACCAAGAACATAATTTCTGTATCATATTTGTATATGGATGGATTTATTTTCAAGTTTGGAAATAATGGTTGTTTCTTTTATAATAACAACATATGTTACGGTATGGAAGATTTAAATAACGGTTTGTATGTATTAAATTATGAAAACCAAGTGTTGGAAATCGATAATGAAAAAAACTCACATGAATCATACACCACCCAGTTTTGAAATCACTGTCTCGGTCATGTAAATGAGAAGCGATTGATAAAGATCTACCAATATGGTTATTTAGACTCTATTGAGCTAAAACCACTTGATAAATGTCACGCTTGTTTACAAGGGAAAATGACCAAGCTGCCTTTCAGTGGATAGGGTGAAAGGGCCATAGAGATTCTAGGATTGGTACACACGGATGTGTGTAGACCTTTTCCCATAGAATCCAAAGGTGGATATTCTTACTTCATTACTTTTACTGACGATTTGAGTAGATATGGCTATATCTACTTAATGATGTATAAGTCATGGTCCTTAGAGAAATTTAAGGAATTGAAGAATGAAGTAGAGAATCAGATTGGTAAGAAGATAATGAATCTTTGATCATATTGTGGTGGAGAATATATGAACCATGAGTTCATAGACATTTTACAGGAGTTTGGTATCCTCTCTCAACTCACTCCTCCTTATACACTAAAGTGGAATGGTGTTTGTTAAATGAGGAACCGTACATTGGTGGACATAGTGAGGTCAATGATGAGTCATGAAGAACTTCCATTATCCTTTTGGGTATATACATTACAAACTCCGGCATAAACATTAAAATGAGTAAAAACTAAGGTGACAAATGGAATTCCCTCCGAGTTATGGAATGGAAAGAAACCCATTTTTCGTACAAACATGTATGGGGATATATGGAATTTGTTACGGCCTTATCAGGAAACAAACTAGAATCCCATGGCATCAGGTGTATCTTTATATGATATCCCAAGGAAATAAAAGGATATTACCTATATAACCCTTCAGACATGAAAGTGACTATCTCCAGACAATCCATATTTATTGAAAGGGATAACATCCTAAAAAAGGATAGTAGGAGTAAGATTGACTTCAACGAAGTTGATGCTCAAGATACATAGGATTTGGTATAGGAATAAGTTCGACATGTCCATGTGGAAGAGTTTCTAGAAACACAAGTAATGCATAGGATATCAAGGGAGGTAAGGGAACTATAGAGATTTGGTTTCCTAGTCACCAAGGATGGTGAATCATTATTATTAGAAATGATGAACTTCTCTCTTACAAGGAAGCAATAGAGAGCTCAGAAGCTGAAAAATGTCTAGAAGCTATGAATCATTATATGGAGTTTATTTATCAAAACCAAGTCTATGTTATGGTCAAGAATCCAGTTGATGTAAATATTGTTGGATTAAAACGAGTATTCAAGGGAAATCTAGACATTAAAGGTCAAGTTAGCATCTATAAAGCAAGGATAGTGTATAAAGGATTCAGACAACATCAAGGAATTAACTATAATGACACCTTCCCGCCAGTTTCCATGTTTAAATCCAAAAGAATCATACTTTCCATTGAAGCTTACCATGACTATGAGATTTGGAAAATAGATGTCAAAACAACATTCCTTAATGGGAACCTTTAGGAAGATGTCTATATGAAACAACCATAAGGGTTTGTGACACCAGGTGAATCCAAACGGGTTTTCAAGTTGTATAAATCCATTTATAGATTAATGAAAGCATCCAGGTCATGGAACATTTGATTTGATGAAGCCATAAAATAATTTGGTTTCATTAAGAATGAATGTGATCCATGTGTTTATAAATGGTTTAATGGGAATGCAGTTGTTATTCTAGTAGTATATGGTGAAGACATATTACTTATTGGAAGTGATGTACCAGTCTTACAGTCAGTTAAGGACTGGTTGAACAAGTGTTTCTCGATGAAGGACTTAGGTGAAACAACCTACATTATAGGGATAAAGATCATTCATGATAGATCCAAGAGGCTACTTGGACTAAGTCAGGATACATACATTGACCATATACTAAAGATATTTAGTATGGAACAATCTAAGAGGGAATTGGTTCCAGTGTTACATGGCCTACATATTTCTAAGAGAATGTATCCTCAGACACAACATGAGAAAGATAGGATGAAAAAGATCCCATATGCTTCAGCTATATGATCTATCATGTATGCCATGTTATGTACCAGGCTTGATGTTGCCTATTCACTGATCATGGAAGGAAGATATCAAGAAGATCTAGGAGAACAAGATTATACTGCTATTAAGACCATCCTTAAGTATATGAGAACTAAGGATATGTTCCTGGTGTATGGAGGAGACAAGGAGCCTATCATCAGAGGGTATGCTGATGTTGGTTTTCAGATAGATCATAATGATATGAAGTCACAATTAGGATATGTTTTCTATCTCAATGGTGGAGTTGTGAGCTGGAAGAGTTCAAAGAATCCAGTTGTCGCTAATTCTACAATAGAGTTTGAATATATAGCAGCTTCTGATGTAGCCAAAGAATCCGTCTATATTTGTAAATTTTTCCAAGATCTTGATTTGGTGCCTAATAGTAAATATCCTATCACAATGTATTGCGATACTACTACAACTATGGATCTTGAAAAATAACAAAGGTCACATCAATGGAAAAAGAACATTCTCCGAAAGTATCACATCTTGAGGAATTTATATCAAAGGGGTGAAGTTGTGGTGAGTAGAGTGTCCATGGAAGAGAACATGGTGGACCCCATGACTAAAGGCTTATCTCAGAAGAAGCATGAATATCATGTGAGAGCTAAAGGGTTAAAGGTTGTTAGTAGTTGTCTCTAGTCTAAGTGGGAGTCTGTTGGAGTTGGTGGCGTAGAACCAAGTACTTTTTACTTTATGATAAACTTGTATACATGGATTTGAATATTTATAAATACCTTATCACATATCGATTGTTCTTCTATGTGAAAATTCATGTGATAATTTCCTAAGGACAACTGTTTCACTAAAGGGTCATAGTGGATCCCTACTATGATGAGAACCTAGAAGTACCATAACACTATTCTTGAATATATGTTATATGGATTGATGATATTATTTTAGGGACAAAAACAATACAGGACATTAGGGGTGAGGACCCATAAAAATTTGAGGCACCTTCTCATGTTGTGAGCCCTTGGTAATATCTGGGAGGATATTATGAGAACGAGACCCGCTAGTAGGAAGTCCACATTTCATAGTGTCATTGGATATTACTATCAGCAGATGTATGTATTCATAATTAGACTCTAAGATTATTATTAATGGGTATTACGACTCATGCACTTAGATGTGTTGACAAAAACTGTGATGACACATTGTTCACAGTGAGGTAGGATATGTTGGGTGCATCATGAGTAATACTCCATTAATAGATAATGTGAGAAATGATTTTTCCCTTATGTTCCATAAAAAAGTTGATATCTTAGGCCCTTTTATGGAATTGATATAGCCTAAATAAATCCATTTCCATGGTGAGGAATGAGAAAGTTAAATTCTAGGAAGTCAAAGAAAGAATAATCGAGCACATGGGTTTATGGTACTAGTATGAAACCCGCTTGATTCAAGATATCAAGATAAAGGGATTACATTTCACGATAATCATTCGTAGGAGGTGACACGACATTGCGGTGTTAACCTATTTCTCTATGGGTGAATTGGCATGTTTCTAAATTCTAACATTAGACTTTAGGAAGACTCTACCTAATTCCTATAAGAAAGAGGCCTAGAGGGTCACACACGAAGTGTATCCAAGTATCTCAGTTAAATATTCATTTAACAAGTTGAATAAAGATTATTACCAATTGTGGTTTAAAAATTATTCAAGGATGCCTGATCACATTTATTTCGACACTAGTTATTTGAGAGAATATATTGTGGGAAAAATAATATATTTATTAGGGAATAATGTAGTGATATTTATTTAAGAAATAAATAGTGATTATTCAAGGTCTAATAAATGTGGTGTTGGAAATAAAGGAAAATGCAAAAACAAAAATACACATCGTGTATATTAATATACACGCTGTGTGGTTTTTCTGGGATTTTGTGTGAAATACTATTATTTATTTAATTAAATAATATTAGGTGTAATTTTCTGGGCACATGTAAAGTAATAATAATAATCAAATGATATTATTAGACATGGGTTCTTACTAAGAATTAAATGAAATAAATAAATACCTATGGATAATTATTTTATTTCATTATTCTAAGTATTATAAATCCCAATTACATTATTTTCATTAAGACTATACATTATTTGTGGTTGTCTATAATGGATATGGAGAAAGATCTCAATATAAGATATAATTCCTTTCCTCCAAGAATTCTCTCAAGTTATGGGAGAGATCCTCCTCCACCAGATTAAGGAGAGCACTTTGGAAGCGGCTCTCAAGGCGATCGAAGGAGGACATCGCAAGTGAAGGCTCTTCTATGATAGCACCTAGAGATTACTTCGACGATTCCCATAGATACGTGGAGAACGTGTGGATAAAATCTAGAGGAAGCCTACAATTGGATTATGTGATACAATAGCAGATCACATTAGATCGTGACTGGAAGCATCAACAGAGAGATAACTCTATCAAGGTAATTTTGTCTTTTAATTAAATTAATTATAACCAACATACGATGATACTCTATATAGTTATAGTAATTCCCACTTTATTTTTCATTCTTTGTTCTATTCTGAAGATCATAAATTTTATCATCGTAAAGGATCTCAGATTTATCGTTGTTAACGGTAAAATTAATGTTGGGTACACCCAATCCATACGCTTCCACTGCGTCCATAACCTACAAAAAAATCCATTAACTTAGGTCCGATATTCTTTGTATGTATCCAAATACTAAGTATAATGATTTAAATGTTGTAATTGACTTATTATAGAATCACAGTCATTTATATGATATCATATATGATCACATTATCATCAGTTTGTTAATAACATTTTATTATTACTTGTTATTCGGGTATTAACTACTTCATTTTCTTATGCATTTTTTGTAGAATAAGTTATGGTTCTCATTCGTATGTCATAGTTATATAATTCCAAAATAATATTAAAATAATATATATCATATTTATTCATTATATACATTTATATAATTATTTTTTAATGGATATCATATAGAATGAATCACATCACATCATAGAGATGGTAGGCCATACGTACGCACGAGAAATGATATAATTACTTTAATTACGAAGTGTTATAGAATTGGATTGAATATAAATTATTTAAGAATAAATTTATAATAATCACATATAGTTATTATTTCCATTATTATACCCATCCAAGTAGGGTGGTGGTGAAAAACAGATCACACCACGACGTGGAGATGGTTAGCCGTACATACGGACATGCGGTAATTTCATTTTTCGTAGGATGGATAGAATGTGGAATAAGGTTGTTACATAAACATAATAACATCTAATTATATAGTTTATACTATATTTATTACTTTATAATGTAAACAAAAAATTAAGAGTAAGTATAAGAAGAAATGATTTTGAGATAGTCGGTAAAGGAGATTACCTCTTCTTCAGCTCCCTCCCTCTAGATCTCCTCTTAAAGGCACTAGAGTTGGTATTTTGAGAAGACCAAAACCTCTAGAATGTGACTACGGATGTCTTAAAGGAAAATGAATGAGGTATGGATTAAATTGAAGGATCAAATTGAAGTGAATAAGTGACGGAGGAGGTGCCTTTTATAATTGAGGTGAGAGGCACTTTTGGAATCTATAAAAATATTAAATTATAATAAAATCTATCTCAATACAAATACCACCAAAATGTAATTTATTAGAAGATAAAATTATATAAGGTTTTAATATCATCAAATAGTTAATTTTACACAAGTGTTTCTATCAATGTAAACATTATCATTTCAATTAACCCTTAGTTAATATATTTAAATTTTAAATAAGGTAGAAAATTATTCAATATCAAAATAGTGTAAAATTTACTTATTTTATGTAAATTAGACAATAAATTAATAATTTAGAACATTTTAGACCATATAATAACAATTATATATTTTTAATTTTTTTTATGATTTTTAAATAATTTAATAACACATAATTTTGATAAACAATCAATAGTGTCAATTTTGACACTATTCAATTTATTGATTTTAAAAAATATCAAGATAAGATGTTATCCTCGAATTTTTTTTATTATATCCGTAATGGGTAAAGGTAATATATAAAGTTCTTTTGATATATTAAATATCCCAAATTATATTTATTTTAATATTTTTAATGAAATTAATTTGGTATTTCCATTACTAAATTAATTACTACATCCGTATTGTATGATTATTTAATATACTTATTTGTTGAATAAAAATAAAAATTAAAATATAATAATTAATATAATAATTATATATTTTTGAATAATATTTTTAGTCGAATATATCTTCTGGAAAATACTATATTAATAATGTTATATTAATTAAAACAAGAATGTGGAAACTATAATATCACTTTTAATAAAATATTATAAGTGTCACAATACTTTCCATATGGCTCTAAATGGTCAATAAATAGGACTTTTGATGAATATGGTCGATATATACTCCAACAATAATATTTGGTATAGTTTTTTTTTCTTTTAATGATTATTATCATTTTAATAAAAATTATTTTATTGATTTCTCATAAATTAAATAATTTTTTCATCATTAGTGTATAAGCTATTAAGGCAAATATTTATTTCCTAAAAATTACAAATATATTTCCATGATAAATAAAAACATATTAGATTTAAAATGAGTACTTATAGTCTAATGTATCTTCTATATAACCTTATATTAAAAATGATATAGTTATTAAAATTTGAGTAAGACATATTTAACTTTTCTTTAAATAAAATAAATTAAATGTCTTAATTTCACCCAATTTGCTTCCAAAGGACACCATTTTGACCCAAGGATTATTTAGGTTGAAAAAAACTTGTCCAATGATATCAGGAAAAGTGTTATGGTAATTTTATATTCTTATTTTTACCCGTAATTACTTGATTTACTTTTTTACTGTATTAATAAAAATTACTGAAGTTACTATTCATAATGCCCAAAAATAAAATAATTATATCTACATAATTTGAACATACTGTTTGAAAATATATAATCCATTTTTAAAAATTCAAAAGATATAATTTTCAATAACTAATTTAAAATTAATCCAGTTTTCGAAATGGAAAATGTGTTTTAAAAGTTAAAACAATGCAAAAGATTGAAACATTTTTACATCAAAATTCATGGTAAAATTAATTCCAATGTCCAAAATTATATTAAATGATAAAAATATATTATATTTATAATTTAAAACAATTAAATAATATAATTTATCAACATAAATTATTTCATTGACTAATGTTGGTTTCAATTAAAATTTAATAAATTTTTATTATTCATCAATACTTAAAACTTATCGGAAAAATTATCAAAAATTAAATCAAAGTAAATATTTATATCCTAATTCCAAATGAAGAGTTTATTTTGTTAAACATCATATATAAAAGTTTCAAAATTTAAAATGGGTACGTCATCAAAAGGCGGCAAAACTGCATTTTAAAAAAAATACTTCTTTTATCTGAAAAATTGAATTTTTGATTATATCATCATTAGAAAACATATAATATAGATTTTAAAAATTTTATTGAATATATTACATGTATAATATATTTATAAAATCTGTCAAGTGTGATTTTATTATTTTATAAACTCACTTATTTTCATTAAAATATTTTTCAGAGGAAAGTTATTACTGTTAATACCCGCTATTATAATGAATATGTCATATGGTAACATAATAATATTTAGTTTTTCAATTGAACTAAATCTTGTGTGAAATGAATTCTATCAAAATAACTTGAAATTGTGTGTAACGCAAGCCAAGAATAGTGTTGCGTATATCACAAGTTAAGATGTTGTTGCATATAGTGCAAGCTTATCTTGGTGTAGTGTAGAACACAAGACATCAAAGAAATTAAAAGAATCTATCTCATAAAAATCTCAGGGAGTTACAACAGTAACACAAACACTTGATCTATTGGTGTTCAGATGATCCTGAAGATAGAAACCCCTAACTCTAGCCAATCTACTACTGCTTGAGGATTTAGATCACCATGAAACCTACTGCTGGAACTCAAAGAGTGAACTAATTCTGCATGCATCCTCAACCTACTCTTCTAGGATTATATGCTACTCGACAGTTTGATGTTCTACTACCTGCCCATTGGAAGGAATACGCTTATGAGATGGACCCTGAACTGAGGTCTCATCACTCCTTGGATAATCATCACAATCCGAAACTGGTATCCTAGCCAGCTGTCATCGCGAAGGCATCTCGAAAGTTATCACGATGTACCACAGTTAGATGATTATATATATATATATATATATAAATGGGGATTTAACATAATAAGGAAAATCAAAGACTCAATCCTATATGATGCATGTACCATTTATCCCTCTAACCATTAAATCAGTACGATGA
Source organism: Viscum album (assembly GCA_963277665.1). Taxonomy (NCBI): domain Eukaryota; kingdom Viridiplantae; phylum Streptophyta; class Magnoliopsida; order Santalales; family Viscaceae; genus Viscum; species Viscum album. The sequence continues at coordinate 2,002,372,805 of OY728164.1, read as the reverse complement.
TATGAAAAGTAGGTAGTCAAGGTCCTGGTGAATGGATACGTCAGCTATTCACACCATCACTGGATTTCCTGGCTTGAGAGATCCACTTGAGACACTCTAACACTATTTCCCTAAATTCCAATCAAATCCTCGTAAGGGTAATACTCCAAAAAAAAATCACTCTAATACCAAATCTATAATTAATTGGCCCAAGCTAGAGTTTAATTCGCAACTACCCCAAGCCCGCCTCCATAGGACAGGGGGCGGTGAAAGGTGCCAAAAACATATCCTAAATTGGAGGCCTTTTTTAAGTTCCTATATGCACACACCTGACCATATCAATGAATAAGTGTAGATGAATAATAAGAGAAAGATTCAATAAATAGAGAGTAATCCAAGCATGAATACCCTCTAAGGTGTAAAAGAGTACGACAATGAAAACTAAAAAGTAAAAGGAAAAAATTTAGGCCCATCCATAAATATGTCTCAACATGAAAAGACCGAAAAAGTAAATGTTGATAGATCCCAACTCCTGTTCTCAAAGATGTGACCACCATATGTGGTTTAAAGTACATGGTATCCCTAAGCTCCTATGAATTCATCGCTGACCTATCCTTCATCTGCACAAGAAATGAAACATATAGGAAAAGACCATGTAGGGGTGAGTATATACATACCCAGTTGGATTCCCATAAAAATTAAGGGAGAAAATTAAGAGATACAAAAACGAATATAAATATAGTAGATAGTTCACATGAGGCAAGATATAATGAAAGAGAGAAGCTCAACCCAAACCATGAGAGAGTAACCTCATCCAAATACAAGGGGCTCAACACGGTGTGTAGATGAACTACACATAGAGTATTTTCCACCTATAGCAGGAAAGTAGACTCATCCAACCATGATAATATAAAAATGGAAAACATGTTGCATACCCCATGAGTATTCATATATCATATAAACATAGAAACCAAATCGAAAGGTTTGGATATAGATGTGTATATATATATGATCATTTAATAGAAACACAAACAAGAGAGTAATTAGTTATCTATCTCACAGCTCATCCTAGGAAGAAGAGTTTCCAACAGTTCCAAAAGTCCATCAATGATGCCCAACATATCATGAATCTACTCATAAGTAACTGCATAATTCAAACCCCACATCATCACTATGCTACACAATCGATGGGGTAGAAATTCTAAGTAGAGGACCCATGCACTAGTGTGTCAGGGGTGTTCCACTTTGGTGTGATGAGGACCCATGCCCTATCCAATAGGGGGTTACAATCAATAGGTAGAGGAACCACACCCAAGATGATGGGGGGGGGGGTCCACTCTAGTGTCATAAGGACCTGTACCCTATATAATAGGGGGGTTCCACTCGGTAGGTAGAGGACCTATGCCAAAGCTAATGAGGGGGGGGGGATTCCACTATATAGGTCAAGGATCCATGACCTGGTACAATAGGGGGTTCTAATCTGGTAATCGAGGAACTTCTCCCTATCCAATGGGGGGGGGTACACTCATAATTAGATGTAGAGGAATTGTACCCATGCTGATTGGGGGGGGTTCTGTTTTTGCATGTGCATATTTCCTTTAATTTGATTTCATATGATTTTGTTTGATTACTTTTATTATGTATTTTGATGATATATTAATTTATATTATTTGGATTTTTGTGATTTTTATCACGTTTGAAATATATTATATTTATCTATATTTTATTAGTTAATGAGGAAGTTTAAAAATGCTTATCTATTTCTCAAAAAATTCAATGAAGTTGCTACTATGTTTTTAGAAACTCTACATTTCACTGTTTTAAAACTTTTATGTATTTATTTTACCGAAACTTCTACATTTGTCTGATTTGCATGAAACGTGATTATATGGAAAGATAAAATGTTTTTCTTTATTTCATTAGTTTACATCAAAGTCTAAAAATATCGTTTGAATGGACTTTTAATTACTTGAATTTATGATATGCTGTTTTGAAGTAGCAGTTTTTTCCAGAATTGTTTTGCTTATGTTTCTTAAAGATTTTGGGACCTATTGATGTCAGTTTTAATTTATTCCTTTTTTATTGGAAAGATAATACGTTTTTATACAAATCATTAGTTTTGACCAAAGTCTGAATATACTGTTAAGAGCCCTTAAAAATTCATTGAAGTTTGTCATAACATTCTGTCCAGATTTTTTTTATCAAAAGTAAGGTTCATTTTTTATCTCAAAAGTAAGGTTCATTTTTATCTCAAAAGTAAGGTTCATTTTTATCTCAAAAGTAAGGTTCATTTTTATCTCAAAAGTATGGTTCATTTTTATCTCGAAAGTATGGTTCATTTGTAATCAAAAGTATGGTTCATTTGATATCAAAAGTAAGGTTCATTTGTTATCAAAAGTAATGTTCATTTTTTATCAAAAGTGAGGTTTATTTGTTATCAAAAGTAAGTTTCATTTGTTATCAAAAGTAAGGTTCATTTGTTATCAAAAGTAAAGTTCATTTTTATCAAAAGTAGAGTTCATTTTTATCAAAAATAAGGTTCAATTTTAGCTCAAAAGTATGGTTACTGTTCATACCATACGTTACTGTTCATACCCTACGTTACTGTTCATACCCTACGTTACTGTTCATACCCTACGTTACTGTTCATACCCTACGTTACTTTTCATACCCTACGTTACTGTTCATAACCTATGTTACTGTTCATACCCTACGTTACTATTCATACCCTACGTTACTTTACTTCTTGCTCCGAATTTATTGTTCACTCTGAAGTTACTATTCACTCCGAAGTTACTATTCACTCTGAAGTTACTGTTCACTCCGAAGTTACTGTTCACTCCGAAGTTACTGTTCACTTCGAAGTTACTGTTCATTCCAAAGTTACTGTTCATTCCGTGCAATTTTTTAAAAATTGATTTTCTGCAAATATATGGATTATGTTTTACGATTTTTTTTGTAAAATCCTCTTTAAATATAAGGATCATAATGAAAGAGTTTTTAATGTTTTTGGTGCTATATTTAGAGATAAAATTTAATAACATTCTTCAACGTATTTTACAAATAAATTTGGACGTTTCAAGATTGTTTAAATTTACATGCTTGAATTTAATTCCAGAATCTTCTGCTAGTTTTCAGGAACTGTTTTGACTTCGTCTAAATGATTTTAAATGGATTTAAAATTATGTTTTGAATCATTCAATGATTTTATTATTCTGGATATTTTATTGGAAGACTTATTCAAAATATTTTTAATTCCTTTATTTATTCTACGGGAATAAAGAAGAAACGGTTCTGCTATGTTCAGGGAGATATTTATGGGATCTCTTAACTTAATTAATTTTGAATATCCTAAGGAAGTGGATTTTCTGCACCTGCTAGATATTTTTATTATATATATATATCGTTCTCTCTTGCAGAAAACAATAAACAACACAATACAAAGAGAAGGGGATGTGAACTTTGAATCTGCTGTGCATTTACAACATCCTATGACACTCTGCTTCAACACCTACTCGGTCTCTCAAGCACTGAATTAATTCTTCTTTGACTACAATTTCATTGAAGAGACGTGCTAATCTAAACATCAAGAACTAGTACCCGTGATTTGATTTTTATCTTCTCTTTCATCTGTTTCTGAGTCTGTAACACTACTTCCCATCTCTCACACGCACTCTTATTTTTCTGTTTATGCTTTTGCACACAATAGAATTATTTTTTATTCTTTTTATTCAGGTTGTGACTTCCGGATTCTAAAGTCGGGATCTTAGGGTTGTGAATCCCTATATCTAAAGTCAAGAATGTTTGGGTTGTGACTCCCAGCATCTAAAGTTAGGTTGTAAGGGTTGTGACTCCCCACACAAAAGTCAGTGTTGTGGTTATCCCTCCACTAGAAAAGGATTTTGTAATTGGGTTATGATTCCCCTTTAAAAATCATTTTTAGCACACACGTATCTCTCACCGAGTAGAGAGGTATAAGAGTAGAGTAGGCCCACTTTGGACCAAACTACTATAAAAAACATCTTTGTGTTATTTAATTTTTCCGCTGCTAATTAAATTTAATAATTAACTTTGATAATTAATTTATTTGATTAATTTTTTTAATCTAGTCTATTCACCCCCCCACTAGACCATCTTCCATTACCCTGTCCGACCTAATAGGTTCCACTATAGAATAAGCCTATGGTGATTCTGCTTGATCACTACCATCATCGGGCGTCGCCTTAATAAGCATTATGCTTGGAAAATTTAGTATCATATCTAAAAATCCAAAACTGAGGGAAACATCACGTTCTATGTGAAAAAAATCATGAAAGGTTACTAATGGGACAAAATCTAGGTTCAAATGAAGGAGATACAAAACCTTGAAGTTTCCTCAAAAGAGGCCAAGGGGTACACTATGTGCGAGCGGACCCACATGGTGTGTCGTCCTATTCCACTACATAACCATGTCCTTGGAGGCACATAAATAACAAACCATGTAAGAGTAAATTCTATATAGGTGGACTACATGATGTGTCCTAGATATCTGGGACCAAGTCGTGTCCCTCTATCCGTGTTCATGTACTTCAATACAAGGCCGTGTTCCTGACAGTGTACTGCCACATGAAGTGATGCTCGTGTGATCTATCTCATGACTTTTCCACACAGGGATGAGGTAAATGTCATATAGGATGGATAAATTCTATTCCATATTTACAAACCTCCAAAACCCTAGCCTCCATAGCTAGGGGATACAGGCCATGTGTTCATCGTGGTACACAATGTGTAGTTAGGTTTTTCACAGATTCTCAGATCCAATTCCCACACTTTGATTCAAGTAATTTCGCTATATATCCCCACTTGTTTCCACCAAATTTTTTTGGATCTAGTTGTGGTTCATTTTTTTTGGCTTTCATTTGTGGGAAATCATATTTCGGTGGTCCTAGGTGATTTTATCGCTTGACCCGTACACACTGCACCTTTCGTCAATGATAATTCATACATCAATCATTGAAACAATCTTCAAAAACTTATAAACAACCAAAATCTACTTATGATTTATTGATCCATTCCTTTTTCATGAAACCATTGTGATTCTAGGGGTCCGATCGGGCTTATTACCACCCGACAATGTCGAACCGGGACCTTGGGGTCCATCTGGTGATGAACATGAAGAAAACGAGGGGGAAAAGAACAAGAAAAATTATTTAAACAATATTATCCAATATTTATTAGACAATGATCAATAATGAGGCATAAAATGTTATAAAACTTTGAAGTAATCAAATTAAATTGTCACTCAGGTGTATCTAAAGGCTATAATTGGCGCAAATCAATAGAAGGGATTGATCTGATCAAACAATTTAATCAAAGAGGGAGTAAAACAAAAATTTGTGAGTCCTACCTAGAGATTGGATCATTTTTCATCGAATAAATCATTTATAAATAATCAAAGGATGTTTTTGTGTTTGTTTCATCTTGATCTGCATTGATCTGATGTTATTTCATCATCCGATGTGATCCACCAATGGAAGGAGAGGAAGAGAGTCATTTGTGATTCTAGTATTATGAGGATAACCCTAGGAATTTCACCATGATGATGTATTTTTAGGAAAAATAGTTTTGGTCAAATAAACTAATTAATTAAATTAATCCACTGAACATACCACCAATGGGTTAGATGTCCAAATGATCTGCGCCAATCTATTTTAGGTCATGCCTAGGGTAAACAACACATTCCAGACTTAACTATGGTCTCAGATTTCTTATCCAAGATTCTATCTAACATTTATCCTATTTAATTTTAGAAATGCATGTGTGTAATATAAAACATATTCAATATTTTTATAAAATATATTCCAGGAAAATAATGCCTCAGAATCAAACTCTATCTCAATGGCTATCTTTGAAAATATATATAGAAATATTTAAAATTCTTATAAGGTTAAATCCAGGTCTCTACTGCATAAGGATAAACTTTAATGTTACCTTTTACATAGGATTTTAAAAACACCATTTACCCTTATATAGACTGACTAAACTTTGATTTTTTTATTTCAAAGAGAGGAACATTACATTACAAGATCACGAAGGTCTAAAATGATGGAGCCCCAAAGAGTCTCCTACTACAAAGCTAACATTTACCCTTATATAGATCATCTACATAATTGTAATAATAGGATACCCTTATGTAGAATAGGGGATCTTCATAAGGCTAAATAGAAAATTGATAATTTTTTTTGAAATATTAAATGTTTCTAATGGTTTATAATTTTTTTAAATAATAATAAAATGTATTTTTGGATATTTTCATTTATAAGTATTTTATAAATTAGTTAATTAATTATAAATTGTTTATAATTAATTAAATAAGTGTCTATGAAACACTTTCCCCCCATATTAATAATTAATATTTTAAAAAACCTTTTAATAAATTAAATGCAATGACTTATGATCTAGAATTAATTGGTTTATTTATAAATCATAAGAGGTTATTTATAAAGTGTGTATAAATTACAAAATATATTATATTTATATTATATAAACATGTTTATATAATAGATATTGAATTATAAGATATTTATAATTCTTGAAATATTATATAAATTATATTTAATATAAAATATGAAGGTTTTTATATTTAAATTAATATAAAATGTTTATATTATTTATAAATTATAAATTTTTTATAATTAACATTTATATATGAATATTTCATAAATTTCTCATGATTTAGAAAATAAATAAATTTTTTATTTTTTTTAAATTTCCTTGATATTCATGTTTATTAAATTATTTATGAAATATGAATATTTTTTATAACCATTTATATGATAAATTTCTTATAGGATAGATCCTTTCATAACATTATCGGTTTTATATTATAAAATTTATCTACCTTGACCTTGGTTTGTAATTTTAGTTATGAGCTTGAGAATAATTATTGGTCATAGTTTGTGAATATTAGGTGATAAAGTTTTTTATAAATTGAATTATATCCTGAGTAAATTCTCCCTGAGTATAGGGACTTGGGGTTTGGACCACCTACTTTCTTGGAGGTTTTCCTTGTATTGGAAAGTGAATGGGTTTGGTTATCCATCTCTCTAGGATTACTCATATGGAGTTTGTCAATCTCATATAACTTTATGCCTTACATTAAGCGTTCATGTTTCTTATGAATATGATGCATTTTGATATGTATAAATATTCTTGATTTTTTTGGTGAATAACATAGAATTGTGGGTTATTGAAAGAGTTACACATTAATGTGGCTTGAACACATTAATTTTTTGGTTAGAATAGGGATTTACAAAAATAAATAGTTAGAAGCATTCATACATAAAAATTAATAAATCATGAAATATAATGATTAAATATTATTTAATAATTATGAATTTAATATGAATATGATGTATAATAAATTGATGATACTAAAAAACCCTCAAATAATAAGTTTTAGATTTCATACAAAATGACACTTTTTAATAATTTGATCATTTAACTGGGTTGGTTTTTCCGAAACAAGGTGCCCCTGAATTATCTTGTCGAATAAATGAATGTTATAGAAAACACTAGATTATCCTTTGGTAGGTTTTACCCAATCAGGGTTACCATGTATTTTCTTTTGTTAGTATATTCTTGGCGCTTATTTTAGTTTATAGTTAGCTGGGAAACCCTTGGGAAGGAAACTAGAGGAATATATTTGAGTTTATCCATATGATGGACTTGGGTAAAGAGTTATCAACTCAACTAACCAAGAGTTAAAACTATTTTGATTGGTATGATCCCTTATCTAAATAATTTAGTGATAATATAAAATCCCTAAAAGACCAATTACTTAGTGAAATATGGATCTCTGATCCCTAAATAGATATGATATATGAGGTTATCTTTTTTAGCGGGAGCACTTTCTTTTAAAGCCCCTAACGACAAGATATAATACAAGATACTCACTTAATGATATGCATTTGTTTTATATTATGTCATACTTAACAATAATAACATTGATATCATTAATAGGTGTAAAATATAAAGCATTCAAAGATTGGTATCTAGGATTGAGAAGTGTTCTCAAGGAGAAACATTTTGTGTACAAAAATGTGAATGTTATAGAAATCAATTCCTCTAACTATGAATCATGGGTATTTGATTCTAGATGTGCAACACACATTTGGTATGATAATCACAGACTCAGATATATGAGAGAATTGATGAAGGGTGAAGTATATATTCATGTAGGCAATGGAGAAAAAGTTGCTACATTAGAGGTTGACACTTATGATCTGATTTTACGAAGTGGACTGATCCCAAAATTAAAAAACTCTTATTATGTTCTTTCCATAAATAGGAATTTTATTTATTTATCTCATTTAGAATAGATATTATTTTAATTTTTTATTAAGAATAATAGTTATTCAATATATTAGAATTCAATGCTTTATAGAATTGGGAATATAATGAATGGTTTATATATTCTTGATATGGATAATCCTATTTATAAAATTTAGAATAAGAAGGTCTGGGTTGATTCTACTCCTAAATACCTTTGACATTGTCACATTGAACATATAAATGAGAAAAAAAATTTAAAGACTCTATATATATGTAATTTTGGACTTATATAATTATTAATCTTTTGATATATAACTTTTTTTATTGAAAAAATGACAGTCAACTATTGGAAGAAATGGTGAGAGGGCTAGTGGACTATTATATCTCATACATTGTGATGTTTGTGGACCAATGAGTGTTCAACCAATTTGTGGTTTTAAGTAATTCATTACTTTTAATGATTATTTTAGTCAGTATGGGTATGTGTTTTTAATGAAACAAAAATTTGAATGTTTTGAAAATTTCAATGATTTTTAGAACGAAGTACAGAATCAAATAGGAAAAAGTATTAAAGTCCTCTGATCATATCGAGGTAGTTAATACTTAATCCATGAATTAATAGTTTATCTAATAGGTCATGGAATTGTTTCATAACTCACTCATCCCGAAACATAACAATGTAATAGTGAATCTGAAATGAGAAATCATACCTTGTTATACATGGTTCAATTGATGATGAGTTTACGCGACCTTCCTATCTCATTTTGGGGTTATGCTATGGAGATAACTCTATTACTAATAAACTGTGTTCTATATAAATAAGTCATAAAGAAAAAATATGAGATAGATATTGTAAAACATAATGTTATATCTTTTATGAGGATTTGGGATTTTGAAGCATTTGTATGATAATTGGATTTAGAAGAACTTGACCAAAAATTTGACAAATGATTATTTGTTAGTTATCTAAAGGAAATAAGGGGATATTCTTTATATAATACTAATGATCCCAAAGTGTTTTTGAAATGATTCACTATATTAATTAAGAAGGAATACACTAATCGATGTGTCTGTTGGAGGAAATTTGAACTTAGATAAGTTCAAGACCAATAAATAGAACGTGTTCCTCATATAGAGGTTGAGCTAGTTCTATAAATAATTGTAGAAGAAGAACTGAATCAAGTAACAAAAGAACCTCAAAGTTCTGGTAGAATTTATTAAAAACCCAAGATATATTGATTTCTAATGGATAATGGTGATAAATTAATATTCATATAATTTGAACGTACTTATTATAGAGATTTCATTAAGAGTTCTGATTATGATAAATAGTTAAAATCCATGTAATCTGAGATGGAATCCATGTAAACTTATCAAGTTTAAAACTTTATGGATGAACCTGAAGGGGATATACCCATTGGATGAAATTGTGGTTTTCATAATAAAACTAACATGAATAATAGAGTGTCTACCTATAAATAATTATTGGTCGAAAAGGGTTACAAAGAAGTTCATGGTATTAATTATGAAGATAATTTTTCACCTATTGTGATGATAAATTCCATTTGAATTTTACTATAAATAACATCTCATTATGATTATAAGATATATAAAATGGATGTCAAAACCATTTTACTTAATGTTAATTTAGTCGAGGAAGTGTGTATGATAAAACCTAATGGTTTTGAAGTTCCAAATGAGAATGATGAGGTTTGTAAATTTCAATAGTCTATTTATTAATTAAAGAAATCTTCTCATAGTTGGAATATCCAGTTTGATAATGTAATCAATGAGTTTATTTTCATCAAGAACATGGAAAATTCCTTTGTATACTTTCTTAGTGGGAATATAGTAATATTTATAATAATGTATGTATATGAAATATCTCTTATTGGAAATGACAACCTGAAACTTCACTCTATGAAGATATAGCAGGGTAAATGTTACTCAATGAGAGACATGGGTGAAGCATCTTATGTACTCAGTATAAGGATATATAAATATAAATCTAAGAGGTTTCTTGGAATGAGTTGAAACATATACACCGGTAAATTTTTAAAGAAGTTTAATATAGAGAACTCCAAGAAGGGATATTTACTGGTGTTTCATGGAATGATTATTAAGAAGATTCAAGATCCTTATAAAGAGTTAGAATGGATGGATATGATTCCTTATGCATCCTCCATAAGATCTATCATGTATTCTATGTTATGTACTTGACCTGATGTCTCATATGATTTAATAATAACAAGTATATACCAATCCAATCCTGGCGAGAATCATTATATTTCAATAAACAACACCCTTAAGTAATTGAGAAAGACTAAGGATATGTTATTGGTATTTAGAGGATAGGATGAAATCTGGTTAAAGGTTTACACAAATGCTAGCTTACAATCCAAAAAAGATGATATGGAATATCAATATGGATTCATGTTTTTCCTAAATGGTGGAGAAATTAGTTTTAATAGTTCCAAACATACCACCATAGTGGAATAGACAATAGAAGAAGAATACATCACTACATCAAATTTTGTGAAGGAAGCTATTTGGATCAAGAAGTTCATTTCTAAACATGGAGTGGTTCCTAGCATCAAGAGATAAATTGAGCTATGTTTTGAAAATAATTGCATTGTTTTGTCAGAATAAAGATCCCTGGTCTCATCAAAGGGGTAAAAACATCCTTTAAAAATTCCATATCATACAAGAGATCATCTATATGGGTGATGTTAAGATTAGTTTGGTGGATACACAAGAGAATGCATAATATCCATTGATGAAACCATTATCACAAGAAAACATGGGGTCCATGTAGAATTTATGGGTGATAAAAACATGAGAGATTGATTGTAATGATTATAAATGTTTCATGTTATTATAATAATGGAAATATCCAATTATCATTCATTAATGTGTGATATAATTTTATTTTACATGAACAGTTGAATAATAATATCCCCTCATTGTACGACCTTGAGTTTTCCTAATCGATGATCATTACTGGTTATTATGGGTTGTAATGATATAATAAGGTTAACATGAATAAAATCTTGTATTAATTATAAATAGTTTTATATGAGATACAAATAATATATTCATAAGGAAATAAGTAGATACTTATTACTTGGATTGATCCTCTAAAATATATCTCATGGAATGTTATATAGTCATCGATATACTTAGGGTTGTATGGTTATTATTAATACTTTTACTTGATGATGGTAAAATAAATATCATGAGAAACTTCATACATTGATACCCTACTTATGAAAGTTTACATGTTTACTTAGCTAATATGGGGGTATTTGGGTATGTTTCTAATCATGTCATCAGTTGAAGAACAATAAAGATGAGATTTCTCCACTTTCCTGATAAGTTAAAGACATATAACCCTTGATTGAATTATATTGAGGAGATTCAAGGATATTCTTAGTTGTTTCACATATTATGTGTTCAATTACATGGATAAGTGACATGTTATTTACTTTCCATATAGATTAATAACATGTGATGCCTTCATCAACTTGTCCAGTCTTTTTTGGAGAATCAAGAAATGATGATAGGATAATACTAGATTTATATATTCTCTGTATATTGGTCATTAGTTTTCATTGAAAAAGGTATTATATAGGTATACATACAGTTTATATGATACATATTATGGTGTTCATGTTCATAAAATGATATGATTATGTTTGATTGAGATCACCCCATACCCCTTAGTAGATTGAGTAGCACCAATGATTTTCTAGAGGCTAATATTTTATTGCATCTATAAAATTAGTATTTCATAGTTGTTTTCAATGATATTATTTCCCAGAGGGTCACACAATTAGGCCCTTGGATATGGATAAAAATTTGGACAAAATGTTTGTTCAAAATAAAAAGAGTTTGATAAAAAAGTATATCCAAAAGAGTTTGGATGGATTCACAAGGATTTATGAAGTTTTTCATAAAGTCATTATGAGTTTTTAGTGAAAGTGGGAGATTTTGGGATGTGAAATAAAATATACATGCATGAAATGCATGTAAACATGCATATAATGCATGATATATATATATATATATAATATTATATATATGTGTACATTTAATACATGCCTGTGATGCGTGTATTTTTCATGCATGAGATGCATAAATATAATATATATATATATATATTATTTATCCTGAATTATTTATTCATCAGTTACAATCCATTATGAATGGATCACAGGCATTGAATTAATTCTTTGAAAAACGTTCACGGAATTATACCCAATAGTCAGAAACACATATGATGTGTTATGAAGTATGAGCCTTGAGATTTGAATATATATGTGGTTGAGATCCTCTCCTACTAGCTTTTAAATGTGTGTGAGCCTCTACTAAACTCTACTCCTTTTAATACTCCATTTATCTCATTTGAGAAGGTGCTAGAAACCCTTCAACATTTAGGTATCCTCATGATATGATTGTGGATCTAAGTGGCTAGTGTATCACCTTAGAGGTAGGGTTAATTAGTTCACTACTCTTCATGATCTACCTCAAGAACAGTCCATCAAAGGATGAATAAGTAAGCTACTATAAATCATGTTTTCTAGTTACTCTGTTTTTTGATTACATTAGAACGTTGATTTCATGAAGATAAGTTTCCTGTGTTTTGGGTTGTATTTTGATGAAAATGGTTATTAGATGATAAAAAAACCCATTATTGATAACTATAACATAAATATAGCATAAATATAATGAAAATATAATGTTATATAAAATTTATATAACATAAATATAATATTATATAACTTTATATAATGTAAATACAGTGTTTTACTTATGAAAATATAAAGTTATATATCATAAAAAATGAAAATATAACATTATTTAATTTAAACATAAATTATATAATGTAAACACAATTTTATAATTATATTAAATTTATATTATATATTATAAACATAACATTATATAATGTGAATATTACATAAATATAATGTTATATAATGTAAATATTGAATAAATATAATATGAATATATCATAAATATAATGTTACATAACATGAATATAACATATACATAAGGAAAATATAATTTTAATATAAAATTATATAATGTAAATATAACATTATTATAACATAAATATAACATAAGTGTAAAATAAATATACTATAAATATGATGTATATACTATAACTATAACATAAAAATAACATAAAAATAACATTATATAATATTATATGTATGTTATATATGTAATATTTACATTATACATACGTTATATTTATATTATATTTCTTATATATATGTATTATATTTTCATTATATGACACAAAAAAATGTTATATTTTTGTTATATAATGTTATACTCACGTCAATATAATGTTATATAACATAAATATAACATTATATAACATTAAGTAGTGTCATATAATAAAAATATAACATAAATATAACATAAATATAATGTAAATATAATGTAAATATAATGTTATATAACATAAGTATAACCTAAATATGATGTATATAACATAAATATAAATGTATTATAATATTATATAACATTTTTTTATTTTATATACATAATATTTATGTTATATTGATGCTATATTTACATTATAATAATGTTATAGTTTGGTAGGTGGAGGCTGGGTGAGCTCGGGAGCTCAGTCGATGCTGGAATGCCCTAGGTGGTGATGGGCTTCACACTGGCCCCTCCCCCCTAGTGGGGGAGGGTCCTTATCCACCTCTTTCTGATGATCGACCACCATTTTTCCCCTTTTCTAACCCTGAGTTTTTACCTCCATTTCCGCCTATTTCTCTAAACCCTAAGGTTCTTGAATATTTCAAGGGAACCCTGAAACGATCTATTTCAACTTCTAAATTCATATAAACTTTATCACTACTGAATGTAACTTTAATTTCATGCTTAAAAGGCCATAATAAATCTGTGGATTTCTATGATCAGCAGGTCTTTGAATCTTGGGGTCTACAGGAGCGAGAAAAAATAGGGTTACTGGATTCCAAAAACATCATGATCTTGTTTTCATTTGAGGACGATCTGATTATTGATTGGTCGAGCGTGCCTCGTACCTGTGTTGGAGATCAGATCCTGATATTCAAGTGGTCATATTATTTTCACATGAAGTGGGATTCTTCCAAAATGGCGGTATGGGTAAGGTTTCCAGAACTCCCCCTTCTCTTTCAAAAACCTTTGATTCTTCATATTCTGGGTAATCTGGTAGGACATTACCTGTTTTCAGACAGTAGGACCAAGGAGGTATGCCACCTGATTTCTCTGAGAATTTTTGTTGAATTTGATGTTGCTAATCCTCCTATTGAGTCATTTTTAATTTCTATGGGTGAGGAGTTCCAATATAGACAAGTTTTTGTGTTTTAGTCATGGTATCAAATCTGTTAGTCTTTTTCAAGATTGGGCCATAATATGAAGGTTTGTAGGCACAAGGGGTTGGTACAGGTGACTTAGTATGTAGTTGAGCCTCATGTTGGAAAGTTATTGGATGTGGATTAAAATATGTTAGTTGAGGTTTGTGATGGTTTGGTTCAAAATGATGGTAAGGATTCTAGGAAACAAGCAATGGTACATCAGGATAATCTGAAGGCCTCTAATGTTTTCAACAGATTGAAACAGGTCTTGGTTGGTCCTTCTACTCGAAATGCACAAAACACTAATGACAGTTCCAGAGTGTATGATGGATTTGTAAATAATGATACTGCTCAGAGAAAAATCCTAATGTATGTAAGTAATTATGTAGTGGTACATGTGGCAGATGGTGAGTGGTTTTATACCGCTACTTCTCCTACTGGGGTTTTATGTTTGATCAATGATTCCGTGTTCAAGGGAATATAGGGGAATATCCTGAACGTATCTAATCAATCCATGGTTGGAAAGTCATAGGGTTATAACCTAATGACCCGAACTTCAATTCAATTGAGGAAAAACTTTGAAGGACTTATAGAGGAAGGTTTGATCATTGAAAAAACAAATTTGGTTATAGATGGGGTCTGTGTGAATGAGTCCAATGAAGATGGTCCCAATCTTTCTAAAGGTGAATATTCAATCCCAAGGTGTAACAAGAGGAGGAAGGATATGAAGAATTTTTCCTTTTTACCACTTCCATTAGAGACTTAATCGTAGAAAAATACAAACTCCCAGAAGATAGATAGCAAGGCCGTGTGCTAGTGGAAATTAGGTGGTGTGTGAGAACAATCCTTGGACTTAATATTGAGTTTGGATGAAGAAGTGGTTGATCAGGTTCTATTACTCAATGCTACTAAAGAGAAAGAAACTAAAATGATGCGGAGGTCACTAAGGGTGGATCTCAATGAGGATAAATACACCTGGATTTACAAGCAGAACCTGATTCTTGTTAGGGGATCCAGTAATGGGAAGATCACCCTTGAGAAGTAGATCTGGTCCTGGGACAAGCTAGACTTTGAGTTTAAAGATCTAATAATAGACGAACCAAACACTTAGGTAACTACTATATCTTGAAACTATTTATGGAAATTGATTCTAGTAGACTTAAATTTCACTTCAATGGATATGTTATCTATTTTTATGGTTAAATGCTTGATTTATCACTTTTTATTTAAAAATGTTTGAAATAATAAAAATTTAATTTTCAGTCAGTCAGTCAATATATTTATGTTATATACTGTTATATTTACAATATAATTTCCTTGTGTATATTTTTTATTCAAGCTATACAATGTTATATTCATGGTGTATTCAAATTATATTTAGGTTATATTTACATAATATTCACATTATATAATGTTATTTTTATATTATATAACATAATTTTAACATAATTAAAATTTTGTTTTTACATTATATAACATCATTTTTATGTTAAATAATATTAAATTTATGTTATATAACTTTATATTTTTATAAATATAATATAATATTTATGTTATATAAAGTTATATAATATTATATTTATGTTATATAAACTTTGTATAACATTATGTTTATAATATATTAATGTTATATTCATATTATTGTTAAATTATATAATGTCATAGTAACTGAAGTGCATTGTGTTGCATTTGTTGTCAATGAGGCATGAAGTTGTCTTGGAATGAATGGAAGTCAAGGAATGTCAAGATGTGAATGCCAAAGGTTGTGATGGTGTTGGTGAGGAATGGAGAATGACCATAGTACTAAGATGCATGTCACTTAGGAGATTCACTAAGTGACATAGGAGATGATGGTTTGAAACATTCTCTAAGTAAATCTGACGATTGTTGAGCTGATCATTAAGTTCCAAGAACTTGTATCAACTGGATACAAAGTCACAACACTTTTAGAAGACCATGCATTGTCTTCACAATGCATGAGGAGATGAAGAGAGCCATCCACAACTTCTAAGTGGATGAAGTGAATTTGAAGAAGTTCCAATTTGATCTCTGATTAGATCAACAAAGATAATTGAAGAAATTATTTGATTCAGGAGTTCGGTTGATGAAGATCCTTGAGAATTCTCTCCTAAGTAGAAAATCAATGAGACGATGAAGAAGAATTATAGGAGTTGTTTCTAATCAAGAAGAATAATGTTCGAATTCTCAAGAAGAAGATGAAGGAGAAGAATGGATTGAAGGGCATGTGGCTTGGCATATTACATTTGGTTAACATTGTTTTTATACAAAGTCCTAGCTATTACGTAAGCAAAAAAAATATGCCAACCTCAAGGGCCAGCCTTAAGGGTTCAACCCAAGGCACATGTGGGAACCAGTCACCACGCCCAAGGGGATCCCATGGGGCCAGCCCAAGAGAGGCCGGGGCCGTGTATAAGCCCCGAGGCCACGCGGTGATGAAGCCCGCGCAGCGTGGGCGCAGGAGCGCGCCCGAGAGGTGCATAGTGGGCGCCAGGAGCGCGCCCACAGGAGCAGAGAGTGGGCGCAAGAGCGCGCCCGCAGGGAGAACACGGTGCGGGGCGGCACCGTGGAGGGAGAAGTGCAACTGGGAGTTGAGCGGCAGCGGCATATTGATAAGCCGTGTGAAAACCGCGCCCCATTTCGATGTGGGACGCGGAATTTTCACCCGAGAGCGATCCTGGCCGCACGATCAATCGCGCGCCAGATCTCGGCCGCCCATCTAATCCGCCGCGGCCCATCCTGATCGCGACCGTCCAAATCATCGATCCGACGGCCGTGGATCGTCTTCCACCTCGAGCTCAAGTCGAAGCCTCCCGCGAGCCGCCGCATGAACCAGAGCCTCCCGAACGACTATTTCGAGCTCCCGACCACCTTTGAAGGAGCCGAAGGCACCCTCGTGCTCGTCTGGACAAACCGAACCCATCCATGCACAAAAAGAGACTTGCATGCAACAAATGAGGAATTTCGGTCGAGGCCGAGGCAAGCAAAGCTGCCGAAGGCCGTGGGGTGTTTATGCGTGCATGTTATGGATCAGAAGAAGGCCGTGCATGCGTTATAAGTCGCATGCACGTAGAGGAAATTAAAGAGGAAGATCCCGCGTGAAACAGAGGAAAGAAAATAAAGATTTGGAAAGTTTTTAAAGATCCGAAGATCTCGGGATTTTGAGATTTATCACGCGGATTGAACCGCCTCTCCTCTGCCTATATAAATGAGGCCGAGCCCTCGAGAATGTTTTCTGATCCTTTTTTGAAGATTCGGAGTTCCGTGAGTGCACCTCTGCCTCGCGAAGACAAAGCCCCGCGCACACTTGCGCGGTGAGGTTCCTTGTGCGCACTCTGCGCGGCAGGAAGAAGGTTGGGCCGCGCATCACTTGTGCACCCCCTCTCTGTTCGTGGACTTGCGTGGCAGGAGGTTACATTGCGCGGCTACCCCTTGCACCTTGGCACTTGCGCGACCTGCCTTGTACCCGAGGACTTGCGCGCCTTGCCACTGCACCCTTGTGCGGCTGTTGAAGAAGAGGAGGCCGTGGCTCATCAAGCACTTGCGCGCCTCCTTTGAAGGCAGTAAGGATTCAGGTGGTTTATGTGCCAAGGCAAGAAGGCCCTTCGGCTTGTGAGTCCTAAACAAGAACAAAGAAGGCCACAACCAAGTGTGTGCAAAACTAGAAGAGGAAAGAGGCTTTGCCTCTAGTGTGTGCAAAGTAAAAGTTGAAGGCCGAGAGGAAGTGTGTGCAAAAGTAAAATACAAGTGGAGGCCGTAGCCTTGTGTGTGTGCAAGAAGAGAAGGAAGGCCGTGGCTGTGTGTGTGCATAAGGAGGAAGACCACACTATTTGTGTGTGTGCAATGAAAGTGAAGGCCGTGGCACTTTGTGCCTTTGTGTGCAAAAAGAACAAGAAGAGGCCGTAGCCCTTGGAGGTTGTGCACACTTGAAGATTAAAAGAGAAAAACAAAGTGTGTGTGCAAAGTGGAAGAGTACAAGAAGGGAAGTAGGCCATTGGCATTTGTGTGTGCAAAAGATCTAAAAGGCCGAACCTATGTGTATGCTCTAAGTGGAGTGAACACACATTAAAGAAGGAAGAAGTTGACCCACACTAAAGTATAACACACTTTTAGTGTGTGAACAATTTGAATATAGTGTGTGAAGATTGTGGAGAAGGTGTGTGCTATAATTGATTACACCCTTTGTGGGTCTACTGCACCAAGAGGAATAAAAGGAGAGTGCATGCATGCATGCATGCACGTGCACACGTGAACAGTGCTAAATCAGTGGTGTGCATTTGAGGAGTCCAAGACCAGAAGATCTTGAAGAATCAGAGATGCCATGCACTCAGTGCATGAAGTTGAATTGATGTGAGACTGAGCCAGACTAAAGTGAAAGATATTGTTTGTCTGAGTTTGCAGTATTCGAGAAGCTCTGATCAACCACAAGTGATCAGAAGAGAAGAGCAAGGCCAGCAGTCTTTATCCCAGACTGCTGAAGATACTTGAAGAGCTGAACAAGAAGAAGAGCTACTCGTGTGACTCGAGCAGCCAGGAGAAGACCCCTGTGAGACTCAGGGTGGAGGAAGTCTCCAGTGGGATTCTGGAGCAGGCCAGTGGGACTCTGGTAACACTGTGGGACGCAGTATAAAGACCCTCCTGTGGGACTCAGGAGAGATACAGTGGGACTCTGTATCGACCATTGTAATTCTAACAAGTTATAATGGGAGAATCCATGCTGAGAGAGCATGGCAAGGATGTAGGCCTTTGGTGCCGAACCTTGTAAATCCTTGTGTCTTGTGCCTTTTCATTACTGCATTATCCGGGAAAGGTTGAGAGATACAAGAAGAGTGGATCGAGGCTTTAACCAGCTATAGAGTTTTAATTGATAAGGAATCAATTAGTAAAAAGTTTTAAGGGATCACTGATTCACCCCCTCCCCCTCTCAGTGATTCACACTGATCTGGACACTTCAATTGGTATCAGAGGGAGGTTACCTCTAAAAGATCCAAGAGAGTCTTGATGGAGTGCAGATTTGAGGAAATGAAAGAACAGCCTCAAATGGAGATATCTGCCAAGACTCTGAAAAACAGAATGAAGAAACAGGCAAAGAAGATGAAGAAGAAGGTTGTTGCAATCAGAGAAACTCCTTCTATGGAAAGAAATGTGAAAGTCACATCAGATGATAATTCCTTTTATCATTCTTCTGATGAAGCCTTTCCTAGCTGTGATGAAGATGGAAGAAACAATGATCTTCTAAATGCAATCAAATATCTTCAGAAGACAGTCCCCAAGGAAGTGGCAATGTGTATAGCTACAGGCATCCTTGATCTTCAAGAAGAAAAATCACAGTTAGAAGAAGAAGCCAATACAATGGAAGATCAATTGGCAAAAAGGGTTGGCATAACCAACACTCTCAGAAAGCTCGTAAATTCCAAAGATGAAACAGTATCTCTTTGCAATGAAAGATATGAAGACACGACTGAAGAATTTCAAAGAAGCCTTTCTGAGAATGAATTCTTTAAAGTAATGGTCAAAGAAGTTTTCCATGCACTGGAAAAGAGGCACAAAGTGTCAATGGTTGTCAGAGATGCTCAACTAGAAGACAAAGTCAAAAGGGTGAAGGAGCTTTACAACTCATTGCTTGAAATGAAGCAGGTGCATGAGGACCAGATAAAACAGCTGGAAGAGAAATGGGAAGGAAGGCTAAGAACGGTTGAGGATGAGAAGAACTCCCTCAACATGAAGTGTTTAGAACTAGAGGTGATATTGAAAAATCTGCAATCACCCAAAGCTGAAGCCTCCCAGTCAGCTGAAAGGAAAAATGTTTCTACTCAAGTATGCATTGAGCAGGATGATTCTAAAAGAAAGACATCCTCTAATAAAAAGGCAACAACTTCTAAAAAGAAGGTACCATCCATACCATCTTGTACTGATGCTTCTAATTGTGTTTCCACAAAAAGTTCAGGATGGAAGGATAATTCTAAACAAATATGGATGAAGACAGTAAAGAAGCAGAGCTCTCCTGAAACAGCACAACAGGTCAAGAAAAGTACCCTACAATCAGAAGGACTGAAGAGGTCAAGATTCGTGGGACAATGCTGGTGTTGTAACAAGTATGGGCATTGTGCAAAGGATTGTTGGTACAATCCACTGAATGCCAAAGCACAGAGGAAGCCCATGCCAAGGGGGAGCAAGCCAGAAGGAAATAAGCAACATCCACAGGTCCAGAGACATCTGTTTACTGCAAATAGATTTGGATTACTTGACAACATCTGGGATGATTGCAAAAGTGGTCAAAAAGATACATGTCAATCTCCAACTGTATCCAAAGCTGGAAAGAAGAAAAGATCACAGAACCTGGCTCAGAAAGAATCCTTGGGAAGCAAGCAGAAGAAAGCTGAAGATGCTCCTAAGAAGATTATGAAAAAGGAAGAGAAGACCTTGGAGTCTAAATCCAAGAAGGGTGATGCATCCAGAAGGACCACCAAGAAATGCTTCTACTGTGGGAAGAAAGGACATATCATGGATCTTTGTAAAGAAGCCATGAAAATAAATAGAAGCCAACTGAACTCAAACAGACAATCAATCCAAAAGAAGCAGAAGGGATTGATTGAAAACAAGTTGCCTAAGAGAGGTATCTTGACAACATCAAAGGAACCATGTGGAATATCCAGAACTGAGGCCACACTTCCAAATGATTTACTAGTCATATGGCCAAATCAGTTGCAACTTGCCAAAGATCTGCAAAGAGCTGAAGATGAAGTTCTGACAATTGCTAAGGCAAAAGGGAAGAAAAATATTTCACATGAAGATGTATTGAGATCCACACCAACACAAACATCATTGAAGATCAAATGTGCAAGTGTGAAGAATGGTGAAAATGGGACATCTCGGTTGAGAGAATCTTCTCAACCTTGTTGTTCACATTGATGAACCAAGGAGGTTCCATCTTATTCCCTTATACACTTGTATTTACATGTGCTAACATTGCAGGGAATTGAAGATGATGATCATTCTCAGCTGGAGGATGGTTTGGACAGAATGGAGTGCACCCCTTGAGGGGGAGCCAATCTGAAGAAGATGATGTTCTGAAATTAATATCATCTTGAGAAAGTAGATGAAAGGGGGAGCTTTATCTTTGCACCTGAACTTTCTAATGAGTTTTGTGAAGTTGTGCAGGATTTAGCAAATTTATTGTTATATCTGAAAAATTTCAAACCCCTAAGCATGATCTCACATGTGTAGAGAATTATGGACAGCTTTGAATTCCTTGGTCATATCACTCTTGTTTTCTACACCGGGTTAGCCCAAGTAGACTTAGAGTTGATCTACTAAAGGTTCTTTGCTAAAGAAGAACATGTGACATCATCCCTCTCTCAGTGTTTTTCAAGAAAATGCTTTTATAAGGGAGGAAGAGATTTTTGAAAGAGAACCACACCACACCTTTGCATTTGATTGCCAATAAGGGGGAGAAATATTGGCACACATATTGACCCATTCATATGTGCTGAAGGAGTGTATTGACAAAAAATACAAAGGGGGAGATTGAAGTGCATTGTGTTGCATTTGTTGTCAATGAGGCATGAAGTTGTCTTGGAATGAATGGAAGTCAAGGAATGTCAAGATGTGAATGCCAAAGGTTGTGATGGTGTTGGTGAGGAATGGAGAATGACCATAGTACTAAGATGCATGTCACTTAGGAGATTCACTAAGTGACATAGGAG
The DNA here is from genome assembly GCA_963277665.1 of Viscum album. Lineage (NCBI taxonomy): Eukaryota > Viridiplantae > Streptophyta > Magnoliopsida > Santalales > Viscaceae > Viscum > Viscum album. The sequence goes on along the minus strand of OY728164.1, from coordinate 2,002,350,430 downwards.
ATGATGGTTTGAAACATTCTCTAAGTAAATCTGACGATTGTTGAGCTGATCATTAAGTTCCAAGAACTTGTATCAACTGGATACAAAGTCACAACACTTTTAGAAGACCATGCATTGTCTTCACAATGCATGAGGAGATGAAGAGAGCCATCCACAACTTCTAAGTGGATGAAGTGAATTTGAAGAAGTTACAATTTGATCTCTGATTAGATCAACAAAGAGAATTGAAGAAATTATTTGATTCAGGAGTTCAGTTGATGAAGATCCTTGATAATTCTCTCCTAAGTAGAAAATCAATGAGACGATGAAGAAGAATTATAGGAGTTGTTTCTAATCAAGAAGAATAATGTTCAAATTCTCAAGAAGAAGATGAAGGAGAAGAATGGATTGAAGGGCATGTGTCTTGGCATATTACATTTGGTTAACATTGTTTTTATACAAAGTCCTAGCTATTACTTAAGCAAAAAAAATATGCCAACCTCAAGGGCCAGCCTTAAGGGTTCAACCCAAGGCACATGTGGGAACCAGTCACCACGCCCAAGGGGATCCCATGGGGCCAGCCCAAGAGAGGCCGGGGCCGTGTATAAGCCCCGAGGCCACGCGGTGATGAAGCCCGCACAGCGTGGGCGCAGGAGCGCTCCCGAGAGGTGCATAGTGGGCGCCAGGAGCGCGCCCGCAGAAGCAGAGAGTGGGCGCAAGAGCGCGCCCGCAGGGAGAACACGGTGCGGGGCGGCACCGTGGAGGGAGAAGTGCAACTGGGAGTTGAGCGGCAGCGGCATATTGATAAGCCGTGTGAAAACCGCGCCCCGTTTCGATGTGAGACGCGGAATTTTCACCCGGGAGCGATCCTGGCCGCACGATCAATCGCGCGCCAGATCTCGGCCGCCCATCTAATCCGCCGCGGCCCATCCTGATCGCGACCGTCCAAATCATCAATCCGACGGCCGTGGCTCGTCTTCCACCTCGAGCTCGAGTCGAAGCCTCCTGCGAGCCGCCGCATGAACCAGAGCCTCCCGAACGACTATTTCGAGCTCCCGACCACCTTTGAAGGAGCCGAAGGCACCCTCGTGCTCGTCTGGATAAACCGAACCCATCCATGCACAAAAAGAGACTTGCATGCAACAAATGAGGAATTTCGGTCGAGGCCGAGGCAAGCAAAGCTGCCGAAGGCCGTGGGGTGTTTATGCGTGCATGTTATGGATCAGAAGAAGGCCGTGCATACGTTCTAAGTCACATGCACGTAGAGGAAATTAAAGAGGAAGATCCCGCGTGAAACAGAGGAAAGAAAATAAAGATTTGGAAAGTTTTTAAAGATCCGAAGATCTCGGGATTTTGAGATTTATCACGCGGATTGAACTGCCTCTCCTCTGCCTATATAAATGAGGCCGAGCCCTCGAGAATGTTTGCTGATCCTTTGTTGAAGATTCGGAGTTCTGTGAGTGCACCTCTGCCTCGCGAAGACAAAGCCCCGCGCACACTTGCGCGGTGAGGTTCCTTGTGCGCACTCTGTGCGGCAGGAAGAAGGTTGGGCCGCGCATCACTTGTGCACCCCCTCTCTGTTCGTGGACTTGCGTGGCAGGAGGTTACATTGCGCGGCTACCCCTTGCACCTTGGCACTTGCGCGACCTGCCTTGTACCCGAGGACTTGCGCGCCTTGCCACTGCACCCTTGTGCGGCTGTTGAAGAAGAAGAGGCCGTGGCTCATCAAGCACTTGCGCGCCTCCTTTGAAGGCAGTAAGGATTCGTGTGGTTTATGTGCCAAGGCAAGAAGGCCCTTCGGCTTGTGAGTGCTAAACAAGAACAAAGAAGGCCACAACCAAGTGTGTGCAAAACTAGAAGAGGAAAGAGGCTTTGCCTCTTGTGTGTGCAAAGTAAAAGTTGAAGGCTGAGAGGAAGTGTGTGCAAAAGTAAAATACAAGTGGAGGCCGTAGCCTTGTGTGTGTGCAAGAAGAGAAGGAAGGCCGTGGCTGTGTGTGTGCATAAGGAGGAAGACCACACTATTTGTGTGTGTGCAATGAAAGTGAAGGCCGTGGCACTTTGTGCCTTTGTGTGCAAAAAGAACAAGAAGAGGCCGTAGCCCTTGGAGGTTGTGCACACTTGAAGATTAAAAGAGAAAAAAAAAGTGTGTGTGCAAAGTGGAAGAGTACAAGAAGGGAAGTAGGCCATTGGCATTTGTGTGTGCAAAAGATCAAAAAGGCCGAACCTATGTTTATGCTCTAAGTGGAGTGAACACACATTAAAGAAGGAAGAAGTTGACCCACACTAAAGTATAACACACTTTTAGTGTGTGAACAATTTGAATATAGTGTGTGAAGATTGTGCAGAAGGTGTGTGCTATAATTGATTACACCCTTTGTGGGTCTACTGCACCAAGAGGAAGAAAAGGAGAGTGCATGCATGCATGCATGCACGTGCACACGTGAACAGTGCTAAATCAGTGGTGTGCATTTGAGGAGTCCAAGACCAGAAGATCTTGAAGAATCAGAGATGCCATGCACTCAGTGCATGAAGTTGAATTGATGTGAGACTGAGCCAGACTAAAGTGAAAGATATTGTTTGTCTGAGTTTGCAGTATTCGAGAAGCTCTGATCAACCACAAGTGATCAGAAGAGAAGAGCAAGGCCAACAGTCTTTATCCCAGACTGCTGAAGATACTTGAAGAGCTAAACAAGAAGAAGAGCTACTCGTGTGACTCGAGCAGCCAGGAGAAGACCCCTGTGAGACTCAGGGTGGAGGAAGTCTCCAGTGGGATTCTGGAGCAGGCCAGTGGGACTCTGGTAACACTGTGGGACGCAGTATAAAGACCCTCCTGTGGGACTCAGGAGAGATACAATGGGACTCTGTATCGACCATTGTAATTCTAACAAGTTATAATGGGAGAATCCATGCTGAGAGAGCATGGCAAGGATGTAGGCCTTTGGTGCCGAACCTTGTAAATCCTTGTGTCCTGTGCCTTTTCATTACTGCATTATCCGGGAAAGGTTGAGAGATACAAGAAGAGTGGATCGAGGCTTTAACCAGCCATAGAGGTTTAATTGATAAGTAATCAATTAGTAAAAAGTTTTAAGGGATCACTGATTCACCCCCTCCCCCTCTCAGTGATTCACACTGATCTGGGCACTTCAATTGGTATCAGAGGGAGGTTACCTCTAAAAGATCCAAGAGAGTCTAGATGGAGTGCAGATTTGAGGAAATGAAAGAACAACCTCAAATGGAGATATCTGCCAAGACTCTGAAAAACAGAATGAAGAAACAGGCAAAGAAGATGAAGAAGAAGGTTGTTGCAATCAGAGAAACTCCTTCTATGGAAAGAAATGTGAAAGTCACATCAGATGACAATTCCTTTTATCATTCTTCTGATGAAGCCTGTCCTAGCTGTGATGAATATGGAAGAAACAACGATCTTCTAAATGCAATCAAATATCTTCAGAAGACAGTCCCCAAGGAAGTGGCAATGTGTATAGCTATAGTCATCCTTGATCTTCAAGAAGAAAAATCACAGTTAGAAGAAGAAGCCAATACAATGGAAGATCAATTGGAAAAAAGGGTTGGCATAACCAACACTCTCAGAAATCTGGTAAATGCCAAATATGAAACAGTATCTCTTTGCAATGAAAGATATGAAGACACGGCTGAAGAATTGCAAAGAAGCCTTTCTGAGAATGAATTCTTTAAATTAATGGTCAAAGAAGTTTTCCATGCACTGGAAAAGAGGCACAAAGTGTCAATGGTTGTCAGAGATGCTCAACTAGAAGACAAAGTCAAAAGGGTGAAGGAGCTTGACAACTCATTGCTTGAAATGAAGCAGGTGCATGATGACCAAATAAAACAGCTGGAAGAGAAATGGGAAGGAAGGCTAAGAACGGTTGAGGATGAGAAGAACTCCCTCAACATGAAGTGTTTAGAACTAGAGGTGATATTGAAAAATCTGCAATCACCCAAAGCTGAAGCCTCCCAGTCAGCTGAAAGGAAAAATGTTGCTACTCAAGTATGCATTGAGCAGGATGATTCTAAAAGAAAGACATCCTCTAATAAAAAGGCAACAACTTCTAAAAAGAAGGTACCATCCATACCATCTTGTACTGATGCTTCTAATTGTGTTTCCACAAAAAGTGCAGGATGGAAGGATAATTCTAAACAAATATGGATGAAGACAGTAAAGAAGCAGAGCTCTCCTGAAACAGCAAAACAGGTCAAGAAAAGTACCCTACAATCAGAAGGACTGAAGAGGTCAAGATTCGTGGGACAATGCTGGTGTTGTAACAAGTATGTGCATTGTGCAAAGGATTGTTGGTACAATCCACTGAATGCCAAAGCACAGAGGAAGCCCGTGCCAAGGGGGAGCAAGCCAGAAGGAAATAAGCAACATCCACAGGTCCAGAGACATCTGTTTACTGCAAATAGATTTGGATTACTTGACAACATCTGGGATGATTGCAAAAGTGGTCAAAAAGATACATGTCAATCTCCAACTGTATCCAAAGCTGGAAAGAAGAAAAGATCACAGAACCTGGCTCAGAAAGAATCCTTGGGAAGCAAGCAGAAGAAAGCTGAAGATGCTCCCAAGAAGATTATGAAAAAGGAAGAGAAGACCTTGGAGTCTAAATCCAAGAAGGGTGATGCATCCAGAAGGACCACCAAGAAATGCTTCTACTGTGGGAAGAAAGGACATATCATGGATCTTTGTAAAGAAGCCATGAAAATAAATAGAAGCCAACTGAACTCAAACAGACAATCAATCCAAAAGAAGCAGAAGGGATTGATTGAAAACAAGTTTCCTAAGAGAGGTAGCTTGACAGCATCAAAGGAACCATGTGGAATATCCAGAACTGAGGCCACACTTCCAAATGATTTACTAGTCATATGGCCAAATCAGTCGCAACTTGCCAAAGATCTGCAAAGAGCTGAAGATGAAGTTCTGGCAATTGCTAAGGCAAAAGGGAAGAAAAATATTTCACATGAAGATGTATTGAGATCCACACCAGCACAAACATCATTGAAGATCAAATGTGCAAGTGTGAAGAATGGTGAAAATGGGACATCTCGGTTGAGAGAATCTTCTCAACCTTGTTGTTCACATTGATGAACCAAGGAGGTTCCATCTTATTCCCTTATACACTTGTATTTACATGTGCTAACATTGCAGGGAATTGAAGATGATGATCATTCTCAGCTGGAGGATGGTTTGGACAGAATGGAGTGCACCCCTTGAGGGGGAGCCAATCTGAAGAAGATGATGTTCTGAAATTAATATCATCTTGAGAAAGTAGATGAAAGGGGGAGCTTTATCTTTGCACCTGAACTTTCTAATGAGTTTTGTGAAGTTGTGCAGGATTTAGCAAATTTATTGTTATATCTGAAAAATTTCAAACCCCTAAGCATGATCTCACATGTGTAGAGAATTATGGACAGCTTTGAATTCCTTGGTCATATCACTCTTGTTTTCTACACCGGGTTATCCCAAGTAGACTTAGAGTTGATCTACTAAAGGTTCTTTGCTAAAGAAGAACATGTGACATCATCCCTCTCTCAGTGTTTTTCAAGAAAATGATTTTATAAGGGAGGAAGAGATTTTTGAAAGAGAACCACACCACACCTTTGCATTTGATTGCCAATATGGGGGAGAAATATTGGCACACATATTGACCCATTCATATGTGCTGAAGGAGTGTATTGACAACAAATACAAAGGGGGAGATTGAAGTGCATTGTGTTGCATTTGTTGTCAATGAGGCATGAAGTTGTCTTGGAATGAATGGAAGTCAAGGAATGTCAAGATGTGAATGCCAAAGGTTGTGATGGTGTTGGTGAGGAATGGAGAATGACCATAGTACTAAGATGCATGTCACTTAGGAGATTCACTAAGTGACATAGGAGATGATGGTTTGAAACATTCTCTAAGTAAATCTGACGATTGTTGAGCTGATCATTAAGTTCCAAGAACTTGTATCAACTGGATACAAAGTCACAACACTTTTAGAAGACCATGCATTGTCTTCACAATGCATGAGGAGATGAAGAGAGCCATCCACAACTTCTAAGTGGATGAAGTGAATTTGAAGAAGTTCCAATTTGATCTCTGATTAGATCAAAAAAGAGAATTGAAGAAATTATTTGATTCAAGAGTTCGGTTGATGAAGATCCTTGAGAATTCTCTCCTAAGTAGAAAATCAATGAGACGATGAAGAAGAATTATAGGATTTGTTTCTAATCAAGAAGAATAATGTTCGAATTCTCAAGAAGAAGATGAAGGAGAAGAATTGATTGAAGGGCATGTGGCTTGGCATATTACATTTGGTTAACATTGTTTTTATACAAAGTCCTAGCTATTACTTAAGAAAAAAAAATATGCCAACCTCAAGGGCCAGCCTTAAGGGTTCAACCCAAGGCACATGTGGGAACCAGTCACCACGCCCAAGGGGATCCCATGGGGCCAGCCCAAGAGAGGCCGGGGCCGTGTATAAGCCCCGAGGCCACGCGGTGATGAAGCCCGCGCAGCGTGGGCGCAGGAGCGCGCCCGAGAGGTGCATAGTGGGTGCCAGGAGCGCGCCCGCAGGAGCAGAGAGTGGGCGCAAGAGCGCGCCCGCAGGGAGAACACGGTGCGGGGCGGCACCGTGGAGGGAGAAGTGCAACTGGGAGTTGAGCGGCATCGGCATATTGATAAGCCGTGTGAAAACCGCGCCCCGTTTCGATGTGGGACGCGGAATTTTCACCCGGGAGCGATCCTGGCCGCACGATCAATCGCGCGCCAGATCTCGGCCGCCCATCTAATCCGCCGCGGCCCATCCTGATCGCGACCGTCCAAATCATCGATCCGACGGCCGTGGCTCGTCTTCCACCTCGAGCTCGAGTGGAAGCCTCCCGCGAGCCGCCGCATGAACCAGAGCCTCCCGAACGACTATTTCGAGATCCCGACCACCTTTGAAGGAGCCGAAGGCACCCTCGTGCTCGTCTGGACAAACCGAACCCATCCATGCACAAAAAGAGACTTGCATGCAACAAATGAGGAATTTCGGTCGAGGCCGAGGCAAGCAAAGCTGCCGAAGGCCGTGGGGTGTTTATGCGTGCATGTTATGGATCAGAAGAAGGCCGTGCATGCGTTCTAAGTCACATGCACGTAGAGGAAATTAAAGAGGAAGATCCCGCGTGAAACAGAGGAAAGAAAATAAAGATTTGGAAAGTTTTTAAAGATCCAAATATCTCGGGATTTTGAGATTTATCACGCGGATTGAACCGCCTCTCCTCTGCCTATATAAATGAGGCCGAGCCCTCGAGAATGTTTGCTGATCCTTTGTTGAAGATTCGGAGTTCCGTGAGTGCACCTCTGCCTCGCGAAGACAAAGCCCCGCGCACACTTGCGCGGTGAGGTTCCTTGTGCGCACTCTGCGTGGCAGGAAGAAGGTTGGGCCGCGCATCACTTGTGCACCCCCTCTCTGTTCGTGGACTTGCGTGGCAGGAGGTTACATTTTGCGGCTACCCCTTGCACCTTGGCACTTGCGCGACCTGCCTTGTACCCGAGGACTTGCGCGCCTTGCCACTGCACCCTTGTGCGGCTGTTGAAGAAGAGGAGGCCGTGGCTCATCAAGCACTTGCGCGCCTCCTTTGAAGGCAGTAAGGATTCGGGTGGTTTATGTGCCAAGGCAAGAAGGCCCTTCGGCTTGTGAGTGCTAAACAAGAACAAAGAAGGCCACAACCAAGTGTGTGCAAAAATAGAAGAGGAAAGAGGCTTTGCCTCTTGTGTGTGCAAAGTAAAAGTTGAAGGCCGAGAGGAAGTGTGTGCAAAAGTAAAATACAAGTGGAGGCCGTAGCCTTGTGTGTGTGCAAGAAGAGAAGGAAGGCCGTGGCTGTGTGTGTGCATAAGGAGGAAGACCACACTATTTGTGTGTGTGCAATGAAAGTGAAGGCCGTGGCACTTTGTGCCTTTGTGTGCAAAAAGAACAAGAAGAGGCCGTAGCCCTTGGAGGTTGTGCACACTTGAAGATTAAAAGAGAAAAACAAAGTGTGTGTGCAAAGTGGAAGAGTACAAGAAGGGAAGTAGGCCATTGGCATTTGTGTGTGCAAAAGATCTAAAAGGCCGAACCTATGTGTATGCTCTAAGTGGAGTGAACACACATTAAAGAAGGAAGAAGTTGACCCACACTAAAGTATAACACACTTTTAGTGTGTGAACAATTTGAATATAGTGTGTGAAGATTGTGGAGAAGGTGTGTGCTATAATTGATTACACCCTTTGTGGGTCTACTGCACCAAGAGGAAGAAAAGGAGAGTGCATGCATGCATGCATGCACGTGCACACGTGAACAGTGCTAAATCAGTGGTGTGCATTTGAGGAGTCCAAGACCAGAAGATCTTGAAGAATCAGAGATTCCATGCACTCAGTGCATGAAGTTGAATTGATGTGAGACTGAGCCAGACTAAAGTGAAAGATATTGTTTGTCTGAGTTTGCAGTATTCGAGAAGCTCTGATCAACCACAAGTGATCAGAAGAGAAGAGCAAGGCCAGCAGTCTTTATCCCAGACTACTGAAGATACTTGAAGAGCTGAACAAGAAGAAGAGCTACTCGTGTGACTCGAGCAGCCAGGAGAAGACCCCTGTGAGACTCAGGGTGGAGGAAGTCTCCAGTGGGATTCTGGAGCAGGCCAGTGGGACTCTGGTAACACTGTGGGACGCAGTATAAAGACCCTCCTGTGGGACTCATGAGAGATACAGTGGGACTCTGTATCGACCATTGTAATTATAACAAGTTATAATGGGAGAATCCATGCTGAGAGAGCATGGCAAGGATGTAGGCCTTTGGTGCTGAACCTTGTAAATCCTTGTGTCCTGTGCCTTTTCATTACTGCATTATCCGGGAAAGGTTGAGAGATACAAGAAGAGTGGATCGTGGCTTTAACCAGCCATAGAGGTTTAATTGATAAGGAATCAATTAGTAAAAAGTTTTAAGGGATCACTGATTCACCCCCTCCCCCTCTCAGTGATTCACACTGATCTGGGCACTTCAGTAACATTATATTTATATTATATAATTTTATATTTTTATTTTATTTATGTTATATAATGTAAATATAATGTAAATATAACATGTATATTACATGAACATAATGAAAATATAATGTTATGTAATGTGAAATTAATGTAAATATAATATTATATAACTTTATAATGTAGATATAAATTAAATATAAAATTATTATTTATTATCAATTTTATTAATTTTTGGTAATTTAAATTTAGTATTGTTAATTATTATTATTTATTTCAATTTTTTTTATAATTATTAATGATTATTAAAAAATATTGTTAATTATTTCTAATTAATTACCAATTATTCGGTAATATTAATTAATTACTTATTAATTACTATTAATTTTTATTATTAAATTTTAGTTATTAATTATTATTTATTATAAATCATATTTATTTTTAATTAATAATATGAAAAATATATCCGTTAATGAAAAATATAAATTAATTTTTTTATTTAAACTGAATGCGCGGTTTAGGACTGCTCTTTCAGATTTAAATTAAGAAGGAAATTGTAAAAGTGGGTGCCTTAGACCCAAGTTGAGCAATAATTTTCAATTATCATATCATTCATGCTGAGAGTTATTGTAAGGGCCCAGATCTAGCTTATTCCTTTTCATGTTTCTGAGGTCCGAAGAGCTTGGGGTAAGATGAATGTTTGTTTGAAGGAGCTTGGGAGCTAAAATATGGAAGTGGGAGGAGCTCACAATGTGAATTATAGTTCCTAATTTTAAAATATGAAGGACTAGAATTGATTAACCCATCCCAAAAAATTGATGACCTGAAAATGATTTTTATTACATGAATTAATCCAGGTTTATTGGATAGAGGTGATGCATTTTTTGGAGTCTTAAAAATCAGTCCATTCACAATATGAACTACCCATTCACACCATGAATATGAATCTAGAAATGTTCCTATAAATGTAATATCCCACTCAGTTTTTCCTAAAATCCTCTGATTCTCTCCCAACTCTAGGAAGCCAGAGGTTCTTCTTCAGGATGTTTTAAATCCCTTTCAAAAGGTATTTATCCCCGATATACCATGTCCGATCTGTGGTGACTTGAGGTGAGTTTCCTCTCTTTTCCTGATGGTTTCTTCTCTATTCATTCTTATTTTCTCCCATTCTATATTTCCATGCTACGATAGTTATTCTTCTTCATTTTTATGATTTTTTTTAATTTTTGTTGGTGTGATGTCCTTAGAGGGTTGTAGTTTCCTTGTGAGAGTGGTGATCAGAGATTCACGTTGTTGTTTTATTCATGTTTGAAGAATATTTAAATCCACGAGGGAGGGTATTTATTGCTTCTCCTATAATTTTATGTGAAATAATAAAGTTATCATTCTTCACCTCATTAAGTGATGTTGTAAATAATCATAATAAAGATTAAACTGGATTAAATAATTAACCTTGGATTTGTTTATAATGATCACCTGTATTTCCATCATGATAATAGTTTTCCTCTTATTTTTCTAGAAAATGATCTATATTTTTTATTTTATGGTTATCATGTTTTTTATGCTATGGTTTAACATTCTTGATAAAATGAAAATGGTAAATAAATGTATAGTTGGTAATGTTTATTGGATAAATAATTAAAGAAGAATGTTTAAATAAAAATATTATTTCTTATGATTTTATGGAAATAAAATTGATTCTTGATGCGTGTTTAATTAAAATTTTTTCCTTATATTAATGAAATTTGGATAAAGAACATAAAGCTAGAAATATTTATGGTTGAAATAAAAAAGTGGAATGTTAATTGAAAATGTTCTTCATTTCTGAAACTAGAAGTTATACTTGAAATATTGTTTAAATAATTCATATATTTTAATAGTTGATCCCTTAGGTTGCATGTGGTTTTAACCTATGATAAATTTATTGGTTAATCCTAGATAATAATGAACCATTTTTTTGATTAAAATAAATATCTAGTACTGAGCAAGCCCATTATCTTATGAAGATTTAATACAAAGGTTTTTAGGGCCTAGAATACATGTTGACTATTTTTTGTTTCATTGATTCCTTGTGTGTTTTATCTGGATATGAGACATGTGATGTGATCCTGGGATGGATAATAGTTTAAAGAGACATGGGTAGGGAGGCCCAGGTTTGTGGCAGTAGTTGGTTCTAGTTATGGTGGGAAAGATGCATGATGATATGAATGGTGGTGTTAGGGAAGACACCAAGACTAATGGAATAAGTTGAAGTTGGGATTGGATATTTTTTTTGGAATGATAGAATGTTTTATTATTAATGAATCTATTTAATGGATGGTTATTTGAGTTGATTACCTCTTCATTCATTTCCCCACTGATTGACACAACTGGTTATGCTTGGTTTATACATCACTTTTATGGTAACTTAGGATGGGTATTATATTACCTATAATTATAGAATGTTAATGAATAGTAAATTATTTAACCAGTGGGGTTGGTTCTTGAATAGAATACTGATTGATGATAACTCTTAAGGAACCTTGAGATGGGTTTTTTTATGCCTAGAATGCATAGTTATCAGTTGGTTGTTAATGTAAAGTGGGAATGAAATAATGTTAATTAATGTATAAAGAATTAATTCTTGTGATTGTGTAATGTAAAATAAAAAAATAAATAAACGTTTCTTGAAATTATTGTGTTCTTATAGGATATCTATCCCTTAATAGTGGCATTCGGGTGTCTAAGTGATGATAGTTGCAGTTGATCCTAGGACTAGGTTATTTACTATAGTGTTATTATAAGCTATATTATATCCTGTATGTTATGTGATTTCATATTCTACCCCACCCATGTGGGTAGAGTTAATGACTCCCAGTGGACTCTGGGAGAGTATTTTCTCTAATATTCAGGCTAGAAAGAAATGGATGGATGACTACCCCCTCTCCCCTCTCTCTCCTCTCCTGAGAGTATTATGTGCTGGTATGCATAGTGGTTACCTTTCATATATATATATATATATATATATATATATATATATATATCTGTGTGTGTGTGTGTGTAGATTTATAATGGATTGTTGTTATTTCACACACATGTATCTCTTTATATATTATCCTATAAGTTATTATAGGCATGTTGTGTATGGGATGTGTGGCCTCAGGTATAATACTCGACATACAGACTGACATGGCTCCCAAAAAATACTTGATTATTATCTATAGATATGGAATGGTATTATAATATTATATAATGAAAATGTTTCATGGTATATGGTAACTAGATGATGTGATGTATGGGGTTCATCTTATGTTAATGTTTCCTAGGTGTCCTCGGGTTGGCTTACTTATGGAGATAGTGTCTCAAGATGCATGATGTTGGGGAAGAGAAAAAAACTAGTGGGGAAGTGGTAACATGGTACCCTATTTGATATATGTTGGATATTAATATTAATTGTATGAAATACTTGTCGTGAGAGCCATGGTGATGCTTGGAACATATCATACCTGACTAAGCGACGAGTTAGACTCTCTTGTTATTCACTAGGATTTAGCATGACTTATTTATCTTTTGTATAAGAGGCTCTAGAGAGGATCCTACTGATTGTACATGTTATGACCACCCTACATATATATAAACTACTTTTTTAGGTCTATTGGAGCTGGTTATAGATTGGTTTATATATTACTAGCTAATGGGTTGTTCTGGAGGTTTTTAAGATTTCATGGACACTATTGGGGATTTTCCTTTTACAACATATATTTTCTTTTAAAGTTGTAAAAAATCACATGAATGTATATGGATATCTCTTTACTTTCTTTTTGAGTAGGAGTTTTTTATTGTTTATATATTATATCTCATTTCTTAAATCATAGAGGGTAATGCATCCCATCTGTAAGTATGATATAACCTTGATGATTATTTCCAACCCATATCCTATTAGAGGTGAGATTCAGGCATCGTTATATCTCTTCTATCATTACCATATAAGTAAGGTTACCTTTTGGGGGACAGGGTCATGGAAGAGTGGTATTAAAGGGTCTGGTTGAGAGACATGATAGACTTTGGAGATAGGAACTAGTGAGGACTTCATGAGTTGGTATGGAAATGGTGTCAACTGAACTTATTAAGCAAGTTAAACAAGGGATATTGGATTGGACATGGGTATTTAAGGCCCCTATGATCCAATGAAAAAACCTTTATGTTTATTGAGAATACTAAGTGATGTGATACTTGTTGTAGTGTAGAGACATAGGAAAATATCATCCATAATTTTTCTTTGTGCTTGTATTTGAAATGGGTAGACCTTGGGATTAGGTTAAAACTTAATTAATTAATTAATTAATTAATATAAAATATTCCATATTCTTGGTTTAAGAGTCCTTGGAAATTTTTTATTTTATAGGTACAACTCCAGGTTGAAATCCTCATCAGGTTTTTGATGAAGATGTTCAGTAGGATATGCGAGTAGATCACTGCATGAACGAGGACAAAGATGATGAAACTTTGATATGGAAACTCCAAGAGTTTCAGCACCAGATACCATATAAGTATGAGGGATCCATTTTGGGCTTGGTGATAAAATATTGGTTGGATAAGGTAGAGATAATATTTAGTTCAATCCATTCTTGTAATGAGAATTGAGTTTTGTTGTTCATGAAAATACTGCATGGGTTAGTTAGGTAGTGGTGTTTCTTGTTCCTTAGGGATCACGTGGGGTTAGATGACTCATGGGACAAGTTAGAAAGAAAATTTCAACCTGAGTTTTTTCTTCGACCGTGAAGGCGGTTATTCGCAAGGAGCTCCTTATCATTAGATAGGAGAGTTCCAATGTGCATGATTTTGGGATCCACTTTAGAAAACTTCTCCATTATTCTTTGGACCTATTTCTAAATGATTAGACTAGGGTGAGGCATTTTAGGTAGTATTTTCATATAGATATCTAGTATTAGGTCACACCATTTATAATTATGACATACCTTGAGGTGCTAGTGATGGAAGATATTGGGAATAGAATGCTGGCTAGGACTAGATTATCATGACAGGGGAGTCATCACGATTTTTCATATAGTATAGATATGGTTTAGGGTTCCTAGTTTCCTAGAAAAAAGAGATTCTGGATAGACATGGGTAAGTCACAAACCTCATTATCTTATTTCTCTAGGGGTTTATACACTCAATCCCCTGCCAAGGGATCAAACAATTCTATTTCTAATGGTCATCTATGGAGAGAGAGATCATCTTTTCAGATCCAAAAACATGCAGTAGGTGTTTTACTTTAGTTTGCTTCATTGTGGTAGTTTCTTCCGAGGTATAATAAGAAGGTTGCTCCAACTTATAGAGGGGAGATAATGCAGGCATAGGATAACACTATAATACTCCTCATCCTCATAGATAAGGGTACAACCATGGAGGTGGTCACCATTAGGATTAAGGAGTGTATGATGGAGGTCATAGTTAGATATACACTCTAGAGTTTCCAACACTACATGAGACAAATGTCATTTGAGGTACTCTTTTCTTGTTTTATACTTTTTTGCATGATTTTTTTTGATTCAAAAGCAATGTACTCCTTTATATCACCTTACCGAGTTCGCGTTTTGGTACTTGAGGTGGACTTATAGTACCCTTAGTGTTGAAGACCCCAGTTGGAGGTAGATCTAGTTTTTATGAAGTATTTAGAGACTATGATCTAGTGATGGGGTAACACTTATCTTGGAAATATTTCCTATATTTATGGATATATACATATGACATCATCCTTAGCATGGAATGACTATATTTGATATAGGCTACGGTTTATTTCTTTAAGAGGTAGGTTGTATTATGTGATGCTAATATATATTCTACAGTGTTTGTTGGTGAGAAAAGCCCTCAAATAGGTCATAGGTATCTCTTATATCTGTCTTCATTGATGTTCGAGTTGATACTGAGTTCATCGGTGGTTTAGCCGATGGTGTTTCTCAGGGTTTTGGAAGAGTAACTTGATGAATTTTCTAAGGAGGTTGTGGTATTTTCCCCTCGATGGGTGATCAAGTTTAGGATAGAGACACAACCATAAGTTTATCCAATCTTGATGAATTTTTATATGATGATATATTATTATTTGTGAGATATGTGGGTATGGATCAATGATATTTTTTAGTGAGGTTTTTTTTGAATGAATGCATCACCTTGGGGTACATCAATTTTTCTTGTAAAGAATAACAATGATAGTATGCATATCTATATCAATTATTATCGCTTGAATTAGGTTATAGTGTACAACCCCTACCCTCTTTTTTAGTTTGATAATTTATTTGATCAGTTGAAAGGAGCTAGTTGGTTCTCAAAGATCGGTATGGAATTGGGATATCATCATATTTGGGTACAAGATGAGGATATACCAAAGACAAGTTTTCGATTTTGTTATAGAAATTATGATTTCATTGTGATGTAGTTTGATGTAAATAATTCTTCGACTATTTTCATGGCCTTGATGAACATGGTTTTCTAAGAGTTATTGGATCAATTCATGGTGGTTTTTATCGATTAAATACTTGTTTATTACCCATATAAGGAAGAGAACATAGAGCATCTGTGGTTAGTTTTGGGAGTTCTTTGATGTTAGAAACTATTCAAGAAATTTTTGAAGTGTGAATTCTAGGATTGTAAGGTTTGTTTCTTAGGGAATTTCATGTCCCAACATGGAGTAGTTGTGGATCCTTTGAAGATCATGGCAGTATTTTTTTGGGAATCTCTCAATACTGTTGTATAGGTGTAGAGTTTCCTCAAACTTGTAGGATATTATAAGAAGTTCATACTTAATTATATTAGATTGAAAATGTTCTGATAGCCTTGGAAAAAAATAATGACATGTTCTTATGGACTAACTATTTTCAGGAAACTTTTTATTATCTGAAATAGAATTTAGTCAATACTCTAGTTATTCATTTTCTAGTGGAGAGAATTCAGTTTGAGGGGTTTTATGATACTTCATGTCTTGTATTAGGCGGTGTCTTGATGTAGTATAGATTTATTTTTTAGTTTTAGTCTCAGTATTTACATCATCATGAGTGTATTTATTCGACACATGATCTCTAGTTGGCATCAGTTGTGGTGGAACTACCTCATCGATGAGAATTTTGTGGTTTTAATTGATAATAAGACTTTGAGGTATATCTTCTCCCAACGTGAATTGAACTTGTGATTTCAATGGTAGATGTAATTCTTATAGGATCACTAATTTGATATTTCTTATACCCTAGGAAATGGTAATGTTTTAGATAATGTTCTAAAATAAAGCCACGTATTGATACGATACATGAATCTTGAAATTATTAGAGAGTGATGGAATAACTCTCTTTGATATATCTTGATATGGGATAGTTTGGTTCCAAAAGATACCATTTTAAGATAATGGTGCAGTCTTTTTTGGTGCATCTTGTGAAGTATTCCCAGATGGGTGATTCTGAGGTAGAGGTATGGAGAGATCGAGTTGTCTATGGTGATACCTCTGATGGATGGCTTTAGTACAGTCAATATAATGTGTTGTTCTAGGGGAGGCTTTTAATTCCTTTATTGACGTCTGATATGGTTCTTTATGAATCCTGCAAATTACCCTTATCAGTACATCCTGGTGTGATAAATATTAATCATGCTTTGAGAGGTCAGTTTTGATAGCCTAGGTTGAATCATTTAATTATATATTTCATGTCTTGATGTTTGGTATGCCAGAAGTTGAAGAGAAAACACCATGTTCCCAGTGGTTTTCTATATCCACTAGATGTTACTTGGTGTAAGTGGAGTGAAATTTTGATGGAATTTAGTACTATTTTACCTTGAGATTAGATAAGCTATGATGCTATATGGGTAATAGTGGACCTCTTGAGTGATCCCACTTCTTAGAAATTAAAGAGTCGAGATCAGTGGAGGTTTTATCTAGGAAGTACCTAGATAAGGTGGCGAGACTCCATGGAGTACTGATGATGATCATCATTGATTGTGATCCTCATTTTACCTATTGGGTGAAGAGAGATATTCAATATGATTTTGGATCTCAATTTTTCCTTAGCATTACTTTTCATCTAAAGAAGGATGGTCAGACAGAGCAGAATATCCAGACTTTTGAAGACATGTTTCATGATTATGTCCTAGATTTTGGAGGTTAATTGATAAAAAATCTTCTTTTGGTTGAGTTTTATTACAAAAATATTTTCCACTCCACCCTTGGTATAACACCATTTGAAGATTTTCATGGGTGACCATTCTATTCCCTGTTATGTTGGGATGAGGTAAAAAAGTTAGTAATTATCAAACTAGAACTAGTGGTGAAAACAATAGAGATAGTTTAAGTAATTAGATATTGGATGAAGGTGAAGTATGATTATTAGAATTACTATGAATACCATAGGAGGATACCTATGAAGATCAATGTTTTAGACTATGTGTTCATGAAGGTGACTCCTCTTCATGGGATTCAATGGTTTGTCTATGGGTGTAATATTTATGCCTGATTTGTTGGTCCTTTCTGGGTGTTGGATCATTTTCAAGATGTCACATATCAGATATCACTTTCACTACATTTAATATGAATTAAATATATCTTTCATGTATCATAGTTTCTCAATTATCTTTATTAAGACTGTCATGTCATCAAATGGGAAAGATTTATGTTGTTGATGATGAAACCTTCGAGGAGCATCTTGTTGTGATACATGACTTACAAGAGAAGGTGTTTCATGGGTGGGATATTCCATTTGTTTATGTACTTTTGTGACATAGTGGCATAGAGAAGAGAACCTATGAACATGAGTCTCAGATACACACTTAGTATCCCGAACTATTTTTTTCTTAGCTCATCTTTTGTATTGATGTTTTGTTAATGTTTACCTTTATCTATATTATGATATGGTTTTCTATTTTTTTATGCCTTGTTTAGGGAATTTCTCTTATTTGAGAGGTATCAGCTTTGAGAGAGTGTTTTGGAGATATTAGTTAATGTTTCAATGTTTTTCACCATGATCCTCTGAGGAGGTTGTTCTCCTATGTTTAAATGATTCTTTTGAGGTATCTCATGGGGTGGCTACTCAGATGACCCCTTTTTCATTACCTTCTATTCGGGTTTGGTTTTAAATTTTTAAGGGTGATAATTTTTTGATAGGTATCTAATGTAAGGGACCAGATCATTCTATCCAATATCTTTATGTTTTTTGATTCCCAAGGATATTTAGGTAATATAAGAGTAAGTTTAATGGAGTTTAGGAGTAGGAATATAGAAGTAGAAGGATTTCATGATTTGAATTGTAGTTCATAATGTGAGTGAGCAGTTTATATCTTAAATAAGAATTCCTGGCATGAGAAGGGGTGGTTCATGGCATGAGATTCAAGATGTGAACCATGGTTTCATGATGTGAAATGGTGAAGGAATGTATTTAATGAAACCTTCCCCAAAATCTCAGGATGTGAACATAAAGTTCACTATAAGAATTAATCCAGGTTTATTGGATTGAGGTGACAAATTTTTTGGTGAGTCATAAAACTCAGGCCATTCATGATGTAAATGATCTATTCACACCATAAATCTATGTCTAGAATTGTTCCTATAAATATAATTTCAACATTGGTTTTACTAAAACCCTAAAATTATCTCCCAACTCTAGGAAACCAATGGTGCTTCTTTAGGGTGTTTTGAAGCCCTTTTAAAAGGGATTGATCTTAGGATTTTTGTGTTTGATCTATGGTGTCCTGAAGAGATTTTACTCTATTTAACATATGTTTTCTTCTCTATTTAATCTTGTTTCCTACTTATTAATATTTATTTCCTATTGAGGATGATCCAATTCATTATTATGAGATTATTTTAAATTTTACTGGTGCTTTTTTGGAATTATTTCCTTGGAGGGTTGTAGTTTCCTTGTGGGATAAGTGATCTAATATCTATGTTGTTGTTCCGTTCACATTCAATTAAATTTAAATCCTTAAGGTAGGGTATTAATTTATTATTATATTATTTTATATTTAATAATAATTTTATCGTTCTTTATATCTTGGGGTGATAGTGAAATTAACCTTAATAAATATTAAAATGGTTTACATTATAAACCTTGGCTTTGTTTATAGTGATCACATGTGTTTCCACCATGATAATGGTTTTCATCTTGTTATTATAGATTGTGTTCTATATTTTTTATGTTATGGTTATAATGTTTGTTTATTATATGTTTTAACATGATTTATATGATGAATTTTTTAAAGAATGTAAATATGGTAATTTTTTAGCTAAGTAATTAAATTGGAATGTTTAAATAAAACTTTTCTTTCTTATGATTTGATGGAGATCAAAGTGATAATTGATTCATGTTTAATTGAAACCATTCTTCCTTATATTAAGGTAATTTGTAAAAATTAATTTGAATATGGAAATTATTTTGGTTGATGTTATACCTAGGTTTTTGATTTCACCTTTTTATCTGGTTCATTTTTTGGATTTTGGTTCCTCTCTCGACTTATGAGTGTGTCGGGTTTGAATTTTTAGCTATTTACTTTGTTTATTTTTTGTCTGGTACTTTTTTATGAGTTCCACACTTCAGTTTTCAAGAAAAATACAAGTTTTTGGGTTAACAGAATGATGTGCACAGTTGGTGCCTGAATTTTCAAAATGTGCATCGTTCTCTAGGTAACCATGTGGTAGGTTGAAGTTTTTAGGAAGAAGCTAACCAACGACTTCCATATAGTAGGTCTGGCCATGCAGATTAACAATTCGGTAGGTATATCTTGGGAAGATAGGGGAACATTTCCACTGTATGGTATGAAATATCATTCGGACTAACCTTGTGGTTTGTCCAAGTCATTAAAATTGGGTTTTTATTTTTTTTCTCTCCCCAATTTTTAGCCCCAAATCCTCCATTTTAGGACCCATATGGCCTCCCCAGCCCTATGTGTACTTCCCCTTACTATCCTCTCCCATTGTGGTCCCTCATTTCGGTATATTTGATGTGGATTAATGAAGTAAAATCCAAGTAAGTGGTTTCTCTATTATTTCCACCTATTTTATAAGGTTTCATTTCTTTTTCTTTGGGGGTTGGTTTGGCCAGCGGGTTAGGTGGTCTCTTTAGGGTTTATTCTTGTTTATTATGGTCTAATTTTTATTTTTTGGTCGGATATTCCCTTTATATAGTTTTTTGGTAGTGAAATTAGAGTTTTTTTTATAATTTTATGGAAGTTTCTTCACATGAGGTAGGTGGTTCCATGCCCTAACATTATTAGATGATTTTAATATGCTTTCTTGAGTTTATAAATATGTCATATGGTTTATTTGTGTGGTATGGAATGTATTTTGAAATGGTTTGAAATGATTATGTGTTATAAATGAGTTTTTTAAAGTAAATGGTTATGTTTTGTGTATGTTGCATTGTAAGGTTTATTAAAAAGGGTTTTATGACTTATGTGGAAGGCGTGGAATGTGTTTTCAAGGGCACTTGAGGTGGGAATGTGTTAAAAATGGGTTTATAAAGGAAAATTGATAATTTTTTTGGCATGTTGATTTTTTTGTGCACCTTTAAATGTGAATTATGGTTTATGTAAATGATGGGAAGAATGTTTTAAATTGAACTTGGTTTGTGTGTGGTTTAAAAGGGCTTAGCCCATGGAAAATGATTAAATTGATTATGGGATTTTATTGGGATAAATTTTAAAGGGGTTTCTTGAATTATGTAAGTAGTTAAAATTGTGTTCATAAAGGGTTTTTGTGTGTGTGGAATGTAATGTGTGTTTTTTTGTGAATAAGGGTGAAATTATTGGCAATTATTGTTGAATGTGGCGATTTGTGCAATATGTGGAATAGAATTGAGTACAAAGGGAGTCCCAGGTATCTAGGTGGGATGAATAGTTATAGTACGCTAGTGATTAAGAAGTGACTTATCTTGTTTTTACTTACCATGATTTATATTTACAATACTAACTAAACTATGATGATTTTCAGAGACCACTAGGCCCACAGGGTGTCCCCTTATAGCTGATTGTGTATGAGAAAGCTGTGATTGTGGTTTCTATACCTCCCTTTACTAAGGTACGATGTTCTAGTATCCCACTTGACCAAGATTACCCTAATGGATTTATCCATAGTGATCACTTTAGACTTATGAGATATGATTCCATTCATCGGCATATGGTGGACCTTGTGTATACCTTTATAAATTCCTTTTTAATCAAGTTGTTGTGAAATGGTTTTCTGTGAGAGTTTTTCCTTTGAGAATGGTTTTCCATAAAATGTTTTCTTATAATTGTTTTAAAATACTTTACATAAATTTGAATTATAAGTTGGCTTCTAATGTTATAGCATGGAATCTCTTTTATTGGGTGGAATCCTACTGGGAGTTTTCTCATAGCCTATATATATCTTTGGGTGTGTGTAGACCTTGTTTTTTGGTAGGTAAATGCAAGGTGAGTTGTGTTAGTTGTTTGGGTTGCTAGTGTTAAAATTGTCTCAGGTTGGTGGTGGTGGATTGAGGGAGATTCCCCTCATGTTGAATGGAGTTTTATTGGGAGTTTTTTGTTTTCCATTCCTTTGTAGTATTTTAGTTTTTGGTTACAATTGTAAAACATTGAATTTGGAAATTGTTGTACCTCGTTTGATTATCTTATTAGTCATGGTTTTCTGTTTTTTTTGGCCTCTCCTAATGATTATTTAGATGGGTGAAATCATTCCCAAATCATGTTATTAATACCCAAGAAATAGTTTCTAGCCCATGGGGATCAGGAATTCCCTTCAGTCCATGCCACAGATCGGGTCAGGTTTTAGATCGGATGGATAACCGACTTGGTTCATGAAAAAATGGTATCAGAGCCAAATTTTCTCTTTTGGGTCATGTTATTTTGGTTAGAGTCTAGGTATACAAGAGTTAGGATTGTTGGGACTTGATTTTCTAGTTATGAGTAGGGTGCCTGGCCAGCACACCTTGTGATAGGACTCTAGTTTCCATGATAAGTTAGGTTTCTTTTAGTTCTTGCAAATTGTTTTCATTTAAAAATGAAAAGAGAGTTTGGATAATGGTATCCATGAGTTTTTATGGTATGTAAAGACATGCGGAGATAGGGAAACAATCCTAGAATACTCTCCATGATTTTGGTGTGATTAAATTATGGTCTCCAACCATATGGCCATGTCACCCATCAATAATAGTTTCACCCTTTGAGAATTGTCTTATGTCCCCTTAGGATCTGAAAAATTATTTTAAAAACCCTTTTTTGGAAATTTAAGAAAATTATATTTTAAAGTGGTGATTATTTTATTTCTAGAAGGTGTAAAAATGGGTTTTTAGAATTGTTTTAAATGATTATTTGGAAAGTTGGTTTTTTATAAAATGAGTTTGAGTAGATGGGGATGAGATTATCGAGATTGGATTTTTGTAATCAAAATTTGTGGTTTATCGAGAATTAGTCATTCAGAATATGGAAATTAATTTTCTAAAGGGTTTTTAAAAAATGTTTTAAATGATAATAGAAGAGTTTTTAATTAAATAGTTATTGATGAAGTGGGGTTTTTTGTGTAGTTGAAAATGATTTGAAATGGAAGTGAATTGAGAAGATGAAAGTGTGGGTTAAATATTTATTTTGGAAGGTGGGAAAGTTTTATTTTGACCTTTTTTATTCTCATGAGTGACCACATCCATAAGATATGTGTGTAAAGTGGACGAGTACCCAGTTTGGAATGAGAAAATGCGCGTGTGAGAATCTATGGGATACCGTTGTTGACAGTGCAACCCACCAAGCTTGTTTCTTTTCAAAAATTCTTTTAAAGAAAATATGCAGTGTTTCAATAACCAATGGTTGTGTGGTGTATATTATTGTATTTTTGGAATGTTGTTTATGAGATGTTTTGAGTTTGATAATCCTTCATGTTTGAGTGGTGTTTCAAGTTTAAGTTCTTATCAGTGAGTTGGGTTTTGGATAATGGTTAGTGGGTTCTTTTGAAAATGTTTCGATAAGCCTTTGGGTTGGTTCCCATTTTGTGTTTGGAGTTTTTTTTGTGGAAAGTCATTTCTAGTGGGTTATTTTGGTTGGGTCCTTAGTTTCCTTATTGGATAGTGTATTCCCTCATAAGGTTCAAAAAATTTTTGAAGTGTGGCCACAGGTAAGTTCTCATCGATAGACCCTCCAATTAATCAAAGTAAGTAATTTCTTTTTGGTCTTTAGAAATTTAATCCAACTCTTATTTTTTTTGGTAAAATGTATCCTCTCAAAATGGAAGAGTTCATGTGGAAAGTTGAAAGATACTTTAGTCTCCTTGAGTCATCTGACTCATCAAAGGTGAAGTTTTCCACCTTTAATCCTGAAGGTTCATCCTGGAAATGGTAGAGGGAAATTCCCATAGTGGAAGGTGGTCTGAAATTGTTATTGTTTTATGTGGTTTCAAAAGATCATTTTTATATTTTATTGGTTTCTTCTGAATGCAGGACCATGCTGTTCCATCAATGTGGAAAGTCTGGTCATAAGAAACCATTGTGTCCATTTATAGAAATAGTATATTGTTTGGGGCTCAGTTTGAAGTCCCTTTCCTTGTAATTATTCTTTGTTGTCAATGTTGGTGCTCATTATCATCTTGCAATGTCGTGTTATCTT
Source organism: Viscum album (assembly GCA_963277665.1). Classification (NCBI taxonomy): domain Eukaryota; kingdom Viridiplantae; phylum Streptophyta; class Magnoliopsida; order Santalales; family Viscaceae; genus Viscum; species Viscum album. The sequence continues at coordinate 2,002,326,867 of OY728164.1, read as the reverse complement.
TGTAATACATATCTGGATGTTGTGGAACCATTATAGAACTTCTATTTTAACATAGGAATATTTCTATTTCAGGAATTCTAAATCTCTCTATTCTAAATGGAATCATGTTCAGTGTTCTTTGTCTATGTGGTTCCTCCCTCAGGGTGAAGGAGGTTGATCCACATGCATTTTCCAATTCCTTGTCTTGGTAAAAGTTCCATGTTTGAGAGAAGTTTCTCTCGGGGAGTGTAGTGTTCGTTTGGTTCTCTCTGGATTGCGGTGTGGTTGCTTGTGGCACCAAAATGGGGAGTTTAGATCAGGGATCTTTAGCTCCTGACTGCGAGGTAGGATATACTTCAGACATCAAGTCTCTAGCCATAGGCCTCAGGGTGAAGATGGTGCATAGTCAAGAACCCCAAATATGTGAGGGACCTTGGTCCATCTTAGTTTCACTTGGTCTCTAGTGTTGAGTGGGGATAGTTTTAGCTTCTCTATTATAACTCACTTGATTTGGGAAGGTTCTATTTCATGAGAAATGGAGTGAAGGCATCATTCTTTATTGCAACCTGTGTGGGTGGAAGGGTCCCTCCTTGGTTATAAGAAGGTGTGTTTGTCTCATTTTATTGAACCTCAGTGGTTGTACCTTTGTGGATGAAAATATTATTGTGTTTTTTCATGTGTGGTAATTCTTGTAAGTCAGCTTTGGTCCTGGTTTTGTCAGTTGGAAGTGGTCGTGTCCCGTGGGAATTGAAAAATTGCGTAGTATTTTGCATTTGGTTTAGAGTTTCTTTCATCGAAACCCCTGTGGTGGGGGTTTGGTTTGTGTTTGGTTTCCTAGGTTAGTCTATGTTGGTTAGTTCTTGTGGTGGGGAGACCCATTGTGGGTCTCATTGATATTCCTCTAGAGTAAATTGACGTTAGCTTGTTTCTTATGGTGGGGAGTCCATTCGGGCCTCCCCATGTTCGTAATATAATTTCATTTCAGTTGTTGGCTTGGAAATGGGTAGTCTTGTTCAGAGCTATCTCATTTCAAGTTCCACCCTTGACTAAACATTGGGATTGGCATGCACCCAATGGTTTTATTGAAGTAACATTATGGAATTATTCATCGATAAATGGTTTAGATTCGTTTTCTCATTTTAAGTAAGTGGCATGATATTCATTTGGTAATGTTCAAGGTGCTTTTGGCTTGAGAGTTTGGATTATACATTGTAATAATTCCTTTTATTTTTATCGATCAATTGGAGGTGTTACAGCTTTTAAGGGAAAAGGAAAATAGTGAGGAGTCCATTCTGGCCTCCCAAGTTCAACTTGTAAACCTCTTTTATTGTCTGCAATTTTATTTAGTTATCCTCATTTTGCATTCATTGGGAATTTTCTTGATCTATGAAGAAGTATCAGTTTTTATTTTTGGATCAGGCCTTGTTATGGCCTTTTGGGGGTAGAAAGCATTATGGTGGGGAGAATTATCACACCTGGGATTATGATTTTACCTTTTTATCTGATTAATTTTGGGAATTTGGTTCTTCTATCAAGTTACGGGTGTGATGGGTTGATTTTTAGGTATTTACTTTGTTTATTTTTAGTCTAGTACATTTCCATGAGTTTCCCACTTCATTTTTCAAAAAAAAATTCATCTTTTTGGGTTGGCGGACTGATGCGCATGGTTGGCGCACAGTCTGTCAAACTGTGCCCCATTATCCAAGTAAGTGTGTAGTAGGTTGATGTTTTTGGGAAAAAGATACCACACGGCTTCCGCATGGCAGGTCTGGCCATGAAAACTATCCCTGAGGTAGGTATCTCTTGAGTATAGAGGGGCGTACATTCAGTGTATAGTTTGAAAAACCGTGCGGTCTATCCAAGTCATTAAAATTGGGTGTTTATTTTTCTCCCACCTTATTTTTAGCCCCAAATAACCCTTTTATCAACCAATACATCCTCTCCAACCCTAGTCACACCTCCCCTTACTCTCCTCTCCCTTGGTCTCCCTCATTTGGATGGATCTGATATGGATTCTTCAAGGAAACTCTAAGTAAGTGGTTTCTTGTTTCCCCCTCTTTTTGAGGGTTTCCTTCCTTTTTCTTTGGGGGTTGGTTTGGACAGAAGTTTGGGTGGTCTCCTTAGGATTGTTTCTTTTTTATTAGGGTCCAATATCGATGTTTTTGATCATATCTTTCCTTAATAGGGTCTTGTGGTGGTGTTATTGTAGTTTTTAAATATTTTTCAAAAGTTTCTTCACATGAGGTAGGTGGTTCCATGACCTAACATTGTAAAAGGATTTTAATATGATTTCTTGAGTTTATAAATATGTCCTATGGTTTATTTTTTTTTTGTAAAAAATGTATTGCTAAGTGGTTTGACAAGATTATGTATTATATTTGAGTTTTTATAAAGGAAATGGTGATGTTTTATGCTGTTTCATTATAAGGTTTCTTAAAAAGGGTTTTATTCCATGTGAGGAAGGTTTGAATTGTGTTTTGTAGGGCACTTGAGATGCGAATGTGTTGAAAATCAATTTTCAAAGGAAAATGTATAATTATTTGTCATGTTGGTTTTTTGTGCGCATTTAAATGAAAATTTTGAGTTATGTAAATGATGTGAATCATGTTTAAAATTGAAATTTGTTTGTGTTCGGTTTTAAAAGGGGATTGGATCATGAAAATGATTAAACTGATTATGTGAATTTATTGGGATAAAATTTAAAGGGGTTTCTTGAATTATGAAAGTGGTGAAAATTTTGTTCCTAAATGGTTTTGGTGTGTGTGGAATGGATGGTGTTTTTTTTGTGAAAAAGAGTGAAATGATTGGCAATGACTGCTGAATGTAGTGATTTGTGAAATATGTGAAATGGTATTGAGAAAAAAAAGAAAATCTCAGGTATCTAGGTGGGATAACTTGTTCTAGTACGGTAGTGATTTAGAAGTGGCTTGTCCTGGTTTCACTTGTCCTGATTGATGCTGACAACACTAACTAAACTCTGATGATATTTGGAGACCAATGGGCCCATGGGGTGTCACCTCCTAGTGGTTCGTGTACATGAAAGATGTGATTGTGGTTTCTATACCACCCTTCACCGAGGTATGTGGTTTTAGTGTCCCAATCGATCTAGATTACCCTTAGGGATTTACCCACAGTGATCACTTGAGACTTATGTGATACGGTTCCATCCATAAACATATGGTGGAACTTGTGTGTACCTTTATAAATTCCTTTTCAAAGCATGTTGTTGTGAAATATTTTTCCTTTAGAGTGTATCCTTTGAGAATGGTTTTCCATAAAATGTCTTCTTAGAAATGTTTTAAAATACTTTACATAAATTTTGAAGCTAAGTTGTCTTCTAATGGTATAACATGGTATCTATTTTATTGGGTAGAATCCTACTGGGTGTTGGATCACACCCTACATACACATTTGGGTGTATACAGACCTTGTTTGTTGGTAGGTAAATTCAAGGTGTGTTGTGTTGGTGGTTTTGGTTTCTAGTGTTCTGCTTGTCAAAGGTTGGTGGTATTGACTTGAGGCTGATTCCCCTCATGTTTCACAGAGGTTTTTGGGGTGTTTTGTGTTTTCCTTTACTTTATAGTATTTTAGTTTTTGGTTAAAATTGTAAAACATTGAATTTGTAATTTTTTGTATCTCGTTTGGTTATTATTTTAATCTTGGTTTTCTATTTTATTTTGTTACATATCCTTATTCTTATGAAAATGGGTTAAATCATTCCCAAAGCATGTTATTGATACCCATACACTAGTTTAAAGCCTGTGGGGATTAGAAATTCCCTTTTGACCATGCCACAGACTAGGTCGGGTGCCTTCTCAGATGGCGACCCATCTTGGTTCGTGACATTTGAAATAATAAAGTTGCATTTTAATGGAAAATTTTATTCCTTATAGTTTTTTAGAACTAGATTTTATGCTTGAAATCATATTTAAATAATTTATAGATATTAATAGATGATGCCTTTTGTTTCCTATGGAAGTAACCTATGATAAATGAATTGGTTTATCAAATATGGAAATGAACCAATTGTTTTATAAAGATAAATGTTTAGGTTTGAGAAATCCCATTTTCTTATGAAGGCTATATGCCTCAATTTTTAGGGACTAAGTACCCTGTTAACTGATTGTTGTTTCGTTGATACTTTGTGTGTTTTTATTGATGTGATCCTTGCGATGCAATGTAATGTGAGCCTAGGATGGCTGATTTTTTTAATGAGACATGGGAATGGATGTCTGAGTTTGTGGAATAAGTTTGTGCTGATGATGAAGGGATGAATGCATGGTGATATATATAGTGGATTCAAGGATGGACCTAGGAATAATGGAATGGGTTGAATCCAGGATTTCATATTCTAATGCTAAATATTGGGATGATTTCTTATTAATGAACTTGTTTAAAATATAGATGACTTGGTTGATTTTTTTTTCCAGTCCTTTCCCCACTGATTGACACTATTGGTTGTTCTTAGTTTATACAACTTTTTAATGGTAACATAGGATGAGTCCTATAGAACATGTAATTAAATAATATTAATTAATACTAAATGTTTTAACTTATGGGTTTGGTGCTTGAATGGAATTCTAATTTATGATAACTCTTGAGGAACCATGATATTAGTTAGTTTATGCCTAGAGGTCATGGTTATTAGTTGGTTGTTGATGTGAAGTGGGAATGGAATAATATTAATTAATGAATAAATAATTAATGAAGGTGACTATGTAATGTTAAAAGAAATAATTAAATATAAATTTATTGAAATACTAGTGTGCCTATATGATATCTAGTCCTTAGTAGTGGAAACTGGGTGTCTGAGTGATGATAGCTATAGTTGATCCTTGGAATGGGTTGTTCCCTTAGCAGGGCTTTAAGCTATATAATATCTTATACGTTAGGTCATTTTATACACTAGACCACCCATATAGATAGGACTAATGACATCCATTAGACTCTATGAGGGTGTTTTTCCCAACATTCAGGTTGGAGAGGAATAGATGAATGACTACCCCTCTCACCTCATTCTCTTCTCTTGGTAGTATTATGTGATGGTATACACAGTGGTTACCTTTCTCATATGTGTGTGTAGAGGTATGTAATGGATTATGGTTATTCATACACATGTATCTTCATATATATAATCCTATGGATTATTATCGGTATGTCGTGTATGGACTATGATGTCTTGAGATATAATACTCAACATATTAGATGTGGTGTCTACCAAAAACTACTCTGTTACTCTTTGGATATGTGGCATGGGTTGATGAAATGATATGATGTATGGAGTGAATAGTTTGGGATGATGAGATTATGTAATTCATGGGGTGTATGGAATGATAAAGTTTCCCAGGTGTCTTAGACCAGGTTTACTTTTGGACAGAGATGGATTAGGATGTGCAACATCGGGGAAGAACATAAAACTAGCAGAGAAGTGGTAGTGGGGTACCTTTTTTGATATATTTTGTATATTATTATTACTTGTATATGATACATGTTGAGAGATACATGGTGGGGATAGGAACTTAACATACTTGATTAGGTTATGAGTTAGATTCACTTGTTGTCCACTTGGATTGAGTATGATTTATTTATATTTTTCAGGATAGGATCTAGAGAGGATCCTACTGAGTATAAATTTTATGATCACCCTACATATATATTAACTTTTTTTAGGTCCACAAGATATGTTTGAAGATATATATGGACATTACTAGATTATGGGTTTCTCCAGAGCTGTTTGGGGTTTGGTGGTCACCATATAGGATTTTACTTTTGTTACTTTTATTTTCTTTTATAGTTATATGAAATTAAATTCATGTATTGAGATATCTCTTTAATTTTATTTTGAGAAGGATTTTTTGGGTGTTTCTATATTATCTATTATTTATTAAATTTTATAGGTTAATGCCTCCCATATTCATGTTTGACATACCTTAAGTGCTTGTTTCCTACCAGTATCCTATTTCAGGTGGGTTTTAGGAGTCATTATCCCCCTTATGTCATTACCAGCCCAGGAGGGGTATCTTTGGGGGGAAGGGGTCCTGACAATTATTCATGATGTTATCTTAACATTACAATGTTATGACTTCCTCATACACTATTTACATGGAAATTTCATTATATTATTTGTTGTATCAAAAGGTTATAACAGTTCCCATCTATTATGTGAATATGGAGATACTATGATAGTAAACTTAAATATATGTCCTGTGGTATATATACATTATACCAAAAGAGCACATAGGATGTCTGACAATTATGTTCAAGGGGATCATAATAATTTAAATTTATTCTAATGATGTTCATGAAGGTTCCGGGTGCAGTGGAAGCGCATGGGTGGATGTGCCCACTTGGCCTTTTGTCATTAATAATGATCAATCCAGGATCAATACGACGATAAATTCTAGTCTCCGTGGATCGAATCACAGAAATAGACAAAGAAGAAGGTTTGTCCTGGAACCACAAACAAGGATCATTACAGGTTGATTATAATTAATTTAATTAATTATAAAGAAAAAACTTTTGGGTGTTCTTTCTTCATTGATGTTCTTGATCACGTTGTCGATGTGATCCTTCGTTGCGTCGTAGAATCCAAGTGTAGACTCCCTCTAGAGATGATCAACATATGTACCTAGTATCTCTGGACGTTGCCAAAGGATTCTCTGGGTTATAGTGTGGAGAAATATTTTCTTGCGTTGTCCGCCTTAGATCGTCTTGATCCAATGGAAGAGGATCTCTCTTGGTCTTGAGAGCATTCTTGGAGGAAGAGGTTCTTTCGGCCTTGAAAGAATTCTCCAGAGATGTTGTGTGTAGGAAAAGAGTTGGGGTTGTGAGGATATTTATAATCGGGTGTGTGGGGTTATAGAGTTATGAAAATAAATAAACACATTACACATTTTATTTATTTCATTGAATCTTATTTAAAACCCCCAGGTCGAATAATTAATTCCTTGACATGCTCCCATGCTGATTATAATAAATATCATTTAAAACAATATTATATCCTCAAAATCCTGACTGGAAAAACTACACGGAGTGTATTAATAAATACATGGTGTGTACTTGTTTTTCATTAAAAACTACACGGCGTGTACATTCAATGTACACAGCATGTATATCTTGTTTTCATTTATTCATTTCCTTTCCATAAAGAAAACTACATGGCATGTAATTATTAATACACAGCGTGTACTTGTTTTCCATGAAAAACTACATGGCGTGTAATCTTTAATACACGGCATGTATATATTGTTTTTCATTTCCTTCTTCCTCCATCATTAAAACTATTTAGTCTTCCTTGAATAATTATTAAACCACGTATGGGAATGATCTTTATTCTACTTGAGATACTTGAATACACTTAGTGTGTGACCCTCTAGGCCTCTTTCTCGTTAGCATTAGGCGGTCTTGCCTAAAGTCCAAGATTATTGTCTAGCAATGGGTCAAGGCACCCAAGAGAAAGAAGTTGACGTCGCATTGACGTATCACCACATACGAATGCTTACTATGTAATTTAATCCCTTTATTTCGATATCTCATCAAGCAGGTTTCATGGCAGTGTCATAAACCTATATGCTTGATCCGTCGTTCTTTGACTACCTGAAATAAACTCGTCGTTCACACCATGGCCATGGAATTTAATTCTATAGTTCTATTTCAATCAAAGGGATGAGATATCAACTTCCATAAATGGAAGGGAAAAATCCTACCTCGACTTATCCATTAACAACATGTCACTCATGATGCACCCAACACACCCTACTTCCCGCCAACTGTCTGCGTGACGGTTTTTTTCAGTAAATCTAAGTGCGCGAGTCATGACATGAGTTAATGATAATCTTCCTGTCTAAGGACCATTACACATGCTCGTAGATAGAAATTTCAAATGACACTAAGACATGCGGAATTTCTACTGGAGGGTTAGTTCTCATAATCCCCCATCTTGGAGATTACCAAGTGCGAACTCCATGAGAGAGAGTCTCGTTTTCTTACGAGTACTCGCACATGACGGTCTGTATTCTATGTGTCCTATCATAGTATGTTATCCAACCATAGAACTTTATTTAAGAATATTGTTATAGCATTTCAAGGTTCTCATCATAGCGGGGATCTACCATGACCTTATCAATGCAACAAATATTCCAGGACATTATTATATTATAGTCATGCATAACGATGAACAATATATAATAAGTGAACATTCATGTAATCAAAGTACAAAATAGTTGGTTCTCAAGACACCAACCCTTAAAAACTCCCACTTTGACTAGAGCCAACTGCCTACGACTTTTAGTCCGCTAGACCTCACATGATTATCATGTTTCTGCTGAGTCAAGGCTTTAGTCAAGGGGTCTGCCACGTTGTCTTCTATGGAAATACTGCTCACTACAACTCCACCTCTCTGAGAAAAATCCCTCAAGAGATGATACTTCCGAAGTATGTACTTTGTCCGCTGATGTGACCTTGGCTCTTTAGCAAGTGCCACCGCTGTAGTATTATCACAATAGAGTGTGATAGGATCTTTACTGCTTAGTACTACATCCAGCTCTTGGACAAAGCTTCGCATCCATACTGCTTCTTTAGTTGCCTCAGAAGCTGCGATATACTCGGACTCTGCTGTAGAATCTGCCACCACACTTTGCTTTGAGCTCTTCCTGCTCACTGCACCTCCATTCAAACTGAAGATGTATCCAGTCTGTGACTTCATGTCATCTTGATCAGTCTGGAAACTAGCATCTACATGTCCTCTGATGACTAGTTCCTCATCTCCTCTATAAACCAGGAACATATCTTTAGTACGCCTCAGATACTTAAGGATGGTCTTGACTGCCATCCAATGGCGATCTCTTGGATCGGCTTGATATCTTCCTACCGCACATAATGCGTAAGCAACATCTAGCCTCATACATAGAATATCATACATGACTGACCAAATCACGGATGCGTAAGGGATCATTTACATTCTCTTTCTTTCCTCATGTGTCTGAGGAAACATTTTCTTGGAAAGTTGAATGCCATGTGACACTGGTAAAAATACCCTCTTGGACTGTTCCATACTGAATATCTTTAGTATCTTGTCAATGTATGTACTTTGACTCAGGCCCAGCATTCTCTTGGATCTATCACGATGGATCTTGATCCCAAGAAAATATGCTGCCTCACCCAAGTCTTTCATGGAGAATCATTTATGAAACCATGCCTTAACTAACTGTAAGACAGGTACTTCGTTTCCAATTAGTAATATGTCATCAACATATACTATTAGGAAAATGACTGCACTTCCACTAAACCTCTTGTAGACACAAGGCTCACATTCATTCTTAACAAAGACAAATTCTATTACAGCTTCATCAAAATGAATGTTCCATGACCTTGATGCTTGATTTAATCCATAAATGGGTTTCTGAAACTTGCATACCTTGTTGGCATCCTTTGGAGTCACAAACCCTTTAGGCTGTGTCATGTAGACATCTTCCTGGAGGTTCCCGTTAAGGAATTCTATTTTGATATCTATTTTCCAAATTTCAAAGTCATGGTAAGCAGCAATGACCAATAGGATTCTGATGGATTTCAGCATCCCAACCGGTGAGAAAGTTTCATCATAGTCAATTCCTTGACGCTGTCTAAAACCTTTTGCAACCAGTCGTGCCTTATAGGTGCCGAATTTCCCCTCCATGTCTAGTTTCCTCTTGAATATACATTTATTACCAATAGGATTTACATCAACTATAGGATCTACCAAAATCCAGACTTGGTTTTGGTACATGGAATCCATTTCAGAATTCATGTCTTCTTGCCATTTGGAAATGTCTGTGCCTTCAACTGCTTCCTTGTAGGTAAAAGGATCATCATTGTCAACCAATAATGAGTCACCATCCTCAGTGACAAGAAAAACATATCGTTCTGGTTCTCTCACCTCTCTTGTGATCCTACACAGTTCTTGTGTCTCTGGAACAAATTTTTCTTCCACGGGGCTTTGTGGAATCTGTTCTTGTACCAACTACTGTGTATCTTGAGCCTCGACTTCATCTAATTCTATCTCGCTACCACTATCTATTTTGGAGATGTGCTCCCTCTCAAGGAATATGGCGTGTCTTTCCACTATAACATTTTTTTCTGAGGGGTTGTATAGGTAATATCCCCTTGTTTCCTTGGGATATCCTATAAAGATACACTTTGTGCCTCGGGGTGCAATTTTTTTACCTAAAGAGGCCTTAACAAATGATTCGCTACCCCACACATGTAAATTTGATAACATGGATTTGCGTCTACTCCATAACTCGTATAGAATACCATTTATCGATTTAGTTGGTACTTGGTTTAGTATGTGCGCTGCTGTTTGTAATGAATATCCCCAAAAGGATAATGGAAGACTCGCATGACTCATCATTGATCTCACCATGTCCAACAGGGTGCGGTTTCTCCTTTCACTTACACCATTCCACTATGGTGTGTAAGGAGGAGTGAGTTGAGATAGAATCCCAAACTCCCGTAAGAAATCAATGAAGTCCTGATTAAGATATTCTCCTCCTCTGTCTGAGCGGAGATTCTTAATCTTCTTACCAAGCTGGTTCTCAACTTCATTCTTGTATTCTTTGAACCGATAAAAAGAATCTGACTTATACCTCATTAAGTAGATATATCCATATCTACTAAAATCATTATTAAACGTTTGAAGTATGAGAACCCACTTTTTGATTCAACTGGAAATGGTCCACACACATCTGTGTGAACTAATTCTAGAAGATCTTTAGCTCTTTCACCTTTCCCACTAAATGGGGCTTTGGTCATTTTTCTTTGTAGACACGTATGAAATACACCAAGTGGTTTTAGTTCAAAAGAATCTAAATACCCATCTTGATGTAATTTTGTCAAACATTTCTCATTGACATGACCTAGCTGGTGATGCCAAAGTTGGGTGTGGTATGAGTCATGTAAATTAAATTTGTTATCGATTTCCATTACTTGGTTTGTGTAGTCTAACACATAAAGGATGTTATATAAATGTTCCCTACAAAAACAAATGATATATTTATAAAAATAGCAACATACACTTCCAAACATAAAGATGAATCCATCAGTATCTAATATGGATACTGAAATAATGTTTTTGGTTACAGAGGGTACATAATAACATCCTTTCAAAACCAAGACCATCCCCATAGGCAATGTGAGGTGGTAGTCCCCGACAGCTACAACAGTAAGTATGGCTCCATTGGCTGCTCGTAGATCTACCTCCCCTTGATCAATCTTCCTGAATCTACTTGGTTCTTGTATTTGGATAAAAATGTGAGAAACACAAGCAGTATCTAATACCCAATTAGTATAAACAGATAGATTTCATTTGATAACAAATGCACCTGAAGCTTCCCCTTGCTTCCTTGGCTGGGTGCAGTTTTTCTTCTAGTGGCCCTTTTTGCCACATGCGAAACAAACAACATCCTGTTCCTTTTCCTCCCCTTTGATCTTCCTTTTCTTGGAAGTCCCTGAAGAAGCTTTGGGCTTAAATCTCTTCTCATTCCCTTTCCTTTTGTTCACCATGAGGACAGAAGGCTTTTCATGCTTCATGTCACTATCCACTTGGAAAATAAGGATAAGAAGATCAGATAGAGACTTCTCAATGTTGTTCATGTTGAAGTTCACAACAAAGTTTGAGAAGCTCTGGGAGGGTGATGCGAGAATGAGATCGGTACCCTGTTCTTCGGGGAGTTTAAACCCTAGAACCTCCAAGCGCTCAATGTAGCCAATGAGCTTGACTACATGAGGCCCAGCTGGGGCACCCACTCCAAGATTGCTCTGAAATAGCGCCTTGGAGATCTCAAACCTTTCCTATCTTGCTCTCTACTAGTATAGACCACAGAGGTGCTCGAGCATGGTATAGCCATCCATGTCTTCATGAGACTTCATGAGCTCACTAGACATCGATGATAACATCAAACATTGAACATTGATAGCATCGTTCAAATGTTTATCATAGACTAGGAAATCTTCATCACTTTCCCCTGGGGCAGGAGAATTATGAAGTGAGGACTCCAGCACATAAAACTTTCATTCATGGCGTAGGATAACCCGAAGGCGCCTAAACTATTCCTGAAAGTTACTGCCGGTGAGGATATTGTCTTTATCTAGTATTTATTGCAGAGAAAATGTGGTTGACGAGTTTTTCATCTTGATTCTACAATTTAAAAGAGTAGATTTATTAGTAGTTTCTTGATTACATTTTATGAGAAATAATAAATTAATTTATTAATTCTCCCAATATTTTATCAAGTCCCAATGGCCCTCACCATTGAACTCGGAATGTCCAGTTGATTTGACATTCTAGTGGAAAGGATCCATATTCCCCTTCGCATAACCCCAACAAGGGTTGGTCGAGATATTTGAAGGTATTTATGTAGGCAGGTCTTTTCCAACTGTGAGCTTATAGTTCCTTGATCTGTTGAGTGGACTCCCCAATCCTGAAATCCTAACTTGGATTTCCTCAACTCTTGCCTCCAATATTACACCAAGTCTAGAAAGGGCTACTTCTCTTGATGTAATATGGTTAAGTCAACCTGAAACCTTTCATAAGGGCTTCCTTTATAAAAGTAAGTGTCCCAACAAGGGTTGGTCAAACACATAGTTTTATTGAGTCTTGCCCTAAATCAGGTAACAGAAGGCTTGGTCTGACTTAATATGGTATTGAGAGATTTTAGTCCTTTATGCATAGTTTTCGCATTATCACATGCTTGTTAATATTAAGTGATTCTTGATTAAGTGATTAACCATGTTCTGATAATGTTTACACATAGTCCGGTTTTTAATTTATTCCATCTTTGCATGCTTGTTCATTTTATTAATTATGTGATTGTGACAACACATACATAATAAAGAAACCATGCAATCAGACAGAAATAAAATAAGATGGCATGATCATGAGCTTCTATTTGGTTATCTTATCTAGCGGTTTTGATAGGCTAACCATGACCTAGGGAAAACACCTTGAACCTGATGGTTTGTGTTTTGCAGCTCCCACCTCTCCACCTTTGTATCTTCTTGAATCGGTTTCACCTCGGCTTCGGGATTTGAACCATCTCCTTTGGATCTGGAGATCCTCCATTACATGGTTTTACATTAAAGAAACCATAAGTCTTTGGAATGTTTTCTTTACTTTGGAAATTTTGGAGTACACGGCATGTAGATGATTCATACACGGCGTGTACTTCCTTTTTACGTGGTAACCGGCCTGGAGATCCCATGTACGCAGTACGTAGCTTATCTTTGTACACGGTTTCACCTGGGACGGAACAGACTACACGGTGTGTTTCTCCAACATACACGCCGTGTATTCCGGTTCCACACGCCATTCAATTCTGGTCAACACGGTGTGATTAATACTTAGGCATATTCAATTCACACGGCGTGGTTTGGCGGACTAGTGGTGGTTCGTTGAACCTAAGTACATGATTTGTAGTTTTAATTACACACCGTGTAATACCGTGTTGTACATTCAGAAAGAGCGGCTCCTCCGGATGAGTTCCTCGTTTTTATTTTAATCAAAATTAAAATTAAAAGGCGGTTTCTGTGATATGAATCGAGAAACGAAGGAGGAAGAATAGATCTCGTTTATTCAGATTTATAGAATGATTTATTTCGAATTGAATCAAATATAAATGCGTAAATTATCAACGAAAATTAAATAACTATAATCAACGTTGTAACCTCCCTTTGATACCATTTGAAGGTTTTGGGCGCAGCGGAAGTGCATGGGTGTATGTGCCAACTTGGCCTTTTTTCATTAATAATGATCAATCCGGTATCAATACGACGATAAATGCCAGTCTCCACGGATCGAATCACAGAAATAGACAAAGAAGAAGGTTTATCCCGGAACCACAAACAAGGATCGTTACAGGTTGATTATAATTCATTTAATTAATTATAAAGAAATAACTTTTGGGTGTTGTTTCTTCGTTGATGTTCTTGATCACGTTGTCGATGTGATTCGTCGTTGTGTCGTAGAAGCCAAGTGTAGAATCCCTCTAGCGGTGATCCACACGTGTACCTCGTATCTCTGGATATCGCCAAAGGATTCTCTGGGTTCTAGCGTGGAGAAACATTTGATTGCGTTGTCCACCTTAGATCATCTTGATCCGATGGAAGAGGATCTCTCTTGGTCTTGAGAGCGTTCTTGGAGGAAGAGGTTCTTTCGGCCTTGAAATAATTCTCCATAGATGTTGTGTGTAGGAAAAGAGTTGGGGTTGTGAGGATATTTATAATCGGGTGTGTGGGGTTATAGAGTTATGAAAATAAATAAACACGTTACACGTTTTATTTATTTCATTGACTCTTATTTAAAACCCCCCATATTGAATAATTAATTCCTTAACATGCGTCCACACTGATTATAATAAATATCATTTAAAACAATATTATATCCTTAAAATCTCGACTGGAAAAACTACACGGCGTGTATTAATAAATACATAGCGTGTACTTGTTTTTCATTGAAAACTACACGGTGTGTGTAAGAACCCAGTTTTTTCTGCGAAAGACTTTGGAATATTCTTGATGATATTCCAGAGCAGCGCCTTCAGACGGCGAGCAATTCCGAGCCCCAGAGTGGCCAGAATTAAATTTTCAGTGCGTTCACACTGGAAATGCTAAATAAGTGGGATAACTCCTAAACGGTGATCCAGATCAGGGATCTGAGTGTACAGATGGGTCCGTAATGGGGGTTTTTACCCTATTAACGGCATAAAACTTGTCGGCGTGGGATGTTTGGACCCCTCGCTCGCTTCTGGAACGTTAAACGGATTAAATAAATTAAATTAATTCGTTTAATGTTGAAACGCAGGTATCTCTTAAACGGTGTATCATATTTGAAAATCGAGGGTACCATTGAGTTTGGAATGTGCCTTTTACCCTAGGAGGGGTATAAGTTTCGCGGGCGCGGGCTGTTTGTGAAAAATGGCCCTAGGGGCGTTTTCGTAATTTAGCGGCTTCGGACGTTAAATTTTATAACTTTTGAACGGGGTCTCGGATTAAAATTCCAAGACCTCCGTTGTTCTCGGGAGGTGGTTTTTAACCTAAGGGAGGCTTAACCGTGACCCCGTCGGGAGTTCGGGTTCGGGCCGACGGGCGGGTGGTTAAGCATTTTCTATTTAAACGCTTAACACACCCACCTACCTCTTCTCCTTCCCCTTCCCCCTGGCAGCCCCTCCACTCCCTCTCCTCCTCCACCTCCGGTGATACGGTCCGGCGAGGCGACTCCGGCGAGGTGCGGTGGTGCCGGCGGATCGTCGCGAAGCTTCGGGCGAAGCCCCACGAGGTAGGATGTTGCGTTTGCATTTTCTATTCCCGTACCTACTTTGAGCTCGTTTTGTACTGTTGATTCCCTTTCAAAACTTCGATCAAAGCCCATGAATGCGTAGTATAAATTTTTATCTCTCCAACTCATTTTTCGAAATCAAAATATGAGCTTGGAGTAGGCTGGGGTCGATCGTCGAATATTGCGGGTTTTGGTTTCTTTCCCGGCCGGTTTTGAGGGCGGTGGCAGGCGGTGGCGCGCGGGCGGGTTCAGCAGGGAGTCGCGGCGCGCGGGCGGTCTTAGGCGGGTGCCACGGCGGCTGGCCAGGGCAAGAGGGGTGGCATCCGGGTGTGGCCGGGGGTCTCCAGCGGGCGCCGGCGAGACGCGGCACGCGGGCGACGAGCGCGGCCGACCCTCTTGGCCGGGTTGACGCGGCGACGACAGAGGGCGGGGTCCTCGGGACCCTGCGGTAGACAAGACCCGCGCGAGGCGGGTATTTGTGGTAGAAATTCAAGCCGGACTGGCTTTCTGCCGGTCCGAGCGTGGAAGGCCGGCCCGCGACCGCGGGCCGGTTCAGGAGAGTGGGCCGGCCGAACCGGCCTGGCCCACTAATGTCCGTTTTTTTTAAACGGCTGTAAATGTCAGCCCGAGTGTCGGATTCGCACGCCGTCAGTGGCGAAGCGTTCCTTGGGACGAAAAGAATATATTTATATGGTTTAGG
Source organism: Viscum album (assembly GCA_963277665.1). NCBI lineage: Eukaryota > Viridiplantae > Streptophyta > Magnoliopsida > Santalales > Viscaceae > Viscum > Viscum album. Next base: position 2,002,310,881 of record OY728164.1, on the reverse strand, counting down.
GAATTTTTAATTTCCAAAACGATGGGTCTCGGGGGCGCGGCGCGTCTTGTAGTGGACGAGTGTTTTTCCCGAGAATCTTGTTTTGAGCAGCGCGGACGCGTCCGACGTCCGTTTTGAGCGCTGTTAGCGGCGTTGTGACCCTGGCACTGAGGCGGAGGTTTCCAGTGTGGTTACGGGCATTAAGGATGAAGTTGTGGTGCGGGCCCCACATGCCGTACTTTTGAGCTGCGAGCAGCTTTTAGCGACTTTTCCTCGGAAGTCCGTTCGGGGCGTGCAAGCAGTCGATGTTGGGTGTTTTTCTGAGGGCAACGCGTTGGTGCAATCCACCCACTCTAATTTGGCACGATGGTGCGGGCCCCGCGAGGGCCGTTTCGGGAGTTGACGGTGATTTCCAGCTTTATCACCGAGCGACCATTTTGGACAAGTGAATAATCCATTTTGTGTACTTTTTCGAGAGGATCACAACGGTGCGATCCGTTCGTTGAGTTTCGGGACCGGGATGTGGGTCCCACGTGGCACCGCTCAGGTGCGGTGCGCCAGGATGCACCCTTTTTCTCCGGATATCCGTTGCACTCAAATGAGTAGTGCTTTTGACGTGTTATCCCGAGGGGATCACAATGGTGCGATGCGCCTGACTGTTTTCGGGGCCGAGGCTCGGGATCACGGGACGCCGTTCGGGCGTGAGGCGATGTTAGTGACTTTTTTGTCGGATATCCGTTTGAGGTGAGTAAGTAGTCGATCTCGTGTGTTTTTTCATGAGGATTACAACGGTGTGATCTGTTTGGCTGTGCGGAGCCTCTTGTGCGATCTTATTAACAACAGAAGCATGGAAGGTGCTCTAGTGGTGGTTCGCCCTACTTTATTTGTAGCGGACCCTTGGCGTGTGATCGCGCACTCTTGGGAGAGTGATGTAAATGGTTCATGAGATGTGGTTGGTTGTGCCTAATCCTTTGAGGTGGAGTTGTTATGTCACGCCTTCGCGTTGACGCTGGGTGCCATGTGCACGTTAGCCTTTGGGCTGGAATGAGGTATACTCTGGGGGTATATGGGAGCGCTTGGACGTACATGTGGTTGTTTGTACCTAAGGATGTTTGTGTGCTCAGTTGGGGTTGACTTGGGGCAACACGTCGTGTGGGCCCCACGTGCGTGCTGTGATCTACTTGACGTACTTTGACCTCTTGCGATGTAGAGGGTCCCTCTGCGCTCGTTTGTTTGACCAGCAGGGTGGAGTTTTCCCCTGGCTTTGCGCTCGTTTGTTTGACCAGCAGGGTGGAGTTTTCCCCTGGCTTTGTGCTCGTCTGTTTGACCAGCAGGGTAGAGTTTCCCCTGGCCTGGTGCTCTTTTGTCTGACCAGCAGGGTTGAGAGGTCTCCCCCTGGTCTTGTGTTCGATGGTTTGGTCGGAAGAGATGGGTTGGTTCCTCTGCTTCTTTGGCTGTGAGGGGTTTCAGTACTGTGCCCTTTCACTGGACTGCGGCACCGTCTACGACTACTGGTGTTCGTGCAGCGTGGGTGTTTTCCCCACTTTCTGGGATGAGGTGTCTCGGTCCGCTTCGACAGTGACTCAGCGGATTGGAGCGTGATCGACTTGTGAGGCCTGGGGAGTTTCTCCCGTTACTTCGTGTTCCCTAGTAGAGCTTGTGGTTTCGATGTGACCAACACTTTACGCGGGCACCGATCCTCTACTCAGGAGGCTGTTACCAGCAGGGATGAGGTTGTTCCAGCAGGGCTGAGGTTGTTACCAGCAGGGCTGAGGTTGTTACCAGCAGGGCTGAGGTTATTACCAGCAGGGCTGAGGTTGTTACCAGTAGGGCTGAGGTTGTTCCAGCAGGGCTAAGGTTGTTCCAGTAGGGCTGAGGTTGTTTCCAGCAGGGCGGAAGTTGTATCGAGCATGGCTCGTCAGTGGGTTACTATCCAGCAGGGATGTCCAGTACAATGGTGTTCACCGAGCAGTACCATCTAGCAGGGATGGCCAGAGTAGTGTCGGGCTTACCTCCAGCGGGGCTGGGCAGTGGTCCCCGATGCCAGGCTTACCTCCAGCTGGGCTGGGCAGTGGTCCCTGATGCCGGGCTTACCTCCAGCTGGGCTGGGCAGTGGTCCCTGATGCTGGGTTACCTTTAGCTGGGCTGGGCAGTGGTCCCATCACTGACTTTAGCCGGGTCGCCCTCCAGTGGACTACCTTGTTACGGGACTGGGCAGTGTGGCACCCGTCGACATTCCATGTATCCCTGTAGTGGGAACCCGTTGACTTCCAGGGATCCTCCAGCGGGGCTGGGCAGGGGTCGCCTGTCGACTTTGAGCAGACCTCTAGACTGCGGGGCAATGACGAGTTGTGGTTGACGTTCCCCCAGAACTCTCAAGCACGGGGAGCACTTTCCCCCACCGAGACGCGTCCTTGTGACGCGACCTAAAACCGTGCGGGCGAGTCAGTGCCGCCCAAAGCGGACAGTGTCGAGGTGTGGTGATTGAGCCATTGGATTTCGGTTCGGGGCAGACGTGCGGGATGCTGGGCATCAATGGTGTTACCTCTGGGACTGTTGGCTACTCTTTCCTGGGATGAGCTACGGGATGGAGATCCCCTTACGAGTTTGTTCGGGCTTCTTGTTGAGCAAATGGGCTTGTATATACCTTGTTCTAGTACCCAATTCTTGGGTTTGGTTACTCTCCTTCCAAGAGAGGCGAAGACACGCAAGGTATGCCACGTGCTTTCCGTGTCTAGCATCTCGTGGTTGGAGGAGTCTACTCTCCTGCTATAGGTAGCGAAGACTCGACGAGAAGTTCATCTTCTCATCGTTTCCAGCTCCTTGTGCCTGGACGAGTCCACCTTCTTTCCTCTTGGTGGGTTGAGCTGGACTCTTTACTTTACCCTTACTGCACTTTCAGTTGTACTCCTCTACTTTTCTGTTCACTCTACTGCTCACCCTTCGGTACCTATTTTGTTGCTCCCTCGAGCTTTCGGGGTATCCTACTGAGTATTTTTATACTCACCCCTGCTTGGGATTTTCCCGCACTTGGTGTGCCCTTGCGGATGACGGACAGGTGGAGCATGACGTCAGAGGAGCTTAGGAGCCAGGAGCTTGGACCACGTGCGGTGGTCAGAGTCGGGTTCCAGGTGGGGGACCCCACTAGCTGTTTTCTTTTGTTTACCTGTTGCCGGGTTGTGGCACTTTTTGGTTGGGCACGTGTTTTGCCCCTTTTCTTTTCAGTTGACTTTCAGCTTGTACTTTTTACTGTTTAGAGGTCGATGCACATCTGTGGTTTATATTTATAGCAGTTTCCATTTACTTCTCCTTTTTACTCTGCAATTTTGCATTGAGTGTGCTGTGTGTGTGTACAGGTACTTAGGAAAAGGCATCCCCGAGTTATGGTGCCTTCGGCGCTGGTCGCCAGCCCCTAGCCTATGGAGGCGGGCCTGGGGTAGTTGCGGCTCGAGCCCGGGTAGGGTCGGGTCATGACAAAGTGGTATCAGAGGTGGTTCGTTCCTTGGGGCGCTGTTCGGACGTCCCTAAAATAAATGGAACTGGTTGGGATTTAGGGAAACAATGTTAACGTGTCTCGAGAGCGGCTCTCAGGCTAGGGAGTCCAGGGATGGTGAGGTGGCCGACGTATCCATTCACCAGGACCTTGATAACCCGCTTGTCGACTCGGCTTGCTGAGACACTTGTTGCAGGGAAAATTTGTTTGTGCATCACATATGATTGAGTCTTTGACTGTCCTTCTTGAGTTAGCTCCCCATTGTTTCTATTGGTATATACATGTATGCTCATCTGACCGCGGCGCTCCTTGATAATTTTCAGGATCTCTCCGCGAGGACAGCCATCCAGGATACCAGCTTTGGTTTGTGACGACTGTAACGCCCCGACCCCAGTTGCCCAGAGTCGGTGCATTAATTACATAAAATTGGCATGATCACAAGAAAGATCAAATCTCGAAAGACCGATTGGTTTAGTAGCCTTGGAAACACTAGATATAATCATAAAGTTTTACATTACATTTCAAAGTGAAAAACTACTACAACAACAAAGTCTTCATATCCACACTATTAACCCCTCATAATATCCCTGCAAGTCATTCATAATTTACTTCTTCACTACCTGGGAAAAATAAAACATAGAAAAGGGGTGAGCTCAAATGCCCAGTAAGGATAACAATATAGCAGAACATTCATAATAAGCATAAACATTTAAGGCAATGAATTACTAAAACAAAAGCCTTTTAAAATTGAACTTCAACATAGTATGGCAAAAATAAAAATGAAATAATGCCATTTACTTATTCACATGGATATTCTACTAATCGAATAATCACATACAATATCAATAACCACTTTCATAATGTTGGAATGCATAATGCCAGACTATCATAACCACATAGCCAAGGCCTCATGCCAAGACTACAAATAATATTTTGTCAAGGCCTTGTGCCAAGACACTAGTTTGTCTCATGAGACCTACCGATGCATCGAGGAGCTATAGCGGGCTCCACCCGTCACTTATTAAGTCCAATGCATTCCCATATGAAAAGGTTTAAACATAACATAAACATTCGTATTAAAACTAGCATAAGAAATGTCAATAATTTCACCATAAACTATGAATGGTATAAAAATAGCACATCCACAGTCAAACATATCACAAAACCTTCAATACAATATAGAAGTTTTGTATCATAATAAATCAACTTCAAATAATCTTAAAATCCATCAAAGGATGTTTACATAGATGAAATCAACATTCTTTTTAAAGAAGTATCTCCTTTTATTTTGAAATCATTTAAGATCCATATAAAATAAAACATTTTCTTTGAAAATATTCTTATAAGCTTGTATGGAAAGCTTTGACGATTTTATAACGGCGGAAAATAACCGCACCCGCCGTATAAGTTAAAAAAAACATTCTTACCTCAATTCAGCCGAAAAGGTTAAAAAGGACCTTGTTTTGAAAACGACGGAAAGATTCCTTTATAAACCTCTTATAAAAAGTCAAACAAGGGTATAAATGACTTTAATCCATATTCTTGTAAATAGTAAAAATGTTTTGAAATACATTTCAAAGAAACATGGATGTGGATGATAAAGAGATCCCAGTAGATTATTACGTATAATACAACCTCGGATAATGAAGAGATTGTGAAATAACCCTTACCTTGTACTTTTCCTTGGTTGGGGTAGGTTAAACTCCTGTATAATGGTGAAATAGTTGTTATTAAATTATACAAGAATCATATATATTAATATGATATCATATATGATCTTTTAACATTGATTTGTTAATAATATCTTAGAATTATCGTCGTTTCGGGAGTTAACTTACTCATTTTCTTTTATATGTTTTGTTACATAAGCCATGGTTGTTGTATCTTATTCATATCCAGAATGATATACAGTCCTTAAACATAATTTTTAAATCATCAAATGATAATTATACTTGAATGCATACGATGGAGAATGAATCTCACCGCGTTCGTGGAGACGGTAGTCCGTACGTACGCACGAGCGACAATATCATTCTTTTGATATTAAAATAATATATAAATGGATGGTATATCATATATACAGAATCATTAACATGTTATATTTATTATTTACATGAGTTACACATCATTATTATACCCATCCAAATAATATTATATTGAATAACAATTACACCACGACGTGGAGACGGTAAGCCGTACGTACGCACGTATGGTGACATGTTATTCAAAGGGTGGATAGAATACTGAATATGATTGTACCATATTTATAATAACATCACAGTATATGTGAGATACTGGAGTTATTATTTCAGAATGGTAAGAACAAAGGAAGAAGAAGTGGAAGAAGAAATGAACTTAGAAAAGGGTGGTGAAATCATTACCTCTTCTTCGGGTTCTTCCTTTTGATTTGATCAAAAGGGCTCCTTAGGTTGGCTTTCTGATCAAACTAAGGCCTCTAGGTTGTAGTGAGGGATGTTGGGAGAGTATTTGGGCAGAGTTTGGCCGAACCAAAAGGCTTTGAAGGTGTAAAGAAATGAGAAGGAGGAATGCCCTTTTATAAGAGGGGTGAGGGGCACCTTTGGAAAAGTTAGAAATATTAATTTATAATAAATTCATATTCGGTTTCTAATGGCTCCAAAGCTTATTATTCAAAGGTTAAGGTGGGGATAAGTCGAAAACCACTCAACCAATAGAATTTAGACAGGTTTGGGTACTCATATTAACCTTATCTTTAAGTATTAACTCTAAGTTAATTAGTTTCACTTTTACAATGTCTCTTTGTATTTTTATATAATATGGTTAATAAACTTACTATATACATCCAAGCGACCCCCAAGTGGTACATTAATGATGAACCTATCATGATATAAGTCCCTTGGCCGAACCTTAGATTTTTAGGAATTTAATATCAATTAATAATATAATATTTGTTTTAAGAACTCTTTTATGTCAATTTTGACACTATTCAATAGTTGATTTTTTTGAAACTCATAACAGATTGATTACTTCGAACAAAGTCAATTAAATCAATCCTAATATATCATATTATCCTAGAAAATTAGTGTAATTCATTAAAAGTTTCATATTATATTTATTTGGGTATTTATAATATCAATTATGTTAATTTTTTACTATTTTAGTAATTACTGCATCATCATTGTGTCATAAATAAAATAAATTATTTAATGTCTAAAAATTATAAATAAAACATAATTATGTAGGAAAGTTTTTTAGCTTTCTAATGAATATTTATAATCGAAAATCCAACATGTATAACCCTATGTAAAAATTGTTCTTCTAAAAGATGTAAACTTATGCCATTTTTATTTTTATTTTAACTTTATTAATATAATGTGTCCCTACCACATACAAGTGGCTCCAAGGGGTCCCCAAATTGACCCAAGGATGCCCATGGTCGGGTATGTGTCCAACAATAAGGTTAGGACACGTTTTAGGGTAATTTTGTATTATTATAATATTTTTTTTAACCCTTATTTACCGGATTTACCCTTTAACCATGGTAAATAAAATATTTACCGCAGTAATTATTCAAAATGTCTAAAAATAAAAGTTACCTATTTACACAATTTGAACATCCTGATTCCAAATATGGAATCCATTTTTCTAAATTCAAAACACAGAAGTGGCAGAAATTAATTTAAAATTAATTCCCGCTGTCAAAACAAAAAGCGTGTTTTTAAGAGATAATTACTATCAAAAGATTGACACTTGTTTATGTTTGGTTTAATTGTAAAATTATGTCCAATGACCAACATTATATTAAATGGTAAAAATATATTCTAAATATACTTTAAAACCACTCAAATTCATAATTTATCACTATTAATTATTTTGATTAAAAAAGTTGTTTTTAATTAAAATTTAGTAATTTTCACTATTCATCATAATATGAAAGTTATCCGAAATGTACCAAAATTTCACCTTAGGCTAAATTCGATATTCCGAATCCAAAAATGAAGTCCATTTTCAAATATAATATATATATAATTTCAAAAATTAGGTATTACTATTCATAATGGCTAGTTTGATTAGTTATGGTGTGTTAGAACTCGGTGTTGCGTACAACACACGCTATCACATTATTCAAAGAGAAGCGTACCGTAGAAGCTTGGGGTGTTACATTCTCCCCTCCTTCAAATAATTGCGTCCTCGCAATTTCTAGGGTATTACTACATAAAAAGACTCGGGTGGTTCTTCATCATAAGTTCCTCGGGTTCCCACGTTGCCTCTTCCATCTTATGATTTCTCCACAAAACTTTTACCAGACGCGTCGTCCGGTTTCTCAGTACTTGTTCTCTTGTATCAAGAATCCTGACGGGCTCTTCGCAATAAGACAGATCGGGTTCCAGTTCTAATTCCTCATAGGTGAGTACATGCGTCGGATCAGGCATGTATTTCCTCAATAGAGATACGTGGAACACATCGTGAACTTTGGAGAGACTTGGCGGCATTGCCAATCGGTAAGCTACAACCCCAATTCGTTCTAGAATTTCGAAAGGTCCGATGTACCTGGGACTCAATTTACCTTTCTTACCAAAACGTATGACTCCCTTCCACGGAGAAACCTTCAGAAAAACATGATCACCGACTTGAAATTCCAAATCCTTCCTTCGATTATCGGCATAGCTCTTCTGCCTACTTTGAGCTGCTTTGATGTGATTTTGGATTACTTTCACCTTTTCCACCGTTTCCTCCACCAGCTCTGGGCCTACAAGTTTTCTTTCACCAACGTCATCCCAACAGGTTGGTGTACGACATCTCTTTCCGTATAACGCTTCATATGGTGCCATCTGTATACTTGAATGGAAGCTATTGTTATAGGAAAATTCTACCAGTGGTAAATATTGATCCCACATACCCTGAAAGTCAAGTGAGCAAGATCTCAACATGTCTTCTAGGGTTTGAATAGTCCGTTCTGATTGTCCATCTGTCTGAGGGTGGTAAGCAGTGCTCAAATGAAGTTCAGTATCCAGGGATTTCTGAAGACTTTTCCAAAATCTTGAAGTAAAACGGGGATCACGATCAGAAACAATTGATAAGGGTACTCCATGAAGTCTCACAACTTCATTAATATATAGTCTTGCTAGACGTTCCAAGGGTAGATCTTCTCTTATAGCAAGAAAATGTGCTGACTTGGTAAGACGATCAACAATAACCCATACTGCATCATTCTTTCTAGGAGTCTTTGGTAGCCCCATGACAGAGTCCATCGTAATATTGTCCCATTTCCACTCCGGTATGGAAAGAGGTTGCATGACTCCTCCAGGCTGTTGCCTTCCAGCTTTCACTTGTTGACAAACCATACATCTTGACACAAAATCAGCAATCTCCCTCTTCATGTTGTCCCACCAAAAATGTTCCTTCAAATCTCTATACATTTTGGTGCTCCCAGGGTGTATAGAGAAATTGGAACTATGAGCATCATCCAGCAATTCCCTTTTTAGATCAGGTATATTGGGAACACAAAGTCTCTTCTGGAATTTCAAAATTCCATCTTCATACACAAAGTCTCTCAATCTCCCATCATTCACAGCTTTAATCTTATTTTGGAATTCGTCATCATCGGTCTGAGAACTCTTAATCCTTTCTAGTAAAGATGGTTTGGCAACCATTTGAAAAAGCATTGATGTTTCACCTTCCCTGGTTATTCCCATGTCCATTTTCACTAGATCCATGAAAATTGGATCCCTTTCAATTCTCATATTGTTCAAAACTCCATGGTCTTTTCAACTCAAAGCATCTGCCACCTTGTTTGCCTTCCCCGGGTGGTAGTGTATCGTACAATCATAATCCTTGAGTAATTCAAGCCATCTCCTTTGCCTCATGTTGAGTTCTTTTTGTGAGAAAATATACTTCAAACTCTTGTGATCAGTATAAATCTCACATTTTTCACCATAGAGGTAGTGCCTCCATATCTTCAAAGCAAAGATCACAGCTGCTAACTCAAGATCATGAGTAGGATAGTTTTGTTCATGAATTTTCAACTGTCGTGATGCATAGGCAATAACTCTATCATTCTGCATAAGGACACAACCAAGTCCTTTCTTCGATGCATCACTATAAATAACGAACCCATCATTCCCCGATGGTAGAGTCAATATAGGAGCATTGACTAATCTTCTCTTCAGTTCTTCGAAACATTCTTCACACTCTTTTGTCCAAACAAATTTAACCCCTTTACGTGTGAGCTTCGTTAATGGGTTAGCCAATCGGGCAAAATTATGGACGAAACGTCGATAATAACCTGCCAAACCAATAAAACTACGTACCTCAGTTATACTCGTAGGTGCTGGCCATTCTTGGATTGCCTTGGTCTTAGAAGGATCAACAGAGATTCCATCTTTAGAGACAATATGGCCAAGAAAAGAAATCTCCTGAAGCCAGAATTCACACTTGCTAAACTTCCCATATAATTCATGCCTCCTCAGAGTCTTCAAGATAATGCGCAAGTGATTTTCATGATCTTTGTAGGTTTTGGAGTATACCAAGATATCATCAATAAATACCACCACAAATTCATCGAGATACTCCTTGAAGACTCTATTCATCAGATCCATGAATACAGAGGGTGCATTAGTCAATCCAAACGGCATTACAGTAAACTCGTAATGCCCGTACCTGGTTCGAAATGCTGTTTTCGGAATGTCTTCCTTCTTCACACACAACTGATGGTATCCAGATCGAAGGTCAATCTTTGAAAAGTATTGAGCTCCATGCAGTTGGTCAAATAAATCATCAATACGAGGTAGGGGATACTTGTTCTTTATCGTTATAGCATTGATCTCCCTGTAGTCGATACATAACCTCATAGATCCATCTTTCTTTTTAACAAAAAGAACAGGGGCTCCCCATGGAGAAACACTAGGGCGAATAAATCCCTTATTACTCAATTCCTCTAGTTGTTTCTTTAGTTCGACTAACTCTACAGTGGCCATTCTATAAGGGGTCTTCGATATAGGCCTTGATCCAGGAATCAAATCAATAGAAAACTCAACTTCTCGTTCTGGAGGATGTCCAGGTAAATCTTCTGGAAATACATCTACAAATTCTTTCACAACAGGTACATCCTCTATTTGAACATTCCTTTCCTCACCCGCAGTTATTTCATTCTCTTCCTCCCCAATAATTGAATTTAGTTGAGCTATTGAGGGTGGATCTAAATAAGAATTAGGTGGTGACGATTCTGCTCTAAAAATAAGGTGTTCCTTATCATTATCATCAAGAATCGTAACCTCTTTCTTCTTACAATAAATCTTCGCATCATAGTCCGAAAGCCAGTCCATACCGAGGATTATATCAAACTCGATCATAGGTATGACGATGAGATCAGCAGATAAAGAAAATTTATGTGCTCTAATGGGGACTGATTCACAAAACTTTGTTGCAACGATACTTCCCTTAGGAGTTTTAACTGACAACTCCCTTATTAAATCAAATTGGAAATATCTAATTTTCTTAGCAAACTGGGAAGATATGAAACAATGCGATGATCCAGAATCAAATAATGCATTTGCTAAACTTGAGGAAACCATTAAATTACCTGCCACCACGTCTTTCGGAGCCTCTACCTCAGCAGTAGTGATAGCATAAGCCTGGCCTTGATCCCTTGGCCTTTTCTGAGGTAAGTTCTCCTGACGCTTAGGACATGCATTTGCATAATGCCCCATCTCCCTGCAATTGTAGCACTGAACGTTGGTAGCTTCCTTCTTCCCCTTGCAATCATGAGCTTGGTGGCCTTTTTCACCACACTTGTAACAGACTCCCATTCCCTTCAAGCAAGTACCAGGATGTTTCTTCCCGCATTTACCACAAGATGGATATTCAACCTTTCCCTTCTTCCCCTTATTTCCATTCCCAGATTGATCAGCAGGTCTCTTCTTCTCTTGCTTTGCTTTAAAGTCATAAGACTTAGAGAATTCCTTTTCGGTCTTTATAGCACATGAGACAATGTCTTCGTACGATGAAAAGGATTGTGAGACTAATGCTCGACGGAGAAATGGTTTTAACCCATCAAAGAAACGATCAATCTTACTTCTTGGGTTGCGAATATAATCTCCAGCATACCTCGCTAACCTTGTAAAGTTAGCCTCATACTTTGTGACATTCTCATCCTCCTTTTGTCTCAGACTCAGAAATTGTCTTTCCATATCCGCTCGATGGTCGCGAGGAAAGTATTTTTCTAAAAACAGATCTTTGAATTCCCTCCATTCCATATTTGATACTTAATCATCTTCCTTCGTATTTTGAATCAATGACCACCATTGATCAGCATCTCCAGTGAGGCGGTAAACTGCCATGATAACTTTTTCCCTTTCACTGCTCCCCAAAGCCTGAAATATTTTCTCTAGGGAAAATATCCATTGCTCAGCTACTAAGGGATTTGTATTCCCATTGAACGTTGGTGGTTGTTGCCTCATGAATCGATATAACATTGATCCTCCACGCTGCGGATCAGGGTGCTCCATACGGGTAAGGTTATTATTCATAACCTGAGTAAGTTGTCCCAGTATGGTGATTAGCTGATCAGCACCAGTTGCATCACCAGCCCCACTATAATTATCTTGAGCAGGAGGGAAATCCCTACATGGAGTGCGTGCATTGATACGGTTTCCATTTCTTCCACTAGGCGCCATTTCTAAACAATGGCATAAACTAGATCAGTTTATGAATCAAAATACATAATCCCATACTTATAAAACACTTAACATAAATTGAACTATTTATGGATATAATCCATAATCATAAAAATGTTTTCTTTGAGGAAGTATATACTCATAAACCCTTCATAATGATTTGTAAAGATAATGAGAGTTATCCTAAGCATATCCCCCGGGAGTGTCGTAACCAAGAGTGCAGCAAGGCCCGTTGTCGTGCACCAGTTCCCGTTCGAGTCTAGCTCAAAGCGGTGTTTTCGGGTTTTACCCCTAGGTACATCTGTGCCAGAGCCGCCTCTACCTGATCGTATCCAGATAGGGATGTATTGCTCGGAAAACTCACAAAATCTCTACAATACCAAAATTCTAGGAAGTTCTTCTATACTAATCTTCAAAGTTCATCTTAGGTCTACGTGCTCTAATCAGAGTTTATCTAAATCTAGTTTCCAAGGTTTGTACTAAACTTCCTCTGATACCAACTGTAACGCCCCGACCCCAGTTGCCCAGAGTCGGTGCATTAATTACATAACATTGGCATGATCACAAGAAAGATCAAATCTCGAAAGACCGATTGGTTTAGTAGCCTTGGAAACACTAGATATAATCATAAAGTTTTACATTACATTTCAAAGTGAAAAACTACTACAACAACAAAGTCTTCATATCCACACTATTAACCCCTCATAATATCCCTGCAAGTCATTCATAATTTACTTCTTCACTACCTGGGAAAAATAAAACATAGAAAAGGGGTGAGCTCAAATGCCCAGTAAGGATAACAATATAGCGGAACATTCATAATAAGCATAAACATTTAAGGCAATGAATTACTAAAACAAAAGCCTTTTAAAATTGAACTTCAACATAGTATGGCAAAAATAAAAATGAAATAATGCCATTTACTTATTCACATGGATATTCTACTAATCGAATAATCACATGCAATATCAATAACCACTTTCATAATGTTGGAATGCATAATGCCAGACTATCATAACCACATAGCCAAGGCCTCATGCCAAGACTACAAATAATATTTTGTCAAGGCCTTGTGCCAAGACACTAGTTTTTCTCATGAGACCTACCGATGCATCGAGGAGCTATAGCGGGCTCCACCCGTCACTTATTAAGTCCAATGCATTCCCATATGAAAAGGTTTAAACATAACATAAACATTCGTATTAAAACTAGCATACGAAATGTCAATAATTTCACCATAAACTATGAATGGTATAAAAATAGCACATCCACAGTCAAACATATCACAAAACCTTCAATACAATATAGAAGTTTTGTATCATAATAAATCAACTTCAAATAATCTTAAAATCCATCAAAGGATGTTGACATAGATGAAATCAACATTCTTTTTAAAGAAGTATCTCCTTTTATTTTGAAATCATTTAAGATCCATATAAAATAAAACATTTTCTTTGAAAATATTCTTATAAGCTTGTATGGAAAGCTTTGACGATTTTATAACGGCGGAAAATAACCGCACCCGCCGTATAAGTTAAAAAAAACATTCTTACCTCAATTCAGTCGAAAAGGTTAAAAAGGACCTTGTTTTGAAAACGACGGAAAGATTCCTTTATAAACCTCTTATAAAAAGTCAAACAAGGGTATAAATGACTTTAATCCATATTCTTGTAAATAGTAAAAATGTTTTGAAATACATTTCAAAGAAACATGGATGTGGATGATAAAGAGATCCCAGTAGATTATTACGTATAATACAACCTCGGATAATGAAGAGATTGTGAAATAACCCTTACCTTGTACTTTTCCTTGGTTGGGGTAGGTTAAACTCCTGTATAATGGTGAAATAGTTGTTATTAAATTATACAAGAATCATATATATTAATATGATATCATATATGATCTTTTAACATTGATTTGTTAATAATATCTTAGAATTATCGTCGTTTCGGGAGTTAACTTACTCATTTTATTTTATATGTTTTGTTACATAAGCCATGGTTGTTGTATCTTATTCATATCCAGAATGATATACAGTCCTTAAACATCATTTTTAAATCATCAAATGATAATTATACTTGAATGGATACGATGGAGAATGAATCTCATCGCGTTCGTGGAGACGGTAGTCCGTACGTACGCACGAGCGACAATATCATTCTTTTGATATTAAAATAATATATAAATGGATGGTATATCATATATACAGAATCATTAACATGTTATATTTATTATTTACATGAGTTACACATCATTATTATACCCATCCAAATAATATTATATTGAATAACAATTACACCACGACGTGGAGACGGTAAGCCGTACGTACGCACGTATGGTGACATGTTATTCAAAGGGTGGATAGAATACTGAATATGATTGTACCATATTTATAATAACATCACAGTATATGTGAGATACTGGAGTTATTATTTCAGAATGGTAAGAACAAAGGAAGAAGAAGTGGAAGAAGAAATGAACTTAGAAAAGGGTGGTGAAATCATTACCTCTTCTTCGGGTTCTTCCTTTTGATTTGATCAAAAGGGCTCCTTAGGTTGGCTTTCTGATCAAACTAAGGCCTCTAGGTTGTAGTGAGGGATGTTGGGAGAGTATTTGGGCAGAGTTTGGCCGAACCAAAAGGCTTTGAAGGTGTGAAGAAATGAGAAGGAGGAGTGCCCTTTTATAAGAGGGGTGAGGGGCACCTTTGGAAAAGTTAGAAATATTAATTTATAATAAATTCATATTCGGTTTCTAATGGCTCCAAAGCTTATTATTCAAAGGTTAAGGTGGGGATAAGTCTAAAAACACTCAACCAATAGAATTTAGACAGGTTTGGGTACTTATATTAACCTTATCTTTAAGTATTAACTCTAAGTTAATTAGTTTCACTTTTACAATGTCTCTTTGTATTTTTATATAATATGGTTAATAAACTTACTATATACATCCAAGAGACCCCCAAGTGGTACATTAATGATGAAACTATCATGATATAAGTCTCTTGGCCGAACCTTAGATTTTTAGGAATTTAATATCAATTAATAATATAATATTTGTTTTAAGAACTCTTTTATGTCAATTTTGACACTATTCAATAGTTGATTTTTTTGAAACTCATAACAGATTGATTACTTCGAAAAAAGTCAATTAAATCAATCCTAATATATCATATTATCCTAGAAAATTAGTGTAATTCATTAAAAGTT
Organism: Viscum album; assembly: GCA_963277665.1. Taxonomy (NCBI): domain Eukaryota; kingdom Viridiplantae; phylum Streptophyta; class Magnoliopsida; order Santalales; family Viscaceae; genus Viscum; species Viscum album. The sequence goes on along the minus strand of OY728164.1, from coordinate 2,002,295,549 downwards.
TCATATTATATTTATTTGGGTATTTATAATATCAATTATGTTAATTTTTTACTATTTTAGTAATTACTGCATCATCATTGTGTCATAAATAAAATAAATTATTTAATGTCTAAAAATTATAAATAAAACATAATTATGTAGGAAATCTTTTTAGCTTTCTAATGAATATTTATAATCGAAAATCCAACATGTATAACCCTATGTAAAAATTGTTCTTCTAAAAGATGTAAACTTATGCCATTTTTATTTTTATTTTAACTTTATTAATATAATGTGTCCCTACCACATACAAGTGGCTCCAAGGGGTCCCCAAATTGACCAAAGGATGCCAATGGTCGGGTATGTGTCCACCAATAAGGTTAGGACACGTTTTAGGGTAATTTTGTATTATTATAATATTTTTTTTAACCCTTATTTACCGGATTTACCCTTTAACCATGGTAAATAAAATATTTACCGCAGTAATTATTCAAAATGTCTAAAAATAAAAGTTACCTATTTACACAATTTGAACATCCTGATTCCAAATATGGAATCCATTTTTCTAAATTCAAAACACAGAAGTGGCAGAAATTAATTTAAAATTAATTCCCGCTGTCAAAACAAAAAGCGTGTTTTTAAGAGATAATTACTATCAAAAGATTGACACTTGTTTATGTTTGGTTTAATTGTAAAATTATGTCCAATGACCAACATTATATTAAATGGTAAAAATATATTCTAAATATACTTTAAAACCACTCAAATTCATAATTTATCACTATTAATTATTTTGATTAAAAAAGTTGTTTTTAATTAAAATTTAGTAATTTTCACTATTCATCATAATATGAAAGTTATCCGAAATGTACCAAAATTTCACCTTAGGCTAAATTCGATATTCCGAATCCAAAAATGAAGTCCATTTTCAAATATAATATATATATAATTTCAAAAATTAGGTATTACTATTCATAACGGCTAGTTTGATTAGTTATGGTGTGTTAGAACTCGGTGTTGCGTACAACACACGCTATCACATTATTCAAAGAGAAGCGTACCGTAGAAGCTTGGGGTGTTACAACAACGACCCTGTGAGCTACAAGGCCACAATCCAGGACTCATCATGCGAGCCCCTTTCTCCGGGTGGGCCGGTAGCAGCACCCCCACCTGTTGAGCAGCAGACAGTTTCAGCAGAGCAGGATGAGCTTGAGCGTGGGTTGAGCGCGCTCCGTGAGTTCCAGTGGAAGAGACCGGTGAGGTTCAGTGGTGAGCCAGACCCTCAGGAAGCATAGTTTTGGCTCGAGGAAGTGGTTCGCCTTTTCAGGCTTGTGCAGACGCCGACAGATCGGAGAGTGGCTTTGGCATCCACCCTTTTTTGTGGAGCAGCTCGGCGTTGGTGGAGTCTGGTGACTCAGTTTCTTGACGAGTCGTCACTTTTGTGGGGAGAATTCCAGTTGTTGTTTCATGAGTAGTTTTTCCCCTCCTTCTTGCGCTCCGTTTGGATTTAGGAGCTCCTGTAGTTTCAGCAGGGAGGGATGACAGTGGACGAGTACGCGGCTAGTTTTGGAGACCGTGCACGCTTTTACCCGGACTTGGTCCATGAAGACAACCTTCGAGAGCGAAAGTTTGAGCAGGGTCTCCACCGAGAGATTCGTGCTGTCATAGTACCCTTGGGAATTTTCATATATGTCGGGGTTCTAGAGAAGGCGCTGGTGACATAGGGATTCCTGTCACGTTCTGGAGTTGGTAGTGGCAGCAGGCACGTTAGAGCTGAGAAGTCTGCCACAACTAGTGGGTGTCGGCAAGCAAGACCTCGACGCAGGTGGATTTCTGACAACCGAAATCAGGGGCGTGGTCGTACACCACAGTGGCACTGGAGGGCACCAGTGAAGCCCAGAGAGAGTCGGTGCTATGCTTGTGACAGGCGAGGTCACTTGGCATGAGACTGCCCGACCCGAGTTACTGGGAGCTTCGGGTAGGCAGCAGGTGCACCACCATGGTAGAGGCAGCGCCATGATCAGAGTGGTACCCAGAGAGGTGGTGCTAGAAAAGGAGCAAGAGGAGCTGATAGTGGGGGACGACGTTACGAGGTATTCCCATCACCACTAGGTGGTCCACATCAGGCTCCGGGAGCTGAAAATTGGGACCGAGGACAGCCGTGAGCTTTGGATGTCTACTATCCTGCACAGTATGAGGTGATAAGAGGTACACTCTACAGCTCTTCTACCTTTTTGAAGTAGAATTGTTAGACTCTGTGTGTGATCTGCTTTCCTCCCTTCTCCTTGTTTGATGTTTTACCAAGGTGACATGGGGTGTCAGATGTAACCCTGTGTTAGTAAGGAAAAAGGCGTGAGACCTTTTCCTTTAGTCGATGGTGTTGGCTCTTTCGCATATTGAGCGTGTAAGGGAGCATCTACTATTGAACCTTGCGTGACCAGATATCCTTGGGTGTTTCACCATATGGATATTCTGAAGGAGGGAATCACCAGGCCTTGTTTCAGGTGCGGGCGGTGATTCCAGTCACGACGTGCGACGTAGAGGTTGGACCGGGGAGGTGAGCTACCCCCGAGGGCCTTCGGGCCGTTTGAAACCGTGCAAAGGGATGGCGAGGTTTCCTACCGCCTTGCCCTAACCCCAAAGTCTGGAATGGGTGCACGACATCGGCAAGGGCCGACCTAGCATGAAAAGATCAATCCTTTGGTCTGTGTGCGGTGACACAGAGCTGTGCGTGGGTTCTTCTGGGTATGGGAAAGCCAGGTGTGGGCTTAGTACCCTGTGTTGCTCCCTAGTTTTGCTTTTCGGGGACAAAAATCTTGAAGGAGGGAATGATATAAGAACTCGGTTTTTGCTGCGAAAGACTTTGGAATATTCTTGATGATATTCTAGAGCAGCGCCTTCAGACGGCGAGCGATTTCGAGCCCCGAAGTGGCCGGAATTAAATTTTCAGTGCGTTCACACTGGAAATGCTAAATAAATGGTATAAATCCTAAACGGTGATCTGGATCAGGGATCCGAGTGTACGGATGGGTCCGGAATGGTGTGTTTACCCTAGGAACGATATAAAACTTGTCGGCGCGGGATGTTTGGACCCCTCGCTCGCTTCTGGAACGTTAAACAGATTAAATAAATTAAATTAATCCGTTTAATGTTGAAACGCAGGTATCTATTAAATGGTGGATCATATTGGAAATCCGAGGGCACCGTTGAGTTCGGAATGTTCCGTTTACCCTAGGAGGGGTATAAGTTTCGCGGGCGCGGACCGTTTGTGAAAAATGGCCCCAAGGGCGTTTTCGTAATTTAGCGGCTTCGGACGTTAAATTTTATAACTTTTGAACAGGGTCTTGGATTAAAATTCCGAGACCTCCGTTGTGCTAGGTAGGTGGTGTTTACCCTAAGGGAGGCTTAACCGTGACCCCGTCGGGAGTTCGCGTTCGGGCCGACGGGCGGGTGGTTAAGCGTTTTCTATTTAAACGCTTAACACACCCACCTCCCTCTTCTCCTTCCCCTTTACCCCTGGCAGCCCCTCCTCTCCCTCTAATCCTCCACCTCCAGCGAGACGATCCGGAGAGGCGACTCCGGCGAGGTGCGGTGGTGCCGGCGGATCGTCGCGAAGCTTCGGACGAAGCCCCACGAGGTAGGATGTTGCGTTTTCATTTTCTATTCTCGTACCTACTTTGAGCTCATTTTGTACTGTCGATTCCTTGTCAAAACTTCGATCAAATCCCATCAATGCGTAGTATAAATTTTTATCTCTCCAACGCATTTTTCAGAATCAAAATTCGAGCTCGGAGGAGGCCGGGGTCGATCGTCCAAGGTTGCGGGTTTTGGTTTCTTTCCCGGCCGGTTTTGAGGGCAGTGGCAGAAGGTGGCGCGCGGGCGGCTTCAGCAGGGAGTCGCGGCGCGCGGGCGGTCTTAGGCGGGTGCCACGGCGGCTGGCCAGGGCGAGAGGGGCGGCATCCGGGTGAGGCCGGGGGTCTCCAGCGGGCACCGGCGAGACCCGGAACGCGGGCGACGAGCGCGGCCTGCCCTCCTGGCTGGGTTGACGCGACGACGACGGGGGGGGGGGGGGGGGGGGGGGTCCTCGGCACCCCGCGACAGACAAGACCCGCGCGCGGCGGGTCTTTGTGGGAGAAAAGCAAGCAGGACCGGCTTGCTGCCGGTCTGGGCGTGGAAGGCCGGCCCACGACCACGGGCCGGTTCAGGAGAGTGGGCCGGCCGAACCGGCCTGGCCCACTAATGTCCGTTTTTTTAAACGACTGTAAATGTCAGCCCGGGTGTCGGATTCATGTGCCGTCAGTGGTGACGCGTTCCTTGGGACAAAAAGAATATATTTAGATGTTTTTGGGAATTTTTAATTTCCGAAACGATGGGTCTCGGAGGTGTGACACGTCTTGAAGTGGACGAGCGTTTTTCCCGAGAATATTGTTTTGAGCGGCGCGGACGCGTCCGACGTCCGTTTTGAGCGCCATCAGCGGCATTGTGACCCTGGAACTGAGGCGGAGGTTTCCAGGGTGGTTATGGGCGTTGAGGCCGAAGTTGTGGCACGTGCCCCACAGGCCGTCCTTTTGAGCTGCGAGCAGCTTTTCGCGACTTTTCCTCGGACGTCTGTTCGGGGCGTGCGAGCAGTCGATGTTGGGTGTTTTTCCGAGGGCAACGCGTTGGTGCAATCCGCCCGCTCTAATTCGGCACGATGGTGTGGGCCCTGCGAGGGCCATTTCGGGAGTTGACGGTGATTTCCAGCTTTATCACCAGGAGACCGTTTAGACATGTGAATAGTCCATTTCGTGTACTTTTTCGAGAGGATCGCAACAGTGCAATCCGTTCGTTGAGTTTCGGGACCGGGATGCGGGTCCCACATGGCACCGCTCGGGTGCGGTGCGCCAGGATGAACCCTTTTTCTCCGTATATCCGTTGCACTCAAGTGTGTAGTGCTTTTGACGTGTTATCCCGAGGGGATCGCAATGGTGAGATGCGCCCGACTGTTTTCGGGGCCGAGGCTCGGGATCACGGGACGCCGTTCGGGCGTGAGGCGGTGTTGGTGACTTTTTCGTCGAATATCCGTTTGAGGTGAGTAAGTAGGCAATCTCGTGTGTTTTTGCACGAGGATTACAACGGTGTGATCCGTTTAGCTGTGCGGAGCCTCTTGTGCGATATTATTAACAGTAGAAGCATGGAAGGTGCTCCAGTGGTGGTTCACCCTACCTTGTTTGTAGCGGACCCTTGGCGCGTGATTGCGCACTCTTGGGAGAGTGATGTAAATGGTTCATGAGATGTGGTTGGTCGTTCCTAGGCCTTTGAGGTGGAGTTGTTACGTCACGCATTCGCGCTGACGCTGGGTGCCGTGTGCACGTTAGCCTTTGGGCGGGAATGAGGTATACTACGGGATTATACGGGAGTGCTTGGAGGTACGTGTGGTTGTTTGTACCTGAGGATGTTTGTGCGCTCAGTTGGGGATGACTTGGGGCCACACGTAGTGTGGGCCCCACGTGCGTGCCGTGATTTGCTTGACATACTTTTACCTCTCGCGACGTAGAGGGTCCCTCTACGCTCGTTTGTTTGACCAGCAGGGTGGAGTTTTCCCCTGGCTTTGCGCTCGTTTGTTTGACCAGCATGGTGGAGTTTTCCCCTGGCTTTGTGCTCATCTGTTTAACTAGCAGTGTGGAGTTTACCCTGGCCTGGTGCTCTTTTATTTGACCAGCAGGGTTGAGCGGTCTCCCCCTGGTCTTGTGCTCGATGGTTTGGCCGGCAGAGATGGTTTGGTTCCTCTACTTCTTTGGCTGTGAGGGGTTTCAGTACTGTGCCCTTTCACCGGACTGTGACACTGTCTGCGACTACGGGTTATCATGCAGCATGGGCGTTTTCCCCACTTTCTGGGATGAGGTGTCTCGGTCCTCTTTGACATTGACTCAGCAGATTGGAGCGTGATCACCTTGTGAGGCCTGGGGAGTTTCTCCCGTTGCTTCGTGTTCCCTGGTAGAGCTTGTGGTTTCGGTGTGACCAACACTTTACACGGGCACCGATCCTCTACCCAGGAGGTTGTTACCAGCAGGGCTAAGGTTGTTTCAGCAGGGATGAGGTTGTTACCAGCAGGGCTGAGGTTGTTACCAGCAGGGATGAGGTTGTTACCAGCAGGGCTGAGGTTGTTACCAGCAGGGCTGAGGTTGTTCCAGCAGGGATGAGGTTATTCCAGCAGGGATGAGGTTGTTTCCAGCAGGGCTGAGGTTATATCGAGCAGGGCTCGTCAGTGGGTTACCATCCAGCAGGGATGGCCAGTACAACGGTATTCACCAAGCAGTACCATCCAGCAGGTATGGCCAGAGTAGTGCCGGGCTTACTTCCAGCGGGGCTGGGAAGTGGTCCCCGATGCCGGGCTTACCTCCAGCTGGGCTGGGCAATGGTCCCCGATGCCGGGCTTACCTCCAGCTGGGCTGGGCAGTGGTCCCCGATGCCGGGTTACCTCCAGCTGGGCTGGGCAGTGGTCCCATCGCTTACTTTATCCGGGTCGCCCTCTAGTAGATTACCCTGTTACGGGACTGGGCAGTGTGGCACCTGTCGACATTCCGGGTATCCCCGTAGTGGGAACCTATTGAATTCCAGGGATCCTCCAGTGGGGCTGGGTAGGGGGTCGTCGGTCGACTTTGAGCATACCTCTCGACTGCGGGGCAGTGACGAGTTGTGGTTGACGTTCCCCCAGAACTCTCAAGCACGGGGAGCACTTTCCCCCACCGAGACGTGTCCTTGTGACGCGATCTAAAATCGTGCGGGTGAGTCAGTTCTGCCCAAAGAGGACAGTGTCGAGGTGTGGTGATTGATCCCTTGGCTTGCGGTTTGGGGCAGACGTGCGGGATGCTGGGAATCGATGGTGTTACCTTTGGGACTGTTGGCTACTCTTTCTTGGGCTGAGATACGGGATGGAGATCCCCTTACGAGTTTGTTCGGGCTTCTTGTTGAGAATATGGGCTGTATATACCTTGTTCTTGTACCCACTTCTTGGGTTTGGTTACTCTCCTTCCAGGAGAGGAGAAGATGCGCGGGGTATGCAACGTGCTTTCCGTGTCTAGCTTCTCGTGGTTGGACGAGTCTAATATCCTGCTATAGGTAGCGAAGACTCGACGGGAAGTTCATATTCTCACCATTTCCAGCTCCTTGCGCCTGGACGAGTCCACCTTCTTTCCTCTTGGTGGGTTGAGCTGGACTCTTTACTGCACTCTTACTGCACTTTCAGTTGTACTCCTCTACTTTTCTGTTCGCTCTACTGCTCACCCTTCGGTACCTCCTTTGTTTCTCCCTCGAGCTTTCAGGGTATCCTACTGAGTATTTTTATACTCACCCCTGCTTGGGCTTTTCCCGCACTTGGTGTGCCCTTGCAGACGACGGACAGGTGGAGCATGACGTCAAAGGAGCTTAGGAGCCAGGAGCTTGGACCGCGTGCGGTGGTTGGAGTCAGGTTCCAGGTGGGGGACCCTACCAACTATTTTATTTTGTTTACCTATTGCCGGGTTGTGGCACTTTTTGGTTGGGCTCCTGTTTTTCCCCTTTTCTTTTCAGTTGACTTTCAGCTTGTACTTTGTACTGTTTATAGGTCGATGCACATCTGTGGTTTATATTTATAGCAGTTTCCCTTTACTTCTCCTTTTTACTCTGCACTTTTGTATTGAGTGTGTTGCGTGTGTGGGTACAGGTACATAGGCAAAGGCCTCCCCGAGTTATGGTGCCTTCGGTGTTGGTCGCCAGCCCCTGGCCTATGGAGGCGGGCCTGGGGTAGTTGCGGCTCGAGCTCGGGTAGGGTCGGGTCGTGACAGCGTGTACATTCAATGTACACGGTGTGTATATCTTGTTTTCATTTATTCATTTCCTTTCCATAAAGAAAACTACATGGCGTGTAATTATTAATACACGACGTGTACTTGTTTTCCATGAAAAACTACACGGTGTGTAATCTTTAATACACGACATGTATATCTTGTTTTTCATTTCCTTCTTCTTCCATCATTAAAATGATTTAGGATTCCCTGAATAATTATTAAACCATCTATGGGAATAATCTTTATTCTACTTGAGATACTTGAATACACTTAGTGTGTGACCCTCTAGGCCTCTTTCTCATTGGAATTAGGCAGGCTTGCCTAAAGTCCAAGATTACTATCTAGCAACAGGTCAAGGCGCCCAAGAGAAAGAAGTTGACGCCGCATTGACGTATCACCACATACGAACACTTAATATGTAATTTAATCCCTTTTTCTCAATATCTCATCAAGCAGGTTTCATGGCAGTGTCATAAACCTATATTCTTGATCCGTCATTCTTTGACTACCTGAAATAAACACGTCGTTCACACCATGGCCATGGAATTTAATTCGATAGTTCTATTTCAATCAAAGGGATGAGATATCAACTTCAATAAATGGAAGGGAAAAATCCTTCCTCGACTTATCCATTAACAACATGTCACTCATGACGCACCCAACGTACCCTACTTCCCGCCAACTGTCTGTGTGACAGTTTTCATCAGTAAATCAAAGTTCACGAGTCATGACATGAGTTAATGATAATCTTCCAGTCTAAGCACCATTACATATGCTCATAGATAACAATGCACGATGACACCAAGACATGCAGAATTGCTACTGGCGGGTCTGTTCTCATAATCCCCCATCTTTGAGATTACGATGTGCGAACTCCTTGAGAGAGAGTCTCGTTTTCTTACGAGTACTCACACATGACGGTCTGTATACTATGTGTCCTATCATAGTATATCATCCAACCGTAGAACTTTATTTAAGAATATTGTTATAGAATTTCAAGGTTCTCATCATAGCGGGGATCTTCCATGACCTTATCAATGTAACAAATATTCCAGGACATTATTATATTATAGTCATGCAGAACAGTGAACAATATATAATAAGTGAACATTCATGTAATCAAAGTACAAAACAGTTGGTTCTCAGGACACCAACCCTTACAGTTCACACATGAAGATCATGAGTAGAGAAGATCATGACGACTGAACCCCCAATAGGAACCCCACATGTTTTGGGTGTTATTGGGTGTTCCTATCTATGATAATGTATATTGGTCTTTCAACTTGGGATAATTATCATTATGTGTCATTTTATCATTCACTTTAACGCAAGATAAAAACGAAAACATTTATGTTTGTGGTGTGGTATCTTACGTTAGGTGCTTCATTGCTAGTATGAAATTGATTGAATAATCAAGAAAGGACTTGTTGTTTGGAATTAGAGGAAGATATATCTCAAGTCTAGTTGATTAAGATGGCAACATCTTCATTAAATATGCGGCCAAGGTAGAAGAAGTTAAGTATATTCAGTATGGCTAATGAAAGAATAAATTAAGTATTTATGGACAATGAAATAAGATACATGTCATACTTTACCATGTATCATTAGTTGAAATGATTATATCACATAGTACATGTTCGCAAGAGTTAGTCATTTCTATGTATTAACTTTATCTCTTTAGGGGCCTTTATGTGTTTGAAAAAACCATTCTTGGTCTATGATGAACACTCACTTCTATCAAGTTAAAATCTTATAGGGTGATAAGAAAAGCATATTCATAATCTCATCCTATTATAATGAATTGGATTTTAGTACATGGTGGACCCCATGACGGGTGTTTGGTTATGTCCAAGTTTTAATTACCACAAAGAAATAAATAAATTCAATATTATTCAATTTTAGAATAATAAGTTTTGAATATATTAACTCATTATATTCACATGTTATTTAGGGAATATAAGAAAATATTTTATGAATGAAAACTCAATTTTCAAGGTTAGTTAATTATTTATTAGAGAGAAATGTGTCCAGTTAATGACTCACATTTTTTCATGGAACATAATTTTGATGTCGCAAGTAAGTAATAAAATACTTATGTGATACATTCTCTTGGTTATAAGTGTCATTTGTGGAATCTTTAACTTATTAAAGGTATAAAGTGAATTTTTAACAAATAATAACCTACCTATATAAACCCAAATAATCCTAAATTTGATTGTTCTATTCATACCTTGATATTGAGAACCTCTCTCACCTCTCTCATAGAAACCCAAGCATTTAATACATATATATTAAGTTTTATTAGAAAAATATTTGTTACATATCATTATGATCCTTACCCAAACTATAAATGTAAGATCCCATTATTCTTTTTAAGTAATCCCTTGTTCATCCTTTGTTTATCACCCTTGTTTGGGTACATTTTCAGGCTTCTCGGGGATGGAGAGCCTTTTCTCAAGAAAGTGAACTAAATTTTAGTGATGTATGTTTGTTTGAATTAATGTATTATGGGTAATTTTTTTTAATATATTTGGGCGTTCTACCCATTTTTATAGAACTTCTCAGGTGCTTTGGTGTTTTTATACTGAGAAATGGGTTGTTTTTTTATACTAGGAGATTAGATGTCCTCTAAATGGATTACACATCGTGTAATGGTTGATGGGAAGATTCCATGAATCTAGTTCAGCACATGAAGTTTACACATCGTGTATTTGTTTTTTACATAATGTAATCTATCAAATTAGTTTTTTATAAAAAGGTGATTCATTTTTCAATGATTTGAACATTTATGCAATTAAAGTCACGTAATGGGATTATACGACATGTAAATCTTATGAGTTGTAGTTTTCAGGGTTTTTTAAGAGTGAATCTCATTTAATTATAACGTGAAGCCTCCCTCTTTTGATCTAGAGATCTCCCTAGGCTGTTTTGGTGATCTTCGCTCCTTCCAGATCTTTGTTCGACAATTGATCATAATTGTGGTTGCGATGCACCTATCTAGGTAATATTTACATATAGTTCTTCCTTCCTCTAGTCATGGATACAATTTTTACCATTTTTTTGGTTTGGAATCATGAATATATAGTGTTTTCTATTGATCATTTATATTTTCTTGGCATGCCTTATCTTTCGAAGGCTGATCTCATTGTTTCCAATCACCGTTGTCGAAGATGGCTAGGTTTAAACCATTTTGAGGCAGGTGTTTCTATAAAATGGGTAAATTATATTAATTAATTATCATTATTGATAAATTCTTTTGTTTTTTTAATTGAAATGAAATGATTTTATGTTTCAAGGGATTTATTTTGAAGGTAAATGTTTTTAAATGGGTTTAATTTAAAAATATATTTTTTTAATTTAGAAATGGGGTTTTTAAGCACCAAAGTGGGTTTTCTTGGATTTTAAATTTTTTTTATAAATTTTGATCATGATTTTGAAAAGTATTTTGACAATATTTTAACTTCAGGGAACTTGGGTGCGTTGGGAAATAGACATAGGAAACATTAGTGTGTATGGAACCACTTCTGGTTGTTTTGTTGATATCAAATGATTGTTGGAGGACTCGATAATAATTGGATCCAATATTTAACATGGTTTTGTTCTTTTTTATATCGAGTACATATTGTCAGATAAGATATATCCCAAATGATAGTGTGATTTTCTATTTAGAGATTTTTATCACATGATGGTTTTTATCATGGATTGTTTATCACATGTTTTTATATGAAGTTGTATCATATGGATTCACATGATGGTATTTCATGGATATGTGTTTCTTTATTACCTTATGATGTGTGGATACGATTTCCTATTTTATCACTTATACTTTTCCAGTTTTTTTCTCTTAGAATATGAAAGGATTTTTTGAAAAACCATATTGAAAATTGACTTTCCAATGGGATTGGATTTATGAAAATTATTTTTACAACTATTTTGTTTTAAAATTTAGAACTATTTCATTCTTGATATTAAACCTTTTATAGGCTCTATGGTGGTATCCTACTGGGATTTGTGCTCACAACCTATTTTTTCCTTTGGTTGGTTGTAGATATTGTATTGTAAGATTCATGTAAGGGTAAGGGTGTCTTGTAGCATGATGGATTATCTTGTTGTTTTTGCCTTTGTTTTTTGGATGGATTAGAGGTGATATTTGTTAACATTGAGACTTGTTGGTCTTGTTGAATTCATAATTTTTTGTTTGATTATATTGGTTTGGTTGTATGGATATTTTTGTATCTTTTTCTTTTTATTTTTACTCTAGTTGTATGTTTTGTTTTGGTTATATTCAAGACTTGTTTCTGATGTCTTTGTTTTACCTCACCATGTGACAACTGACTTGGGTGTATGGTTTGGTTGACTTAGGTTGGTTTTTTATAATTCGGTATCAAAGGAAAAGGATAGTCTGGAGTGTGTTAACACTACCCGAGTTTGGTTTTATGTGTTGGGTAGAAAAAATCTAGGACCGTCAAAATTCAAATATTAAGTGCGGAAAAGAGGTCTAGATAGATAACTTCTATGAAAAAATTAAAGTTACCTTAGGTGATCAGGGACATTTACCTAGTTTGATACTTAGAGTCTGAGGTCATTGGAATGAACTGTATGGGAAGTTTATTTAAATTGACATATTACTTTTTTAAGTAATGTATATCATTGGTTTAATTCTCAATTTCTTTAAATTCTGGTTGTTTAAATCATTGGGTGGAATTTTGAAAGTGGTTCTAAAATTTTGGAATGTTCTCATGATTTAATTGGATATTGTATTGTGTTTATTAGAAAAATCCTCATACAAGATATCTTAAAAATATGAGAGAGGAGGGTGCAATACAGGATTCATAGGAAAATCCTCTAATGTACCCTTATTTGGTAGAAGTTGTAATCTTGAATATTTAGTCTTTGGGTCAAGTGGGTGTTAAGAACCTAAGGTGTGTGATGGATCATGGATCTGAATTCAGAAATCATTAATCACCCATCTTCTGTGGTGGTAGGGATCCCAAGGAATCTGAGGAGTGTCTTGATGATATTGAGAAGATCTTCAAATTCCTGAAGACTCATGAAGAATCTATGTTTGTTTTTTCCATGTACATACTTGAGGGACCAGGAAAGAGATGACGAGAATCTATTATGGAAGCTAAGTTGCAAAAGGATAGTCCCTGGAATTATTTCAAGAAAATATTTATTCATAAGTTTTAACATGAAACATTACATGTGACAAATAACTTTTAGTTTCTCACATTGAAGTAGAGAGAGTGTAACATTCTGGAGTATTACCCTCATTTTGATGAGTTGGTGCATTTGGAACCGGAGCTTATCACTAATGTGTACCTAATGGATTAGAGGTTTGAGTTGGGATTGAGGCTGGATATCTGATCGATATTGATCATCATCCCCCTTATAAACTTTTTGGAGGTAGTTTAAAAATCATATTTAGATGAAGCAGAAATAGCTGGAAAAATATGTTTGGGTGGTGCTTAAGTTGGTGTCGTTTTTAGCCAGGGTGTATCTCTGAGCTATAAAAGGAAGCACAAAGGTATCCGGTTTTCTTCAGGACCCATTTTTGGGGCTTCTTCATGACAACATGATATTGTTTTCTATCAGTGTGGGGGGGTTAGTCATACTAAGAAAAATTGTGCGGAGGCTCCCAATACTTTTCATCTTTGTGGATGATCTGGCCATCTAAAATGTTTTTTTGATAGGATTTCCTAGGGCTATAAGGTAGGATCCACATTTAATAGGGGATTGCAAGTTTGTATAGATACTTCCAAGTATGAAGGCTCCTATCCTTAGGCTAAATAGAATGTTCATGTGGATAAGAAATCTTAGGGAGGATATGAGACCATATTTCTATATAAAATTGAGTAATCACTGGAGGAATCTGAAGTAGGACCGACTACAGTTAGAGGTATGATGCTTATATTGTCTTCTATGGCTATATATTTGTTTGATATAGGTTGTAAACATTCTTTTATAATGTAATTTTTTGATGAAATGTTAGTATTTCATTAAGATCTTATGCCATACTTGTTGTATTTTCCCACACCTTAGGGAAAGAGGTTTGAACAAGGTTTTAGGTGTCCCTCGCATTGGATGATGATAGCCGAATTTGAGGTAGAGTGGGTATTCTTAGTGCTCAATTTTTACATCTTTGAATTGATTATCAAAAATATATTTGATGATTAGTGTTAAGGCATAGATATAATATTATCACCATTGGGTATAATTCTTATCTACCAATGGGGTCACTCATGTTTTTCAGGTTGAGTGGGACTCTAGATTGGGAAGGGAAGGTCCTATTATTACTTATGTAGGATTAATCTCATGTCAGTTATCATAAATGTTTCTTGATGTAGTTGAAACTTGTTTGGGTGGTCGACTTCCTACAGTGGTGTGTTCATACCCTAAGGTATTTTTCAATTATTTTTCTTGTTTACATCCCTAGAGAGAGGTTGAGTTTACCATAGAACAACTCCCAAGTATGATGCCCATTTCTATACCATCTTATCGAATGGAAGTTTCCAAGTTAGGGGAACTTAAGATCTATCTTGAGGTCCTATAGGAAAAAGGATTTATTCATCCTAGCATGTCACTGCGGGCATTGCCTATCCTCTTTGATAAGAAGGTAGATGAGAACTTCATAATTTTCATTGACTATCAGAAGTTGAATCAGGTTACCATTAAGAAAAAATATACTTTTCTAAGGATTTGTGACCTTTTTGACCATATCAGAGGGTCATGTTGGTTTTCAAAGATTGAACATCGGTTAAGGTACCAGAAGTGGAGGTTCCAAGAAGAGTATTTACCTATGATAATGTTTAGAATTTGGTATGGTCATTTTGAGTTTTTGGTTATGCCACTCGGTCTGAATAACGCTCCTGTGATGTTTATAGATTTTATGAACTGAATATTTTATCAATTCTTGAAATATTTTTTTTTTCTGTGTTGATGGATGAAATTTTAGTGTACTCAAACTCATAAAAGAAGCACATGGACTATTTGTATATCATTCTTTAAACCATGAAGGAACATCTTCTATATGGTATGATTTCTAAAGGTGTGTTTTGGATATAGTAAGTGAAATTTATAGGGAGTGACATTTGAGAGGGGAATACTAGTAGATCCTAAAAAGGTACAGTAATATATGTCATTGGAGTAGTCCAAAAATGTGTTTGGGATCTTAAGTTTCTTGGATTTATGTGGTTACTATAGATAGTTTGTTTAGGGTTTATCCAAGATCGAATATTTGATGACTACTTTAACCCATAAGAGTTTAAGGGTTGAGTTGTATGGAAAGTTTAATAAATATTTTAATGGTATGAAGATAAGGTTTAATTTAGCACTAGTTTTGATTCTCCCAGAACTAGTTTTGGGTATGAATTTTTCTGCGATGCTTCTGGTACGAGTATCGGATGTGTCTTGATGGAGAAAAATAGGTGGTGGACTATGAACCATTCTAGTTTCTCCTTTATGAGAATAACTACCATACCCATGTTATTGAGTTGAAATAGGTTATTCATGCACTCAAAATGTGGAGTCACCATCTCTTTAGGGAGTGGTTTATAGTGTATTATGATCATAAGATCCTGAAATATATTTTTACTTAGAGGGATTAGAACATGAGATAGAGATGATGGGTGGATTATCATTAGACATTTTATTTTTATATTGCATACACCCTTGGGAAAGGAAATGTGGTTTTAAATTCATTAAGAATAAAATTAACAAAATAATCCTTGAAGGAATCAGTTGAGGAGTGGTCTCTGATGATTTTGTTTGCTGAGATAAGAATGAGAAATGAAGAGGTTGGTCGATATGTGTTCTTGGATTCAATAAAATCTAAATCTTCTTTGGATGATAATGTTTGGATTGAGTAAGTGATAAAAACCAAATTCCAATACATGGGTGAAATAATTTATGGTGGGTAGACCTTGGGTGAGTGGTCTCGGTCTCCCAGAATCACTTTTTGACTCCATATTAGGTTGGATGTTCTATTTTTACTAAGGCGTGAGTTGATGAAAAGTGGAAACCACTAGTGTTGGTATGTTCACCCTAGGTGTACCAAGATGTATCATGATTTGAGAAAATTCTTTTAGTGCTAGGTGATGAGGTGGTCAATTGTGGATTTTATATCACAGTGTCGTACTTATCATAGAATTAAGGTGGAACACCAGAAACGTGCTGGTTTGTTATATCCCTTACACATTCCAGTATGAAAATTTGATGATATTTCCATGTATTTTGTCATTGGTTTTACATAGAATCCTAATGGGAAGGATGTGATTTGCGTGATAATTGATCAAATTATGAAATTTTTGCATTTAATACCAATTAAGAAGATGATGAAGTTGGAATATATTGGGGAATTGTATGTTTGAGAGATTATGAGACTTCATGGGGTTCCCTCTACAGTTAATTCTGACAGGGACCTGAGGTTCACATCCAGGTTTTGGAAAGGTTTATTAGAGGTGGTGGGTTCCCATGTGAAATTGAGCACAACTTATCATTTATAGAGAGATGATCAGAAATAGATGGATATCTAGGTTCTTAGGGATATGCTTCGGGCTTGTGTGATTGATTTTTGAGGATCTTGGGAAAATAATTTTCCTCTGGTTGAATTTACCTATAAAAATAGTTATCATGATTTGATAAAGATGGATACCTTTGAGGATTTGTAAGGGATTCTATGTAGATATCCCTTGTGATGTAGAGTTAGGAGAGCAGTCCTTAGTGAGGCCGAGACTCATTCAGGAGATGAGAGAGAGGGTGGAGTTGATCCAGATGAGATTGATCATGGAAAGAAGTCACTAAAAATATTATGTGAACCATATTAATCAACCACTAGAGTTTGAGGTTGGTGATTGGGTTTTTCTGAGAGTCTTACCTCACTTGGTACATCATCGATTGGCTAGGAAGGGAAAGTTGGCACTGGGGTTTATGGTCCCCGTTGAGATAATTGAATGACAGGGAAATGTGTTATTTTGGTTATACTTTACATATGGTTTTTCATCTGTCCAAAACAAGTTTCATGGTTACCAAATGAGAAGGTATATAAAATATACTTCCCATGTAATTGGATGAGAGTATATTGATCTTAAGACTGACACCACTATGGTTGAGTAGTTAGTTCAGATTATGGACCACTAGGAGAAGGTAATATATGGTAAAATGATTCCTCTGGTATGGGTACTATGTTAGTGTTGACGGGATATCCATAATACATGGGAAATGGAATTTTTGATGATTCATTAACAGCGTTCATTTTTTTCAAGTCCAGGAATTTGAAATTTTTTTGGGGGAAAACATTTATAGTGGGAAGATTTTAACATCCCATTATTCTTTTTAGGTACTCCCTTATTCATCCTTTTTTTATTGTCTTTGTTTGGGTTTATTTTGAGGAATTCTCAATGATGGAGTTCCTTTAATGGTTAAAATGACCTAAATTTTGTGTTTTTATGTTTTTTTGAATTAATGAAGTTTGGATATAATGGTGTTAATAGATTTGAGGGGTTTTCTCTAATTTTAGATAACATCCCAGGTGCTTTGGTTATTTTCTACTAAGAACTGGGATATTTGCTGTTTATTGGGAAATTATATACTGTGTAAAGGGATTACATTGTCTAATGTTCATCAAGAAGATACTATAAATCTGGTTCAGGTCATGAATTTTACACACCCTGTATTGTTTTTCCACATCATGTAATGGATAAAATCTTGTTTTTATAAAAAAGAGACGTGTTTTTTGGTGATTTCAGCCTTCGTGGAATTCATATTGTGTAATGGTGTTACAAAATGAGTAAATCATGCGATTTTTGGTTTTTAGGGCACCATGCGAGTTAATTTCATTTAATTCAACCATGAAGCCTCCCTATCTCTATCCATAGCTCACCTTTGGAAATTTTGGAGGTCTCTACTCCTTCCAGATCATTAGTTTAGTGATTGATCGTCATTATGGTTATGATTCACCTCTCAACGTAAACATTACTTATGGTTGTTCATTCCTTTAGTCATGGATATAGTATTGTATATGTTTTTGGTTTTGATTCATGATCATATAGTTTTTTCTATAGACCCATTTTAGTTTCTTGGAATTCCTTATCTTTTGAAGGCCAATCTCTTGGTTTCCAATTACCATTGTCAAAGGTGGATAGGTTTAAACCATTTTGAGACTAATGCTTTTATAAAATGGGTTATTAATATTAATTTATTATAGTTATTGATAAATTAATTTTTATATTTCATTGAATTGAATTTATTTTTGTTTTTAAGGGATTTTTTTTGAAAGGTAGATATTTTTAAAGGTTTTTTAAAATGGATTTGTTTTGATTTAGTAGTAGGGTTTTTAAATATTGAAATTTTTTGTATTATCTTTGATAAAAATTTTATAAATTGTGAGCATGATTTTGAAAATTATTTTGACAATATTGACACTTTGGGAACCTTGGGTACATCAGGAAATAGATATAGGAATCCTTAGTGTGTGTGGTACTAATAGTGTTTGTTTTGTTGATATCAAAACTTTGTGGTAGGACCTAATATCAGTTAGATCCAATGTTTGACCCTGTTTAGGCCTCTTTTTATGTCTAGTACATATTTTAACATATTATAGAGTCCAAATTATTTTTCAATTTGTCATTTATGTATTTTTATCACGTGATAGTTTTTATCATGATTTTTTATTACAAGTTTTTATATGAAGTTGTATCACATAAATTCGCATGATGGTATTTCCTGGATATGTGTTTACTTAGCTTATAATGAATTAAAATTCCTTAATATTTTATCACTTATACGTATCATATTTTTATATCTAATAATATTAAAATATTTTATTAAAAACTAAATGGAAAAAGAGTTTCAAGGGGGATTGGATTTCTGAAAATGATTTTTAAAACTATTTTGTTTTGAAAAATAGAACTGTTGCTTTCATGATATTAGAAATTTTATAGACTGTGGTGGTATCCTACTAGGATTTGTTCTCACACCCTACTTTTTTCCTTTGGGTAGTTGTATATGTCGTTTTTATGATTTAGGTAAAGTGAAGTGCATATTATAGAATGATGGATTCTCTTTTTGTTACTACCTTTGATTTTGGATGGGTTGGAGGTGGTTGTTGGTCACATGGAGAATTTTTGGCCTTTTTTGATTCATAATTTTCTAGTTTATCATATTGTATTGATTTTATGGATATGTTTGTAACTTTATCTCATACTTTGTACTATAGTTTTATGTCTTGTTTTGTTTATATTCAAGACTTGTTTCTGTTGTATTTGTTTCACCTCACCAAGTGATTGTCGTTTAGGGTGTATGGTTTGGTTGACCTGGGTTGGTCTGTTATAGTACAAGTTTAGTGTATTTGGAAACTTTGATACATAATAAACTAGTACATAAAATACTACATCATATTATTTTAAGTTCTTCACAACTACCACCCTTCTTATATATATCATACTTAAAACCTTTCTTCATATCCTAAGAAAAAGGAAACATAATAAAGGGTGAGATTAGATGCTTAGTAAGTGTAAACAGGGGAGATATCAATAAATGATCATTTTATGTATATAATGATCATAATTGTATGATAACATGATACTAACATTTTAAATTCATACCTAGAAATTAATAGATCACAATCATGAGTCAAGGAATAAAGCTTTGTAGTTCATAAGACAAGAATTCTAAAGGAATAAAATAACATGAGCTAAAGAGCACAACATTTGCATAAGATCCTATCATAAAACAGTTTCATAAATTGTGACATAGTCATAATCATAGAAATATTATATCAAGGATACCCACCAAGACATTCAACACTTGTTAGCCTTGGGATAACCACCCATATACCTTCTTTGGGCTCAGGATAACCTACAATGTTGCCTTGTTGGGATTTGTCTAAACACCAGTATACCCTCTTTTTGGATTGATATAAACCCCATGTACCATTTGACCACATAAAACGGTAATATTTACCTAATTAATTGGAGGGATATAACAGACCCCCTGTCACATCATCATAACCCATTCATATATATGCGACAAGATCATGAAAAAATTTATTATATTATCATAAATTAACCCATGGAATAAAAAATGGGTACAATCAATATTTCATCATTATAATCATAAAAAATCTAGAAAAATAATTAATATGGTAACTATAACTACCTAGGTTTTAGGATCCATTAATTTTCTTCCCTATAATTATAAATAATGATTCTATGTTATTTCAAAAGAATTAATACTTGATTAGAGTTTGGGACACACAAGATGTGAACCAAGCTAATGAAACCTTTTTTAACTATAATGGAAAGTTACAATGATGGTATATTAAATAACGTATCACATAAAATGTATTATTAAACATCATGGATGATTACATCCACTAAAATTGTAAAAAATAAAAGGGGAAAATAATTTGGGAATACTAATATCATTAGAACTAGAAACTCCCATGGACCACTATAGCCTTTAAGAATCACTATTAATATAAAAAAAACCTATATTGAGAAAGAATACAAGAAAAGGAGAAAGAAAGTTGTTAAATCTAAAATGAAAAATATGGAAATGAGAATTGTGAATGAAATAAGTTTAGTAAGAGAACATATATGAATGAAATATGGTCATTGAAAATATGGTCATTATAAATATGTTCAATGGAAAAATGGTCATTGGTGGTATATACACTTAGTATACTAAATTTTCATATTTTTAAGTAATAAATTAAAAATAATAAAGCCCATAATGAAATAAATATATGATATTAAGTTAATATATATATATACACGTTATGTATAAATAATAATATTATTATTATTATTAAAAAATGATATTTTTTTATATAAAATTAAAATAGATATTTCAATATTAATAGATTTTAAAAAAATATATTTTTAAATTTAAATAATGAATTAATGGTATTTGTTAAAACATATTTAGTATAAAAGTAATATTTATTTTAAATGAAACATTTTAATAAGTATTGTATATTTTTCCCTAATAAATTAAATTGACACATTTTAAATATTATTATATATAAAATAAAATAGTAACATCACGTGAATTATAATTTGATATGAAATAATATTAAGGATACATAATACTTAAAATTTCTATTTTTTAATAAAAGAAGATTTATTTATAATTTACATTTTCATTTAAAATATAAAAATAAAAATATAATAATTTTAATTTTATAAAATAAACTTCACTTTTTAATTCACTATTTCAAAATTATCTTAGTATTATTTTTGATATTTTTATGAAATAATCTATTTTAAGTGAATAGTAAAAATACAGATTTTGCTAAAAATTATAACTTTTATAATAGAAGAATGACTTAAATGATTAATAAAACCACTATATATACAAATATATATTTAATATATAATATAAATTATTTAAAAGTACTATGTTGAATATATAAAACACATGTTTAACATTTTTGAAACTCAAGTAATACTATACACTAAAAACTCCTTTTATGTGCTTATTCTAAAAATTAGACTTGATCACTTTTAGAAATTAAATATTACTAATTTTTTTCTCAAATTTTAGTTAAAAATTTAAATATTAAATAAAAATTTTTATTTTATTTTAATTTAAAGATATATTATTAGTAAGATTAATGTTATTTACCATGATAATGGTAAAATATTTTTTTAAAAGTATTATTTTATCAATATAGTGTAATTATTATTTAATCAGTAAAATTGACCTAATTTAAATTATGGATCTATTATTATTTTCAATCCTATATATATCTATATTAACTCTCATTATGTAGGCAATAAATACTAAATAATATTAAAGAACACAAAATGGTTAAAAGAAGTTTTTCTATAAAAAATGTTTTTTTATATTATATATTTGAACTTAAAAGTTGATTTTATAATATTAATTAATTGAATTAGATTAAATGGAAATTAAAATTATGATCAAAACATAAAATATTGTAAATATTTGTTACATTATATTTTTAAATAATAAATAAATTATTTAGTTAAAAAACTAGTTACCAAGGGAAAAATAAAAATGTAAAAATGTAAAAAACCTATGGTAAAAAACATGAAAAATGTTTAAAAAATGTGGGTAAAGTATTCTATGGGTATTTATCAACCCAATATATCACCAAAACATATTATTATGATGTTTTTAAGTCATTGATCATGGAATTGTGTATTCATATCATGAAGGTTTAAATGGTATTCCCAAAAGTGCCATTTTCATCACTTATAAAATGGGAACACTTCCACCCCTCTATAGTTATATTTCACATTCTAATTTTACTTGAACCACTACCAAAACTAAATCTAATAGAAGTTATTTTCTCATCCTTAGTCCACTATACTCTATAAGTTATCTTAATTTCTTCACTTCTAAGGAAATCTCCAAGAGAAGATCAAGTTTCCAATGTAAGTATTACATTCTTCATAACTCTATATCCATTATATTTCTACCAAAATTTATTATATCCATAAAAATATAATTAAATAAGTATTATTTTTATAATTAAATGTTATTACATTAATTTAATAACTAATATGTATTCCTCTATATCCATTAATGAAAAAAGCCTTGTTAGTGCATTGTGCAGAATACCACCTCCACAAAGCAACATCTTCAGTTTTTTATCACCTCCATTCATATCTAATAAAATTGATAAAATTGATGAATAAATATTATATATATAATATAAATTTGACTTTAAAATGTAAAATTTTCATTTAAATTCTTTCTTCTGTCATTATTTGAAAATGGGAATCTTTAAAAGTGCGTACATGCGAACTATCACCTCCACGGGCAATGAGTTTCATTTTTACTAACCACCCATAATGGTTGAATTAAAAATATATTTAATATGTAAAAATTATCTATATAAAACTATTAATATTATTTATATTATGAATGTATTTTGTAGTGATTTCTACCATGGTCAATATACATAAGGTGTTATGATGAAATTAACTGAACAACTCTGAGTAACCGACATAAGTGAAAACTATATTAAAAATAGGTTAAAAATTATATTATATGGACCTTAGTAAATTAAATATATATGAATAATGTTCCTTATAATATATATAATTAACTTAGTTTAATTATTATGGAATTTAATTGCATGTGAAGATCACTTTCATAAACGGGATGAGGGTTTCATCTCAAAACTTTCTTCCTTGAGAAAAATTTTATTTTGTGAACATTGTTTATTTTAATCTATGTGAATAATTAAAATTAGATATATAATATCATGTATTATCTCTATTAATGGTATTTTAATTAAATATTTAATCTCTCTCTCTCTTTCAATGGGTTTTTATTAGAATGTTTCTTAAGCTGTAAGGGTTCCATCTCAATCACCTATCATTGAGGAATGCTTTGATTTTATGCACCAATATTAAGTTTTATGGTGTATATACTGAAACATTGAATTATTATATCATAAATTATTTTTAAACCTTAAAAATTCACTTCCATTTATGATCTTCCCTACTTTTTGATATGATTTATGTCTTCCCTAAAATATAAGGGTCTTCCATAACTCAATATGCTTTCTTGAGTTATAATTGTTATCCTTGAGTTTAATCTTACATTTCATATTTTATGCCATATTTATTTATTTGGAGATAAAGTTTCATTAAAATATTCCTTACTTATGAGTTTTAATCATTTTTTTAAGATACAACTATGTGAAGGATAATTTTTCATCCATTTAAACAGTAACTTCCCCTCTTTGTCCATAATTTCCCTTCCCACTAATTTTATACTTTTTAATTGAAACTTCATTAAGTTTTATCTCATTTTAAAATCATATTAAACTTATCCAATTTTAAAAATAAAGTTTTATTATCTTATTTTATGATGTGAAATTTCAAAAATGGTGTTTTAAAATAAAAAAGGGATCTTCTGTACTACATTAATGACTTGCCTATCAAACATTATATTTATTTTTCTATATTTAATACAATATAATTCTCATTTAAATTTTATATTGTTTATATATTTACCTTAAATATATACCTAGTTAAACATTACTTTCATTATTGGGGGTTATACATGTTTTTATTTGTCTTTAAAATTACCACTTTTTAGTAAACCTGGTTTAAAGAACTTTCCCATTTGTTATCTCATGTTGAGAATCACCCCAACAAAATGTTTTAAAACCATTAATTTAATTTAAAAAGAACAATTATTTTAATAATAAACCGATTGGTTAAATTATGGGTTTTTGGAAAACAATATGGTCTTTCATCTTTTAAAAGATCCTTTACCTGTTTTGTAATTCTTCATCCAAGTGGTACATTTTGGTTCTTTCTTCTCTAAGATCCTTCTCATGAAATTATCAATAATGTAATTAATTTTTAATGAACTATATTTATTTTTTCAAATATTAATATAAAAATTATTTGATTAATTATTATATTTGAAATCCTTATGATTTATCCTTTGGTTATTCCTTGATTCTGAATTATGAAACATACTTCCTTCTCATGGGTTTGATCATGATTTTGATTTATGTATTGTTTAATTTCCACATTAGAAATACATATATATGATTTTAATTTATGTGAATAGTGGGATAAGAATTATATATCCATACAATGCATTGGGTAAAGCTTTATATTTAATGACATGTTATATAAGGGATTGGAGAGTGAACCTAATCCACTATGGGACTTTGTCTACATTATGTTAATGATCTTAGGAGTAACCTTTGAATTTTATTTATGATATCATTTTTATGTTATTTCCACATATATATGGTCTTATGATATTATTTAATTATAATATATATCCATTCTTGTGATCTCTCTATTTATTATATCATGTTATGCCTCTTGAATACCATGTTATGCTATATTTCCATATTTAGTCCCTTACTGGGATTTATAGCTCACCATTTTACTTATATATTTCCCTAGGATATCCTATTTAGTTTTAGAATATATATGGTTTTTAGTAGTACTATTAGGATTAATAAATAAATATGATGTTTCCATTTTTAGGCTGATGCATTTATACATCTAATATTCCAAAGACACTAGACCCCTAAATCCTTTGATTGTATTTGATTAAAAAGTATGTTAATAATTATGAAATAATATGTGTTTAAGGTTTGGGTCACTATAGTTGGTATCAAAGTAATATGTAGCTAATTTTTGGGATTATGATGATAGAACCTTAGTTAAAACTAGAGGGTTAAGTTTAAGGGATAATCCTAAGTATAGGATAACATCCCGATGTTTTGGTAAAGAATAAATTGTGTTGTTTTTTGAGTAATTACATCCCTATATAGATACTATAAAGTGGATATAGTTTCTAACATAATTATACCTAGGGGTAATAACCACAATAAGGTAATGTTGGGTATTAACTCAACTATGAAATCGTGCACAATAATGAGGCTTAGATGTACACCAGTCCAAACACACTCGAGGGATATGCTTTGGTTAATCATATTATTTTTATAAACCACTATGAAGGATTGAGTAATTAGTTACTTTGAGGGACTAGTTTGAGAAGTATAATATGAAAAAAAATTAAACTAACATAGGTAAAAATAATATTTATATAGGTTGAACTAAATTAATTATGGGTTAACATGATGATAAAAAGTGTAAAATGTTTTAAGGTTGAATACCTTTTATGTTATTTATTATGATAATCCCCCTATAATGTTAAATGTTTAACGATCATGTTAAAAATTTTGGTTTTAGTGATGGATGAAACAATAAGTGACCGAGTTAACCTTGGGTGTGAGGGATAATGCAAGGATTACCTCAAAATAAACCCATTAGAATGGAATATGGACTAAGAAATCTGGTGGTTATACTAAACCAACCATCACAAAACATGATTAATCGTGTAACTATTGTAGAAATCCCAAGTGTACCAAAGAAGAGAAGGATGTTGGTTCATGAATTTTTTTTCAATAAAGATGATGAAATAAGGGATATTGAACCACTTATATGTTAAAAGTGTGGGAAGAGACACCATGGAAATTGCCTCCAGGGGTCTAGAAAATGATTTATGTGTGTATGTGGGGTTCATTGAGCATAAAACTGCAACATGGATATGAAGAGGTTTTTTAGCATGATGGGAGTAGAAAGAATACAAACAAATTAGCCACTAACAATCCAATTCCTTAAGTGTGGAAAACTTGAACTTTACCTAAGTCAGTGTTATAAATTTAAGGATGATAAGAATGATAGGCTTGAAGAACCACCAAAACCATGAGAATAAGGCATAGATTATTCAATGACTACCAATGAGGTGGATTGTAATAACAAAATCCCATACCTTAGAAGTGTGAATATGAGATCATTATTCTAGAAACTATAAGTTAACAAGATTATTTTCTATGTGTACCACCCTATTGTATTGTTGTCAAATAAAACATCTAGTTTCGTAATGGTTGAATTTTTTAAATTTAATTTTATGGTAATATAAATATAATGTGGATATTTTAGATGTATTTGACAAGATTATAGGAATATATTAACTATTTTAGTATATAATACCTATTCAATGATCATTGTAATATTACCCAAAACATAATCCATATTGGAAAAGTGGATGGGGTAGAGATAATAACCAATAGTTTCTATTAAGGGATCCTAACGTCATTGCGACAACAAGTGACATAAATAGATCATATTCATCATAATCCATCAAATCAAAACCACCATGTAAATACCCCTATGTTTCTGGAGAATATGAAATAACATTGTAAATTTTGGATGTAGAATAGAACCCCCCTTTACAACCACTAGTTCAATATGATACAGTGGTTAGGAGAAATAGGAGTATGATACCCAGTGATCTTAGGACTGGGAGAAATTAAAGAATAAATTTTGATCCCTAGAGAACGTGTGATCATGAAACATGTGTAGGAAGAAATTAAGGTATTAGAAGGAACTGTGTGTGAATATGAAGTTCCACCTAGAGTGGATGTATAGGGGAATCTATCCCTTTATATACTTTATCTATCAGGGATTCATAGAGAAGGAAATACAAGGATTGGTGTTGTAATGACCCGTAAAATTCAAGAGAATTTTTTTTTCTTAATTTTCTTTGGGATTTTACAAGAACACGGTTTCTGACGGCACTTGATTTCAAGGCCCGATGTGCCTGGAATATTTATCCGAAGTTTGGCTCGGGTACGTTCAGTGAATGAACGAGCGGGTTTTTCTAACTTTTGAACCAGTGCTCGAAATCGAATTCCGAGGGCACCGATGGATTCGTAGCGCCAGTAATTGCTTAGGAACACCTTTTCCGGAGTTGCGTTTTCACAGGAGAAGTTGTTAAAAATTGTGGAAGGTAAAATAAAATTGAGCATTAATTTTCATTTTTTCTCTAAGTGGTTAAAACCTTTGAGTGGAAGTTGGGGGAAACCACCCAACTTCCCAAGTGTGGTTATGAGGGCGGTGGGGCCCACAAGAACCCCACCCCTTCAGCTTCCCTAACCTTCCACAACCCTCCATTTATTAAGTCAAGATGAGTTAATTAATTTAGTGGATTAATTCAACTTTTGAATTTCAAACTTAAGTCATGTTAATAAAATAAGTGAAGTACTTATGTTATTTGGTTGAATCTTGTTGTGTGTGTCTTTGGGAGAAAAGGAAAAGCTCTTGAAGTTCTTCTTCCTCGACGAAGAACGCGAAGAATGCGAAGAACGCCGACCTCCGACGAAGGTCGACAAGAACGCCGAATCCTCGGAGATCGACGACACGACGCTGAAGAATCATTTCTCCACGATGCGACTCTCTATCTCCTTTCGTGATATCTTCTTCCACGATGGTTATTTCCGTGACGAACCCTCGCTCAACGAATTCGATGAGGTAGGGGTTTATTTTATTTGTTTGTTCGTGTTTACTTCCGTCGCTTTCTTCCTTCCAATTTGAAATGCCTATTATCGCAATAACGGGAGGAGGTCGAACTGCAAAAACATGGCCGACCCTCCTCCCCCTTGTTGGTTGATTTTTGTTGCGGCTCCTTTAAGGCGGTGCGGTGCCGAAGCACCGCGTGGAAAATGTTCAAGGAAGGGCGGAGAAGCGCGGCGCCGTCGCGCTGTGCCGTTGGAAACAAACTAATCCGCGGCGCCATCGCGCCGCACCAAAGAACCTCGAAGACACCACGACTGGAGCGGGGCCGCGGCGGAGGGGCGCGACACCGTCCCCCCCCGCCGGACGGACCAGGCCGCGGCTTAGGCCATGGCGGAGCAAGGACCAGTGGCCGGTTTCGGGCCACCGACGTCAGAGAAGGGGGACCGGCCCGTGCTGGTCCCGTGGCGGCAACAGCCGGCCGGCCGGAGTGGGCCGGCCAGTTAGGGGGAAATCTGGGGGTCCGTAACCCCCGGTTGGCCAGCAAAGCGGCCCCCACATGGGGCCGTGGTTACAACAAGCGTAGGGAAGCCCCCCCCCCCCCCCCCGCGTGCATCAACGTACGAGCCTCCTGGCCAGCGCACCGGGCCGCGCCAGTCAGGCCGGGCCACGCCCAAGAGGGATGGACCCGGACCCAGGACGGGTCGACCCGGTTCGGGCCGACCTAGAGGGTATCAGACCGGGCCCGAACCCCCTAATACCGGACCTCTCACGGTCTTTTAACCATAACTTGGGATACATACCTCCGATCGACGCACAGTTAGCTGAGATGTGATCCTTGGATCGAGAAGATCGTTTCGGTATATTATACTCAAGGTTTCGGAGTACTTTGGGTTTGGCCGGGTTGGTTCCTACACGAAACCAACCGGGCCCTCGGAGCAGAAACACTTATAACTTGAGCTCCGGACGTCCAATTGACGTGCCGTCGACTTTGATGGATTCCTATAAGTGAGAAAGACCTTTTGGATTACTCCGCTAGAGGTTTGGATGTAGTAGGAGTACGGTCGGGTTGGTTTTGACTTAAAAACCAACTAGGCCCCTAGGACGAAAAAACCAATAACTCTCAGACCGGGCGTCCGATTGACGCGCCGTCTGCGACGTTGAGTTCCTGTTGACGATACAGAACGTTTGGATACATCAACTCTGGAATATGTTTCAGTTGATGTATCAACCCCTGGACTCATGGAGCGGACCCTCCCGAATGAGCTTGCTATAAGCGGGAACCCTAGAGCTGGCTGCAACTGCAACGATGATGACGACTGTACAGAAATCCTCCATGGATTCGACGATGACGACTACAGCACTCAGCGATCCTACATGGATCAGTGCTACCAATCCTGTGTGGGTCAGATCCCGTCTGGGTCAGCGCTCAGCGGTCCTTTGTGGTCCACGCCTACAGGTCCTGTGTGGGTCCGATCCTGTGTGGGTCATTTCGGGGGTTAGTTACCTATCGATCCTCTGTGGGTCATTGCGGGGGTTAGTTACCTATCGATCCTTTGTGGGTCATTACGGGGGTTAGTTACCTATCGATCCTTTGTGGGTCATTGTGGGGGTTAGTTACCTATCGATCCTTTGTGGGTCATTGAGGGGGTTAGTACCTATCGACCCTGTGTGGGTCCGACGACTTAGATGAATCAGTGGCTATATATGATCATCTCTATCGTCTTACGAAGAAGTATGCCTGTGTGAGATGAATTTTGACTTTCAATCTTTATCTTCGATATGATTGACTTGCTTTCTTGTGTGGATTGTGTTGTGCTATCCTGTGTGGACGTGATCAAACTTGGGCTCGAATGTTGGAGCCGAACGAGAATTGAAGGCTTAGGTATATGTATGGGCATATACCTAAGTAATGTCGGATGTTACTTCGTGATTGTATCTTTCCTTTGTGGATTATCCTTTGTGGATTCTGGGAGACCTTCGGGTGTCTCGGGGTCCCTACTAAGTATCTTATACTCACCCCTGCATGGGTTATGCTTGCACTACGTTGTGTTGGTTGCAGACAATGGACATCGATGATCGTGGTTGAGGTATGAGGAGCAGGTCAGTACCCAGAGGTGGACCACTGGGCAGGGCGTACTCGGAGCGGACGACTGGACCCGAGGAGCTGTGGAGGTTATCTGTACCCACCCTTCAGGTGGGACTTCCAGTGGACGACTCGATGTTGCGGCTTTACTTTTCAGTTGCTGTACTCCCTTTTTCAGTTGTACTTTACTTTCAGTTTGGGTTTGTATTCTGGCCCACTTACTTTTCCGCACTTACTGTTATACCCAGTTTTTACTTAGTGTTTACTTCTGCTTGCTTGCTCTATGGTTATTTTTTACTTTAAAAGGCAATGCCTTCCCTTCTTTACCGGTAATTACACATTGGTTCTAGTCGCCAGCCCCTGGCCTATGGAAGGCGGGCTTGGGGTAGTCACGACACGGGCCTCGAGGACGGGTCGTGACATATTGGTATCAGAGGAGTTCGGTTCTACCACAAAACTCAGGAATCCGATATTTTTCTATGTGAAGTAATAATGTTAAGAGTATTGAGTGTGGTTATCAGTCCAGGGAGTCTAGTGTTGGTGCGGCGGCCGACGTATCCGTACACCAGAACCCTGACTTCTGATTTCAGACTTAATGCACAAAAACATTGATTGCATGTGTGTTTCAAGTTTTCTTTGTGATTACTTTGTGTCATCTCACCAGGTATGCTGTTTGATCGTGGTGCACCTATTTCTTTTCAGGATGGCCCCAAGACGACAGCCAGCTAGGGTTCCAAGCGTTGTGCGTAACGACATCCCACTGAGTGACGAGGCCTCGGTACAGGACCCTTTGACAGCAGAGGCACCGACGGTACCTCTACCCGCCGAGCCACCGATGCTACCAGCCCCAGCCACTGACGATGCACGTCACCTTAGTGCACTGGATGGGTTTTAGTGCCAGCGACCGCCCAGGTTCTGCGGGGAGATGGACCCTCAGGAAGTAGAGGATTGGATGGAGGTGTTTGTATGAGATTTCAGGTTAGTGAGGACACCAGCAGACCTCATGGTGATCCTCGCAGCGAGCCTACTGCACGCGGCAGCAGGAAAATGGTGGAGATTGATGCTCCAGGTGCACGAAGAGGCATCTCTCCTCTAGACGGACTTTGAGATCCTCTTCCACTCGGAGTTCGTCCCAGCCACCCTCCGTGCGGTGCGCATCTAGGAGCTTCTACAGCTGCGGTAGGGAAGCTTGACGGTCGCCCAGTACTCGGCGAGATTTACCGATCTCTCGCGCTACTCGACATACATGGTACGAGACCCACTCTTCTGGTCTTGGACCTTCGAGCAGGGATTGAGGCAGGAGATCAGGGCATCGCTGATCTCCCTCAGCATTTCGACTCAGGCAGGGGTACTGGAGCGAGTCCTTCTCATCAAGAGCTTCCTTGCTGAGCCTACATCAGCAGCGAGACCTACCGTAGGGAGTCACGTAGCAGAGTCTTCTGCAGTAGGTAGTCAACAGATGAAACATGGGTCCAGGAAGACCAGACCCTCAGGCAGACGACCTCAGGACACTGGTTCAGTGGTGCGAGGCACACAACGCGGAGCCAGTCTTTCGATAGGCAGACAGTGCTACGCATGCGGCGGGCAGGGCCACATGGCTCGTGACTGCCCGATCCGCCGTGCAGAGGAGCAGCAGACGGTTGAGGGGCCACCCAGGCAGAGGAAGAGGGTCAACTGTGGTTTTCCGCAGGGAGTAGGTGGATGAGGCAGAGGAGTTGGCCGAGCAGCAGGTGGTGGGAGATGCTTTGAGGCTCTACCACCACCACCAGGAGGTCCACCCCGACCATAGGGAGCTGGCGGGCAGAGACAGGTGTAGCTTCAGGCAGTGGAGGCCTACAACCACGGCATTCCCGAGATGATTCGAGGTATTATCTGTGTCTATTCCACCCTTTCTGCCGTTCTTATAGACACAGGAGCGAGTCATTCTTTTATATCCGCTGCCCTTGTTCAGAGCTCGGAGATTCCGACAGAGCCGTTGGCTCGATCCTTACGGCTAGAGACTCCTATAGGAGCAGACTCGATGATTACGCACTGGTGCCGACAGTGTGAGCTTACTCTAGGAGGTGAGAGCTTCGACTGGGATCTTCTTGTAGCATCGTCGAGGCCTTACGACATCATCTTGGGCATAGATTGGTTATCTATAGTCCATGCTCAGATCGATTGTATTAGGCTCAAGGTGTGGTGTGTACGCACTGACGGGAGAAGGTTCACCTTCCCCGACGAGAAGGGAGCCTTCGCAGAACATGATGGACTCTCACAGAAGAGAGTACAACCCATCACTCATCAGTTGGCTAGCCTCATCCTAGGAGCAGTTGACGTGCGAAGTCCTGGTTTTTCTGTAGTGGTGGATCAGTATGCATACGTTTCCCCCAACGACGTTCCAGGACTACCTCCTCAAAGAGAGGTAGACTTTTATATTGACCTGTACCCCGAGACAACCCCGATATCCACTCCAGCATATCGGATGGATCCCGCCAAGCTTAGAGAGCTACGAGTATAGTTGGAGGACTTGCAGGGCAAGGGATTCATCCGACCTAGTGTTTCACCCTGGGCTTCCCCGATATTGTTCCCCAAGAAGGCGGACGGGATCTTACGACTTTTTGTTGATTATCGTCGCCTGAACCAGGTGATAGTGAAGAAATAGTATCCTATACTGAGGATTGATGACCTCTTCGATCAGCTCAATGGAGCACGGTGGTTCTCGAAGATAGACCTCAGATCAGGCTATCATCAGCTCAGAGTTCGGGATGAGGACGTGCAGAAGACGGCCTTCAGATGTCGGTATGGCCACTATGAGTTCTTGGTTATTCCATTCGACCTAAACAATGCTCCAGTAGTGTTCATGGGCCTCATGAACAGGATCTTTCAGCTATACCTCGATCAATTTTTCGTGGTCTTCATTGACGACATTTTGATATACTCGACCACTGAGGAGGAGCACGCCTACCACTTACGGGTTGTACTAGACACACTCTGAGAGCACCAGCTTTATGGAAAGCTCTCGAAGTGTTAGTTCTAGATACGCGAGGTCCACTTCTTTGGACACGTCATCTCTGAGGCAGGAGTTGTGGTGGATCCTGCGAAGATCGAGGCAGTGCTATCTTGGGAGCCACCCAGGAGCGTGACAGAGGTGCGGAGTTTCTTGGGACTAGCTGGATACTACTGGAGATTGGTACCAGACTTCCCCAGAGTTGTGGCACTACTCTCATCTTTGAAGAAGAAGGGGAAACCCTTTGTGTGGTCTGATAGATGTCAGCAGATCTTCCAGAAGCTGAGACAGAGATTGACCAGTGCGCCTATCTTGAGGCTACCGGAGGAGGGAGTTGGGTACGTAGTTTACTGCGATGCGTTAGGGACTAGACTCGGATGTGTCCTGATGCAGGATTGAGTCGTGATCGCCTATGGATTGCGTCAGTTGAGGCAGCATGAGCAGAACTACGCTACCCATGACCTGGAGCTAGCAGCAGTGGTCTTCGCTCTGAAGATGTGGCGACACTATCTGATGGGTGAGCGCTTTATAGTCTATTCTAACCATCAGAGTCTCAGGTACATCTTCTCGCAGAAGGACCTGAACCTGAGACAGTGGAAATGGCTAAAGTTCCTCCAGGACCATGACTTTTAGATAGTCTATACTCCTAGAAAGGGGAACGTAGTAGCCGATGCTCTCAGCAGGAGGATGTGCATTAAGCTACTAGGGGAGGCGACAGAGCAGCTAGCCGATTTGTAGATATCCTTCATGGATAGGGATGGAGAATCCTTCCTTCAGTCACTCACAGTCACTCCTCCACTACTGCATCGGGTCAGAGAGGCACAACATGGGGACACCGACTGTGAGACGCGGCGTGCACAGATATCCTTAGGACAGGCACCTGATGGTTTATCTTTAGGAGGAGATCATGGCGTCCTTTTCAGAGGACGTACCTTGGTACCCGTTTCTTTACGAGAGGAGGTACTAAGAGAGTTTCACACTTCCCCTTTGGCGGTACATCTTGGAGTGGAGAAGATGTACCAGGATCTCAGACAACAACACTGGTGGCCGGGCATGAAGAAGGCTGTGGCAGAGTTCATTTCTCGATGCCACACCTTCCAGTAGGTGAAGGCAGAGCACTAGGTACCAGCAGGCTTGGTGAAGCCCTTGGAGGTTCCAAAGGGGAAGTGGGATGGTATATCTATGGACTTCGTGACTGGACTTCCACGCACTTTCAGAGGTCATGACTCCATTTGGGTGATTGTCGACCGACTCACCAAGTCGGCTCACTTCTTACCCATCAGAGAGCAGGGCTCAGTGGAGAGCTTGGGACATCTCTATGTTCAAGAGATTGTATGGCTTCATGGTGTGACATAATCCATCGTCTCCGATCGAGATGCTCACTTTACTTCCTGGCTTTATAAGGGGTTGTAGGAGGCGCTCGGAACGCATCTACGTTTGAGCACCGCCTTTCACCCTCAGACAGATGGTCAGATGGAGAGGACAATTCAGACCCTTGAGGACATGCTCTGCGCATGTGTCCTTGACTTTGGTCATAGCTGGGAGGACCACCTACCCTTGGTGGAGTTCGTGTACAACAACAACTACCACTCCACCATCAGGATGAAACCATACGAGGCGTTGTACGGCCGAACTTGAAGATCGCCGCTGTGCTGGACATACCCTGGGGAGTCAGCACTTGTGGGACCAGAGATGGTCCAGGTCACGACAGAGAAGGTCCAGGTCATCCAGGAGCGGATGAGGATGGCTTAGAGCCAGAACAAGTCTTATGCTGACAGGAGGCGGAGGCCATTGGAGTTAGATGATGGTGAACACGTCTTCTTGCGGGTCTCACCTCGACGTGGATTACGAAGATTTGGCTGAGGCGGCAAATTATCTCCGCGCTTTATCAGGACATTATAGGTCCCCAGCAGAATAGGTGAGGTGGCTAATCGCCTGGCTCTACCACCTCAGTTGCACTGGGTGCACGACGTCTTCCACATATCCCAACTGAGGAGATACGTGCACGACACGATGCATATCATTGACCACGGGGAGATGGACATTGATGATGGGGTGACTTTTGAGGAGGTCCCGGTGGAGATTGAGGATCAACAGGAGTGGGTCCTATGTGGACGGTAGATTCCTCTAGTGCGCATCAGATGGCAGCACGAGAACCTCCAGGAGGGCACTTGGGAGCAGGAGGCTCAGATGAATTCTCAGTACCCACATTTGTTTCCCTAGTATTTGATGTATCTTTATGGGTACGTAAAGCCCTATGGTGGGAGTAATGTAAAGACCTGTAAAATTCAAGGGAAAGTTTTTTCTTAATTTTCTTTGGAATTTTACAAGAACGCGGTTTCTGACGGCAATTGATTCCGAGGCCCGGTGTGACCGAAATATTTATCCGAAGTTTGGATCGGGTACGTTTAGTGAACGAACGAGTGGGTTTTTATAAATTTTGAACCGGTGCTCAGAATTGAATTCCAAGGGCACCGATGGATTCGCAGCGCTGGTAATTGCTTAGGAACACCTTTTTCAGAGTTGAGTTTTCACGGGAGAAGTTGTTAAAAATTGTGGAAGGTAAAATAAAATTGAGCATCAATTTTTATTTTTTCTCTAAGTGGTTAAGACCGTTGAGTGGAAGTTGGGGGAAACCACCCAACTTCCCAAGTGTGGTTATAAGGTTGGTGGGGCCCACACAAACCCCACCCCTTCATCTTCCCTAACCTTCCATAACCCTCCATTTATTAAGTCAAGATGAGTTAATTAATTGAGTGGATTAATTCAACTTTTGAATTTCAAACTTCAGTCATGTTAATAAAATAAGTGAAGTACTTATTTTATTTGGTTGAATCTTGTTGTGTGAGTCTTTGGGAGAAAAGGAAAAGCTCTTGAAGTTCTTATTCCTCGACGAAGAACGCGAAGAACGCTGACCTCCGACGAAGGTCGAAAAGAACGCCGGATCATCGGAGATCGACGACGCGATGCCGACGAATAATTTCTCCACGACGCGACTCTCTCTCTCCTTCCGTGACGTATTCTTCCGCGATGGTTATTTCCGCGACGAACCCTCGCTCAATGAATTCGACGAGGCATGGTTTTATTTTATTTGTTTGTTTGTGTTTACTTCCGTCACTTTATTCCTTCCAATTTGAACCGTCGGTTATCGCAATAACGGGAGGAGGTCGGACCGCAAAAACACGGCCGACCTTCCTCCCCCTTGTTGGTTGATTTTTGTTGCAGCTCGTGTAAGGCGGCGCGGTGCCAAAGCACCACGCAGAAAATGTTAAAGGAAGGGCAGAGAAGCACGACGCCGTCACGCCGCGCCGTTGGAAACAAACTAATCCGCGGCGTCGTCGCGCCGCGCCAAAGAACCTCGAAGAAACCTCGAAGAGACCACGGCGCCAGTAGCCGGCCGGCCGGTCAGAGGGAAATCCGGGGGTTCGTAACCGCCGGTTGGCCAGTAAAGCGGCCCCCACATGGGGCCACGGTTACAACAAGCAGAGGGAAGCCCCCCCCCCCCCCCCGCGCTTCAACGCTCGGCCGTTTCGGCCGAGCCTCCTGGACAGCTCACCGGGCCACGCCCAAGCGGGCCGGACCTGGACCCGGGATGGGTCGACCCAGTTCGGGCCGACCTAGAGGGTATCGGGCTGGGTCGGACCGGGCCCGAACCCCCTAATACCGGACCTCTCACGGTCTTTTGCCCATAACATGGGCTGCGGACCTCCGATCGGCGCACCATTAGCTGAGATGCGATCCTTGGATCGAGACGGTCGTTTCAGTATATTATACTCAAGGTTTCGGAGTACTTTGGGTTCGAACAGGTTGGTTCGTACACGAAACCAACCGGGCCCTCGGAGTGGAAACACTTATAATTTGAGCTCTGGACGTCCGATTGACGTGCCGTCGACTTTGATGGATTCCTCTAAGTGATACGGACCTTATGGCTTACTCCGCTCAAGGTTTGGACATAGTAGGAGTACGGTCGGGTTGGTTTTGACTTAAAAACCAACCGGGCCCCTTGGACGAAAAAACCAATAACTCTCCGACCGGGCGTCCGATTGACGCGCCGTCTGCGACGTTGAGTTCCTATTGACGATACAAAACTTTTGGATACATAAACTCTGGACTATGTGTGAGTTGATGTATCAGCCCCTCGGCTCATGGAGCGGAGCCTCCGGAATGAGCTTGCTGTGTACGGGAACCCTAGAGCTGGCTGCGACTGCAACGACGATGACGACTGTACAGAAATCCTCCGTGGATTCGACGGCGACGACTACAGAACTCAGCGATCCTACGTGGATTAGTGCTACCGATCCTGTGTGGGTCAGATCCTATGTGGGTCAGCGCTCAGTAGTCCTGTGTGGGCCAGCGCCTACAGATCCTGTGTGGGTCATTGCGGGGGTTAGTTACCTATCGATCCTGTGTGGGTCATTGCGGGGGTTAGTTACCTATCGATCCTTTATGGGTCATTGCGGGGGTTAGTTATCTATCAATCCTTTGTGGGTCATTGGGGGGTTAGTTAACTATAGATCCTTTGTGGGTCATTGTGGCGGTTAGTACCTATCAATCCTGTGTGGGTTCGACGGCTTAGATGAATCAGTGGCTATATCTGATCATCTCTATCGTCTTACGAAGAAGTATACCTGTGTGAGCTGAATCTTGACTTTCAATCGTTATCTTCGATATGATTGACTTGATTTCCTGTGTGGATTGTGTTGTGCTATCCTGTGTGGATGTGATCGAACTTGGGATCGGATGTTGGAGACGAACTAGAATTGAAGACTTAGGTACATGTATGGTCATATACCTAAGTAATGTCGGATGTTACTTCGTGATTGTATCTTTCCTTTGTGGATTATCCTTTTTGGATTCTGGGAGACCTTCTGGGGTCTCGGGGTCCCTACTGAGTAGCTTATACTCACCCTTTCACGGGCTATGCCCGCACTACATTGTGTTGGTTGAAATCGATGGACATCACTGATCGTGGTTGAGGTACGAGGAGCAGGTCAGTACCCGGAGGTGGACCACTGGGCAAGACGTACTCGGAGCGGACGACAGCTGTGGAGGCTATCTGTACCCACCCTTCAGGTGGGACTTCTAGTGGGCGGCTCGACGTTGCGGATTTACTTGTCAGTTGCTGTACTCCATTTTTCAGTTGTACTTTACTTTCAGTTTGGGTTTGTATTCTGGCCCACTTACTTTTCCACACTTACTGTTGTACCTAGTTTTTACTTAGTGTTTACTTCTGCTTGCTTGATCTGTGGCATTTTTTACTTTACAAGGAAATTCCTTCCCTTATTTACTGGGAATTACGCCTTGTGGCTAGTCGCCAGCCCCTGGCCTATGGAAGGCAGGCTTGGGGTAGTCACAGCACGGGCCCCGAGGATGGGTCGTGACAGGTGTAATAAGCAGGTGAGGACATTGGTGGTTATTTTTTGGGTCTGGTGACACAAGTGAAGGATTGGATGGAGGGAGTGAAGGCCAGTGTGGTGGATCCAATTATTCTATAAAAGGATAGGAATGGTCTGAATATGAATCTCAACAAGTTTTATGAGGATATGGATCATTCTTCATCAACTTCATCATTCAACCTCATCCTTCTATCAGAACCTCCTACTTAAAGAACTATGAGGGGTGAGAGATAGGTATGCGTGGTGTATCAATTATAAAATTTGGAATTACATGTAATAATATATACCAATTTATGATAATCTATCATGATAATTATAATTATAAACTCAAGCAAAAATAAACTAGGTATTAACACTAAATCATAAGAGGTATTTAACTTAAATGGTTTGGAAGAAACATAATATATGGATTATGCATATTATAAGTGAATAGATGTGATTGCAACCTCTATAAAATTAAATCTAAATTCAACTTATAGATAATCTTCACTAAATTTATTAGTAATTAGTAATTTAAATTAAGAGTATGAAATTTATTTAAGATGGAGAATATAAATTTCTAGGTTTTATGAGGCATTAATTTTTGTCCTTATAATTATAAATAATGATACTATATTCTTTAAAAATAATTAATACTTGATTAGAGTTTGGGCCATACAAGAAATAAACCGAGATAAAAACACTTTATTCATTTAAAATAGAGTTTTAAAAATAAGTTATTTGAAACCATTTATCAAATAAAATGTATTACTACACATTATGAAATATTATGTCCATTAAAACTACAAAAAATTAAAAGGGTAAAATAAATTTAAAATAAATTTATGGACCCAAAATTATAAATTAAATATTCTAGTGAATTTAAACTAGAATTCAGTTTATTACATTCCCAAAGATATTTTAGGTTTATAGTTTAAGAGAGTCAGGTAAAAACTCTTATATAAAAACCCATATACTATAAAGTTCACACTTCTTTTTAGCATTCATTTTTTTGACAAAACAAAAATTTTAAGATATAAAATGTTTTACTTTCATGACATATCTTCAAAAATTTTATCTTTAAATTATACATGTCCTAACTCATCCTTAAACCCTATGATTTTTTTTAAATCAAGGGATGGGTAGAAAAATATTATTAAAGGACATAAAAATAAATAAAGAAAATTTTAGTCCATGGATATTTAAAAAAAAATTCCCTTTTCAAAATTAATGTTGGGTTTAAAATAAAAATTTTATTACTAAAGGAATCAAATTATTTGCTAAAATATTTTCATAAAAAAAATTATAAGAAATATTAAATATAAAAAAGAATCATAAAGGTTTCTTTTGAAATCATGAAAAACACAAGATTTTTTTTTCCAAAAAGCCGTACTTTTCACCCATATGAAGTGGTTTATACTTTTATTTAAACTTAATCTCATCATCTTACATTTAGAAATATTATTATTCACATAAAAAACAATAGAAATAATAGATAAAACATGTAGGTAACTTTATGAATCATTTTCATATCACTATTACATATGGAATAATGATCATGATTATAAACAAAATAACCTTCACGATTTACATGGAATAGCCATCACTGTTACATTTGAAATGACCTTTTTGGTAAATTCCTATAATCATTTAAGAGAAAAAAAATCTATTAAATTTTTTACTTTACCCAATTCATTGGATATCTATAACAGGATCACTCACCCATAGTTCATAATGGAACCGCCCATCGCCAAAAATAATTACCAAAAACCATAACAGAATTCATAAAATCTTACATCATAAAATCCTTCTTTTCACCCATAAGAAAACATTTTTAGGTATTGATATATCACTTTCCTTTAAAACACATTTTTCAAAAATAAAATCTCTAGAATAAAAGGAAAGGGTGTTTTTATTTGAATAAAAATAATGAAAACTTATAAAGGAATCCAAATATAAAATAATAGTTATGGAGGTCAGAAAACAATTTGGAAAAAATACTATACCAAAAGTTTGGAACCATTTTTACAAGTCCCAAAACCGTTGGTTTAGGCTATACCAGTGGTTTGGGTGAGATTTGGATTGTCTGGCATTGTTAGAGACCTGTACCAACAGTTTTGGGAAACCGTTGGTATATGTAATATGGAATACCTATACCAATGGTTTTCAAAACCCTTGGTATAAGTAATTTAAAAAAAATCCCTTGACTTTTTTTGATCTAAAAACCTCATAGTTATATTTTAGTGATTTAACCACTAAGGTACAATGATTTTTTGGGAACATAATGTGAAAAATATGTATATGTATATTTATAAGTAAATAAATTTTTAATGTATTCAATTTTTTTGATAAAATAATTCATTAAAAATAAAAATACCTATACCAATGGTTTTCCAAACAATTAGTATATGTATTTTTATTTTTGGGACCTATACTAACAATTTTGGAAAAATCATTCTTATAGGGTCTTTAAATGGA
Source organism: Viscum album (assembly GCA_963277665.1). Taxonomy (NCBI): domain Eukaryota; kingdom Viridiplantae; phylum Streptophyta; class Magnoliopsida; order Santalales; family Viscaceae; genus Viscum; species Viscum album. The sequence continues at coordinate 2,002,255,023 of OY728164.1, read as the reverse complement.
AGCTATACTAATAATTTTAGCCAAACCATTAGTATTTCCATCACCTAAACTAATGGTTTTAGAAAAACTATTGGTTTAGGGTAATTTTTCTGAGTATATACCAATGGTTTTGGAAAAACTGTTGGTATAAGGTCATATTATGGTACTTGTACCAACTATTTTGGCCAAACCATTGGTATAAGGTCATTTTTTGGTACCTATACCATTGGTTTGGCCAAAAAATTGTTAAAGTTACCCTATATCAATGGTTTTACAAACTGTTGGTATATATCCATTGGTATATGTCTAGTTTTTAGTAGTGACAATTCATTGTCATCGTATATGTTAAAATAGAACATTATATTTGTCTTTTGTAAATAAATTTAAAACATTCCATAAAAATAATATTTTGGAAAATATTTTAAATAAATAAAAACAAGATATAAATTTTCATTTATAATTATTTCATGTCCATATAAATACATCCATAAAATAATTTTAAAATTATAGACATGTATGAAAAATATGAGTTTTAAGGGAAACATTAAAAGATGGTTTTTAGAAGAAAGTCCTTTACCTTGAGTCCGACTCATCAATTAAGTTCATTATATTCATAAATAATAAAATAAGGTTAATTATTTAATTTATTTATAACATTTTAAGGTTATTATTCCTTTTATTTTATATCTTACCACGTTATATTTAATTATTTAATCAATTAAATTCATGTCGGGCATTTTGATGATATTCAGTCCATACGTCCAAAATGGATTTGGTAAGATGACTATGGAAAAAGAGGACACCATTGCATCATATCCATAATAATAATCATGAAAAAATTATTATTTTTATATATTAATATTATTTTTAAAACCAATCATGAAATATGGTTATGAAAAATGAACTATGATACAATCAACGAGACGATAGACGGTACATAAGCTTGAGTAATGTTTTCATTATTCAACGATCATTATAGAAAGATGGTAAGAATTATTTTATCTTTATATAATGATAATTATATCAAAATATTATTTATTTGAACATAATTATATATATATCATCCATGCGATGTGGTGATGAAAAATGAATCACATCTCTTCATAGAGGTGGTAGTCCACACAAACACAGAAGCGACGTTATCATTTTTCAATGAATGGAATGGTAAGAAAATAAATGATATATTATATTTTAATAATGATAAATATGTCATGAATATAATATATATACATTAATTCCATCATTATAACCACCTTTTAAATATGGTTATGGAAAACAATTTACATCAGTTCGCGAGGAAGTAGTCCTCCATACACACGAACGACAGTTTCGTTTCCCATTTTATGGAATAAGATATGGATATAGGTTATGAAATTAATATAATTACATATTAGTATATGAAGGATACCAATTTTTTTTATTTTATCATGGTTTAATAAGATTTTAATTAGGTGTAATAAAAAATGAAACTAAAACATGCAGTTAAAAACCATACCTCTTCTTTGAAAAGTCCCATTTTCTTAATAGATTAAGCTATATAATGTTGAAATTATGCCCCAACAAAGACCTATAGAATGTAGGGAGTGACTTGGTAAGTTATTAGCTGAACCAAAAGGATTTTTAGGTGTGAATAAATTAGAATAAGTGGTTCCCTATTATAAGAGAGGGGAGGGGTACTCTTTGGAGTTTTTTAAAATATTAAATTAATATAAATTATTTTTGATGTTAAAATAAATATAAATTAATAATATTAAAAAATAATTTTATTATGAGTTAAAATAATCTAATAAAATAAAATTTAGACAATTTTGGATCACATTTTTACCCTTATATTTTTTAACCTTTCGTTAACCCTTTCAACAATTACAGTGATATCATGTTTTTTTTACTCTTAAGAGGTTAATATAGTTACTCTAAAAGAAAAAAACAGACCATAAACAGAACATTATTGATATTTTAAAGAATATAATAATCAATCAGCCTATGATATGATTTATATTCTTTTTAAATCATTTAATAAAATATTATTTATTATAAAATATCATTAATGTCAATTTTAGAACTATATATTTACTTTTATTAAATAACATCATGATAAAAAATGAATTCAAATACAATCAATTAAAAATTATTTAAAATGTTATGTTTACCCAAAAAATTAATGAATTATAATAATTATTTCAAATTATATAACTTTTAATATTTTTAAAATAATTTATTTCATTTTTATATTAATTGAATAATTACTATGTTAGTGTTGCGTAAGATTTTAAGGTAATTATTTCATCAATAAAAATAAAAAATAAATTAAAATGATAAAAAAATCCTTTATATATAAAATTAATATTTATAAATTAATATATATGTTATTCCTTTGTTAAAAATATTGTTGTTATTAAAATTAATAGTGTGACATTTTTGGCTTTATATTCACTTAAATAATATCAAGGTCAAAATCATATAAAAATGGAAAAAGGCCATATATTAAAATTTTGTATGATTATGGTTGATATAGAATCATGAAATAAAATTTTATTCAAGTGTTATGGTCATTTTTTAGTTCTTATAATTTTATTTTAAATGTTAATTACCTGATTAATGCTTTACTATCATCATAAGAATTACTAATATTACTATTCATATTGAAAAAAATAAAAGGTTCATATTTTAAAAAATTTTAAATCCTAAATAAAAACAGGGAATAAATTTTTCAAAATTTAAAACACATAATTTTCAGAATTTCTTTAAAAATTATACTAGTAAAATGTGATGAAAAACAAGTTTTCAGAAAAATGTCCTTTGTAGGTATAAATTGTTCTTATGAAAAATTAATGTATATAATTCATTTAAAAAACCACAATTGAATTATTTTAAATAAAATGGACCAATTAAATTTTAAAAACAATCCAAAATAGAATTTTACTTTGTAAATTATCGAAATGAAAATAAAATTTTCCATAAAATTCAGTTTTTTTTCACTATTCATTGAAAAACCAATCTTTTCAAAAAAAATTCAAAATTTTACCTTAATATAATTTTAATATTATGATTTTAAAAAATAATTTTATTTAATTAATTAAATATATAAAATTTATAGAAATTAGTTATAGTATTTTCTCACAAAAATCAATAAAAATGATTTTTGAAGAATTGTTTTTGAAATATAAAAAGGCTTTAATAAAAATTGAGTGCTTATTTCCTAAGAATTAATCAATAAATTTATATTGATTATGAAATTTATATATTTTTTTAATTCAATTATTACTATTCATACCCGTCAATTGACCAACTTGATTATAATGATCATATTTAAATAATAAATAATTCAGTGTTCGTTTATGTTTGGTCTTGTGTATCTTATATGCTATCAAACATATTATTTATTTTAAAATATCATTATATTAAATTCTATCCCCTTTAATAAATTTTTTCATCATAATTTTATCTTGGTCATGATAATTGAAGGTTTAACATTTGAAAATACCTTTCTTGATATCCCACATCGTAAAAAAGGTTAATAAATATTTATTTTAAAATAAAGAAGGGGAAGTATAAAGGTCATCTGAAATAATACATAACTAGGTTTCCAAATAAGAGAACATTAGTGGAAATTGAATCTATAGATAATATAGATATAATTAACACTTATGGAAATATAGATAGCAATTTAGAACATGGTCAGGAGAAAGTTAATATTTACAAAAACATAAATTTGTAATGGGTAAAGAGACCATCGATTCGTCTAAAGTAAAGGCTATAGGATAATTTTTTTGTTTAAATATCCTTTTAGTTATATTTAAGGAATTATTTTACCACATATACTAACGTCATAAGGAAATATGCTTACTTAAAAAGTAGAATTTCATCCTTTAATCAATTTCCCCCACAATCTCATCTTTTTCTCCAAATAATGAGTATTCAAGATGATTTTTTCATGCCTGAAGTACTAGAATAAATTTATAATGGATTTCATGATTCCAATAAATGATAAAAAGTTATTCCTCCTATATTTATATATTATCCGAAACCAAAATTTCTAGTAAATGGTAAGGAAATTTCCAAAATGTAAAAACCTTCTTATAAAGAAATAGCACATTAATATCCAAAATTTAACAGCAATACTCAAAGTTTAAACTAAATAATTCTTTAAATAACCATACATAAAATTATTTAATATATTCCTAACAATGATTGAAACCAAAATATTAGAATAATTTAATCACATATTATTCCAAAATTTATCTTTAAATCACATCAATTATTCTTAAAGTCTCTTAATGAAAAATTTATATGACATAGTAATATAATCTCTAAGATATTATAATCATTATATAAATGAACTAAATCACCCTAAAGACAACTTAAAATCATATATTACTCCAAAAGATAATTCAATATTTAATCATAAAATAAAATCCCATAATATTTTTTTTACCTTAATCATATAAGGTTCCCAAGATACTATAATTTTACTGAAATAACATAAATAACATAATCACCAAATCAATTTTCAATCCCATGGATATATCTATGATAAAACATAAGTTCCAAAAATAAACATAATTATAATAAAAATTTTATATTAACCAAGAAATCACATTGTCCAGTGATAGGCATTGCATACTTGTGACCCTTTAGTTGTGGGTTCATGCCCCATGATGTTGTCAGATGCGATAAGTCATTGACCAACTTATGGGTTATACTTTTTTTCCTTTAATACTATATTGATATAATTCCTTTAAAATTACCAAAAATAGGATTAATATCTTAAAAAATATCATTAATCATCAAATCACCTTTTAACCTCTGAGGTTTTCAATATAGATCATTTTTCTACAAAATCAAATAATCTTAATTGACTATCATTAAGCATATATTAACTCAAATGTTTATTCATACCTTTATCATGTGTACTTAAATAAGTGTCTCTGAAAATTATAACCTCTTTCTAAACCACTTTTTAAAGGTGTTGATTCCATCTAACATATGTTTCTAAATTTGGAAAAAATATATACTGTAGAATGTTTCTTAATTATAATAATATTTAGTATACATCACAATATAAATGATAAAGATATCCTTTATTAATTTTTTTAAACCTTTAACCATGATTTATAATATTATTCAATGATATGAAATATTTCATTATTATTCATCAATATAAACTCAATAACGATTCAAATTTAGATCATAATAAAATAATTCATACATTAAATCTAGACATTACGGCCTTCCTTTATACTATTGATATCCCATTTATCTTCCAATATGAAGTTTATATATCAAAAAAATAAATATTCAAGTCCCTAGTGATATTTAACTTTCTTAATAAGATGGATGGGTTTAGATTTTTAAATAAAATATAAGATATTCCATTACCCTTACAAATTTTAGGGAAATAATAAGGAGTTGGATAGATCAAACTATTTCTTACAAGTGATTTGGGTGTTCAAAAATCTTTCAAACTCATTCAAGAAAATGTTTTCCATAATAGTGATGATTAAATAATCTAGAGTGGATAATATGGTTGTGTGTGATCATTTTCATTCCATATTGATAAATTACCTTTAAAATATAGAGAAACAGATCACTAAAACATGAAATAAATTATTTAATTTTAAAATGAAAATGACCCTTGTAAAGAAAATATCAATAGAAATTCTATAATTCTTTAACCTTAAAATACAAAAAACAACCTTAATAACTTCAACATTAAATAACGTTTTAAATATACAGGCTAACTTATTAATTTGTTCTTACATCACAAAATAATTTAATAGTATTCTTCATAAATAATCCTTGATGTTAAGCCTAAGGCTTACATACACCTCAACCCAACAAAGAATCTCCAAAAATATCATTAATCGCGATAAAATCCCAAAACTTAAAACCTAAAAAGGGGTGTATAAGAGTTAAATTTTGATAAAAATTAAACTTCTAAATGAATTAGGGTATACTTAACTCTTAAGTTAACATCACATGAAAACATTATAATCTCCAAAGTTGGCTAAACACTGCTCTAATACCAACTATAAGGGAAAACATTATAAATTACATATTTTAGTTAATTTGAAATAGAATTAACTTTATTAAATTCCAAAATATATTTTAAAATTATTTTTTTTAGATTTAGGTCATAAATATAATATAAAAAAACCATATATTACAAAGTGTAAACTACTACATAGTATGAACGTTTCCTTTAAAACAAAACTTTTAAGATATAACTAGTTTTCTATACATGAAATATCTTCAAATATTTTATCTTAAACTCATAATTATATATAATAATCCTTAAAAAATGAAAAAAACCTTTTAAAACTTGGTATGAGCTCCAAAATTTTAGTAAGGAACATAAAGAGAAAGAAAGAAACCGTTATTCCATGGACATTCATAAAAAAATTCCTTTTTCAAAATAACATTTCGGCACAAAATAAATATTTTCTTATCAAATTAATGAAATTCTCTGCACAACCATTTTAATAAAACATTTTATAAAAAATATTAATGAAAAAGTGAAACTCATAAAGGTTTCTTTTAAATCTTTAAAAATACATGAATGTTTTCACAAAGATATATTTTTCACCCTTATGAAGAATCAAATACATTTCTTTAAACATAAACTCATTATCTTAACTTAAGAAATCATAATATTTTCATAAAAACCCATAGATACCATAGATAAAACATGTAGGTAACTTAAGGAATAATTTTTATATCAGTCTTTCATATGGAAGAACCATAATAATTATAAATGAAAAAACATTCATAGTTCACATAGAATGACCATGACGATTACACTTGGAATAAACATCATGGTAAATTCCTATAATCTATTAGGATAAACCCAATAAGTTAACTCAATCTGTTTACCCAATGAATTAGTGATATATAATGGGCTAACACCCCCTTAGTTTATAATGTAACCACCTATTATAAATAATTCTCAAGAATCTTAATATAATAGATAAAAGATTACATCATAAAAACGTTCTTTACACCCATAAGTTTTTTTTGGATATTAAAATATCCCATTCCTTTAAAACTAAATTTTCAAAAATATAATTCATAGAACAAAGGGAAATAGAAGTTTTATTTTTATAAAACATGAAATATTATAGAGGAATCCAAACATCAAATAGTGGTTAGGGTGGTGAAAAAGTCATTATATCCATATATGTTAAAATAGAATATACCTTTTGTCTTTTGTAAAGAAAGTCAAAAAAATCCGTAGAAATATTATTTTTAAAATATTTGAAATATTTAAAAAGAGATAAAAAATTTCCCTTATAATTATTTCATATCCATATAAATACATCTATAAAATATTTTTAAAAATATGGACATGGAAGAAAAAGAAATTTTCAAGGGAAACATTAAATGATAATTAAAAAAAGTCCTTTAACTTTAGTCCAACTTGTCATGTATGATATTTATCTTCCAAAATAATAAAATTTGGTTAAAAATTTACTTTCTTGATATCATTTTTCAAGTTTATTATTACTTTTATTTTATCTCTTAAGATGTTATATTTAATTATTTAATCAATTAAATTCACGTTGGATAGTTTGATGATATTCAATTCATAAGTTCAAAATGGATTTTGTAAGTGGAATATAGTTAAAGTGGTCATTATTAAATCATTTATAGAATAATAAAATTACTATCACTTTTTACATTAATTATACTTTTAAACCCAATCATGAAATATTCTTATGAAAAATGAACTATGTTACAATCAAGGAGACGGTATGGTGTACGTACGCATGAGTAACATTTTCATTTTTCAAGATGTTAAGTGTTATTTTGTATTTATAAAATGATAATTATATCATAAATAACATATTATTTCTATTAAAATACTTATATATAGCATCCATGTGATGTGGTGATGAAAAACAAATCACATCGCTTTGTGGAGGTGGTAGTTCACATGTACACACAAACGATGATATCATTTTTCATTGAATGGAAAGTAAGATATTAAATGATATATTATATTATAAGAATTATAAATATATAAGTAATATCGTATATAAATATTAATTCCATACTTATAACCATCCTTGAGATATGGTTATGAGAAATTAATTACGTCGGTTTGCGAGGCGGTAGTCCACCGTACAAAGGAATGATGGTTTAATTTCCCATTTAATGGAATGGGTGATGGATATAGCTTATTAAATTAGCATAATAACATATAATTATATGTATTATATTAGTTTTATTATTTTATAATGGTTTAAGAACATTCGAAGGAGGCGGAATAAGAAATAAAACTAAAACATGCAGTTAAAAACTATACATCTTCTTTAGAAATTCTCCTTTGATTAATACCTTAATCTATATAAGGTTGATATTATGCCTAAAAAAATAAATAGATAATTATATTAGGGATTATATAAAGGTATTTGGGTTGGGATTATCTGAACCAAATAGATTTTTAAGTGTGAATAAATGAGAATAAGGGGTTCCCTTTTATAGGAGAGGGGAGGGGCATTCTTGTAATTTCATAAAATATTAAATTAATATAAATTAATTATGAGTATAAAATGACTAAAAATGGATAATATTAGAATATAATATGATTATGATTCTAAATAATATCATAAAATACAATTTTGACAAGTTTGGATCACATTTTTACCCTTATCTTTTTTTAATCACTCGTTAACCCATTTGACAATTATAGTGATATCATTTGTTTTAATTTTAAGGGGTTAATATAGTTACTCTAATTTTTTTTACCATAAATGGAACATTATTGGTATTTTAAACCATACCCCAATCACTTGGATGAATATATGATTTATAGTAACTATAATCATTTAATAAAATAATATTTATTTAAAAATATCATTAATATCAATTTTAGAACTATTCATTTACTTTAGAGTAAATAATGTCAAGAAAACAATGGAAGTAAAATATAATAAATTAGAACTTCAAAAAAATTCTATATTTATCCATAAAATTTTTGTATTATAATAATTATTTAAAATTATATTACGTTTAGTATTTTTTAAAATCATTTATTTTATTTTTATATTAACTAAATAACTACCGAATCAACATTGCATAAAATTTTAATGTAATTATTTAATCACTAAAAAAAAGTTAACATGATAAAAAATAATAATTTATATTTCAAATTAATATTTATAATTGAACATATCCTCTCTTTATACCTATCCTAACAATATTATAGTTATTAAAAGCAAGAGTGGGACATTTTTGGCTTTATATTCACTTAAATATTATAAAGATAAAAATCCCGTACAAATGAAAAAAGGCCATATATTAAACTTTTTTATGATTATGGACAATATATAATAATTAAATAAAATTAAGTCAAGTTTTAGGGTCATTTCTCCATCCATATCATTTTATTTTTAACCTTAATTACCAAATTTACCCTTTACCGTGGTAACATGAATTATTATGGTTACGGTTCATATGGACTAAAAATAAAATAGAAATATTTACAAAATTGTGACCTCCTGATTCCAAATATAGAATTTATTTTTAAAAATTTTAAAAATAGAAATTTCATCATTTAATTTAAAATTAAATTTTAAAATCATGATGAAAATCAATTTTTTAGAAAAATTCCCTTTTATGTATAAAATGTTTTTATACGAAATTCAAGTATAAAATAAATTTAAAAAACCATAATTGGATTATTTGAAATAAACAATAAATTATTAAAATTTAAAACTAATCCAAAATAGAATTTTACTTTGAAGATAAATGAAAATAAAATAAAAATTTCAATAAAAATCATTATTTTTTCACTTTTTATTGAAAAATAAAACGATTCAGGAATTTCTAAAAAATTTAACCTTAAGCTTATTTTGATATGATAATTTCAAAAATGATGTAAATTTTTTAAAATAAAAAATATAAAATTTCCAAAAATTTATTATAATATTTACTCACAAAAAGTAATATAAATCATTTATGAAGAAAACTTATTTTTGAAACATAAAAATAAAAATAAAAATTGAGTTCTAATTTCCTAAGATTTAATTAATACATTTGTATTGATTATTAAATTTATATATATATATATATATATATATATTAATGGGTTTATTTCTATTCATACCCATCAATTCAATGGCTATTTTATAAAAGTCATATTTAAATAAAAATACTTCAGTGTTTGTTTATGTTTGGTGTTTCATATCTTATATGCTATTGAACATAGTTTTTTCTTTTAAAATATTAAGATATTACAATGATAACTTATTTTTAACTATAAAATTCCATGTACAACCTTCACATTTAAGAATCACCATTAGAATAAAAGAACCTATAATGAGAAATAATTCCATGAAAGAAGAATGCATGTTATGAGATCTAAAATGAAAACTATGGAAATGGGAAGTGTGAATGAAATAAGGTTCGTAAGAGTATATATAGGAATGAAATATGGTCATTGAAAATATGGTAATTTCAAATATAATCATTGAAAATATAGTCACTGGTGACATATCCTCTAGGTATACTAAAGTCATGAATTGTTAAGTAGTAACTTTAAAATAAAATATTTAATATTGAAATAAAAATATGATATTAAAATATTATAAATATATACATGTATATCTGTACATGTCACATATGAATATTATTATTTTTATTAAAATATTATTTTTTACATAAAATTAAAATAAATTTTTAAATACTAATAGATTTGTAAAATTTAAATTTTATAATATAAATAATTAATTAGTGGTGATTTTTTAAGAGTATTTAGTAAAAAGTAATATTAATTTTCCAAGAACCATTTTGATAGGTATTGTATATTTTTTCCAATAAATTAAATTTAAACTTTTAAGATATTATTATAAATGAACCATTATATTAACATCACTTAAATTATAAATCGATATGAAATAATATTAAGAAAACATTATTTTTAAAGACATATTTTCAATGAAAGTAGTATTGTTTTTAATTTATATTTTTATTTAAACTATAAATATATAATGTTTATATTTTTTATTTGTTAAACTAAAATTAATTTTTTATTCCATTAAATAAAAATTATCTTAGTATTATTTTCTGATATTTTTATGAAATAATCGACATTTAAGTGAATAGTAAAAATATCAATTTTGCTAAAAAATGTCTCCTTTATAATACAAGAATGGCTTAAACGATTAATAAAACCCTTTTATATAATATATATATATATATATAATAAGTAATATAAATAATTTTTAAATAATATTTTGAATTTATAAAACACATGTTTATCAATTTTGAAACTCAAGTAATATTACACACTAAAAACTGTTTTTACATGCATATTTCAAAAGTTAGACTTTATAAATTTTTGAAATCATATATAAAAAAAAGTTATTTAATATTTTTGTTTAACATTAGAATATTATTTACCAAGTTCAATGTCATTTTTTGGACTAAATATATTATTAGTAATATTGGTGTTAATTACTATGATAATGGTAAAATGCTATTTTTAAATGAATTGTTTTATTAGTATCATATAATTTTTATTTAATATATAAAATTTATATAATTTAAATTGTGAATATAATATTATTTTTAAAAATACATATAACTATATTAACACTCATCCAACTGGTAATCAATACTGAATAAGATTAAATAACACATAATGGTTAAAAGTCATTTTTCTACAATTTTTTTTATATTTTATATATTTAATTTAAAGTTGATTTTATCATGTGTATAAATTGAATTAGATTAAATGGATATTAAAATTTGGATCAAAACATAACATTTTTGTAATATTGGTTACCCTATAATTTTAGATAAAATATGAAATACTTAGTTAATAAACTAGTTACCATGGTAAAAAAATGTAAAAATAATAAAAAAACCTATTGTAAAAGATGAGAAATATGTTTGAAAAAGGTGTTTAAATTCTTGGATAATGATATATTAACCCAATATCAATCATAATCTATTATTATGAAATTTTTGAGTAATTGATAAAGAAATAGTTTATTGATATCTTGGAAGTGTAAAGGGTGTTCCCAAAAATTCCATTTTCTTCACTTATAAAAGGTGATCACTTACAACCATCCCTGGTTACAATTACCAATCCAATTTACCTCGAAAATATACCCAAAATACCTATCATATAATAAATTTTATCATAATTAAGCCTCTATTCTATAGAAGTTTTATTAAGGCCTTCACTTCGATGGAAATCCATAAGAGAAGATCCAGTATCCAATATAAGTATTTGTAACTTCTCGGATTTGGGTTCCACTCAACTGGTTCCCCATACCCGGTTGGACACATGGCCTTAAGCACATTTCCTCTAATAGAAGAGGCATCTGATTAACAATGAGGGTCTAGGGTGTGATAGCGGGGAAAATATGCCCTCATTGGCAGAGTTTAACACAATGGAATAATAATAATACAATAACAGAAGCATTAAACAACATACAAATGAAATAAATAGCGAGAGACTGATAAAAAATAACCATTCATCATTCAATACAAAAGATGATGCAACACGTCAAATGTTCTACGAAATCAGCCAAACAAGTATACTAGAGTAATGCACAATATCTGGCTCAAAATCCCAAAAGAAATAAAAAGAGACTATGAAGCATCGCAAGCCTTGGCTCGGTCCCATGCTCTCCAACTCCTAAGTAGCACATCAAGTACCTATAACAGGGTGCTTGCCCTGATTGAAACCTTCAATGATATAATCTATTTGGACCCAAAAGGATGATCCAAATAGGATATGAGACTAAATCCCATTAGGGAACCACCCAAGGTCTATGGCAATCTATCAGTGGATATATATAACATGCAGTGTACATTTGTGAAAATAGTGAACAATAGGTACTGAAAAGTAAGCACAACAAATGTCTCAAAAAAAATGTAATCACGTATAGGTGAATACCAAATCCAAGCCTATGCTTTGGCTTGTCATACGCGTCATTAGTCATTATATTTCATTATTCTACTCCATTGGATTATTTAAAAGTATCGAGGTCCGATCTAGGACCGAAAAACCTTGTATAAAAGTAACTGTCAACTCGTGACATAATAATCATTTAGTCATTTACCAATAGATCGCATCCTGAGTATCCCTCAATGGATCCTAGGTTTACTCGGTATTTTAAAGAAGACTCAAGGTTCTCGACCACCATATATGTGGCTCGCTCAAGTCATTTACATAATTAACCACTGGATCCCATCCATTGTCTTTTAACAGAGACAATGGTTCACAAAAGGTATATTAGATGCAATTATTCATATGATCCTGACCTTGTATTTTAACCGAGACTATGGATCACCCATTTCTAATTACCTCTTTTTATCATTTAATTTAATTCCACATTCCATCTCAAAATCAACCCATGTGAATTAAACTATCACATGGATTTAATATAATCAACTAACATGGGCTCAGTTTACATAATAACCAACACATGTAAATTAAAATATTATATGGTCAAACAAGGATCACTCACATGAGAAAAACATATAACAAGACTATTATGAAATTCAAACAATTACTAGTCATAAAAAACAAGTATCTCACATGGGAAATTCATATAACAAGAAATACATTTTTAACAATCAAAGAATGGAAATTCAACTCAATCCTCATAAGAATTCTCATTGAAATGGCCATCCAAGTGAGATGAACCCATGGGGTGGCCCAAAGTTAAGGTTCACAACCCTAAACATGCTTTCAAATTATCAAATTTATTATGTAATCATCAATAGGAAATAACATGGTTCATTATTCCATCAAGAAACAACCAAAAAGTGGGAGCATGACACTCCTTCATCTATAAACATCATGAGAATTCATGAAAATCAAAAGACCACCTACCCCGTACTGGTACTACTCTCCTTGTCTAGCATCAGGCTCTATTTTGATCTAGAACAGAGTAGATCTACATAACAGGTATAAACACTCGACCTTAAATAACTAGATCAGGAGAATAAATCATGAAGTAAGGATCAATAGTAATCAATCACTCACCTAGGGGATTTCAACGGATCCGACGGTGTTCGAATTAGGCGTCAAATGATGAAACGAGAGGAAAAATCCTGTATGGATTTTTCATGGGAATGCTTCTCATTGAAGGGGGTCCATTTCTGTCTGTCCAAAAAAATTATGCTACTGCCCAATTTAATTAATTAAAAAAATGTACACAGTGTGTAATTTAGACTATATGCCATGTCTGTAAAAATTATGTCCAGACCTTTACATGGCCGTGTACTGGGATTACATGGTGTGTAGCCTTCCATACACAGTGTGTAATTATAAGTACATGATGTTTAGTTCCCAGTCACTTCATGTAACAGGCTTACAACCATCCCCTTGACCTCTTTTCACACATTTTCTTAAGTGTAAACTAAAATGGAAAGATCTATTCCTTAAAGAAAGAACTATGTTCTTACAAATTCCCCCCTTAAATCAATTTGTCCCCAAATTGGCCTTCCAAGGGTGGTGAAGAAACATCAGAGAATAACTATGAACACTGTGATCATACATCGGCCTCCATCTACCAAGTCTCTTTTTGCACTCAGACATGATTACAGAGCTCCCAAACCAAAGGACTAGAATGTCCATGGAGAACCTTCGTGCTATGATACACAATACGAATAGGATGCTCCTCAAAGGATGCATCTTCCTGTAACTTCAATTCCTCATGCTGAAAGTTGTGAGATGGGTCCTAAAAGAAACATCGAAAATGAGAATCATGGAAGATGTCGTGCATAGCTTTGTACCTCTGTGGTAACTACAGTCAATAGGAAACTAGCCCGACCCTCTCCAGAATGTCAAACATACCGACATATCTTAGTGAAATCTTACCATGTCTCATGATCCTCTTTTATCCCAACCTCAGTGAAACACATAGGAAAACTAGATCCCTAACCTTGAAATCCAAAAGTAGTCTACATAGATCGGTGTATGATTTCTAGAGAGACTGTTCAATAGCCATCCGTTTCTGAATTAACTGAACCTACTCAGTGGTCTCCTGGACTGGGCGAGGTCCCAATATTACTGCCTCTCCAACCTCCAACCAATACAAGGCTGATCTGCATGACCTATATTACAAAGCCTCATATGGTGCCATATAAATAGTATCCTGGAAGATATTGTTGTAGGTGAACTCAACAAGGGGTTTGCGTTTCTCCTAGGAACCCTTGAAATCTAGGATGTATTCCCGAAGCATGTCCTACAGTACCTGAATCATGCACTATGACTGGACATCTATCCTTGGGTGGTAAGATGTGCTCAAAAGAACCCGTGTACCCAAAATCCCTCTATAGAACATTACAGAAACAAGAATTAAAACGAGCGTACCTATCTAAAATGATAGAATGAGGAACACCATGTAGTCGTATAATATTCTGGTTATACAACCTCCCAGGATCATCATCATTGAAGGTTTCCTTGATTGGAAGGAAATGTGAAACATTCACAAGCCTATCAACCACAACCCATATTGCATCATTACCTCGAGGTGACCATGGTAAAACTATCATGAATTACATTGTGATGTCATTACATTTCCACTATGGAATGGATAGCTGTTGCAAAATTCTTTATAGTCTTTGGTGTTCCGCCATCACCTGCTGACAGGTGGAATATCTCATGACAAAACCAGCAACATCTCCCTTCATGCATGGACACCAGTACTGACGATGTAAATCCCGATACATCTTGGAGACACCAGGATACACTTCCCTAACTGAATCATGAAAATCCTGAATCATCTCCTCACACATTTTTTCCAAAACCCATAAGTGACCCTGTAACTGCAGAATCTCATCCTTGCCTATTGTCCAACTAGGAGGAGGGTCCTCACCTGACTTACTCTCCTATATAACTAAGACTTTATAATCCTATATCTACCTCATATTCAATTTTTCTAGTAAGGTAGAGGTAAAAGCTAAGGATGTAATAAAAGTATCCCCCGGCCTATCATGCATCACCAGATGTATCTTAGAGAACAACTCCATCATTTGATACTTGCTAATGGCTTGCTGCACTGCCTATATCTTATTCCTCCTACTCAGTGCATCGAACACTGCATTTATTTTCCCAAGAATGTAGGAAAACTTGAAGTCGAAAGACTGAAGGTATTCCACCCACCTTTGCTGCCTCAAATTCAGATCACGCTGAGTAAAGATGTACTTGAGACTTTTGTGGTCTGTGTACACCACAAAGCACTCTCCAAAAAATAATGTCTCCAACGTATTAAGGCATGAACAACCGCAACTAACAAGAGATAATGTGTCAGGTAGTTCCTCTAATATGGCCTCAGCAGTTGAGACCTGTATCCAATGACTCGATCCCCCTCCATAGGCACTGCTCTATGCCCGATACCAGATGCATCGTAGTACACAATTTAACTCTTTCCTAACTCTAAATAAATCAATATCAGTGCTGATGTTAATCTCCCTTTAATCTCCTAAAAGGCCATTATGTATGAATATTACCATACATACTTCACATCCTTCTTTTACAAGCATATTATCGGTGCTTCTAAGCGTGATAAGTCCTATATGAAATGCCTATAGTAACTAGTTATCCCTAGAAAACTCTGTACCTCAAAGATGTTCTTGGGATTCTCCCAGGTGGATACTACTCTCACCTTCTATGGGTCCACTGATACTCCTATCTCTGAGAGGACGTGACCTAGGAAGTGAATCTGATCCATCCAGAAGTGCCACTTTGAGAGCTTAAAATATAAATGATGCTTTATCAGTGTACTCATAATGATCTCAAGATATATGGAATGGTCATGTAAATAATGAGAATACACCAAGATATCATCCATGAAAACCACGAAAAAAGAATCCAAGGATGGAACACTCAGTTCATCAGTTCCATGAAAACTACTGGTGCATTCGTGAGACTGAACGACATAACCACATACTCATACATACCATATCTACTTCAGAAAGTTGTGCGTGGTCTGTATGATGATCTAACACACTCTTGGTGATAACCCGATCTCATATCAATCATAGAGAATACCCAAGATCCTCATAGTTGATCTAATATATAATCTATTCACAGAAGAGGATATTGGCACTTTTCCGTTAACTGATTCAATTTATGATAATCCACACATAGCTTGAGGGTACCATCCAACTTTTTCACAAAAGGACTAGATAACCCCATGTAGAAGTACTGGGCCAGATAAACCGCTTTACCTCCAAATCTTCTAGTTACCTCTTGATATCTTTTAGCTTCATCATAGCCATTATATAATAAGGAATAGATATCGGTACATCTCCTGGTACTATCTCGATAGATAAACCTACCTCTCTTACTAGTGGTAAACATGGATTTTTTTTCTGGGAAACATCCATGAAATGATAAATAACTTGAGGAAAGTCCATCTGATGTGTTAGTTGGTCATCTAGATATAAACAAGAAATCTATGCTATCATCCCACTCTACCCATGTTGCTTAGGTCTATCTCGGTTGTCCTGCACATCCCATTCTCCCTTGTGTAGAAACAATCCACCTTTTTGTGATGTAAAACTCACCCTGTGGTGATAGAAATCGATGAAGGCTTTAAAGGAGACTAACCAGTCCATTACGAGTATGATATCAAAGCCTTTCATTTCTAAGTCATAGATATCCCAAACAAAGTGACACCCACCAATTTCAAGGGGGAACTCTTTACACTATCACACACCTACCATTATATTCCCTAATGATGTATTAAGTTTCATAACATCATAAAAAGTAAAAACACGGAGTCCTAGGATCTCCACAAAAGGGAACATATATGAAACTATATGAAGCTCCTGTAGAAAAGAGTGCAGAAGCTGAAACAGAGGAAACTAGAATAGTACCTATGACTATAAAAGGTCCAGGATCTTTCTTGAGCTGGGTTTGTTGCGCTGCATAAGTCTGGCCTGTACCACGACCCTAAGAGACTTCCTGGATATCCAGATATGACTCTCCCTAATTTATTTGAGATCCTAGGGTTTGGATACCATGAAAACGACTTCTAACTCATCTTGAGTGGCCTAAAACATTCCAATTCCCTGACTGGTCAGATTTTGCTGACCCTGCCCCCAAATGTGGATTTGGTGCAGACCCTCTCTCACTAGATTCTGGTGGAAACGTCCTGCAGAAATGCTGTAAATGTCCCATATTTCCACAATCTCAACAATCGATTGGGTCCATCGAGCACTAAGGTCCAGTATTCCCAATTCATCCACCTAACCTAGCTACCTTAAAATACATTCTGAGTACTAGATTCACATCGTGTAAGCTCTAGATGATGCTTCTAGATACCAATCAAAATAGTACCAGATCTTGGTGCCGAACCACCTTGGATCTCACCTCTATATTCAATATAATTTCACTCAGTAATCCACACTTGGTTCAATATAGAAGATACAAATGTCCATCAGAATATATTCACCTACGAGCAGATGTTGTACCTGAGAACATCCTTAAATCACATAGCCTTTGACAGATAATCACCCATCCGAATTGGTGTGAGGCACTGGAGATTATTAAAGCAGGAAGATTAATCCATAACTGATAGATCCCCCTACTCCAGATGCAGAAAATCATGGGCTTTATCGGCCCTCATCTTCTCGAGATAGAAGTATTCATAGAATACTGTCTGAAAATCTTCCCACGCCATGTCCCAATGATTCTCTATTTGTGTGGTAACATCCCACCACCTCTTGGAAGAATCATGAAACATATAAGTCACGATCTTGACCCACCTATTAGGATGCATATCAATATGGTTAAAGATCGATAACATAGCCTCTATCCATGACTCTACAGCCTATAGTCTGCCTTCCCCAGAAAACGTGGGTAGATGCTGCTGCTGGAACACTCATGTCAGTTCTTCCATAGATGTGGCAGGCAGTGGTGCTCCCTGAAAGGTTTTCATGAACCTCTTAAAACCTTCAAGGAAAAGTGCATCTGCACCTGCGTCTGGTATAACAACTAGTGCTACAACTAGCACAACTAGAGGATCCAATGGTATCTCACAGCCTACCAGCTCTCGGGTATGATCATTGTCACCCTCCTGGAGTACTACTAGATGTCATCATGATGGCATTGATCTGTAAAGTATAACACATACACCTTAGTATAAGTTTATTTATCAAGGTACACAATTCAAGAGTGCAAGAACTAAATAAGGTAAGGAGTGCCTAAAAATTCAAAAAAATATGAGTACACAGTGTGTAGTAAAAATACATAGTGTGTACACATAATCTATTAAATGGTCATGTACTCCCACCAGCCTTGGCATGTAAACACTCCCGATACATGGCATGTAAGAACCATACATGGTGTGTATATCTCTTATATGGTGGTGTAACTCCACCTTCCATGGTCATGTAAACATCATAGGTACAAGGTGTTTCAGGCCGACACATGGTGTGTACTCAAGTCTTCCCTCCTAGCCATGTACTTTTACATGTCCAGAGCTACATGGGTCTACCTATGTAAAACTACACGGGGTGTACATAGGGTACACAAAATGTTCTAATCAAAACTCAAAAACCCATTTTCTCTCTCACACGGCTGGAAACAAGGTCAAAAACCACACAACATGTAATTAGAGTACACTATGTGTACCTAGAAAGTTGTTTTCTTCCGTAACAGAAGAACACATGGCCTATGTTCATAGGACCACACACTGTGATGTCTAGGTTTCTTGAAAATAAGCCTTAGAAACTTCCCCAAACCCCTGTTTTTGAAAAATAAAGAAATAATGTGAAACAATTCCGATCTGTGGGGGACCATAATCCCCATGAATCAATTATTGGAATCCATATATAGAACATAACAATACAATCTATATTCCATTGATGAAACACGATCCACCAAATTCCGATCCATGGGGGCCCATACTCCTCTGGGAGCAAATTTTGGAATCCATCCAATTCAACCATAACACATACCAACACACCTATCATAATAGTAATCATATTTACCAGGCTACTAGTCACAATAACATGCATATCTATCATGACATCGATCATAACAACATGCAATCAGTAATGCTCCTAGATGACATCGCAAGAATTCATGGCATGTAATTTCTAAGAAGTGCCTATATGATGTATGAGATGGCATAACCTCATATCAGTGGGTTTAAAAAAAATACACCCATAATGATATAAATAATAATAGCACTAAACAAGTGCTTCAACCAACGATGAAATTGAATCAACTATAATAGCTCAAAATCCAAAAATTACAATTTCATTCGAGGTAATTTTGATTTTCTTTATGCACGAGGTAGCTAATACCAAGAAAAACTAATTAACAAATTCCATTTCCATTATATAATTTCCAAATATTAAAGTAAACTAGGAAATAAATTCCTCTGATACCACTTTGTAATGTCCCAGATCTGGGTTCCACTCAACTGGTTCCCTGTACCCGGTTGGCCACATGACCTCAAGTGAATTTCCCCAAATGCCAGAGCCTGTTGACTAGCAGCGAGGAACTAGGGTGTGATAGTGGGGAAACTATGACCTCATTGGCAGAGTGTAACACAATGAAATAATAATAATACAATAGAGGAAGCAGTAAACAACATACAACTGAAATAAATAGTAGAAGACTAATAAGATAAATAACCAAGAATCATTCAATACAATAGATGATGCAATATGTTACATGTTCTAGGAAAAAATCCAAACAATTACACTACATTAATACATAATATATTTTTAAAAAATTACAAAAGAAACAAAAAGTGACAAGGAAGCATCACACACCTCGGCTCTATCCCATGCTCTCTGACTCTTATGCAGCACATCAAGTACCTATAGCAGGGCACTTGCCCAGATCAACACCTACAATCATATAATCTGTTTGGGCCCAAAATAATGACCGAAATAGGTTGTGATACTAAATCCCAGTAGGAAACTACCCAAGGTCTATACCAATATATCAGTGGATAATATAATAAGCAGTGTATAAGAATGAAAGCAGTAAACAGTGGGTACCCAAAAGTAAGGACAACCGATTTTTTATAAGACAATGTAATCATGTATAGGTGAAGACTTAATCCAAGCTTGTTCTTTGGATTGGAAGACACATCATTAGTAATTATATTTCTTTATTAAACTCCATTTAATTATATAAAAGTCTTGAGGTTTGGACTAGGCCCGACGACCCCCCGTATAAAGTAACTGTCAACTCGTGACATAATAATCATTTAGTCATTTACCAATAGATCTAATCCTTGATATCCCACAATATATCCTAGGTTTTATTGGTATTTTATAGAAGAATCAATGAGACCAAGAACCATATATATGGATCACTCAAAGACATTACATAATTAACCTCTTGAGCCTACCCATTATCTTTTAACAGAGAAAATGGTTCGCCCAAGTTATATAAGGTGAAATTAGTCACATTATCCCAACCTTATCTTTTAACCGAGACTATGGATCACCCATTTCTAATTACATATTTTTATCATTTAATTAAATTAAACATTAAATCTCAAAATAAAAACATGTGAATTAAATTAGCACATGTCTTTAACATAATCAACTCATATGGGCTCAGTTTACATAATAACCAACACATTTAAATTAAACTATTACATGGTCAAATGTAGATAACTCACATGGGAAAAACATATAACAAGACTATTATGAAATTTTAACAATTACTAGGCTTAAAACAACAAGTATATCATGTGGGAAATTTGTATAATTATAAATACATTTTCAAGAATCCAAGAATGGAAATTCAAGTCAAGCCTCATAGTCATTCTCGTCCAAAAGACCATCTAAGGGAATCACACCCATGGGGTGGCCCTAAATCTAGGTTCACAACACTAAAAATAATTTAAAATTATCCAATTAATTATCTAATAATTAATAGGCAATAATAGGGTTTATTATTCAATCATGCAACACACTAAAAGTGGGAATTCCGTATTCCAACATCTATAAAAAATATGACAATTTGCTGAAAGAACAAGACCACCTACCACATACTCATATGACCCTCCTCGTCTAGAGTTGGGATATAATTTACTTATAATGAAATAGATCTAAAAAATGAGTATAAACACTTGACCTTAAATAACTAGATCGAGAGAATAAATCAGGAAGAAAGGCTCAAGATAAATCGAGCACTCATTGAGGGGATTTCAATGGATCTGATGGTGTTCAAATTGGACGTTAGATGAGGAAATAGGAGCCAAAATCACATTCAGTTTTTTCTTGTGCTCACTACTTGTAAAAGTGGGTTTGTTTCTATCCATATGAAAAAACAATGCCACTTCCCAATTTAATCAGTTAAAAAAAAGTACACGACGTGTAATTGAGACTACATGCCGTATCTGTACAAATTCTGGCCAGACAATTACATGGTCATGTACCAGGATTACATGGCATGTAGCCTTCCATATATGACATGTAACTATAAGTACACAACGTTTAGTTCAAAGTAATGTCATGTATTAGGCCTATAACTAGACCCTCAACCTCTTTCCCCCATTTTCTTAAGTATAAACTAGAAAGGAAAGATTCATACTTCAAAGAAAGAACCAGGTTCTTATAATATTAACTTTTTCATAACTTTATTTACTTAATATTTCTCTTCAAAATATTTTATACAAATAAAAATATAATGACATAATTATTATTACTATACTGATATGTTATTATATTATTTTAATAACCATTATTTATTCCTCTCTATTATCTATAAAAAAAGTGGTGCTAGTGCGTTGCATGGACTGTCGCTTTCACAAAGTGACATATTCTATTTTCCCTCACCACCATTTATGTATGATAAAAGGGATGTAATGGATGAATAAATATGAAATATATAATTAAAATATTATTATGAAATTTAAAAATATAATTTACCTTATTTCCCTCTCATTTGTTGAGAAATGGAAATATTAATCGTGCGTATATGTAAACTATCACCTCCATGAAAAATGAGTTTCATTAGTCATCATCGACCATAATGGTTGGATTTAAAAATATATTTACTATAAAATAATTATTTACATAACACTATTAATATTTTGGATACCATGAAACTATTTTACAAATCTTTCTACTATGGTCAATATACATAAAGAGTTATGAATAAATTAACCAACATAAGCAAAAAATATATTTACAATTAGTACCAAAATATAATAGATAGATCATAGTGAATTATATATATATGATTATGTCTATTTTATATGAACATATATATAATGAAATTATTTCAATTCTTTCAGGAATTTTAGTGCAAGTGTAGAGCACTTTTGGACCTGAGTTAAGGGTTTTTTCTAAAAACCTACTTCCTTAAGACACATGTTCTTTAATACAATTAATTTATTTTAAATCTGTTGAATAAAAAAAATGCATATATATCATCATATATTATCTTTATTCATATTATTTTAACTTAAAATTAAATATCTCTCTCTCAATGGGTTTTTAATATAATTTTTCTTAAACTATAAAGGTTTTATCCCAATCATATTTCATTGAGTCATGCATTGATGTTATGCACAAATATTTATTTTTATGGGGTGTAAACTACCCGCATGAATTATAATATCATAAATTATTTTTGAAATTAAAGCTTCACTTTCATTCACTCTCTTCCTTTATTTGGAATGTGATTGATGTCTTCTCTAAAATATAGGGGTCTTTCATAACTCAATTTTCCTTCTTGAGTTATAATTTTTCTCTTAAAGTTTTCTCTTCTATTTTATATGGTATTCCCTATTTATATGTAGAGATATCACTTTTATTTAAAATATTTATTGTTTATGAGTTCTAATCTTTTTAAAAATTCAACTATGTTAATAATAATTTCTATCCATTTAAAATATGGTTTCCACTCCTTTTCCATAATTTCCTTTCCCACTAATGATATCCTTTTTAATTAGAAATTTATTAAGTGTTATCTCATGTGAAAATAATATTTAACTTCTATTATTTTCAACAAAAAAATTTATTATCTTATTTTATGTTGTTGGATTTTAAAAAATGTGTTCTAAAACATAAAAAGGTATATTCTATACCTCCTTTATGACTTTCTGATTACACATTCTATTTATATTTCTCTATTTTAGGAAATGTTATTCTTATGAACCTATTATATTTTCTATATATATCCCTTGAATATATACCTAGTTCAATATAACTTTAATTTTCAGGCTATAAATGTTTTTAGTTCCCTTTGAAATTCTGACTTTTTAGTAAACACAGTTTAAGGGAACTTTCCCATTTCTTGGAACATGTTGAGCATCACCAAAATAAAATGTTTTTAAACCATATATAGCTTTTAAAAAACCAAATTATTTTATATATAACCCTCTTTATTTAATTATGGGTTTTTATAAAATAATAAGGTATTTATTTCTTTAAAACATCCTTTACTTGTTTCATAATGTTTCACCCAAGTGTTACATTATTATTCTTACTTCTCCTATATCATTCTCATAAAATACCCTATATTGGGACTCATTGTTCAAGAAATGTTTCTAATTTTTAAATATTAATATCCAAATTATTTAACTCATTTTTATCTTGTAAATCTTTAGTATTTATCCATATATTATTCCTTGAATCTGAATTATAAAACCCACTCCCTTTTCTTGTGTTTTATCATGTTCATGATTTATTAATGTTTTAATTTACCCATGAGGCCTGCATATATATGATTTTAATTTATTTTATGGGTGGGGAAAAAATTATATATCCCTAAAATTCATTGGCTAAATATTTATATCTCATGAGATGTTATGTATATGAATTGAGAGTAAATCTAATCCACCATAGGACCTGTACACATTATGATGATGATATTGGGAGTGACCATTTACTTACATTTATGGTATCATGTTTAATATTGTTTTACATTTTTATTATCTTATTATATAATTTCCTTATTATAGGTACCTATTCTTATTATCATCGTATTTATGATATCTTTTCATGCATATTTACTCTCATGCTATGATTCATTTCCATATTTATTACCTTACTAGGATTTCTTGATTAACCCTTTCCTTATGTATTTACATAGGACATCCTATGCAGTTTTATAAATTCTATAATATTTTGTGGAAATATATGGATTGTTAAATGAATATGATTTTTTATGTTTAATTTGATGTATTTTTTTATTCAATCTTCAAAATATACTAGACCTTTGGATCTTTAGATTTTATTTATTGGAAATGTATTTTAATAATTATTAAATAATATGTGTTTATGGATTAGGTAACTATAGTAACATTAGATAATATCCCTATTAAAGAATCAGAAACATAAAAGGTTGATTTTAAATATGAAAATACCATTAAAATATCATTAAAATATTTTTTTGATGAAAATACCCTTTTCATTTTTGAATCATTTATTTAAAATATAAAAATTTCCAAAAATATTTAGGAAAAAAATTTCTTTGAAAAAAACATGGAAAATTAGAAAGGAATATTCAATACAAAGAGTATTAATTATGATGGGAAAATTAATTTATGATTTGTATGTTAAAAAAATATTCCTTTCAAATTTTCAAAAATAAAGTAAAAAGTAACTCATTTGGAAAATTAAAAGAAGTATAATTTTAAACATTTTTATATAAATTCAAATTTGGGTAAAAATAAATTTATAAAATCATTGAGTAATTTTAAAAACATTATTGAAATTTTTTTAAATAAAATATGGATATGGAAGAAAAATATTCCTAACCTAATAGAGAAATAAAGTTGTCTTTTCTTTAAAACATTCTTTTGGTGTCTCGAGTACATAAAGAGAGAAAAATTAAAGAAAAAAATAAAAAAAAAAAAATTAAATATAGGGAAATAAATTATACTATATTTGTGTGATATAAGTAATATAACATCATCATTATAAATTTAAGGATGAATAATCCCAATAAAAATGAGATTTTAACGTAAAAAACCTTACCTCATGTCCTTCTTTCTTTACAAGTAATATAACCTCCTATATAATAAATGAATTATATCGGTATGTAGAGCTGGTAGTCCACACATACACGTGGGTGATACTTTCATTTCCCATTTTATGGAGAAGAGGTTAGAAATGGTTATTAAATCATAATAAAAAATCTCATTTAATTTATGATACTGTACTAATATTTTTTTTATGGATAAAATAGGTTTAATAGAGATGAAAGAAGATAAAAAATTGAAAGATCTTGGTTAAGGAATTTTACATCGTCTTTGAGAGACCTCATTTGGCTTATAACTTAATTCTTGAAATATTGGTCTTAGGAGAAGTAAAAAATCTCTAGGATAAAGGTTATTATTATAGTAATATATTGGAGTTGGTATTGACTTATATAGAAGGCTAAAATTGTGTGAATAAGGGATGAGAAGAGGTTTCTTTTTATAAGTGAGGGGCGAGACACACTTGGGATTACTAAAATGATTTCAATAATATGCGGTTACTTTCTCGATAAAGTGGATATACATGGATTTTAATTAGATGGTATGATAATATTTAGTTGAAATATAATAAAAAATAATAATTAGACAAGTTTATGTGGAATTCCTACCCTCATCTCTTAGCTTAACCCCCTGAGTAAACCTATTTTAACCATAAATGTGATAACAAACTTTTATTGTTTTTATTGTTAATTATGAAAAAAATAAAGTTAACTTATGAAATTATATTAATTATTATGATAAAAAATATTTAATCCATTTTATAAGATTAAATTTATATATTTTTCAGAATTTAATTTTAATTAATCCTGCAAAATGCAATAAAATCCTGTTTTTAGAAAAATGAATTTTAAGAAAAACGCAATTTAATTCCATTCATCACATTGTAAAAAATATAAAATAAATGTTAAAATATGTTATTTAATATAAAATATATAAATTTTATTAAAAAAATAAATCTATAATTATTAATTTAATTTATTAATATAAAATTAATTTCTTATATAAAAAACGTTTTTAGAAAAATGTGTTTTTAAGGAAAAAATGAACTTATACCAAAATAAAGTAAACTACTAATTGATATGAAATTAATTAGACCATTTTTAATTAAAATAAACTTATTATACTTTTTTTATAAATTTAAAAACATAATGGGGATTTTAAATTAGTTTATTTATTGAAAAAATGATAGTTTTACAAAAACTCGTATTTCCACTATTGGAAGACAAATAAATATTTTTAGAAAAATCCTAAAAATTAAAACGTTTAAAATATAGGAATTATGATTTAAAAAATTATATTAATTCTATCAAATAATAATTTTTAAATTTTTATAAATTAATTATAATGTTCGTATGCAAATGATACACAAACCATTTTTGAAGAAACCATTTTTTTGAAGCATGAATGACTTTACTGAAAATTGAGTACTTATTTATTATAAATTAATAATTACATTTTCATTATATAATATATTTATACATAATTTTCTAAATATGTTAATTACTATTCATATATTCCAATTTTACGGTTAGGTTATAAAATAATGCTATATCACTGTTTATTTAGACATGAGGTTGCGTGTAAGAAAAGATGTCGTATAATTCAAGTTTATTAAAATCAAATCACAAGGTGTTAAATTATAATCCCATTGAAATTATTATATTCCTATAAATTTCATCACTATGATATTAAAAAAATAAGGATACTTACACCTCATCACCACCTTAGGTTCCCACATTAGTTTCTCAAATTTATGGTTTCACCATAAAACTTTAACCAGGTGAGTGGTATTGTTTCACAACACTTTCTATATAAGATCCAATATTTTTTTATGTTTTTTTTATTCCTATAAAATATCATTCTATAATGGTATAACCTATATGTTCTATGCATACTAAGGGCCATATAACTGCCCGACCCACTAGGGTGTGCCTGCCAAACAGAAGACCAGGAAACCACAACCCCAATCCCACTTCCATAGTCCAGAGGATGGAGACAAGGAAAAATAAGGCATAACTAAAATGTAATTACTTTTCCTAAAGTACCTATATGCATGTAATCAATAATCACTATGCAAAAGTGTAGATAAATAATAATAAAATATAGTAACATATAGTGTAAAAACAATGCATGCAATAACCTATTGGGATTACAAAAGAGTGAGAGAAATACACACCCATCCATAAAGGATGTCCCAAAACGTGAAAAAAGGTATGAAAGAAAATAGGTGAGAGAGCCCAAATCTTAATCTCAAAGCCCCTAACATTGTATGCGATCTATTCAACTAAGTATCCTTATGCTCATCTGGAATCACCACTTATATTTATATTGTTTTCATAATACATAACATGTGCGGGCAAAGCCCATGTAGGTGTGATTATGTACATAATTAGTAGGATGCCCCGGAAACAAAAGAGTGTGCAATAAAATACATGATAAAATTAGTCATCTCAACCCAAATAAAGAATGAAATGAAACTCAATAACATAGAATATACTCACATAAGAATCCCCGATGATAGGGAAATGAGATCTATGTCTCATAGTCCAACCTATGAAAATGATTCTACCTACATCTCTAAAGATCCATCATCTATTACCAGTATCTCATAGGTCTTTCCAAATGATTTATGTCAAGGGCCTACACCTTGTCACCGCTCCACAACCCAAGGGAGTGAAATCTACAAAAGATAAAGGACCCATGCCCTTGTAAAATAGTGGGGATTACAATCAGTAGAAAAAGGACCCACACCTGTAATTGGGGAGTACCCTCAATATATATATGTATAGAATATGGGGGACACAATCCTTAGTGTGACATGGGAGTACCATCCCCATATATAGAGGACTCGCAACCGTGTAGGGGAGTACTATCTCTATATCTAGAATAATGAGTTTAGGGGACCTGTTATCTAGTGAGATAGGGGAGTAGTATTTCTATGGATAGAGGACCCACACCCTAATGAAACAGGGAAGTACTACCTCAACATGTATGAAGAGTATCGAGGAACCATACCATGGTGCAGAAGGGGAGTACTATCCCTATGGATATTGGAACCACACCCTAGTATGAAAAGGGAGTACTACCTATTCCTGGAACAATGAGTATGGAGGACCCACACTCTTGTGTGGAAGGGGAGTATTGTCTCCAGGGATAGAGGACCCACACCAAAGTGTGACAGGGGAGTACTACCTCTTCTTGGTACAACGAGTATGGAGAACCTGCACCCTATTGTGAAATGAGAGTACCGTCATCGTGGATAGAGGAACAACACCCTAGTTTGATAGAGGAGTAAATACTATTCTTTAAATAAAAATTATGGAGGAACACACCCTAGTGTGACAGGGGAGTATCATCTCTATGGATAGAGGACCTGTATCTTGGTGTGATAGGGCAGTACCGTCTCCATCCAAACTATCCGATGATCCTTCCTGATCACTGCTATCATCATGCGTCGACTGAAGAATAATCACACTCAAAACATATTACATCATATCTCAATGGACACTATAACGAAAAATATCTAATTCTATGTGAAAAACACCCAGTATAGGCTATTCGTGGTGAAAAATATGAATCATAATGAAGGAGATATGAGAGGATGAAATTGTAGAGAGAAGTACATGATGTGTATGAGAATCCACACGACATGTGATATTGAATCATCACCTAGACATGTGTTCTTTGGAAATAGATCAATTTCCATTTCACCATACACAACATGTACATGACCACATGTCATATCTCAGATACCCGGGGCCTGCCTATGTGCTCTTGACCGCACCAAAGTCCTTCAGGCCATTCCTATTCCGATGTACTCCCAGAGTGCACGCCAGACCACAAGTAATGGGTCACAAAGTGTGTGTTTCCACACACTGTGTGATACTTATCTCCACCTGGAAAACCTATCCACTATATCCATGGGATTACACAACCTGTGTTCTTCCAGACTACATGCCATATAGAAGGGTTTTTTCATATAAATATAAGTTATTCTATGCGGATCCAAGATTTTCTATTTACACCAAAATTTCTTTCCATTGACCACTCAAAATGTAATGAAATCAAGGGTAAAAATTTTTTCCATTTATTTCTCAGCCTCCGATGGCCATAGATTAGAATTCGGTCACTTGTTTGAATCCCACAACACATCCCGCATGACTCTTGTGCTTCTTCCATCACTGCCTCATATCTCGAATATGAAAATCCATCATATCTACCAAAAATCCTCTCCTAATCATCTACAAAACTCCAATACATTTTTTGTACATAGATCTAACTTGAATCTAGGTGTTTGATCATTCTCTAATCAACCCATAAATAGTTGAATCAAGACCCCATGGTCTAACGATGAAGGATGTAAAGAATGGGTGGGAGAAAAGTACAAGAATAAAGGTGACATCACTATTATCCAAGAGTTATTATACGACAATCAAAGAATCATATATTTATAGGGGTTATTTTATTGCTTAAAAGATAGTATTAAATAAAGAATTTAATTTATCAGAATTTGTCTCATGCAAAGGGAAGATGAATCAAATATCAAAAGAAGATTAATAAAATCCACCCTCAATCATTTAATCAAGGGAATAAACCTAAATTGACTACCCCTACCTTGATTATGGATTTATCATTAGTGAGGAATTCATTTTCTAGTTATGAGGATGATCCGTTGCATCCATTATCTCTCATTCTACCTCAATACGATCATCATTCGTCATTAAATGGTGATGCACCAATGAAGAATGCTTTACTACTCCTATCATATCTATTTAGGGTTATCTGGATAACCCTAGGGGAATCTCCATAAGGGTGTATTTAGAGAGAATTTAATTAGGTTTTTCAACAAAATAAAAAAATAAATAATTTTTTTATTTTAATTAAATGAACTCACCAACGACTGCCTCAATCAGACGTCTGGTGCCAAACAACCTTAGGTCATTCCAAGGGTAATATCTACACTCCATATTCAACTACGATATTAGATTTTTTATCCAAGAATATTTCTATGAGATATTGGATTATTTTTTAAAAACTACATGCGCTTGAAATAAAATGTATTTATAAAATTAATTATGGGATCACCAGGCCTTGAAATCTCACACCTTCTCAGTTCCTAGATCCTAAAATGTTCTTTAAGATATTTAAAAGTATTACAAGGCAAAAAAATTCTATAAATTATTCCATCATAATAATTTAGTCCTTAAAAAAACTAAACAAAAAGGCGGGGATACTAAACCTGTATATGGATCTCTCACTCTCAAGAGCTCTCCTGCATGATTCCATGGTTCCACATCACACAAATAAAGGGAATTTTTCATCAATTTAGGATCCTCTCATGATTATCCTTGATATAAACTAGGTACTCTATGATGTTGGATCCATCCTTCATGTCTATCTCGTCACAATCAGTAATGTACCTAAGATCATGGACATATCTCCTCAGCTAAGACACATGGAAGATTTCGCGTTCCCACTCCAACTATAAGGGTAAGGCTAGATGATAAGAAACC
The DNA here is from genome assembly GCA_963277665.1 of Viscum album. Classification (NCBI taxonomy): domain Eukaryota; kingdom Viridiplantae; phylum Streptophyta; class Magnoliopsida; order Santalales; family Viscaceae; genus Viscum; species Viscum album. Next base: position 2,002,223,597 of record OY728164.1, on the reverse strand, counting down.
CCACTAACTATCTATAGGATATATAATACCCTGATAAACCTTAGGGATATCTTGGATTTCTGTATAAATCTTCATAATCTTCATTATTGAGAGATTCTAAGGAAAACAAGGTTTTCCTACTCAAACTCCAAGGTTCTATGATGTCAATTAGTATAAGATTTATATCATCTCTAGATTGTTCTCATACAATCATAGATCACATGTACCTTCTCTATCGTTTCCTACACCATATATGATCCAAAAATAGATTCATCATAGGTATCAATTAAGGATAAGGGTGAACTACAAGGTCTCCTATATAGGGAATCAAAAGGTTCCATGCTTATAGTAGAGTGATAACTATTATTATAAGAAAAATCTACTAAAGTAAAGTGATCCTCTGAGCTATAGATGAAGTCTAAAATGAAAACCCTTAGCATATCCTCCAACACCTAGAAAATTCACTCATTTTTTCTATCCATATGGGGGTGAAAATATTTATTCATCCTCAATTAGGTCTTGAATGCTTCATATAGGCCTTCCCACAACTGTGACATGAAATTAAAATCATGGTTAGAGAAAATCAATAGGGAACCCCATGGAGGTATACAATCTCCCACCCATACAAATTCCCCAAACTCTCCACTAAACCTTTCTTCTTGATAGAAAGTAAGTATACTAAATTGGTATGTTGGTCAAATATCACCTAGATGGAATCATGGCCTCTCTCTTTTTGTGGATTCCTTGTCCCAAAGTACAAGGAAATTCCATCCCATTTCCAATCTAGGATCCCAATAGGATGAAGAAAACCTACTAGAACCTGAGGCTCAACCTTCATCTACTGACGTGTGAGGAACCTAGAGAAAAACTCGATAAAACTACGCCTCATTATAGCCCACCAAGATGCAACTGAAGGTCCTTGTACATATTTCCTACACCAGGATGTACAACCAAAGGAGAAGTGTGAAGCTCCCTCATCACCTCCTCTTGTAACCTGACCAGAACCACCATTAAACCATGGAAAATGATGACATGATATGCTACTTCATAGAATCCATCTAGTGTATTACTTAAAGATATATGATCATAAAGAAAATCATAATCAATGTCTCCAAATTGATCCTACCTCACACCTTAGAGGAGAATAGCATTCAACACTATTGATTGAAGATATGTTACACCCATATCCTTCACTAGGTTTAGTTTCAAAGAGATCAACTACATAGACAACTCCTATACCATACGAGAATGGAACTTTCTATTAAGGGAACCTACCAACACATTTACCTTCCCATGAGTATGGAATATCTCAAATTCATAGTCCTAAAAGAAATCCAACAAGCACATAGATATTAGTTTTAGATATCTTTGCAAGATTATATATCTGATAATATGATGGTATGAGTAAAAAAAGTGTTCTCCAAGAATATAGTGCCTCCACATCCTCATAGTGAAGAATAACATTGCTACCTCTTGATCAGGAGTATCATAGTTTTTCTCACAGGGTCTTAAATTCCTTGACCCATATATGATCACTGATTTAATTTACATCAACACCTATATAATCCCATATTCATAGGAATATCAATACACTATATACTCCCCGTCGTCCTTCGGTAGTCTCAAAATATAATGACTAATCAGCCTCAGCCTCAACTCCTCAAAGCCTCTTTAACGTTGCTCAGTCCATGTAAATTACTACTCATTCCTCATAAGGGTGGTGAAAGGGGCTATAATACTAGAAAATTCCACCAAAAATCTTCTATAGTACCCTACTAAGCCAAGAAAAATTCACTCCTCTAACATACTCTTGGGTGGATTCCAAACACATTCGAATCAATATTCACCAGGTCCACAACTAATCCATGCTAAAAAATTACATACCCCATAGCATGAAAATCATGGATCCAAAACTATAAATTTAAGAACTTACCATAAATGTAGTGCTAATAAATCAAGTCTAGGACCATCCTAAGGTGCTCTGAATTCTCCCCATATAACTTATAGTAGATGAATATGCTGTCAATGAAGACGAAAAAAATCAGTCCATGTATGGTTGGAAGATATGGTTCATCAAATATATAAACATAGTAGGCACATTCATCCCACTGAATAGAATCACCAAGAACTCACAGTGTCCATTGAGACATTATAATGCCAACTTTGGAATATCAGCCTCACAAAACCTCATCTGATGGTAGCTAGAACTATGATCAATAGTAGAGAACACATATCACCTTACAATTTATCAAAGAGGTCACCAATACTTGGAAAGAGGTACTTTTTCTTTATCATTGTCTGGTTCAAGTGATGATAAATAACATAAATCTATAGGATTCCGTTTTACTTTTTTATGAAGAAAATTGGAGCTTACCAAGGGGACACATTGGTTATGATGAAAAATTTCTCTCAAAATTCCTCCAACTATACCCTTATCCCTAAGATCTTGTTAGTGGACATTATATATGCAGTAGAAGATATCAAAGTGGTCCTTGGTTGAAACTCAATAAAAAATACATCTTCCACATCAAAGGAATTGCAGGAACATCCTCAGGGAATAAGTATATATAATACTCTATGAATAAAGAAACCTAAATACTTGAATATCCCACCATGCTAAGGGATAAAGTTTCCAATTTATGGGTGATGGGTTGTAGATTACTGCTCTCCAGAGCCACTCACTCTTCCAGGAGATCTCTCTCACCCACAAAAAATAATATTGTACCATATATACGAAGGCATATGATTCGTATGCTGTGACAGTCAATCTGGGATCATACCATGAAAAACTATTTCATGCCCAAGATAAAATCACAAGGTCTCATCGTGATGACCAAAAGGATGCATGATAAAATATCTCTAGTAAGAAATATCTCATACTACCAAAAAATAAGTGATAATGAATAATAATTACCTGTAGAAACCTCTAGACAATAATTCTCGGATAAAGTATCAGTTGAGAGCTTCTGATCTTGAACCATGAGTAAAGATATGAAGCAGTGACTCACACAATGTCTATTAATACTGAATAATAATTTGAATAAATATATATCATACCTTTAATCATCTTGTGAGCTACCAAGTCATAAGCCTCCAATGACTTCTGCCACCCACGACCCTGACTGTTGACTCCTTGAGCTTGATGTGTTCTACATGGTAGTGGTGGTGGAACTAACCAATAATGTATTCCACCACTATAAAATCATCCTCCTAGATCCCCACATACTCCTGTCCTAGATTCACCTCCCTGGGGCCCACCCTGGCCACACATGCGAGAACCCTGATCATGGTTCTGCCTCTTCTATGGTTGTACATCCCCCATATGCCTTCCCTACTTAGCACATTGGGTTAGGAAATCATGTTCAATTTGATATTTCTAGTCACATTCATAGAATCTCCCACCTTTGGGCTGCCTTGGTCCTCTATGCCGCCCCTGAGCCAAATGACCATTGTATCTAAGAATGGGTAAAAATCTAGTTCCTCAACACCTATTATATTCTAGGAACTAAAGATAAATCAACCGTAGTGTTCCTACTAATGAATCTAACTTCATGGAATTCATTAGATAAAAACTCTCCATCACCAGCACACTCTATAACACTCCAACATAGGTGAGAATGGATAGGGGTACCACACTTCCTTAGATGTCTCTGTATAGACCTTTCTATAACTTTCTTTCTTGGAAGTAACCATCCCGAATCATGTTGGGGGAGTACCACATAAGGTATATAAAAATTGTTTCATAATAATCATCCATTATCCATCCATATTGAAGATATAAAATATCCTAAATATGAATGAGCACAAGCACGAGGGGTAGTACTCCTCAAAATACAATTTCTAAAAGTCGGACCATGAGAGTTATGACTCATCATTCTTCTACATGACTAGACTTGACCAACACCTAGAAACTCCTTGGAAAATAATAGATTCTAGCACAACCATCTGATTGTTTGTGGTCCATATAATTCCAAGAGATTAGATCACCTACTCAATCCAATCTTATTCTATCTAGGGATCTCACTCACCATAGAACCTTAGCAACATCTAGAACTAGAACTTGTAGAGTGCTCTAAGACTATACACATATTTAACCTGGTGTACTAGTATAATATGCTACTAAAAATATGAGGCTTCTATTACCTACTTACCTGGGGGAAAGTTCTCATGTGATGACCTTTGAACAGAGTCCTCTTTACTCATCATATCAGCATCATGATCCTGAATCGGTGACCTAGATGGCTATCTTCATAGAGGCATCCTGAAATTAATAAAGATGTACCATGGTCGAATGAGCATATATATATATATTTGGGGAGATAACATAGGAAGGATAGTCTAAGGACTCAATCCTAGATGATTAATTTTCCAATATTCCCTTTAAAAAATGTCTCTGTATGCTGATTCAAAAAATAGTTAATTAGATTCCTAGTGAATGGATATGTCAACCACCTCACCAAAACTAGGTCTACTAACCCGAAGGATATAATCAAGACACATTGAAACTATTTACCTAAATTCCCAACCAAAAACTATAAGGGGACAAAATTATAAACACCTTCATGAGGTCCAAACACCTCTGATACCAATATGTGATGACCCGACCCACCATGTCCCACCTAGATAGTGGAATACCGAGATGCCACAACCCCAAGCTCACCTCCATAGGATAGGGAATGGAGAAAAATTTCGATAAGGAATAAATAAAATTGGATTCCTTTGCATAAATTACCAGTATACACTCACCCAATCATCTCCATGAAGAAGTGCAGAAGAATTATAATAAAGGACAGTAATATCTAGAGTAAAAACCATGTGTGTAATAACCTATATTGAATAAAAAAGATTGAAATAGTGCAGTATGAAAATTAAATGAAAAAAATAAATTCCCACCCATAAAATATGTCCCAACTTTAGAACAACTAGAAAATAAAATAGCTGAGAGAGCTCATCTCCAGATCTCCAAGCCCCAAACACCGTATTGGTCTATACACCCAAGTATCACTATATTCCTCTAAAATAATTTATGATCTTTATGTCATCTGCATAAGACATGACACATGCAGAAAAATACCATTAAGGGGTGAGTCTATACATACCTATCAGGTTGCCCTGAAAACTAAATAGGGAGAAATTGAATTCATAATAAAAGTATTCAGATGAACCCAAATTATGAGGAAACCAAAACCCAATAAAATTGATCTATGATCAAACAAGAAACTTAGATGAGAGAGAAGTAAGATATCTATATGATAGACCAGCCCAAGAAAGTATGTTTACCTACAGATCCAAAGGTCCATCATCGATCCCTAGTATCTCACGTGTCTATCCGAAGAAGTTATGATGAGGTCCCACACCTCGCTACTACTCCACGACCTAAGTGAAATCTCTAAAAGATAGTGGATCCATGCCATGTAACAATGGGGTGGGGGTAGAGGGTCGGGGGGGGGGGGGTGGGGGTTTCCACTCAGTAGATGGATGACCCATTACCATAATAGGGGAGTACCATATCCATATCTATGTATAGAATAGTAGGGACCCATGCCTTGGTGCGATAACCATAGATTGTGGATCCATTATTGTATAGGGTAAAACCATCTCTATATCTAGAATAATGATTATGGGGGAATTTTTCATTATTGTGAAACTAGAGTAGGACCACCTTATGAAAAAAAGTATGGAGGTAACATGACCCAGTGTGATAGGGTATTACCTTCTCTATGGATAGAGGACCTACACCCTATTGAAACAGAAGAGTACCACCTATACCTGTATGAAGAGTATGGGGAAACCTCACCCTAGTGTAATAGAGGAGTACTATCCCCATGGATAGAGGACCCACACACTAGTATTATGGGGGGGAGTTCAACCTCTTCCTGGAATAAAAATTATAGATGAACCACACCCTATTATGTCAAGGTAGAACCGTCTCTGTGGATAAAGGAACTACACCATAGAAAAATAGGGTAGTACCACCTCTACTTAGAACAATGAGTATGGAGGACCCACACATTGGTGCGCAATGGGAGTACCATCTATGTGGATAGAGGAACCAAACCTTGGTATGATAGAGGATTACCAAATATTCTTGGAACAATGATTATGGAGGACCCATACCCGAGTGTGATAGGGGAGTATTGACTCCATAGATAGAGGACCCAGACCCTTGTGTGATAGGGGTGTACCATGTATATCGGAACTATATGATGATATTTCCCTATCAATTCATTCATAAATAATTACCTAAATAAGAGAAAAACTCTAAAAATATATCATTATACCTCCATGTACATTATTAAGGCCACCATTATGTTCTATATGGGAAAAAATTAGGATAAGCTACTAGTAGGCCAAAATCTGAGTCTAAACGAAGGAGATATAAAAGGTAAAAGTTGTAGAGGTAAGTACACAACAGGTATGGTGATCCACATAGTGTGGGACCCTATCTTGTCACATGGTCATGTAAAATATAGACATTTATTAGTGTCCATGTTACTGTTTATGGAGTGTACAGGCAACACATGATGTGTGTCAACCACATAGGTTCTTCCCAAGCGCTCCTGGCCATGCCCGTGTCCTTCGAGCCATGTTTTTACCCATGTACTCCTGAAGTACTTGTCGGGATACCCATATCATGTCACCTGATGTATGGGGTCCCACATAGCATGTGATACTTATATACACCCATATCCATAACTGTCACATCTAGGGGACTACACAATTTGTGTTCTTCTACACTACATGACATGTAGTTTGGTTTTTAACAGAATGACAAGTTATTCTCCTTGCATCTTGAAGAACCTTTGTGATGAATTGTTTTTAACAAAGTATTTTTATTTTTTGACAACAAATTTTTTTCTTAAAGAATGTTTTTTATTCAAGAATCAGACCCAATCCATCATAATGAGGTTGTTTTCCAGACATAAGTTTCTGGACCTAGGTTTTAATATTGTGCTATACTAGACACAGAAGAAATCATGAAGTTGAATTTTTTGATCAGACACTTTATCATATTTAGGTCTATAAACATGAAATTGAAAATCATTAGATTCAAGATAATAAAAGTAAAAATTTATTGTTTTTTATAAATTTTTCTTTACCATAATCATAGAAATAATGAAGTTGCTGAGTTAGAAAGAAAGAAGTTATTGAGATAGAAGTTAATGTTTAAGAAGTCTAATTTTTATTGAAGTGGTTTGAAAGAAGAATGTGAACTTAGGATTAATTAATTTTTCATAATTTCTAAAACCAATTAGATGATGCTTTGTTGATCAAGAAGTTCTAAAAAATCATGTATATTTTCATGATAAATGCTTTTGAAGAAATTGTGGAGAGTTCTGAAGAAAGTCAAAATTATAGAGTGGGGAAAATTACATCATAAAGGGAATTTCCATTATAATGGGATTTCCATCATAATGAGAAAATCCATCATAATGGGATTTCCATCATAATGGGAAAATCCATCATAATGGGAAAATCATCGTAATGGAATTTCCATCATAATGGAAAAAACATCATAATGGTATTTCCATATTAATGGGAAAATCATCATAATGAGATTTTGATTGTATTGGGAAAATCATCGTAATGAGATTTTCATCATAATGGTAAAATCAATGTAATAGGATTTCCATAGTAATGAGAATTCCACCATAATGACCTGATAAAGAAACAGATCGTAATGAGCTAAGAAAGAAACAAATCATAATGAGTTGAGAAGGAAACCGATCTTAATGAGCTGAGAAGTGAATATATCATAATAAGTTTAGTAAGAAACAGCTCGTAATGAGCTGAGAAAGATGCAAATTTTAATGAGCTGAGAAAGAAATATATCATAATGAGATGAGAATGAAACAAATCATAATGAGCCAAGAATGATATAAAGAGTTGGAGAAGCCAATATTGAAATTCAAATTTTCACAAATCTTGGAGAAATATAAGGAGGATTTAAGAAGTCATAGTTGATGATTAAATGAGATAGATTTCTAGACTTTTGAAATTTTAGGAAGTGGGGAAAGTATTCATGTTTCCCACTTTTTTTTCTGAGTTTCCCGTGAATACTTGGTCAGATCATTTGTTCATTTTCAACTTTTCATATATCTAAAAAATATGGAGCATTGGATAATTCAAAGTGAATGTTACCATATGATTTTTGAATAAGTGTATTGATCATTCTAGAAGAGTTTGAGTTTTTTATATTGAAGAATGATTTCATTGTATTAAGTCCATCATTTCAAAGAATCAGATCCAGGATCATTGTATTGAGAAAATAGAATCCAGAATTATCATATTGAAAAAATCAGATCCAAAATCATTGTATTGAGAAAATAGGATCTAACATTATCTTATTGAGAAATTCATATCCATCCAAATCATATTGAGGATTTAGACTGAGAAACTATGAAGCATTTTCAATGAAGACTTTATTATTTTGTTTCTCACAATTTTTTAATAATAAAACATTGTAAACTGTCATGAGTCAGTATAATCATTACTATTGGAAGATAGAAGGCCTATAATTGGATTTGGAAAAATTTGTATTCACTTCTTCATAATAGTGGATTTCCATAGACCCATGAGAGTGGCTATAGAAAGGATGTATGCCCTCACAGTAAGGCCAAACCTTGTAAATATTATATTCTTTACATGATTTACAATTATTTCATGCATGATTATTTACTAAATGTTAATAAGTAAATAAATATTAATAGGTCATAGGGGTTATGTTTCTAAAATATTTGAAAGTTATAAAAAGTAAAAAACTGATTTAACCCCCCTTCTCAGTTGTTATTTAATACTTTTAAACTTATATTTCTATCAGAGGGAGGTTCCCTTGTTGAATTATTATCATGGATAATATCTATTCATTTAATAGTAGAATAATTCTTATATTTTATGGAAAAAATTACTATGGATAAAAAAATTAGGAGATTCATTATCTCCTATATCTTAGACTAGAAGTTATTTTTGTTGCTACTATTGGGTGTCCACCTATTGAGAAAGATATGCCAATTACATTTACTAGAAAGAGAAATATATATGTTTATGGAAAATATAGAAATGATATTCTCATGTACTTATTATAAAATGTTTATTAGAAGGTGATGGGTCTCAAAACTTCAGAAAGTATCTGGGAAAAACGAGAAAGTGTTTTAAAATGGAATAAAAAATCAAGGAAAAAAAGATATTAATCTGGCATAGTAAGTATGAAGACATCAAAATGAAATATGAAGAAAAAATTTATGAATACTTCACTAGATTAAATGATTTTTTTTCAATATAAGTGGATTCTGAGATATCCTGGAATATTATACAATTGTGAAGTACCTTATGAGAAACTTTCTATATAGGTTTGATTCTAAAATTTATTCTTTAAAAGATAAGGATGATTTATCTCTTGATGATTTTCATAACTTTCTTGTTTCTTATGAAATGAGTAAATCTATAATGTTTAAAAAAAGATGAAAGATTCAATGGATTTTGATGATATGAGAATGATGAAAATCTAAGATGTTGAAGAAGTTGATCCTTATGAGTCGAAAATAAAGAGGATGATGAGTTGAAAGAAAAAATCATGTCTCTTATATCCAAGAACTATATAAGAAAAAGTGGTAAGTATGGAGATAAATTTTCTCTCAAATGTTTTGTGTGTGTTGTAATTAGACACTTTTCTATGAATTTCCCTAAGAATAAATTTGGAGAATATTGATATGATTCTAATGGAAAAACTTGATAGAGAAAGTGTAACAGAAATGATAAAGAAGAAAAGTCTTCCAAAAGATATAAGAAGAAGTTTACTTCAAAAAAAGAAGTATGTTGAGTAAGAAAGTTGAATCAGAATCAACTGAAAACAATTATTCTAAAGATGAAAGTTTAGAAAAATTTAGAACCTTCATTGAAAAAGTTGAGAAAACAAAACATTCCTTAGAGAGTGAAGAAGGTGGTGAAGAATCATATAGAGAGTATCAACTCTGAATAGAAATTGTTTCATGTATTGAAAAAAATAGAACTCTCAAGAATGAAATTATAGTAATGAAGGAAGGATATGAAGAATATTATGATGGAAGAAAATATGTCATCAAGTAAGAGGATGAATTCATTCATAATATTTTATGTTACAAACTTAGAATTACTGAATAGGGAAATTTGATTGAAGATATTAGTAATAAGCTAGAAGCTAAGAATTAAAAGGTTAACAAGTTTCAATAAAAACTTCTTGAGTTAGAAAGTACCTTGAAGAAGATGAATGGAAACTTCAAAAAAATTTCAGAAGTAAAAACTAAGGCTTCTAAAGATGCCGAGAAGGCTCAATATGAGAATCTTGTGAAATATTCTCTCTCCAAGAATAATATTTCAACTGATTCTTTTAACATTTTGGGATCTCAAAAAAGTATTGGGAAATATTAGATTTATAAAGGATGTTAGAAACCTATTATATTTACAAAATTAGATAACTCACTCAAAATAAAAGATGGTCAACGTCCTGAGTATGTTAGAGTTGAAAGAGGTTACCAAACTCAACTAAGTTTCAATAGAGAAAGATCATATTTCAATATAAAATCAAGATTTAATGGTTATTTTTGATGTTTTGGAATCTCTAGGCATATGTATTATAATATTTGCGACAAATTATCCTTACCTGGAATAAAGTTTGAGAAAAGTTGAAGAAATAGTGAAAGTAGAATGAGAAACGTTCTTAACCTACAGAAAGTTGAAAAAGTAAATTTGTAAGATGTTAGAAACTTTCCAAAAAGAAATAAATTTCAATGTCTGGAAGAAGTTTGTGGAAGATGTGATAAGGCTGGTCATCATGCCAAAATATGTATGAAACTCCTTCCAGAAAAAGTTTCTTATGATAGAAAAGAAATGAAAGTTGTAAATAATAATGTTGATGAAAATGGTTTTTTTGTTTATACATATTTGAAAGAAACTAGAAAGAACAAACCATAGATACTTGATAGTATTTTATCTTCACATATGACAGGTGATATAAAATTTTTGAAACATTTTGAAAGTAATTATGGTGGAGTAGTTAACTTTGGTAAAGATAGTTCCTTAAAAATTAGAGGAATTAGAATGGCTAATATTGAAGTCGAAAATATGAAGTATAAGGAAGTTTTATTTATAGATGGGATAAATAATAACTGACTTAGTTTAAGTCAATGTTGTGATGATGGAAAAGAAGTTAGTTTTTGAAAATATTTTTGTGTCATGAAAAGTGTGAAAGATGAAAAATATCATTACAATAAGAGAAAGAACCATTGTGACTCTCTTCCAAATAGGAGAATTAAATAACTCATGTTACCTGAGTGCAGTAGATGAAAAAAATTGTGGCACTGAATACTTGGGAACCTTGGATAAAAAATTATGAATAAAATTTCTAAAGTTTATGCAATTTGAAATATTCCAAAATTTAAAATAATAGAATAAGATATATTTGTGACTTTTCAAAAATGGAATATGACAAACACAAGTCATAAAATCATGGAGATTTAATCTACCAAACCACTAAAGCTTATTCATTCCGATTTATGTGGGATGATGCGACATAAATCAAAAAAGGAGATTTATACTTTATCACTGTTATTAATGATTTCAATCAGATGGAAAACATCATGATTATGAAGCACAAGTCATAGGCTATTAAAATTATCAAATTATTTAGAAAATATGTTAAGAAATAAATGGGGGATTCCATAAAGAAGTTAAGAATAGATAATGATGCCAAATTCACAAAAAAATACTTTTGAAACTTATATTAGAAAGAATGGTATAAATCATCAGTATAGTGCTCCCTACACTCCACAACAAAATAGAGTAGAAAAAGTAAAGAATAAAATTTTAGTGGAATTGGGAAGAATTTTGTTAGGGGAATAAAAAATTTGAAAAATCTATTGGAGAGAAGCTACTATTATTGTACATTTTCAAAATAAATTCTTTTTTATACCCGAAACTATCATGAATCCTTATGAAATGTGGTATAACAGAAAACCTTCATTGAAATAATTCTATGTTTTTAGAAGTCTATGTTTTCTAAAAAAAATGTATTTCTGAATGTTTGATGAGAAAGATGAGGAAGGAACTTTTATGGATTATTCAAAAAATAAAATAAGTTTCAAATATTGGAACAAATGTTTTAAAAAATTGGTTTACACATATGATTTGATGGTAATATAAAATAAAAGTTTCTTAATTGAGAATGTTGAAGAGAATAAACTGGAGAATTTTAACAATAGTAAAATTAATTCAAAACATCCTTATCAAGATTCATAAGAATTGTGTGATGAGGAAATTTCATCTAGGAAAGAAAACTTGAAATTTCCAACCATACAAAAACATGTTGAATCTGAAAGAATTATTGTGAATAATATGGTTCAATTACAAACAAAAATAAAGTTGACATTAGATAATTAGACTTCACATATCTCAAATGTTGATCCAGAATCAATTTCAAAATCTATTCAACACAAATAATGGGTGGATTCTATGAATGAAGAGTTGGATCAGATTGAAAATAATGAAACATTGGAAATTATTCCTTGAATATCAAATAAAAATGTTATCAGAACAAAGTGGGTTTATAGAAACAAATTTAATGAGCATGGAGAAGTTTCAAGAAACAAAGAAAGACTTGTTTGTAAAGGATATACACAAGTGGAAGGTGTGGATTTTGATGAAACCTTTCTTCCCATTACAAGGCTTGAAACTATTCAAATGTTTCTTGTAGTGTCTTCACATATAAATTGAAAAGTTTATCATTTGGATGTAAAGTCATCTTGATTAAATAGAGATATTCCAGGAGAAGCTTACATTGAATAACTGTATGGGTTTCTACTTGATGAGGATGAAAAAAAGTTTTTAAATTGAAGAAATATTTGTATGGGATGAAACAAGATCCATAATCATGGTACTCTACACTTGAAAATTGTTTAAGAATATTAAAATTTTATATAGGAAACGTTGAGGGCAACTTATATGTGAAGGATGTTGACTCTGAAGATCTAATTAAAAATTTTTATGTGGATGATATAATTTTTCCTTGGGATAGAGAAGATGTTTTTAAAAAATTTCTGAGGAAATGAAGAATAATTTTGAAATGTCTATGTTTGGAGAACTAACTTTATTTCTTGGATTACAAGTTAAAAAAATGAAAAATTCCTTTTATTATCTCAGGAAAAGTATGTGAGGGAATTGATAATGAATTTAGGAATAGAATAATCTATATAAGTTTCTACTTCTATTTTAGTGAGCACAAAGTTGAGTAAATATGAAATAGGAATAAGTGTGAATCAGAAAGACTTGCATAAGCTAATATGACATCTTATTTATCTTACAAAATCAAGGTCTTCTATTTTTTATGTTGTAACATTCTGTGATAGGTATCAAAGTAATTTGAAATAATCATATATGTTGGCATCAAAAAGAATTATGAGACATGTCAAAAGAATAACTTCACATGCGTTGTTTTATAAAATAAATAGTGAGATAAAGTTTTATGGTTGTACTGATGCCAATTGGGATGGAGATTGTAATGATAGAAAATGAACCTCTGGGGAAACATTTTTTTGGGTGAATGTTGTGTGAGTTGTAAAAGTAAGAAACAAAGTTTAGTAATAATGAGCATATTTGAATCTGAATATGTTGTAGCAACTCTAGCTTGTACTCAAATGTTGTGGATGAAAGTTCAACTGAAATATTTTAATGTAAAAGTTTTTAAACCATTTAATATACTTTATGATAAATATAGTGCAATTGATATTTCTAATAATCCTGTTCAACATTCAATATCAAATCACATTGATATAAAGTTTCACTTTATAAAAGAGAAAGTTGCAACATGATATGTTTTTCTAGAATACATTTCAACAAAGTATCATATTGCTTATATATTTACAAAATATATTCCGAAAGAAAGGTTTGTGGAATTGAGGATACAGCTTGATGTTCAACCTCCTCCCATGTATTACTAAATCTCATAAGGAAGAACCCCCACCATTTTTTTGATTATGTTGAAAAAGGGGGAGATAAAGTAACAACTTTATACTGTTGTAAGAAGTTTTTACCTATCTTTCTTAAATGAATCTGAAGATGTGGATATCATAAAATGGGGGGGGGGAATACAAGTGAGAGAAAAAGAAAAGTTGTGGGGGGGGGGGGTTATATTTACAAGGATGCAACATTTTCTTGTTCTTGAGGGATGTAATTACTTCAAAAAAATTACTCTATTTAGTAGTGTGGTGTCAAGACACTCTCTTTTGAGAAAGGATATGTTTTGACAAAAGTCAAAACAATTATGTTTTTTTACAAATGTTTAGTTGTGAAAAATTTTGAGATCTAATAAAATTGTTAATAAGGGTTGCTAACAAATCCAAATGGGGGAACTGAATAAATTTTATGATAAATAGATTTTAACAAAGTTTTTGTATTTGTTGAAAACTAACCTTTTTTTGAAGAATGTTTTTTGTTACTTAGGAATTAGAACTAGTCCATCGTAATGAGGTTGTTTTCTAGAAAAAAAGTTCTAAACCCAAGTTTTCATATTGATCTGCACTAGACACAGAAGAATCCTGAAAGATGAAGTTATTGATCAGACAATTTATTATATTCCTGTCCATCAACTTGAAATTGAGAATCATCAGATTTAAAATAATATGACGTGGAATTAAATTTTTTTTGGAAGTTTTTCTTTAACATAATTAGATAAATAAGGAAGTTGCTGAGTTAGAAAGAAAGAATATTTTGAGATAGAAGTTATTCTTTGAATAAGTCAAATTTTTTGCTAAAGAGGTTTGAAATAAGAATGTGAATTCAGGAGTAAAAATGTTTTCATACTTTATAAACCCAATCAGATGATGCTTTATTGATCACAAAGTTCTTACAGATCATAAATAATTTCATGATAAAATCTTTTAAATAAATGGTTGAGAATTTTGAAGAAATTTAAAATTGCATAGTGGAAAAGATTTCATCATAATGGGAATTTCCATCGTAATGGGATTTCCATCATAATGGGAAGATCAATCGTAATGAGACTTCCATCGTAATAGAAAAATCCATCGTAATGGGAAAGTCTTTGTAATGGGATTTCCATCGTAATGGGAAAATCATCATAATATAATTTACATTATGATGAAAAAATCATCATAATGGGATTTCCATCATAAAAAGAAAATAATCATAATGGTATTTCCATCATAATGGAAAATTCCATCACAATGGTAATTTCATTGTAATGAACTGAGAAAGAAATAGATCATAATGAGAAAAGAAAGAAATAGATCGTAATGAGATAAGAAGGAAACATATCATAATGAGCTCAGAAAGAAACCTATAGTAATCGGATGAGAAGAAAATAGATCATAATGATCTAAGAAAGAAACAGATCATAATAAGATGAGATAGAACCATATCGTAATGAGTTGAGGAAGAAACAAATTATAATGAGCTGAGAAAGATATAAAGAGTTGAAGAATTAAATATTAAAATTCAATTTTGCGTAAATATATGAGAAATATTGTAAAAACCCGTAAATTTCAAAGAAATATTTTTCATAATTTTCTTTGAAATTTTACAAGAATGCAGTTTCTGACGGCACCTGATTCCGAGGCCCGCTGTGCCCGAAATCATTTTCCCAAGTTTGGATCGGGTACGTTCAGTGAACGAACGAGCGGGTTTTTCTAACTTTTGAACCGGTGCTCGGAATCAAATTCCGAGGGCACTGATGGAATCGTAGCGCCGGTACTTTCTTAGAAACGCCTCTTCCGGAGTTGCGTTTGCTCGGGTGTGGTTTTTAAAATTTTGAGGTTAAGTTAAGAAATAAAATAAAGTGGTGCGACAACTTTATTTTTACTTCACTTAAATCCACTTAAAATACACTTAAATCTGCTTGAGATGAGTTGAAGTGGATAGGGTGCAATTCAAAATATCCTACCC
This sequence comes from Viscum album, assembly GCA_963277665.1. Classification (NCBI taxonomy): domain Eukaryota; kingdom Viridiplantae; phylum Streptophyta; class Magnoliopsida; order Santalales; family Viscaceae; genus Viscum; species Viscum album. The sequence continues at coordinate 2,002,207,685 of OY728164.1, read as the reverse complement.
TCTTTGTAGGATATTTGTGAGGTGGGGCCTGCATGAGCCCCACTGTTTCTTTTCCCCTGAGTAATGCACCCGCAACCCCCCTCTTAAATGAAGTCAACTGACGTGTTTTCTAATTTATTAATTCCCCTATTAATTGGGCGGTTAATTCGTTGAAATTAATTCTATGAATTAATTTGTTCGTTTCTTAACCTGTTTTTCAACTGTTGGCATATTAATAAAATAAGACCAACACACCTTTCTTCTTGGGTGCGTTTTGTTGATTGGATTTGGAGATTTTGTACCTTCATCCCCCTTCACGAAGAAAGTGAAGAACGCGAAGAACGCAAAGAACGCCGAACCCTCGGAGATCGACGACGCGACGCCGTGTTCCGCGACGCCGACGATTCTCCTTCCACGACGCTTCTTCCGCGACGTTCTTCCCCGCAGCAATCTCCGATCATCAACTGCTTGAGGTAGGAGATTTCAAATCTTTAATTCCTTTGTGGATTTTATTCTTAACAAGGATTTAATTCATGAAATTAAATCCATGTGTTTTCTTTAAACCTCGGAGATCGACGATGCAACGCCCTTCCGCGACGCGACGATCCTCTTCTTCCGCGACGGTCAATTCCGCGAAGAACTCTCGTCTCACGACAGCTACGAGGTAGGGGTCATTTTGAAAATGATAATACCCATGTTTGTTTTCCTCCAAGGCAAGAACGCAGACCAACAAATTAACAAGTTGGTCCATGGATTATTATTGTGGGTCGAGGTTTATCGATTGCTGGAAATTATGGTGTTGTTTCAAACCGCTAACGCGGTGGGTGCAGACCAACGAACAAGTCCGAACCCACATCCCTTTTTGTTCTTGGTGTGCGGAACGGCGGACGACGACAAAACGGGCCTCAGAGACAATTTATTGATTCCGCAGTGAAGAACGGGACCCAGGATGAGCTACGGCGCATACGGAAATGAAATCGGACCACCGGAGCAACTCCGGCGGCCCGCAGACTCCACCGGCGGCGTGGGTCGCCGGCGGCGCCCCGGAGCGCCGCCGGACGGAGCCGCCGTGGATGAAGCCGCGGCGATGGGGTGCGGTTCCGTGGTCGCGCGGAACCGATTGTAGGGACGCGGCCGGCGGCCGCGTCCGTTGGCGAGAGGTGGCCCCAACCGGGGCCACAGATCCTTCACGCGGGGGCAACGAGCCCCCGCCCGCGGTTTCCCTCGCTCGGCCGAGCCGAGCCGAGAAGACCCGCCGGGCCGGGTCGGGTCACACCCAACCATGTCGGACCCGGACCCAGGTTGGGTCAACCCGGTTCGGGCCGACCCTGGGGGGGGGGGGGGGCGTGGCGGTCCGGGCCCAGACCCCCCGTTCCCGGACCTTTTTGATCTTTTGTTAATAACTTGAGATACAAGCCTCCAAACGACGCGCCGTCAGTGGCGATGCGATCCTTGGATCTAGATGGTCGTTTCAGTATATCACACTCAAGGTTTCAGAATACTTTGGGTTCGGCCGGGTTGGTTCGTACACGAAACCAACCGGGCCCTCGGAGCGGAAATGCTCATATCTTGAGCTTCGGGCGTCCGATTGACGTGCCGTCGACTTTTTTGAATTCCTCTAAGTGAGACGGATATTTTGGCTTACTCAGCCCGAGGTTTGGATGCTGGTGGAGTACGGTCGGGTTGTTTTTGCCTTAAAAACCAACCGGGCCCCTAGAATGAAAAAGTCAATAACTCTTAGACCGGGCGTCCGATTGACGCGTCGTCTGCGACGTTGAGTTCCTGTTGACGATACTGAACTTTTGGAAACATCAAATCTGTACTATGTGTCAGTTTATGTATCAGCCTCTCGGCTCGTGGAGTGGACCCTCCCGAACGAGCTTGCTGTGTGCGAGAACCCTAGAGCTGGCTGTGACTACGACGGCGACGACGACTGTGCAGAGATCCTCAGTGGATTCGACAGCGACGACTACAACACTCAGCGATCCTTTGTGGGTCAGTGCTACCGATTCTGTGTGGGTCCGATCCTGTGTGGTTCAGCGCTCAGCGGTCCTGTGTGGGCTAGCGCCTACAGATCCTGTGTGGGTCCGATCCTGTGTGGGTCTTTGCGGGGGTTAGTTACCTATCGATCCTGTGTGGGTCATATCCTTTGTGGGTCATTGTGGGGGTTAGTTACCTATCGATCCTTTGTGGGTCAGATCCTTTGTGGGTCATTGCGGGGTTTAGTACCTATCGATCCTTTGTGGGTCCGATGCCTTAGATGAATCAGTGGCAATATCTTGTCATCTTTATCATCATACAAAGAAGTATTCATGTGTGAGCTGAATCCCTTTTTCTTTCCTTTGTGGATTGTGTTGTGCTATCCTGTGTGGATTTACGTTTTGCTCTCCTATGTGGACTGGGTTGTGCTTGGGCTCGGATGTTGGAGCCGAATGAGATTTTATGACTTAGGTATATGTATGGGCATATACCTAAGCAGTGTCAGATGTTACTTCGTGATTGTATCTTTCCTTTGTGGATTATCCTTTGTGGATTCTGGGAGACCTTCGAGGGTCTCGGGGTCCCTACTGAGCAGCTTATACTCACCCCTGCACGAACTATTCCCGCACTACATTGTGTTGGTTGCAGACGACGGACATCGCTGATCATGGTGGAGGCTTGCAGAGCAGGACGGAACCTGGAGGTGAACCATTGGGTGGGACACACTCGGAGCGGTCGGTTGGACCCGAGGAGCAGTGGAGGCTTTCTGTACCCACCCTTCAGGTGGGACGTCCAGTGGACATCTCGACATTGCGGCTTTACTTTTCAGTTGTTGTTTTCCCTTTCGAGTTGTACTTTACTTTTAGTTTGGGTTTGTATTCTGGTCCACTTACTTTCCGCACTTACAGTTGTACTCAGTTTTTACTTAGTGTTTTCTTCTTCTGCTTGCTTGCTCTGTGGTGTTTGTTTACTTTCCAAAGGAAATGCCTTCCCTTTTTACAGTGATTTACGCCTTGGTGCTAGTCGCCAGCCCCTGGCCTATGGAAGGCGGGCTTGGGATAGTCACGGCACAGGCCCCGAGGACGGGTCGTGACAAATTGGTATCAGAGGAGTTAGGTTCTACCGCAGAACTCAGGACTCTAATATTTTTCTATATGAAGCAATAGTGTTTAGCATATTGAGTGTGGTTATCAGTTCAGGGAGTCCAGTGTTGGTGCGGTGGCCAACGTATCTGTACACCAGGACCCTGACTTCTGATTTCCGACTTAATGCATGAAAACATTAATTGCATGTGTGTTTCAAGTTTTCTTTGTGATTACTTTGTGTCAGCTCACCAGGTATACTGTTCTGACCGTGGAACACCTGTTTGTTTTTAGGATGGCCCCACGATGACAGCCAGCTAGGGTTCCGAGAGTTGAGCATGACGACAGCCCGTCGTGAGATGAGGCCTCGGTGCAGGGCCCTTTGATAGCTGAGGCACCGACGATACCTTTACCCGCCGACCCACCGATGCTTCCAGCCCCAGCTGCTAACGATGCATGTCGCCTTAGTGCACTGCATGAGTTCCAACGCCAGCGACCACCCAGGTTCTGCGGGGAGACGGACCCCCAGGAAGCTGAGGACTGGCTGGAGGTAGTTGTGCGAGTTTTCCGGTTAGTGAGGACACCAGCAGACCTCATGGTGATCCTCGCAGTGAGCCGACTGCACGCAGCAGCAGACAGATGGTGGAGCTTGATGCTCCAGGTTCATGATGAGGCATCTCTTCTCTGGACGGACTTTGAGATCATATTCCGTTCGGAGTTCGTCCCAGCCACCCTCCGTGCGGTGCGCATCCAGGAGCTTCTTCAGCTGCGGTAGGGCCGCATGACGGTCGCCCAGTACTCGGCGAGATTTACCGATCTCTCGCTCTACTCGATAGACATGGTACGAGACCCATTATTCCAGGCCCGGATGTTTGAGAAGGGATTGAGCCATGAGATTAGGGCATCGCTGATCTCCCTCAGCATTCCGACCCAGGAAGGAGTACTGGAGCGAGCCCTTTTGATCGAGAGCTTTCTTGCTGATCCTTCATCAGCACCGAGACCTACCGCGGGGCGGCATGTAGTAGAGTCTTCTATAGCAGGAAGTCGACGGATGACTCAAGGGTCCAAGCAGACCAGAACCACACGCAGACGACCTCAGGACACTGGCTCAGTAGTGCGGGGCACACAGTGCGGGGCACACAGTGTGGAGCCAGTCTTTCGAGAGGCAGGCAGTGCTACACATTCGGCGGGCAGGGCCACATGGCTCGTGACTGCCCGACCCACCGTGCTGAGGAGCAGAAGACGGTTGAGGGGCCACCCAGGCAGAGGCAGAGGGTCGACCGTGGCGGTCCGCAGGGAGGAGGCGGATGAGGAAGTGGAGCTGGCCGGGCAGCAGGTGGTGGGCGATGCTTTGAGGCTCCACCACCACCACCACCAGGAGGTCCACCCCGGCCACAGAGAGCTGACGGGTAGAGACAGGAACAGCTCCAGGAAGCAGAGGCCTACGACCACGGCGTGCCCGAGATGATTCGAGGTACTATCTGTGTCTATTCCACCCTTGATACAGTTCTTATAAACACATGAGAGAGTCACTCTTTCATAGCCGCTGCCCTTGTTCGGAGCTCGGAGATTCCGACAGAGCCATTGGCTCGATCCTTACAGTTAGAGACTCCTATGGGAGAAGACTCGATGAATACGCACTGGTGCCGGCAGTGTGAGCTTACTCTAGGAGGCGAGAGCTTCGGCTGAGATCTTCTTGTAGCGGCGTCGAGGCCTTACGACATCATCTTGGGCATGGATTGGTTATCTACCGTCCATGCTCAGATTGACTGTATTAGGCGCAAGGTGCGATGTGTACGCAATGACGGGAGCAGGTTCACCTTCACCGGCGAGAAGGGAGCCTTCGCAGCACAGGATGGACTTCCACAGAGGAGAGGACAGCCCATCACTAATCAGTTTTCTAGCCTCATTCTAGGAGCAGTTGACGCGTAGAGTCCTGGTTTTCCTGCAGTGGTGGATCAGTATGCGGACTTCTTTCCCGATGAAGTTCCAGGGCTACCTCCTCGTAGAGAAGTAGAATTTTATATTGACCTGTACCCCGGGGCAACCCCGATATCGACTCCAGCGTATCGGATGGCCCCCGCTGAGCTTTGAGAGCTACGGGTACAGTTGGAGGACTTGCAGAGAAAGGGATTCATCCGACCCAGTGTTTCACCCTGGGCTTCTGCGATTTTTTTCGCCAAGAAGGCGGACGAGAGCTTGCGACTTTTTGTCGACTATCGTCGCCTGAACCAGGTGATGGTGAGGAACAAGTATCCGCTACCAAGGATTAATGACCTCTTCAATCAGCTCAAGGGAGCACGGTGGTTCTCGAAGATAGACCTCATGTCAGGTTATCATCAGCTCAGAGTTCGGGATGAGGATGTGTAGAAGACATCCTTCAAATGACGGTATGGCCACTATGAGTTCTTGGTTATGCCATTTGGCGTAACCAATGCTCCAGCAGTGTTCATGGGCCTCATGAACAGGATCTTTCTGCCATACCTTGATCGATTTGTTGTGGTATTCATCGACGACATTTTGATTTACTCGACGACTGAGGAGGAGCATTCCTATCACTTGCGAGTTGTACTGGACACACTCCGAGAGCACCAGCTTTATGGGAAGCTCTCGAAGTGTCAGTTCTGGATACGTGTGGTCCACTTCTTGGGGAATGTCATCTCTGAGGTGGGAGTTGCAGTGGATCCTGCGAAGATCGAGGCAGTGCTAGCTTGGGAGCCACCCAAGAGCGTGACGGAGGTGCGGAGTTTCTTGGGACTAGTCGGATACTATCGGAGATTTGTGCCTGACTTCTCCAGAGTTGTGGCACCACTATCAGCTCTTTCAAAGAAGGGGAAACCCTTTGTGTGGTCAGAAAGATGTCATCAGAGCTTCCAGAAGCTGAGACAGAGGTTGACCAGCACACCTATCTTGAGGTTGCCTGAGGAGGGAGTAGGGTACGTAGTCTACTGCGATGCATCAGGGACCGGACTCGGATGTGTCCTGATGCAAGATCGGGTAGTGATCACCTATGGATCACGTCATTTGAGAACGCATGAGCAGAACTATGCTACCCATGACCTGGAGTTAGCAGTAGTGGTCTTCGCTCTAAAGACATGGCGACACTATCTGATGGTCGAGCGCTTTACAGTCTTTTCTGACCATCAGAGTCTCAGGTACATCTTCTCTCAGAAGGACCTGAACCTGAGACAGCGTCGATGGCTCGAGTTCTTCCAGGACTATGACTTTGAGATAGTCTATATTCCTGGGAAGGAGAACATGGTAGCTGATTCTCTTAGCAGGAGGACGGGCATTCAGCTACTTGAGGAGGTGACAGAGTAGCTAGCCGCCGTGCAGATATCCTTAATAGATAGAGATGGAGAAACCTTCCTTTAGTCTCTCACAGCCACCCCTCCACTACTGCAGCAGGTCAGAGAGGCCCAGCATGGTGACGCTGACTGTGAGACGCGTCATGCACATATATCCTCAGGACAGGCACCTGATGGTTTCTCCTTTGGAGAAGAGCACGACATCCTTTTCAGAGGACGTACCTTGGTACCAGTTGCATTACGGGAGGAGGTGCTGAGAGAGTTTCAAACTTCTCCTTTGACGGTACATCCTGGAGTGGAGAAGATGTACCAGGATCTCAGACAGTAGCACTGGTGGCCAGGCGTGAAGAAGGCTATGGCAGAGTTCATTTCACGATGCCTCACCTGCCAGCAGGTGAAAGTAGAGCATCAGGTACCAGCAGGCTTGGTACAACCCTTGGAGGCCCCGGAGTGGAAGTGGGATGAGATATCTATGGACTTCGTGACTGGACTTCCACGCACTTCCAGAGGTCACGACTCCATCTGGGTGATTGTCGACCGACTCACCAAGTCGGCTCACTTCTTACCCATCAAAGAGAAAGGCTCAATGGAGATCTTGGGACGTTTCTACGTTCAGGAGATTGTACGGCTTCACGGTGTGCCATCATCTATCGTCTCCGATCGAGATGCTCGCTTTAATTCCCGACTTTGTAAGTGGTTGGACGAGGCGTTCAGGACACAGCTATGTCTGAGCACCGCCTTTCACCCTCATACGAATGGTCAGACGGAGAGGACTATTCAGACTCTCAAGGACATGCTCTGCGCATGTGTCCTCGACTTTGGTCGTAGCTGGGAGGACCACCTAACCTTGGTGGAGTTTGCGTACAAAAACAGTTACCACTCCACCATCGGGATGGCACCGTACGAGGCGTTGTACGACAGACCTTGCAGATCTCCTTTGTGGTGGACAGACCCTGGGGAGTCAGCACTTATGGGACCAGAGATGGTCCGGGCCACAACAGAGAAGGTCCAGGTCATCCAGGAGCGGATGAGAATAGCTTAGAGCCGGTAGAAGTCTTATGCTGACAGGAGGCAGAGGCCACTAGAGTTCGAGGATGGTGACCACGTCTTTTGTGTGTCTCACCTCGACGTGGATTACGAAGATTTGGCCGAGGTGGCAAGCTGTCTCCCTGCTTCATCGGACCATTACAGGTCATCAGTAGGATTGGCGAGGTGTCTTATCACCTGGCTCTACCACCTGAGTTGCACCGGGTGCACGACGTCTTCCACGTATCCCAGCTGAGGAGATACGTGCACGACCCGACGCACATCATTGACCATGGGGAGCTAGACGTTGATGATGGGGTGACTTTTGCGGAGGTCCCAGTGGAGATCAAGGATCGACAGGAGCAGGTCCTACATGGATGGTCGATTCCTCTAGTGTGCATCAGATGGTAGCACGAGAACCTCCAGGAGAGCACTTGGGAGCGGGAGGCTCAGATGCATGCTCAATACTGGCATTTGTTTCCCTAGTTTTTGATGTATCTTTACGAGGACGTAAAGCCCTGAGGTGGGAGTGATGTAAAGACCCATAAATTTCAAGGAACGTTTTTTCTTAATTTTTTTTGGAATTTTACAAGAACGCAGTTTCTGACGGCACCTGATTCTGAGGCCCGGTGTGCCCGGAATCATTTTCCAAAGTTTGGCTCGGGTACGTTCAGTGAACGAAGAAGCGGATTTTTCTAACTTTTGAACCGGTTCTTGGAATCAAATTCCAAGGGCACGGATGGAATCGTAGCGCCTGTATTTGCTTAGAAACGCCTCTTCCAGAGTTGCGTTTTCTTGGGTGTGGTTTTTAAATTATTGTGGTTAAGTTAAGAAATAAAATAAAGTGGTGCGACAACTTTATTTTTATTTCACTCAAATCCACTTAAAAGCCACTTAAAGCTGCTTGAGCTGAGTTGAAGCAGATAGGGTGCAATTCAAAATATCCTACCCTCTTGGTAGGATATTTGTGAGGTGGGGCCCACACGAGTCCCACTGTTTCTTTTCCCCTAAGTAACGCACCCGCAACCCCCTCTTAAATAAAGTCAAATGACACGTTTTCTAATTTCTTAACACCCCTATTAATTGGGCGGTTAATTCGTTGAAATTAATTCTATGAATTAATTCATTCGTTTCTTAACCTGTTTTTCAACTATTGGCATATTAATAAAATAAGACCAACACATCTTTCTTCTTGGGTGCGTTTTGTTGAGAGGATTTGGTGATTTTGTACCTTCATCCTCCTTCGCGAAGAACGCGAAGAACACAAAGAATGCGAAGACCGCCGAACCCTCGGAGATCGACGACGCGACGCCGTGTTCCGCGACGCCGACGATTCTCCTTCCGCGATGCTTCTTCTATGACGTTCTTCCCCGCAGCAATCTCCGATCATCAACTGCTTGAGGTAGGAGATTTCGAATCTTTAATTCCTTTGTGGATTTTATCCTTCACATGGATTTAATTCATGAAATTAAATCCATGTGTTTTCTTTAAACCTCAGAGATCGACGACACGACGCCCTTCCGCGATGACGCAACGCCCTTCCGCGACGCGATGATCCTCTTCTTCCGCGACGATTAATTCTGCGAAGAACTCTCGTCTGACGACAGCTACGAGGTAGGGGTCATTTTGAAAATGATAATACCCTTGTTTGTTTTCCTCCAAGGAAAGAACGCGGACCAACCAATTAACAAGTCGGTTCACGGATTATTATTGCGGGTCGAGTTTTATCGATTGTTGGGAATTATGGTGTTGTTTCAAACCGCTAACGCGGTGGGTGCGGACCAACGAACAAGTCCAAACCCACCTCCCTTTTTGTTCTTGGTGTGCGGAACAGAGGACGACGACAAAATGGGCTGCAAAGACGATTTGTTGATTCCGCAGTGAAGAACGGGACCCGGGATGATCTACGGTGCAGACGGAAATGAAATCGGACCACCGGAGCAACTCCGGTGGCCCGCGGACTCCACCGGCGGCGCCGGCGGGGTGTGGTTCCGCGGCCGCACGGAACCAAAGGCAGTGACGCCGCCGGCTGCCGCGTCTGTTGGCGAGAGGTGGCCCCAACCGGGGCCGCAGATCCTTCATGCGGGGGCAGCGCGCCCCCACCCGCGGTTTCCCTCGCTCGGCCGCTCGGCCGAGCCGAGCCGACCCACCGGGCCGGGTCACGCCCAGGTCGGGCCGGGCCGCCCCGGCCGGGTCGGGTTGTTCCCAACCGGGTCGGACCTGGACCCGGGTCGGGTCGACCCGGGGGGGGGGGGGGGGTCGGGCCGGGTCGGTCCGGGCCCAGACCCCCCGTTCCCGGACCTTTTTGGTCTTTTGGTCATAACTTGAGCTACGAGCCTCCGAACAACACGCCGTCAGCGGTGATGCAATCCTTGGATCGATACGGTCGTTTAGGTATATCAAAATCAAGGTTTCAGAATACTTTGGGTTTGGCCGAGTTGGTTTGTACACGATACCAACCAGGCCCTCGGAGCGGAAACACTCATATCTTGAGCTTCAGGCATCCGATTGACGTGCCGTCGACTTTGTTGAATTACTCTAAGCGAGATGGATCTTTTAGCTTACTCTACCTGAGGTTTGGACGCAGGTGGAGTGTGGTAGGGTTGGTTTTTCCTTAAAAACCAACCGGGCCCCTAGAACGAAAAAGCCAATAACTCTCAGACCGGGCGTCCGATTGACACGCCGTCTGCGACGTTGAGTTCCTGTTGATGATACTGAACTTTTGGATACATCAACTCTGGACTATGTGTCAGTTGATGTATCAGCCTCTCGGCTCATGGAGCGGACCCTCCCGAACGAGCTTGCTGTGTGCGGGAACCCTAGAGCTGGCTGCGACTGCGACGACGACGGCGACTGTGCAGAGATCCTCAGTGGATTCGACAGCGACGACTACAACACTCGGCTATCCTTTGTAGGTCAGTGCAATCGATCCTGTGTGGGTCCGATCCTGTGTGGGTCAGCGGTAAGCGGTCCTGTGTGGGCCAGCGCCTACAGATCCTGTGTGGGTCCGATCCTATGTGGGTCTTTGCGGGGGTTAGTTACCTATCGAACCTATGTGGGACAGATCCTTTGTTGGTCATTGCGGGGGTTAGTTACATATCGATCCTTTGTGCGTCAGATCCTTTGTGGGTCATTGCGGGGGTTAGTACCTATCGATCCTTTGTGGGTCCGATGACTTAGATGAATCAGTGGCAATATCTGGTCATCTTTATCATCATATAAAGAAGTACTCCTGTGTGAGCTGAATCGCTTTTGCTTTCCTTTGTGGATTTTGTTGTGCTATCCTGTGTGGATTTAAGTTTTTATCTCTTATGTGGACTGGGTTGTTCTTGGTCTCGGATGTTGGAGCCGAACGAGATTTGATGACTTAGGTATATGTATGGGCATATACCTAAGCAGTGTCGGATGTTACTTCGTGATTGTATCTTTTCCTTTGTGGATTATGAAGGACCCCGGGACACCCTGAGAGGGGAGGGGTGAATCAGGGTGACCACTTTTTCTTTTAATTTGTTGGATCTTGTTCCCACGTTAGTAGGAACTTGTTGAACCTGTATGATGATTACGATCAAAATGAAAACATTCACATGCACAGAGAAGACACAGTCATTTTTACTTGGTTCACCACTAAGGGCTACGTCCAAGGAGCATACGCCGACAGGTTGCCGGTCGTACCTAAATCCACTAAGTTTCACTAGCTGCGGATACAAAAGTTCGGGTATAGACACTCTGTCCCAGGCTCACTGCCTTTACAATAGTTCAGGGATAGCTCACTGCGTCCCTCGGGTCACTCCCGTTGACTCCCCCTGGCTCACTGCCGTTGGTGAAGTCCCACTCAGTTTATAGACGTGTAGGTCTCTTCTTCATTTGCATAAGAGTGCATCCTTTGTTGAATGTAGATGCTCTATTGAAGTCCGATTCTCACCAGAAGAAGAATATCACTTTTCCCCGAATGAACCGAGTAGTTTCTCGGCTTTCGTGCAGCTCCAGTAAGGCAGACGTGCTTCAATAGTGTCTAGGTCTCCTCTTCAAGACCGGCGCGCAAGTCTCCCGGCGGCGCGCAAGTCTCAGGTGCGCAAGACTAAACTGGCGCGCAAGTGTCACTGAAGAACCTGCGCGACACTGCCTTCTTGAACTAAATACTTGCGCGATCCACTTCCTTACTCTTCCAAACTGCCTTGGGAGAACAGCCAAACACCGGCGCGCAAGCTCTACTTGCGCGACAAAACAACCACCTGCGCGACTCAACCACCTGCGCGACGAGAGCTCGAACAATCTCTCGGCCTTGAACTCCGTTAAAAATGAGGAGGGGTGGTCCAGTATTTATAGGCAAACTGGACCCCCTGCGCGGCGGCGCGCAAGTCCCTCGATGGCGCGCAAGTCCTGTCTCCAGATCCTCTGTCGCGCAAGTTACTTGCGCGACCCAACCAACACTTGCGCGACCTTCTTTCCTTAGCCAAATTTTGATGTTCTGATCCTCAAAAACATATGGCGCGCAAGTCTTTCATCATCCAAGAGATCGGCGCGCAAGTATCTTTGCCAAAAACACTTTACTTTATTTACGGATTTTCAGGCCCAAAAATTTGGCAAACACTGGGAAACAGCGCCACCTTCACTACTCTTTTCTTCCTGAACGGTATGATCGCTTTGTTGGTTCACACCCTGAACTTCCACTGAGGATTGACAACAAACACAAACCATACACCAAATCATGCTTTGAAGAACCTGGTTCCAACAATCTCCCCCTTTGGGTTTGTTGGCAATCAGAATAAATTCAATAGATCTCCAACCATGAGCAAATCCAAAACGCAAGAATCAACTCAGCTAACACTCTAAGTCTACGTGAGCAATGCTCGGTGTAGAAAACAAGAGAGAAAGCTTGAATTGGGTCTTAGTTTGTTGAAATCGTACACGAAATTCTCCATCCCGATGTTATTTCTTGCCTTGAATTTATTCCTTTCTCCCCCATTGACAATAAAACCAAAGACCGAAAAGTTTGTCCAACGTTCAGCTCAAGCCATACTCCCCCTGGATAGTATCTCCCCCATAAACCTGCATCACAGCCATAAACAGATAAAAACAGTCAAAACACACGGGGAGAGGGGACTTCCGGAGCCTCCTTATGCAGTAGGAGGTGGTCGAACACCGAGGTTCAACTGATGCTTCTCGAACACAGCCGCGGACAATGGCTTGGTTAGGATATCAGCCACTTGTTCATTTGTTCCAACATGATCCATTTTAATCACGCCTTGTTCAACCTTTTCTTTGATAAAATGATACCGTATTTCAATATGTTTTGTACGAGAATGCTGAACCGGATTCTTCGTAAGATCAATTGCACTTTTGTTATCACAATAAATCACCATTGGTTGCTGCACCTTATCACCAATATCTGTTAGCTGCTGCTTCATCCAAAGAAGTTGAGTGCATGCTTTTGTGGCGGAGATATATTCAGCTTCAGCAGTACTAAGAGAAGTACTTTCTTGTTTCTTGCTCAACCAGCCAACACATTTCTGCCCAATATAGAAAGCTCCACCACTAGTGGACTTTCTATCTACAACATCACCAGCCCAGTCAGCATCAGAAAATGCTGATAATTCACTGTCCCTGCCTGCAGCAAAAAATAACCCGAAGTTATGTGTACCTTGAATGTACCTCATGATTCTTTTTACTGCTGCCATATGTTCCTCCTTTGGATTACTCTGAAACCGGGCCGCAAGGCATGTTACAAAGACAATATCTGGCCTTGTCGCTGTCAGGTACAGTAGGCTGCCAATGATCCTCCTGTACATGGTGGGATCAACAGAGTTCCCATCCTCATGCTTTCCAAGTTTAGTTCCAACTGCAATCGGAGTTGACATTGGTTTGGAGTCTTGCATATTGAACTTCTTCAGCAGCTCTCTTGCATATTTTTCCTGAGAAATGAATGTGTATTCCTTCTTTTGAATAACTTGCATCCCCAAGAAATATGTGAGCTCCCCAATCATAGACATTTCAAATTCTGATTTCATGTGGTTGGCAAATTCATCCACTGATTTTTTTCTACTGCCACCAAATATGATATCGTCAACGTAGACAAGAACCATGAATTGATCTTTTGGAGAATTCTTCACATAGAGATTGTGATCAACTCCTCCTCTTTTGAATTCCAACTTCTTGAGATATGAATCTAGCCGTGAGTACCATGCCCGTGGTGCCTGCTTCAAACCATATAGAGCCTTCTTTAGTTTGCAGACCTTTGTTTCATCGGTACCCAAGACAAACCCCACCGGTTGTTCAATGTAGACTTCTTCTTCAAGTACACCATTCAAGAATGCTGTCTTAACATCCATTTGATATACTTTATATCCTCTTTGGAGTGCCATGGCAAGGAAAAGCCTGATTGATTCCAGTCTAGCAACTGGAGCAAAGGTTTCTTCAACATCAATACCTTCAATCTGGGAGTATCCTTTACATACCAGTCGTGCCTTGTTTCTGATAACACTTCCATGCTCATCAAACTTATTTTTGAAGATCCATTTGGTACCAATCACATTGTGACCTTCGGGTCTCTGGACAAGATCCCATGTCTGATTCTTATCAATCTGATCTAATTCGTCATTCATGGCTTTCACCCAAGATTCATCTTTTGCAGCTTCTTCGAATGAGGATGGCTCTACAACTGATAGAAATGCAGATTGCGTGGTATTCCTCATCCTTCTGGTTTGAGTGGGTGCACTCCTATCCCCAATTATGTTGGATGGATCAATCTCAGATCTTCGATTTCTCCTGCGAGGTTCAGTAGAATTCTCTTCAGCCATAGTTTCTTCTTCAGATTCTTCTTCTGAGTCATCATCATTATGTGATTGATGAGTGTTTTGAACAGCTTCCTCTATTTCTGCATTTGTAGTTTCTTCATGTCCACATTGTTCATGACTTTCTATCACATCAGCATATGATGTCCGTGAAGCATTTGTGGTTTTCTCTTCAATAATCTTAACATCATTGCTTTCCACGATCCTTCCCAAACGATTTTTGAAACATTTGTAGGCTTTGCTGTTCATTGAGTAACCGAGGAAGATTCCTTCATCTGCATTGTCACCATATTTCCCCTGATTTCCTTCTTTGTTCCTGATGAAGCACTTACTTCCAAAGACACGAAAGTATTTTAGAGAAGGCTTCCGTCCATGCCACAATTCATATGGTGTCTTCGTCTCACCCATATAAAGTCCTGTTCGATTATGAATGTACACTGCAGCTTGAACAGCCTCTTTCCAGTAATTTCGTGGAATACGACTCTCAATCAGCATAGTTCGTGCCATGTTGTTCACCTGTCGATTCCTTCGTTCAACAACTCCATTTTGTTGTGGAGTTCTCACAGCAGCTACCTCATGTTGTATCCCATGCTTTTCCAGATAATTTTCAAATTCAATGGACGTGTATTCTCCTCCATTGTCAGATCGCAACACTTTGATTGTTCGTCCAGTATCATTCTCGGCGATTCGCCGATATGTTTTCATGCAGTCAAGGACCTGTCGTTTCCGGTGAATGACCATCACACATGCCATTCGACTGTAATCATCTATAAAAAGGACAAAGTACCTTTCTCCATGAGTTCCGGCAACATTTATTGGACCACAAACATCTGTATGAATCAGATCAAGAAGGTGAGATGCCTTTTTCTTCTTTGGCCGATATGAACTGCAGACCAGCTTCCCACGAATACAAGCATCACAGGATTTTTCACGCTCACGCTTCAGGTTGGGGATGTCCATGACAATTCTCAATTTTGATATTTTCTCCATGTCTTGTTGATTGATGTGTCCCAATCTCCGATGCCACAAATTGTTTTCTTCTTCAACAGTCATGTAACATACATTTTCTTCACTATCAACCTGATACAAGTTGCCTTCTGTTCTGCATCCTTTCATAAGTGAATTGCCAGTTTTTCCCTTGATGGTGCAACCTTTCTGATTAAAAGTAACTATAAGTCCTGAGTCACAGAGTTGACTCACGCTAAGGAGATTATGGCGTAGGCCATCTACGTAAAGGACTTCAGTCTTCTTTAGTTCTCCATTAGCTAATTGGGTACTTCCACTCCCTTTGATTTTCAGAGCCCCATCATTACCAAATCTTACTGTACCATCAACATTCTTTATGACATTCGTTAGTAGGCCGACATTACCCGTCATATGAGATGAACAACCGCTATCCAGAATCCAGGTACTATTGTTCTTTGTAACTTTGAGGGCTACCTCTGCAAGGTTCGATTTCTCCATCTTCTTCCTTTCCTTCCATGAGACATTAGATTGAGTAAATAGGACTGATGGACTTTCAACTATCTCTTCCGCATACCCAGGTTCTTCATAGTCAAAGTCTTCTGTGAGAGGTGAGAACCTGTTTAAACAAGCAACACTGTCTTGCTGACGAGACTTGACTTGTCTTGAACTTCGGTATGAGGTGTCTATGTCTTTTCTCTGCCTGCAATTAACGGCCTTATGACCAAAGTTAGAACAGCAAAAACAATATCCATAGAAATTATTTCTTCTATGAGAATTAGGATATGAGATTGTTCTCCTTTGTTGAGCATCTATATCTTCTCCATTCAGATAGCTTCTTGCCTCTTCACAATAAGACATGGTATGGCCCAGATAGCCACAGAACTGACACTTCATGAGAGAAAATGTCTTCTCACTTGAATTTCTCCTTATAGCTTCATCCTTGGGAGAATAGTAAGACTGTCTGCCATTTTTGAAAGTTTGAGGATAATTTTCAGGTCCCCTTTTAGTTTGGATTGAGGGTTCCTTTTTCAGCACTCTAGGTAACATTTCATCATGTTCAACTTTCATCTTGTCTTTCTTTTGGATCTTTTCACTTCCAACAGTTGATGACTCAGCCTCACAGCCAATTCCACTCTTTCCCATGCAAGCAGGTCTTTGATCACTCAAGACTTTTCCAACCCCATCTGAACCACACTTGGCTCTTGCAAGTAATTCTGCATCTGAGAATCTTCCGAACTGTATTTTCTTCCTCGATTCTTTTGGAGCTGATTCTGTCTCCATTTTACTCCTTAGAGTAACTACTTCCTCCTCAAGACCCTCAATAGTCTTGGATTTTTCATCCAGTCAGGATGTGAGGTCATTGATGACCTTTGCTTGCTCTTCAATTCTCAGCTTCAGATCAACTGCATCATCATTGCTTTCAATTATTTTAGACTGTACCTTCACAAATTCTTCCAGTCGTTCAATTTCAGCTTCAAGTTGATCAACATATTCAGTTGATTCTTCTACAATTGATTTCCACTTATTGCAGCTCTTACATTTAATCTTAAGCTTACTAACTGCATCCTTAAGTTGCACCTCAGGATCTACACAAGTTCTCAGTTGTTTTTCACCATCAGTATCTTCTGACTTTTCAACAGTGGCCATCATAGAAGCATGGTTCCCAGTTTTGAATTCTGGTTCTTCTTCATCACAGAATTCATTGTCATCTTCTTCCTCTTCACAGACAAAACTCTTCCTTTGCATTTTCTTACCAGATTTGAAGTCTCCCTTTTTGAAGAACCTTCTTTGAGGCTTCTTGAAGTTTTCATCTTCACTGTCATCATCATTTATATTCTTCAAGCACTGAGAGGCAATATGCCCAACTTTTCCACAACGGAAGCATGCGAGAGGTAACTTCCCTTTGAATTTCCCTTTCCCCTTCTGGAACTTCTTTGCAATGAGAGAAAGAATTTCTTTCTCTTCGTCATCATCACCGCTACTATCCTTTGAGATTTTCAATTTATCCATGGCCTTGAATGCCATTTCCTTGCTCACCCGAGTCGTAGCATCTTCTGGTTTGACTCTCATTTCATATGCTACCAAACTGCTCAGTAAGTCATCTAGAGAAAGTTTGGAAAGATCTCTTTCCTCAAGAGCTGACACCTTCGCATTATACAGAGGTGGAAGTCTTCTTAAAATTTTCTTTACAATATCAATGTCTTTGATTTCTTCGCCTAGACCCCGAATTGCTCCAACCACTTCAGTAATTCGATTGAAGAAAGAGTCTGCATTCTCGTCTGGATGCATCTTCAGATCATCAAACCGATTGTGTAGCACTTGTAGTTTCGCCTCCTTCACTTTGCTATCACCTTCATAAATATTCTCAAGTTTATCCCACATAGATTTTGCTGAGGTGCAATTCATCACCTTCAGGTAAATCTGATCAGAAAGGGAAGCAGTGAGAGCATTCTGTGCTTTAGCATCTGCATCAAGAAGTTTCCTGTCTGTTTCAGTCATAGCCAGACCTGTTGGATCAGTGACATGTATTCCTTGCATAGTAGAAAAAAGAACTTCCATTCCAAGAGATCTTAGATGAGATCTCATTCTGTTCTTCCAGATCTGGAAATTGCTTCCATCGAAGTGAGGGACTCCCCTGACATTGACGGAGTTTTCCATGATGAAGAAGGTCAGATTCAACACCAGCAACCTCCCTCTGATACCACTTGAAGGACCCCGGGACACCCTGAGAGGGGAGGGGTGAATCAGGGTGACCACTTTTTCTTTTAATTTGTTGGATCTTGTTCCCACGTTAGTAGGAACTTGTTGAACCTGTATGATGATTACGATCAAAATGAAAACATTCACATGCACAGAGAAGACACAGTCATTTTTACTTGGTTCACCACTAAGGGCTACGTCCAAGGAGCATACGCCGACAGGTTGCCGGTCGTACCTAAATCCACTAATTTTCACTAGCTGCGGATACAAAAGTTCGGGTACAGACACTCTGTCCCAGGCTCACTGCCTTTACAATAGTTCAGGGATAGCTCACTGCGTCCCTCGGGTCACTCCCGTTGACTCCCCCTGGCTCACTGCCGTTGGTGAAGTCCCACTCAGTTTATAGACGTGTAGGTCTCTTCTTCATTTGCATAAGAGTGCATCCTTTGTTGAATGTAGATGCTCTATTGAAGTCCGATTCTCACCAGAAGAAGAATATCACTTTTCCCCGAATGAACCGAGTAGTTTCTCGGCTTTCGTGCAGCTCCAGTAAGGCAGACGTGCTTCAATAGTGTCTAGGTCTCCTCTTCAAGACCGGCGCGCAAGTCTCCCGGCGGCGCGCAAGTCTCAGGCGCGCAAGACTAAACTGGCGCGCAAGTGTCACTGAAGAACCTGCGCGACACTGCCTTCTTGAACTAAATACTTGCGCGATCCACTTCCTTACTCTTCCAAACTGCCTTGGGAGAACAGCCAAACACCGGCGCGCAAGCTCTACTTGCGCGACAAAACAACCACCTGCGCGACTCAACCACCTGCGCGACGAGAGCTCGAACAATCTCTCGGCCTTGAACTCCGTTAAAAATGAGGAGGGGTGGTCCAGTATTTATAGGCAAACTGGACTTCCTGCGCGGCGGTGCGCAAGTCCCTCGATGGCGCGCAAGTCCTGTCTCCAGATCCTCTGTCGCGCAAGTTACTTGCGCGACCCAACCAACACTTGCGCGACCTTCTTTCCTTAGCCAAATTTTGATGTTCTGATCCTCAAAAACATATGGCGCGCAAGTCTTTCATCATCCAAGAGATCGGCGCGCAAGTATCTTTGCCAAAAACACTTTACTTTATTTACGGATTTTCAGGCCCAAAAATTTGGCAAACACTGGGAAACAGCGCCACCTTCACTACTGTTTTCTTCCTGAACGGTATGATCGCTTTGTTGGTTCACACCCTGAACTTCCACTGAGGATTGACAACAAACACAAACCATACACCAAATCATGCTTTGAAGAACCTGGTTCCAACAGATTATCCTTTGTGGATTCTGGGAGACCTTCGAGGGTCTCGGGGTCCCTACTGAGTAGCTTATACTCACCCCTGCACGGGCTATGCCCGCACTACGTTGTGTTGGTTGTAGACGATGGACAGAACTAATCATGGTGGAGGCTTGCGGAGCAGGAAAGAACCTTGAGGTGGACCACTGGGTGGGACACACTCAGAGCAGTCGGCTGGACCCGAGGAGAAGTGAAGTCTTTCTGTACCCACCCTTCAGGTGGGACTTCCAGTGGACAGCTCGACGTTGCAGCTTTACTTTTCAGTTATTGTTTTCCCTTTAGAGTTGTACTTTACTTTCAGTTTGGGTTTGTATTCCGGCCCACTTACTTTCCACACTTACTTTTGTACTCAGTTTTTACTTAGTGTTTGCTTCTTCTGCTTGCTTGCTTTGTGGTGTTTGTTTACTTTTCAAAGGCAATGCCTTCCCTTTTTACCGGTATTTACGCCTTGGTGCTAGTCGCCAGCCCCTGGCCTATGGAAGGCGGGCTTGGGGTAGTCACCACATGGGCCTCGAGGACGGGTCGTGACAAATATAAGGAGGATTAAAGATTTCAAAGTTGAATTTTAAATCTGAGATATTTTTAGAGCTTTTAAATTTGAGGAATTGGGGAAAGTTTTCAAGTTTCCCAATTTTTTTTCATAGTTTCCTATAAATACTTTCTTAGATCATTCATTTATTTGAAACTTTTATTATACGTGAAAAAGGTGAAGTACTAGAGAATTTGAAGTGAAAGCTCCCATCTGATTGAAGAATAATTGTATGGAGTATTCTTGAATAGTTTGAGTTTTTTAGATTGAAGAATGAGTTCATTGTATTGGGTCCATCATTTCAGAGAATCAGATCTAGGCTTATCATATTGAGAAAATCAGATCCCACATTATCCTATTGAGAAAATAGGATCCAACATCATCATATTGAGATAATTAGATCCAATATTATTTTATTGATAAAATTGGATCCATCATCATCGTATTGAGAATATAGGATCCAACATTATCGTATTGAAAAAATTGGATCCTACCAAATCAGATGGAGGATTCAGACTGAGAAATTGTTGATCATTTTCAAAAAATTCTTTATAATTTTTTTGGCTTGATATTTTTATATGAAAGCATTTTAAACTAACAGGAGTTAGTATAATCATTCCTATCGGGATATAGAAGGTGTATAATGGGAGTTGGTAAAATTTGTGTTCATTTCTTCATAATAGTGGATTTACATTGACCCATGGGAGTGGATATAAAAAGGATGTAGGTTCGCACACTGAGGAAAAAACTTGTAAATATTATGTTCTTTACTTTATTTACTATTATTTCATGCATGATTATTTAATAAAATTTGATAAGGAAATAAATATTAACAGGTTATAGGGGTTAAGTTTCTAAAAGTTTTGAAACTTATAAAAAGTGAACAACTGATTCATCCCCCCATATCATTTTTTATTCGATCCTTTAGATCTTTAGATCCAATATACTCAATTTAAACCACTCTTTATGGATTTTTTACACTTGGAATCTATTGAAATTGAGGGTATCAATGTTGTGCATTGATTTCCTAGCCTCCCTTGGCTAAAAATCTTAATCTGGACACCTGCACAAATCCGGTAGCACATCCCGCATGACTCCCGTGCCACTTCCATCACAACCTTGGATCCCAAATCCTTAAATACATCACCTATATCCTCAATCCTTTCTGATTCCTCTTAAAAACTCTGATACAATCATTTTTCAAACATTCACTACGAATCCAGGGGTTTGACCAGGCTTTAATCCACCCATTAATAGTCGAATCATGACCCCATAGTCCAATAATGAAGGACACGAAAAATTGGTTGGGTAAAACAGAAGAAAAGAATGTTACATTTTTTTGTACAAGAGTTCCTGGCCAAAGATAATAGAGTAATGAATTTTAGGGGTTATTTTATGGCACATAAGATAAAATTAATTCAATAATTTAGTTTACCAGAATTGGGAACATTCAAAGGGAAGATGAATCATAGATAAAAATAAAACAAATAAAATCCCTTCTCTATCGTTTAATCAAGGGTGGAAACCTCAATTCATGAGACCTACCTTAATTATGTATTGATTTTTTTTGAATAAATCATTTTCAATCGATGAGTATGATCCACTACATTCTTAGTCTCTTGATCAACCTTGATTTGGTCATCGTTCGTTGTTTGATGATGATCCGCAAAAAAAAAAGAATGTTCTACTCCTACTATCAGATCTAGAAAGGGTTATGTGGATAACCACTATAAAATAATCATAAGGGGGTATTTGTAGAGGATTTAATTAGTTTGTTTAATAAAAATTATTTATTTATTTATTTTAATTAAACGCACCTGCTAACGGTTGCCTCAACCAGATATCCAACACCGAGCAACCTTAGGTTTTGCCTAGGGTACACCTGTGCTCCAAATTCAACTGTGGTTTCAGATTTTTGTTCAGAGATTTCATCAAGGATATATTCCATTATTTATAAAAACCCGTATGATTATGATATGAATATATTTAATACATTTATAAAATTATTTTTGGGAACATCAGGCCTCAGAATCCCTCATCATCTTATATCTCAGCTTAGAAAACATACCTTGATATATTTCAGAGTCTTCCAAGAAAAAACAATGTCTCTATAAATAAATTATATAATTACTCAAAAAACATACAGGGAACACATTGTGATCTTGAGAGATGTTTGGTGGAATCACTAAGTGATAAACTATAGTCCCTAATCAAGAAATAATCACAAAAGGACCACTATGCATTGGGATTAGATTTCCCTTCTTTCTAAATATCACGTCCTTATTTCATGTAGAAATTTAGAGAAATATTTTTTCACTTAATATTAATTCTATAACTCCCCGATGATTTTTAGTATAAATATTTCATCAAATCTAAGTTTTATTGATTTTCTACTAAATGTCTCTAAAATTATATATCTTTTTCTTTGATTTTTTAGTTATCAATATATTTATTTCTCCAACATCATCCCAACCTGTTTGAGTTATACAATTTTTTCTATAAAGGGATTATAATGAACCATATGAATACTAAAGTGAAAGCTATTGTTAAAGGAGAACTTTAATAGAGGATAGTGTTGATCCTAATCATATTTGAAATATAGAGAAAATGATATCAACAATTTCTATATGGTTTGAATAGAACTTTTAGACTGACCATCTATCTGAATATGATAGGTTGTACTAAAACATAACTGTATATCAAGAGATTGCTAAATACCTCCCCAAAAATTTGAGGAAAACCTTGAGTCTCAGTCAAATATTGTATATTGTGGGACTCCATGAAACCTTACCACTTTTTTAATATATATCCTATAAATCTAGTCAAGAGATAAATATTACCAAATTGTAATGAAATATTCTAAATTTGTAAGGAGATCAACTAAATCCAAAATAAAATTATATACTTTAGATGTTTTTTGGGAGTCCAATGACAAAATCCATAGTGATGTGTTCCCATTTACATTATAGTATGAGTAATGGTTGTAACATAACGTTATATTTCTTTCTCTCAGCTTTAAATTTTAGACTTACCATGAACCAAGATATATACTCTGAAATACCTCTCTTCATGTTGTCTCACCATATTTAGTCTTTCATATCTGTATACATATTCGTACTTACAAGATGAGATATGAGAAGAAGTACATAACTCATAAAAAATAGTATATAGAGTGAAAATAAATCTTGGAAAAATATTGTGATCTTGTTAATTTCCTGATAATCAATTCATAGTATAATTTATCCACATTTATTCTTAACAAAAAGAATAGGTGAACCCCATGGTGACACACTTGGTAAAATGATTCACTTATCAAGATTATCTTGAAGTTTATTCTTCAGCTAATTAAACTCAATCGATTCCATTCTATATAGAGTTTTTTATATAGGTGTAACACTAGATATGAGTTATTTATGGTTTAGAGTAAGACTAGGAGAATCTTTTAGAAAGACATCAAAAAACACCCATACAATAGGAATAGTGTCAATTTTGAATCTCTCCCAAACCATTGGTGATAAATACCGCTTATGAATAGAAATCAAGACCCATAAAATGGATTAAATTTCCATTGGAAGATCATATTCATCCTCACACCAATAAAATATCATGTTTGATTTGGAATATCATATGTGACTTCTCTTCCTTGACAATTAATATGAGATCTATATAAATAGAGAAAATATATACCAAAAATAACATAAACTTCAACTAGATGATAATAATTAATATTTATAGGAATAAAAAATCCCATACTTCACATTGGAAATAGTGATCACATGATATTTTCCTTTGTCTACAGTCTAAAGAGGTTAATGATGCTGATAATCATAATTAACCCTAACATTCGATAACTAGTTTTCCTAATTCCCATACTCTTTGAATTTGAAACATTGGATTATGGGAGGTTCATTATATGGATATTTATCTCCATTCACATCATTATCTAACTTCATACCATTACTTCAGTATTCAATTACTCGATGACCTTCTTTTCTGCACTTAAATAATTTACTAGTCCCTTTAATAAAATTTCCTCTTTATTTCTTTCCACTCTTCTGGAATAAGGTAAGATTCATATTCTTCTATCAATGGTTATTATTATCATAATTTCCTTTGAATTAAATATTTATTTTCTTATCAATAGCATGAGATTGATGGGTGAATCCAATCTCTATTTATTCATTGATAACAAATAAAATTATTTTCTCATTGCTGCTAAATAATCCTATGGATAAAACCATCTAGATAGCTAGTTTTATGAAAATAATGAATCTATCAATATTAATTTATGGTTCAATGATAATACTATTTGTATACTCCCAATTATTGTAAAATTTTCCGAATATGTAATAATTTATTAACCATTTTTCTATTTTAACTCAAGGAATTTATTATACATTTTCATATGATGAATATATGAAAAATACTTAATGAAAAATAACCTCAAAATTCATCCAACTACATGAATTTAGTTTCTACTAGTTTCCTTTTTTTTGATAAGTAAAGATCCCAGGGAGATGTTTCATAGTTAATATGGGGAGGGGTTGAATCCGTGCTGATTTTTAAATTTTTTTTTCTTTTGAAATTAACCTCTATAGACCTATTAGGATCTGATGTAGTCTTATAAAAACTCAACCTTAAACAAATTAAAATAAATTAAATAACAAAGGGACACAATGTTTTTAAAAGTTTCGGTTTGAATGTGAGTATACTATTTATAATGATTTTTTAGGCACCAAAATCATAAATTCTCTACTATAATCATAATCAGTTACACCATAAAATCATCAATAACATATATTCAAATTATAATTTATAGAGTCCCACTAGAACAATGACTTTACACTTCCCTATAAAAAATTATTCTAAATAACACAAGAAATATCCCCTCAAAATGGTGGTTTCTCCTAAAATGATTGATAGAGATCATTCCTTAGAGCCTTCAAGATAATATGAATAGTATAAGGTAACATCTTCAAGATTCCATATAAGAGATAATGTTAGTCTTTCTCATTATCTAAATAATACCATTGAACTATTTCTATATCAAAATCTCGAAAAGTGCACAATAATTATATATATCACACCAAAATTCATCACATGAAAACACCATTTATATTCAAAATAATACTACCATAAATATTAAGGAAAACACCACGATTATTGACATATAGTACTTTCCTTATTTTAATTTGGTAAATAAATCCAAAATTATCTCTGCATTTATTCTGATGATAATTTCATGTTAACTGTCCTTTAATAATTACATGATAAATATTCTCCAATAATTCTATAATAACTCATTAATACCAATGGTATTATTTATCCTCTAATACCCTTAATTAAATATCCAAGTAATTCAGGTGTTTTCATTTCTTCTTTATAAAAATAATGACTAACCATGAACTCATTATTTTATCAACTCATTCACCCAATATTCATCAAATTAGAATTAAAATAATTCATTGAACCTATTGCATGGATGTATTTTTATGCAGCTTCTTCATTCATCCATAAAATCCATTAGGGTACATGCATTCATCATACCCGAAGATCAGGTTGTCATCTTTATGGAACCCCTCTAATTTATCATCTAAAATACCCAATAGATCAGGATTGAATCATCATCCATAAAATTCAATAGGTTTATCTCATATGATATTTATGAATGTATCATTGAATATGGATGAATTTGAGCTTCTATTAAAATACCTGAAGTACCTAGGATGAACTGATAATTCCATTTAAATCAGTACATTGGATGATTAGACCTTGGGATGTGTATCTAGATATTAATAAATAAAGTGAAACTAAATGCTTTCCTTGGTTAATATTAACTCACAACATCTTATGAGCGACATGTATCTTCATCCAAATAATGCACACCACTATCTAATATGCTATGTTTTTTAGTGAAAACTCATTCTTATAATATCTTCTATTTATGGTTGATATTCATATGTAGTAATTAATTTTAATGGAAGATACATACATTCATGGTAGCATAATCTCAATATCATATGGTATATTTTTAAGAACACATGTAGTATATTGATAAAATATCATGAGATCAATATATAATAAGTGTGGTTAACTCTCTTGATCATGGTTGATCTAAAACATTCATCAGTTTGTCATTCAGAAATCAGTCACGCATTCGATCATTAATGTGAGGTCAATAAATTATAACACTAATGGTCGACCAAATTATTTGTTTTCAAGAATATTATTATGGGCATGGTAAATCTTTAATGTGTGGTCGATTCATGATAGTACATGTGGTCTATCCAATATATTACACACAAATAGTTCGCAAGGATGAAAACTCTACTCAAAATGATAAAATGTAAAAGATAGATCTCATAGGGTGAATGGTGTTATATCCTCATTTTTGAAACATTACTATAGTGTTAACACAACCATTGTCCCATATAATAATTCTTGGTAGGCTCCCTCCTCTATATAAGATAATTCGTTCCTTTAGCAGCTTAGTTGTGTGTATGGTGTCTACTCCCAGTCATTTTGTCTCTTCTTGTTTTCTCCCCAATGGAATGAGCCACTTATCCTATACATGATGTTTTGACACTATCCTTTCCCCTGAATGAAATAACTTTGGGATCTGTGCATTCCTACCCTCAATTGCATCCCATGGATGTCCATGTCAACTTACCTCCCACATGGTTGACCTTAGGGTCCCACAAGTGGTTGAGGCGGGTCCTTTGTTTGATATGGGTAGGTCTATTTTTTAATAAATTACCAATAAATAAATACCTAGTAAAAAATAAGTATAGACACTAATACATTCTCAAATATTTATTTTATTCATGCTAAATCTACTTTTACTCATGTATAATAATGTTTTCTTGGTCCTCAAATTCGTTCCAGACATTTCTTTAAAAAAGTCAATATTAACATGGACTTATTTACTTTTAAGTATTCAATTTTTGTAAAATTTTAGTAAAATATAAACATAATAATAAATATAATATTATTTTAAAAATATTTATAATTTAGTCATAAAAATTGGTTAAAAAAAAGTATAATATCATCATCAAATCCAATGGTACTTTAATCTCTCCCTTTGTATTTTTTGTCAACCAATAATTCACTTCAGAATTTTTTATTATGAGTCATTAAAGGAATTACCCAAAGAAAAGTTTCATAAAACCACATTATAAAATAAGTTAATATTTTTGAAATAATTTCATCTCTGAGTGACAAGAAATTTTTGTCGAGGCAACATAGATGCTTCCCCTTAATTCTCAGTAACTATGCCACCCATTCTATTTTTTTCAGTAACCACAACTTTAGATTCAACTCCCCCTTTGAAAAAATAATATAAATCTATGTGGGGGTATTACCATTGTGACTTAAAGTGAGAGGAGAAGGAATAACATTAAGTTTTATCCTTAATTCCTTAAACCACTCTCTTAGAATAGCCTTGGTGAAAATATCAACACCCAGATCTTTTGTGAAAATGTATTCTAGCTTGATATCTCCACCCGCCACATTTTATTTAATTAAATTATATCTAATATAAATATTCTTTATATTTATTATTTCACTATGTTTGTTGATAATTATATATCACTTTTATTTTCATAGGAAATTTTCAGTGGTATCTTAGTCTCAATCTTTAAATCTACTAGTTTCACACACATCCATATCATCTATGTACAAGCATGTGTAGCTGTAACATATTCTTCCTCTTATATGATAAGTTATTCTAAATTTTATTTCTTACTATACCAAATAACACAATATTCTCCAAGAAATATAGTTCCACATGAATTTTATCTTCTGTTAGTACACCGCCTTCATAATCTTCATCTTTCAATCCCAACAAGTTCAAATATTCACTATGTCAGTATAATAGGCTATAGTTTAGAAACCCTTTCACATATATCTATATTATTTTAGGATCCAACAAGTGAGACTATTTAGGGTCACTATGATACCTTTCAAATAGAGCCACTCTATAATTTATATCTAGAATTGATGCTGTTATATAAATCAAGATTCCAAATACTCTTCTAAATTATTTGTTGCTAACACTGCTTCCAACTTCATCCTTGGAAAATTTGGTTTCAACTAATATGAGAGTTTCAAATTCATTTGAATTTTACATTTAAAACTTTATCAATAATTATTTATAATAATTTTTTTTAGATTAAAATATACAATTGGAATTTTGGTCATTCTGAAAACCTAGAAAGTATGTCATATAACCAAGAATGGGCATCTTAAAATTATTTTTCATACTCTTAATAAATTCTTCATAGATACACTCCTTGTCACCATTAAATATGATGTCAACCACATAGAAAATTATCATTATAGTACCTTTATACATATCTTTCACATAATAGTTCCTATCAAATTTACCTTTTATAAACTTTATATTTCTTAAAAAATATCTAATCTAGAATACCAAATTCCAGGGGAGTTTTTCAAACCAAAAAAATATTTCTTCATTATGCATAAAATGATACCATTATATTCTATAATAAAACCATTAGGTTTTTCAATATAGAATTATTATTCAAGATTACTATTTATAATGGACGGTTTTAAATCCATTTGATAAACTTAATACTGTTTTTATGCTTCCACAACTCGGAAAGTTATGATAGTATCTAGTCTTTCTACTAGTTAAAATGTTTTTTAAAAGTTAATATAGTCCATTTGAGATTATCCTTTTCACACCTGCCTTTGTTTTTTCCTTCATACCTCACCTTTATCAGTCATGTTATATATGAGACCCACTTGGATCTAATTATATTTTTTATTTTTGGGTCTTGGTACAAGATCCCAAGATGATTTATTCTCAATATGATCAAGTTACCCATTAGAAACTTGTATCCACTCCTCATTATCAACAATGTTTTCCACTATATGAGGTTCAATTTGGGAAATAAGTTCATTTTGAACTTCAAATATAAATATCCTTATAGTTTATACTGGTGACTTTTTATTTATGATGATATATTAAGATTCCACATGTTTCTTATATCTATTGCATCATTTTATATCATTTCTAGTAGCTTTATATTTTTCAATGGTTTTTTGAAATTCAATATAAATAGTGACTTGATCCTTTATAGTAACTTTATCATTCTTCTATTCTAGAATCTTCATGCCATTTTCTTTATAATTTTCTAAATCCAAATCAATTTTTATATCTGATTTATTCATTTATTTCAATAATTTTTACATCACGATAGTCAACTAGCTTGTGAATTCAGATGTTTCAAAATTTGCATCCATTTCTACTAGATATTTATCCCATGAAAATTATTTCCTCAACATTATGTTCAAATTTTCCCAGATTTTTGTTCATGATTTTTATAATTCAAGGAATTCCAAAAACTCGGGAATTTTTTATTGTTGTATTTCTATTATACATCATTTTATATGGTGTATTTTTGTCTCTGGTCTTATTAGACACCTATTCTGAATGTGTATGTAAATACATATAACTTATCTTCATATATACTTTGAGATGTTATGTTCATATAACATAGTTCCACACATATCAACTATTATTCTTTTATTATATTTTGCTACACCATTTTTTATGGAGTATATTATGAGCTATACTGAATATTGATTCTATGTTTTAAAATTTATCTTTAAAATGAATCACATGTGAACTCATTTCCATTAAATGATCTCTGATTCTTGATATAAATAACCAAATCCAAATCTTTTTTCCCTCTAAAAACATTTAACATTTTAATTGCCTCTGAATTTTTGTTTTTTAAACATGGCATTAGTCAACTGAGTATAATAATCAATGAATATAATGAAATACATATCACCTAAGTATAGTTTTTTCAAATTTGAAAATATAAGTCAATATGAATAAGATCAAGTGGTTTAGTAGTGAGAATGTCCTCTTCTTTATGTGAACCTTAATCCATTTACCTCTTTTTGACATGTTTGGTTGATCTCATACCTATATATTTTTGGTTTGGGTAGATCTCTCACAATATCATGCTTCAAAATTTTAGTCATACTTTTTTGAACAAGATGGACAAGCCTTCTATGCCATAAGGTTTTTTTCATCTTTGGCACTCAAGTCACAAGAATTGGTAGAGTCACCAAATTAGAATATATTGCCATTGGTTCATTTACCTTGAGTGATTACCCTTCCATACTTTGTGATTTTGATGATACATTAATAAATTTTTAATACCATCTCATGTCCATCATCACAAGGTTTACTAACACTAATAAAAATTGGGTTTTATCCCTTTAATAAATAACACATCATTAGACATCAGATTTTGGGATTCAATATATACTGAGAAAAATCCTATGAATTTCAAGGAGAAATCATTGATAAAAGTAACTTATCCCCATTAATTATTCTTAATATTTATCATATTTTTTGTTTCACTAGTCATGTGTGAAGGACATACACTATCAAGTATTCATGAATTTTTTCATTTTTATCATTTAAAGAAATTTTAGAAAAATGTTATTATTTGTGATTAATTTTTTGAATTACATTTACTTTTCTAAAATTGGGTATTTTTCCAATAGGACTACTCATACACTTTTTTTCCGAATATGGATTTGCTCATCAAATCAGCCACATAATTCTTTTAAGTAGTCAAATTTGTTCTGTATTGGAAGATATGATGAATTATTTGTTACTACATTACTTTTTTTTGTGAATTAGTTCTCATTTTCTTAGAATACATACCCTTGTTTATGTAATATTTATGGTAGTGACATTTTATACTATAATGTGAAAGATTTGTGACCAAAAAATCTATAAAAACATCAATATACTATAAACCTTGATCTTCCATACTGATAATATATTTATCCTAAATATTTTTGAGGGTTTATTTCCATATACTGTGGTTATATATTCTTTGGAGGAAAAATATTATTTAAGAAAGTCTTTATTCCTTTGATTTAGAATAGGATGTCTCAATAGTCTTGATGCTTCATACTAGCGCATAATTATTTTTAGAACCTACATTGTGAGATATAACATATTTATTTTTAAAATTCATAGATAGCTAAATTAGGCAACTTCTTTGAACCTCTATTTCACCACCTTGCGATGATTCTACCTTGACCTCAAAAAACTTGGAAAACATATTCCCTAAACTTATTCAAGCTATTTTATTATTCAAGAAAATTTTAATGTTTCTTGGGATGTTCTTCTTATTTTAGAGAAAGTTTTTCTTAAATGTATTTTGAAATATTCTCCATTTCAGCCACTTTCATGTTGTATCTTTTGGTTCCATCAATTTAAACATCATATTTATTTTAAAATTCTTATTTCCCCTAAAATATATTTTATTTTTCATTAAATAACATTCTATTATCCTTATTGAGATTTTTTTTCTCAATATTAGATTCAAATTCATTTTTTAATATTTTCTCTATCCCTATTCGTTCACTTTTATTATCTTCACTTCCATATATGTCAAACAATTTTTACATAGAAGAAATGAAATTAGTTTCATATTATGATTGATTTACTAACATGGACTCAACTTTTTCTTATTTTTTAATTAATATTATTCTTTCTTCAATAAAATTTGGTTGTTCCTTTTGACCATTTTTCCTCTTTCCTTTTCTATGGTTTATCATCATCTATCACATGTTCAAAAGAATTATTCTTAAGAAAATTTACAACAAAGTTTCTAATTTCATTATAATTGTAACACCTTGGTGGTAATTTACCTTTACTCTTAAAATTTACCTTATTGAATCTATTTGATACAAGAGCAATGATTCTATTACAATATCCATATTCATATTCACCATTTGATTCAATGGATTCTATAATTTCACCATTTCTGATTTTGAGCTTTCTTATGGCCTCCAAATCCATCTCATCTTTTATCTTCTTCATGAAAGTTGAGATATTTTACTTTTTATAAGAAATGAGAATGTTATATAATTCATCAAGAGTAAAATCTTATCTATATTATAAATCTAAAACTTTAGTATCAAAACTGTTAAGAAAATGTATCAATTTTTTTGGCAATAGTTTAATCATCCATATTTTCTCCAAAACCTAAAATACTATTGACAATTTAATTTTATCTTTTAAAGGAGTCATCCATGATTCCTTATTTTCCCATCTTAAAATCATTAAATTTTCTTCTCTAAATTTTCAATTTTTCCTCCTTAACTTTCAAATAACCTTCATAATTGATTTCCAATTTATGCCATATTTCCTTGGTATTTTTGAGTCCCATAAAATTTATGTAATTTTTTTATAAGTGACATAAAAATTGAATTTTTAACTTTTCAATCAATTTATATATTTCTCTTATCAAAACATTTCATAGGAGAATCCTCAATAATAGTTGGGAATACTACTATTTCCATATTTCTGACTTTAAGGAAAAGATATAGAAGAAATGGAAACATTATATTATTCTAACTATGATAGTTACTTCCATAGAATATAGGGATATCCAACTATTGAAGAAATCCAGATTATCCACCTTTCATCACTTAATGAATATTAACAAAGCGAACCTACCTTTGATACTAATTGAAGATCCTAGTAGATGTTGCACCACTAGGGGCGGTTGAATCACTGGTGTTTTTTATAATTTTTCTTTATTTTGAAATTAACCTCTATAAACCTACTACGATATGATCCACTATTATAAAAAATTTAACCTTACCCAAATGTAGTAGAAATATATAGCAAATGGACATAGCATTTTTACAAGGTTCAGTATCAATATGAGCATACTATTTGCTGTGATTGGTTATATTCCCTAATAATTGATTATCCATAATAATCAAAAGAGGTTACACAATGAAATAATATATAGTAAAGAGTCACACTGTGATTCCCAAAGTCTCATGGGATTAATAACTCCACATTGCCTTATAAAAAATGATTTTAAATACCCTGAGAAAGATCACCTCTAAATCGAGGTTTCTCTTATAAATATTTATAGAGTTCATTATTGAGAGACTTTAATATAATTTAAATATTATAAGATCACTTATTTATTATTATAAATAAGAGATAATATTGGTACTTCCCACTATCTGAATAACATCATTGGAACGATTCTATATCAAAATATAGAAAAGTGAACAAGAGTTATCTATATCACACCAAAATTCATCACCTATAAATGAAATTTATATTCAAAAAACTAATACAATGTATATACATTAAAACAAAATGATTATTGAAAGATGATAATTTTCTTATTTTAATTTGGTAAATAAATCCCAAATTATATCCTCATTTATTTTAGAAATAATTTCATGTTAAATATCCCAAAATAATTTTATGATAAATATTTTCCAAATATTTCCATATTAACTCATTAATTATATGGGTCTTATATATCTTTTAATACCCATAATTAATTGTAACAACAAGGTCCTGCTGACAGAACATACACCCCACCTTAACATGACTGTCAGGTCTTGGCCTGCCAGGTACCACCAGTTTCCCCAAAGACACATGGTCCTCACCCTGGGGCCACCCACAATCCAAAACATGTCCTTTCCAGTGCGCTTTTTCCTCACCCACACACACCCTAGGAAACTTATCATAAGTTCACCCATCAGGATCACTACTCTTGGCTAAGCATGCTTAACTATGGAGTTCTAATCGGGTAGGCTCCTAAAAAGGAAGGTGCACCTTGTTGACATGAGTTATATAATTTAGTCATTTAACTTTTTATAATTACAGGGAGTTATATTAATCCCCCTTTATAGCACAACATCCTCGTTTTGGGACCTAAATCTTAACCTAGGTAGTGCATCACACTTAAGGCTGGGTACCACCTCTAATATCAAATGTGATAACTGGGTCTTGGTGATAGAAAATAAACCCTGCATTAACGTGGATGTAGAGTTCTTTCCCTACAGGTACCACCAATTTCCCCCCAGACACAACCCTGGGGACCATCCACGTGCCCAAACTTGTCATCTGACTAATGAAAGTCTCCACATGCCAACACATGTACTTTCTAGCTTGCTTTGTCCACACTCACACACACCCTGAGAAACTTCCCCGAAGGTCTCCCATACTGACCACTACTCCAGACCAATCATGCTCAACTATGGAGTTCTAATTAGGTAGGCTCCCAAAAAGCAAGGTGCATCTTTTTCACATGAGTCATATCATTTAGTCATTTAACCATTTATCATTTTGGGATGTTAAATTAATTATCCAATTAATTCAGGTTTTACCATTTATTCTTCACATGGTTAATTAATAACCATGTTCTAATTATTTATTTAACTCATGCACTAAATTTTCATCAAATAAGTGTTATAAGAATGTCTAAAACCTACATCTTGTATTTGTTTTTATTCATATTCTTCATTCATTATTAAATGTTTGTAGGGTTCATGAATTCATCATACCCAAATATTGGGTTGTAAAATTCATGAAAAAAATTTATATTATCTTATAAAATAAACAAAATTTTGACTTTACACATCCTACACAAAATAAAATATCTCGATATCATCCAATATTCATGCATGCATCATGGAATATGCATGAATGAAGGCTTCTGTAAAATACCAGAAGCATTCCAAATGAACTACTAATTCCATAATGAACTAGTGAATTTTATGGTTCAACCTTACTATGTGTATATGGATATTAAGAATGATAGTAAAACTGCAAGATTTCCTTAGCTAATATACATGTTAGATGTCTTATACATGAAATTCCTCATTATCCACACCAAGAAAAAAACTATCTTAGATGCTCTATTTTTTAGTGAAAACTCATTCATATATAATATCCTTTTCATGGGTGATCTTCATATGAAATAATTAATTTGAATAAAACCTCCATACATGTATAGTAGAATCATCACAATATTTTGCATTATATTTCTCAAAACAAATTCAGTTAATCGATGAAATTTTGTATGGTCAATTCATTTAAAGTTCGGTCAATACTCCTAATAATGGTTTATCCAAAAACATTCATTGTGTGGTCACTTGATAATTGGTTATGCAGTTGATATTGAATGTATGGTTTATCAATGATAATAATTAAGTTCTATTTATGTGTTTATGTGTATGTGTATTTTTCTAGGCATGATTGATCATGAAAATGTGTTCTATCTATGTTAATACATGTGGTGGATCCAAGATATTTCCTGTAGATTGTTTTTATGGATGAAGATTCTAATTGTATTGATCAAATGATTAAGATAGATCACATTAGATGAATAGTGTCATATCTGCCTTTGTAAAACACTGATACTATATTAACACATTCATAGTCCCACATCATATTTCTTAATGGTTCCCTCTTCTATATAATCAATTAGCGCCTAAATCTATTTTTTTGTGAATATGGGTTCCACTCCTAGACGCCTTTCTATTCCACACTACTACCCCCACAACGTGGTCCACTTCTCCTGTGTAATCTATGTGTACACTATCCTTTCACCGTGTGTGCACTCCCTAAAATATCTATGCATTCCCAGTATCACATTCCACCCATTTATATCTAGATCAACCTACCTCCCAAGTAATTAAACATAGGGTCCCACATATGGTTTATGTGTGTCCTTGATTGGTTATGAGATGTTCTATTTTTTGATAAAGGACCACCACATAAATACTTAGTAAAAAATAATTATAAACACCTATCTATTCTCAAATATATATTTTCTTTATGATAAATATTCTATTACTCATTCATAATTAATTTTTTATGGTCATTAAATTCCTTTAATAAATTTCATCATGCAAGTTAAAATTTTCATGGTCTTATTTACTTTGAATTATTTACTTATTATAAACATTGTGAAAACTCTAATCATACTTATCACATTAATATTAGTTCATAAATCATAATAATTTAGTCATAAATATTGGTTAAAAACTATTAAAATATAATCAACAAATCCAATAATACTATAACAACATTCCAATATTGATTTACATATATTTAGAAATGATAAATAACTAAAATAATATTTTTATGCTCTGAGCAACGGAGAATGAAAATATATGTTCAATGGTACATAACCATTTACCTAGAATTAGTGGATTAATGGACCTAATAAAATAATGTGGATGTTGTCTCATGAAGGTATCAATAGTATATTGTTCCATCCTTTTCACATTTTTAAGATCAACATGATTCACGACTTGATAAAGTTTCATAATCATCAAAACATGATTTTTCATTTTATCTACAAGAATATTTAGTTTCTTAGGAGGTAATTCATTTCATTGTCCATCACATTCATAATTAACACATTTCCTTTTGGTTAAAAACATTTAATGAATCCAAAAATCATAGTATAGGAAACCATAATCATAGTGGTAAATCATATAATCATGAAAATCATTTATAGAATGTCTAAATATTGACACATTATTTTCAATCTATAATACCTTTGGTTTAACCTAATCCATCCATAATAATTACATTTTCAAACCCTTTATAATGGTTCATAAAGAAATTTGAATTAACCAAAGTGTATCCCTCGAGAGTAATTATCTAGGTGTGCAATCCTTGGCCTAGTAATCATGTACTAGTGAAGACTGAGTTAATACCCAATACTCCCATTTATATTTGTTACCACTAGGTGCGTATGTCCCATTTCTACATCCACTTACTATTATCTAGACAATGTTTTATTTTCTAGGAAAACCACAATCCTTTATTTATAATAACTTAGGAAATTTTCCTATACTGAGGATTATCCTTGGTGTTTTTACTGAAGTTTTCTCATCATAGTTTCCAAATATAACTAATCCTTTCTCTGATACCAAGTATAATGACCCAAGAAATTCCTACAAAAATATTACATCTTATTATATGAATATTAATTACATATCATTATGATCTATTCCATATTTATAAAGGTTTAGTGTCTTTGGAAACATGGATACATAAAAAACTAGTACAAAAAAGATATACAACATCTTTGATTAAGTTATTCAAAACTAAGACTTTTATTATACATATCATAATTAAAACCATTAGTCATATCTCAGTAAAAGGAAACATAAGAAAGGGTGAGAAGAGATAATTATTAAGTGAAAATAAGGTAGATATAAATCAATGATTATATATAAGCATATCATGAGAATAATGGTATGACAACATGAGATCAACATTTCAAATTAAAATGAAGCAATTCATAGATCATAATTATGAGTCATGTCATAAAGCTTGTTTGTTCATAAGACATGAATCATAAAGTAATAAAAGAAAACGATACATGAGAGCATAATGTTGGCATACGTTCCTATCATAAAAGAGTTAAATAAAGTATGATATAATCCTAATAATAGAAATCTTATGTGAGGACTACCCACTACATTCATCACATGTTAGGCTTGGGAAAAATACCCATGTACCTAGTTTGATCTTGGAATAATGTAATCCCAACTAGGTTAAATACCTTGAGGGAGAGGGGGGGGGGGTGAATCAAGGTTTGATAGATTAAAACAAATATCTATTTTGATATTTTTATTCCTTTTGCAAAACACTATTATCTCTCCTTCCCAAAGCATATAATAAATGGGAATTAAAACATGCACAAGACACAACAATTCAACACGGTTCAACCTCACTGAGTTATGTATAAAAAGAATAAAAATTAAATGTGATTATTTAAAAAATCCACTAAAGTACACTTCTATTATAAGGTTCTTAGAAGACTCACTATCCCTCTTAGTTTACAACAAATCCAAATTCGAAATCTCATTGTTCTCTCAACTTAAGTGGGTCTCTTCTCCTTTAGAAGATTCTTATTTTTATCACTTGAATAAATATTGTTTACACCTTATTTTTTCTGACATGAAGCTCCACTTTCATTAACCAGATGAATACCTCTTTACCACATAATTTCGGGGAAAATCATTCTAGTTTGTATAAGATCAAATTTCAAAAAACCCTATCTCAACTTTTATTAAACTACCCAATTATTCATGAAAATGTTTACACCTTCATGAATCATTCCCTTTCTTTAATCTCTAAATATTTTTTGAAACTTTATAATCATTTGTGAAACTTCCTACTTTCATGAAACTAATGTTCTTATGAATACTTCATGTAAGGAAATATTTTAAGAAATTGAATAATTAATTTAGGTCCTTATAATTTTTATTAAGGATTATTATTATCAAAGGAGGGGGTAACCACCAATTTATATATATTTATTCCCATGCATGAAATTTTTTTTCTCTCTACTATAATTTCTTAAAATCTTAAATCTTTTCATGAAATTCATCACCTTTGTCAAACTTTCTAGTAATTCTCATAGTCACAAAACTATTTTCTTTCACACAACTTTCTTTTATGAAGCACCAATATTTTTCAAAAATCCAAACATTCAAAAAAGAATAAAATTTCAAAAATTTCATTCCTTTGAAATATTTTCATGAGGCATTCTTGTAAATCATAATCACATAAATTTTTTCCCTTCCTCCAAATTTTAGACCCCAAAAATTTGGAAAACACAACAAAACTATGAAACCTTGTTCATACACTTTTCTATACCACTTATAAAGATTCCTTAACTTCATATTAAATATTTTTCAATATACCTTGTAAAAAATTGTGTTAGAACTTTTTAAATGACATTTTTAGGCTTCTTTTTCAACAAAAAAGAATTAAATAAAAAAGCACTTCAAAGTTACCTTGAGATATTTTTCCCAACAATCTTCCCCTTTGGATCTGTTGAAAACTCTGCAAATTTTGATACCACTTAAATTATTCTCTTTATAATGTGTTGAAAACATGTTTCACTCTTCTATATCATACCAAAATATACTTATTGTTATTCTAGACAATGATTAAATATTTACTCATCACACACCCTAAGACCGTTTGATCCATGAAAGACATGAGAAATAATTATAGCATGCCAAATTTATCAATAAATATATTAATTACCAAAATAGGAATCTAATTTCTTCATGAACCTAATATATTTTGATATATAAACTTTAAATGAACATATTTAGCATCATCATATTTAAAAATAAACCTTTCTTTTCTCCCCCTGTTTAGTTTCTCCACCTTTTGTGAAGAAAACTTCTCCCCCTTTGTCAATGATCCCAAAGGCCACTATTTTGCGGTCTGAAACATGGTAAAGAACACATATCAGCACATAAGGGAAAACATACCAAACCTCTAAGATAGGGGGTTCCACTTACAATCTTATTCAAGTGTAGGGAGTTGATAAAACTCCGAGATCCAATCGACGACATTCTAATTCTTCTTTGGGTGAGGAATTCATTAGAATATCTGCAACATAAAGTTTCTATAGAAACATACTCCAAATTTACAATCCCATGATCCACCTTATCCTTGATAAAATTATACTTTATTTCAATGTAATTATTTAGTGAACAATGAACTATATTTTTTATAAGATTTATAACACTTCAATTATCATAATGGATTCCGATTGGAGACTTCACTTCAAATCCCATATCTTTAAGCTTCTAGTTCATACACAATAACTACATGAAAGACTGAGTAGACACAATATATTCAGATTCTCTGATGACTAATGAAATTAAACATTATTTATTTCTTAGATAAGAAATAAACAATCCACCAAGATATAATTCTCTACCAGACCTTGATTTTCTATCATCTGTTGAATTGACCCAATCTGTATCTACATAACCCAATAACTCTTGCAAATATTTTTCATAGTACAGAAAACCTAAATTATCCATTCCATTAATATATCAAATAATTATTTTCAATTAATTTAAGAGTCTTTATTTGGGATTTCTTTGATATTAAACCACTTGGCCTATGGAAAAAACAATATGGGTTCTTGTCACTATTAAGTACAATATATTTACAATGATTTATGTTTATTTTAGTTAAGTTAACATATAATGAACATAATTTTCATAGAGGTTTGAATCCTTTTCAAATTTGGTAAAGCACACATTGAGTTTCCTTTTTTGGTATTAATATAAAGATCACACCTTAGGGTGGGTCAGTTTTGTTTTTGGAGGAAAGGTTACAAAGGGGATGCAGTTTGGATACAAGCCAAATACACGATGTGTATTTAAATACACAACATGAATTTAAATACATGTTTTTTATTAAATACAAAATATTTATTTATCAGGAAAAAATACTTGGACATTATGAAATGGTTTTTACCAGTAGGGTAAAATATTTATATTTACATAGCGTGTAAAGTTTACACACCATGTTAATCCCCAAGGTAGTTTTTTAGGGAGGAAATGGCTCTTATTTGATAGAGAATATTTTTTTGTTCTCCATTAGGTGCTACATGAGAGAGAACCCCTCCATTAATAACATAGGTTCATCTCTTTATTCTTCATATGTCGTCTGTTTATTTCCCTATTAGTCACGTTGGAAGCAAAACAGTAATATATCCACTCATATTACTTATTTCCAAGGTTTATCTTGTCGTATTTTAAGCTATTTTGGTGCAATATTTTACGCCTTATTTTCAGGGAATTTTTCTATTTTGATTTTTTCTTCCATTTTTATTTGATTCAAAGGTTGATACGGGATGAGTGGTCATCCATGGACCTAAGATAGGTGGTATAGTAAATTTACCTAAAAGTTTAGGGTTTTTAATTTTCTTTTTCCATTTTACCACATGATGAACATTTCCGCATGTTTCATTAAAATTTATTTCCTATTTGGAAATTAAATAAATCATGTTATGATACTCTTTTGAGGCTTGTTAAATGGATTTAGAATGTATACCTCATTTGATTCCAGTCCTTTATGGGTGTTGAATTAATTTTCCTCATTAATGTGAAGGTCTAATTAACTAACTATCTCATAAGTGGTTTTGATTGACTTTAAATTGGATTTTCCTTGCATTATAACTTAAATGGTTCAATTTAATAAAATTAAAGTGGTTGGAAAGGTCATGAAAAGTGTTTTATTTTTATATATATGGATTATATAAATTATGTAACCCATGGTTAAATTGAGTTTGATGATTATATATTCCTAATAGGTAATTCCTTATTATTATTATGATTAGACCATGGTTATTGGTAATTAGACAATGGTAAAGGTATTTTTTAAGAATAGAATTTTATACTCTATTACATTGGGTGATGGGCATGGAATCTCACACAATTTACTTTTAAATGGATGATGGTCATGATGTTTCACATTACTTTTCATTCGGTGTTGGGCATGATGACTCACCCCACTATCTCAAGTGATGAGCATGGCATCTCAAATTCATATGAGATACAGGGATGGTTCCCTTTTTGGACCATATCGCTCATTAGACTCTACATGGACACTTGAGTTATGCCATGGGTCCAGCTAGCACCTTGTATCCATGTATATGCCTATATATACCCTTATATATTGTGTATATATATGTATAAATATTATATATATGATTACTTATATATGGTAAACTGATCAGGCTTATTCTGACCTATACTAATATAGGTAGAGTCTTCCGGGTGTCCTAAAAGAACCTCATATGACTAGTATTTATTTTACCATCCTTTATTATTTTTTATACCAGCACATTACTATGTTATATACCATGATTGTATTGTTCTAGAACTTATTGGTAGTGTCCTACAAAGTTTATATCAAACCCTACTCGGGATACCCTTAGTTCCTGAGTAAAATTTATGGTTACATGTATTGAAAACGAAAAGACCCCTTTAATGTTTTCTAAATCTTTTTTTATTATAGCTTGGATCATGGGAGAAGAGGACCGAGTGTATTCTCATGATGCTAGTGGAGTTGTCTTTTGGTATTTTGTAATTTTTTGCGTAGAATGTTGTATATTAATATGCTCTGTATCCCCTATATGCCCTTTTTTACATCAATATTCCTTGAAATCATTTTTTATATTACTTAACCTATGGCTTGATAATTTTTACGTTTTTTGGATGCTTATCTCCCACTGTTGATTATTTCACATTTTTCAGTGGTTATGTTTTTTTTATCATGATTCCATTATTTTTATTTACTATTATACCATTGTGCTACTCTGATATGTTGGTATTGTATACCCACCATACCACCATATATCCTTACAAATAGTCATAATACTATGGTGTAAGGGGAGGCGTGCTTGAGGCCTTGTGACGCACCAGCTTAGGGTTACATTTTAGGGGATCTCTTATCGGGATGTCACATAACCACTTTTCCTTCATCATATCATGATAGTTTCATCCATGTATTCATAAAAGTATTATTATCCTTGTAATTATTCATTACATATATTCTTAGAACCTCCTTGGCATATTTAGATTGAGAAATTAAAGTTTTATGGCCTCCATGAATCATCTGTAAACCAAGGAAAATGGCATTTCACTAATGATCGACGTTTCAAAATCACTTTTCATAAATTATGTGAATTATTTCCACTAATCTTCATCTGATCCAAAAAATATTATGCAATCGACATACACTAGCACCATCAATATTTTATCACTCTCTTTGTTGAAATAGAGATTTTAATCGACTCCACCATGCTAAAAAATCAGTCTCTAGAAAAACTGATCATGTATTAAATACCACTCCCT
Source organism: Viscum album (assembly GCA_963277665.1). Taxonomy (NCBI): domain Eukaryota; kingdom Viridiplantae; phylum Streptophyta; class Magnoliopsida; order Santalales; family Viscaceae; genus Viscum; species Viscum album. Next base: position 2,002,165,481 of record OY728164.1, on the reverse strand, counting down.
CAGTTCTTTTTTCAACCCGTGTAACACCTTCTTTATCTGAAAAACGTCATTTTCATCTTCATGGATTAGAAAATAATTTTTCTATTTTATGTACACTTATTCTTCCAGATATACATTAAAAAATTATGACTTACTGTCCATATGGAATACTTTGAAATTTCATTACACTACTATAGCTAAGAATAGGTGAATAGTTTAAAAAATTACAACACATGAATTTGTCTCATAAACATCGATTAATTAGATTTGGGAGCATCACTATTATACTAACCATGCTATTTTTTGAATTACCAGGACATATTCATTCATTTTTTCCTTTAGACACATTTGTTCCTGATGATATTCTTATCTGCCACCCTCAAAAGGATCTCCCATGTTTAGTTTTTTATTTTTTAAGTTATTAATCCATAAAATGAACCCAATATTCAAACTTATATGCATATTAAAATCATTTTTTATCCACCTATGATAAAAAATATGTTTTTTTATATTTTATTCTTCATGTTTGAATTGGAACTATACGATCACTGATGATGTTTTAACCATCAATTTCAGCTTGAATCTTTGACTTTTATAGATATAACAATTTACCTTCATCCCAATATTCATCAATATCATAAACTCAATCATAATTTTCCACTTCTACTCTCCCAAAGTCCCTTCCTCCTCATTCCTATATTCAAGAAACTATTCACTATGTTGTTAAAGATTATATTGATTTTCTAGAATAGTGACATCATTTATTTCAACCATTTTCCTAGCCTCTTGTTGAAGAATTTACATGATTTAATTTTTCCTAAGTATCCATGGAATATCTAATCATCTATATAAGATTAAAACTTTCTATGATTCTCTATATAAATAATAAATCACTTAATTACAATGATTCCAAACTATTTCAACCCGCGATTCCTTCCATAACAAAGCTTGTATGGAGTATTCTATTCTTTTGGAAACAACAAGACTCTATTAGAAATGTAGATTTATGCCAAGGATTCTTTGTTATATAATTTATTTGGGAAATAATTTTCAATAAGTATTGTTTTGGATATGTTTTTTATAATCCTATTTCTCCTCTCAACCACTCTATTTTGTTGAGGAGTTATCACTACTAAAACATGGCTCCTTATCTCATGTTTATTGAGATAATATTCCCCTAGGATATTTATTAATTATATACCATTATCAATTTGAAACTTCAAAATATTCTATCCAAGAATACTTTCACCTTTCCTTTAATACTATATTTTAAAACTTAACACCTTGATCTTTTGAGAAAAAAAAAATATTCAAGCCATCATGCTGAAATCATATATGAAAATATCATAATACCTCTTCTCATCAATGGATCTTGGTGATATAATTCCACACACATTATAATGAACCAATTAAAGAAGTCCTTTTGAATTCTGTTCTTCAGCCTTGTATATATTATGAATAATCTTCCCTTGTTAGAAGGCATTGCAAGTCTTCAAAATACCATGCAATATCTTGGGGAGATCTTAAGATATTTCAAATTTCACTAGATCTTTCTAAGATAGCTGGAATAGATGTATAATCCATTAATGACATAACATATTTTCTTTCTCTCTATATAGAAATCACATATCTTCTTCTCCAATCACAATGTAGGGACTCCCCTTTGTGTTCTTTCCTTATAAAATAACGACATTGTATTTTCTTTTGAAAATACAAAGCTTCTTGGTAAAGTTTATAGCATGAATTTAGTCACAAAACTAATAGACACTTAGAAAGTCATGATTGAGACCTTCAAAAAACATTAAATATATAAATTATCTTTTCCACCAAACTTGGCTTTCCCCAAGATCATGTTCTGGAGGAATTCATTATTTTCATATTTGAAAACACCATCCTTATCAAATTTTATGCCTGTAACAATATAATTATTTCCCATCACGTGGGATGTTCATCCCCTATTAAGGATCCATACACCAATAAGATCATATTCTTTAAGGTAAATCTACAAGACCACTACCTTATAATCTCTTTTCATTTTTATCTACATATTTGACTTCGTACTTGTAGTTGAATGGTATTTTTGATCTTCCTTAGAGTATGATGAACTAGAATAATCTTGTAGTGCTACAAATTTATTTTGTATTTTCATATCTTTAGATGATTCTTTTAGATACTTCTTATGAACACATTGTGTTTTCTTTGGAAAATTCCTTTGAATTATTGATTAAAAATATTTTTCTATGTTTCTAAATCCTCCACATAAAAAATAGTGAAAATAAAAGGTATTCTTGGTATACTAAATTATATTTTTATTCCTATGTTAATTATGTTACCTTTGATACCTTTTTTATATGGAATAATAATTTTTATAATGTCCCATATTTCCGTTGAAATAACACCCAATACAAGGTCAATTCCTATGTGTCATTTCTATTGGACTGGTTGTTCCTTGGGTTTTCCAAACCTTTTAATTATAATTCCTAAAATAATCAATTTTAATTCTTAGTCTAGGTTCTTGTGGTATAAAATCAGTCATCACATCTTTATATTTATGATCAATGACCACACTAGCGTTGTCATTAAGATATGAATATTTCTTATATTTTTCTATACCTTTTTAATCCACTTCCACATTTTCTGTCACCAAACTGGTTTGCTTTTGTGAGTTGATATCGAGAGCCAAAAGTCTTTCCTGATCTTCCAATTTTCTTCATTGGTCATCATATTCCTCTTAAAATTCTTGAATATGTAGTTTTCATAACTCACTATGTTAATAAAACCATAAATATCTCTAGACTATTCTTAAACTTTGAGATTATACTCAACAACCTTTTTTGAGATCTCTAGCATCAAAGAGTTAATATTTTCAATTTATACCTCTAACCCAAACTTATCTTCTTCTTGAAGCTACATATAAAATTTTTCATCATGAACAACTCTTTTGTACTTCCTTGTTTTGTCACTCTAAACATCCATATCCTCAAGAGAGGGTTATAATTCTACTTGGAGATCAACTCTTACATAAAATTATCCTTCTTTATTATCGCTCACTTACTTTATATAGGAATTTCCCATGAATGTTACCATATAATTTTCCATTATATCTTTTTATTCTTAAATTTATTTTTCCTTAGTTTCCTTAGAACATTCATTCTCTTGTTAAAGTAGGTTCTTATTATAAAAGAAATTTATCTTAAAAATTTTCTTACCTTTCATATAGACTGAGGACTACTTCATGGTAATTTAGAATTCATCCTTATCATTGGATTAAAACATCTTGGGAAACCTTTATAAAATATGTCCAACCTTTCTACATCAAAATCAAGTGAGTGTACATTTCCCTTGGAACTTTACTTTTCCTCTATTTAGATTTAAGGAAATAAAGGACATAACCTCATCCACCTATTCGTTTTCCTGGCCATCCACTATATCAATATTCTTCATGGACTTGAATTATACATCTCTAGATTTACCTTTTTCTAGTGACTCATTATCATTATTTCTCATCTCATATGTGATAAGAGTACTATGTAAGCTATAAAATTTCAAATAATTTGGATCTTTATCTTCTAATATAATGATATTAAAATTAAACTGATGTGGAATTAATCTTAAAATGTTCTTAACAATATTTACAAATTTCAAAAATTTCTCTAAGACCATGAATGTCTTCTATGGAAACATTAACGTATTCAAAAAATGCATATACATAATCATTGTGGTTCATTCTCAGGTCCTCATATTTTTTCCCATAGAAATTTTAATTTTTAATCTCTATATTTTCAATTTCTTTATATATATCTAGAATCCTTCCCAACGTGGAATACATTGACGTAAATAACACCACCTTCATGTATATTGTGTTATAAAATAACTCCCCTAAGGAATTGATTACTTCGGGATCAACATAAAATACTATTAGGACTACTTCTGATAAAACTCTACTATCCACACTAGAAGAAATACCATGCATCAAAGATATAAATACATCCATTTATAATGATCGGATGTAGTTTTAAATTTGAGTATTCCATAGATAATTTTTTTTTAATTTATGATCATAATCCTTTCATTATTAAAAATATATATTACTTTTTCTGAGAGATAACCCTTGATAATAGACTTTTTATTTGATACCAATTATTACCCTAATTAGGATATGCACATTTTGGTGGGGAGGGGTAAATATGGGAATATAAAACTAAAAAACTATCTCTTTGTATCTTATTTCATCCTTAAAGAAAAATCGGTTCTCTCTCCTTCCCATAACATAGAATAAATAGGAATTAAAAAATTTATAAGACAGAGTAATTTAACTTGGATAACCCTCTCTAGGATAAGTCAAAGGAGATTAAAAATTCAATATTACTATGTACCAAATCCTTTAAAGTGAACAACTATTACAAGGTTTTGGGTGGACTCACTTTCCCTTCGAGTTTACAACCAATCACAATTTAAAACCCCACTTCTCTCCCAACTGAAGTGTTCTCACTACTCCTTTAAAAGATTACTATTTTTATTACTTTAATAAATATTGTTTACACATCATTTTGTGTGACATGAATCTATACTTTCATCTATATAGTGAATACCTCTTTACAACATAATTTATGGGAAAATCATTTTGGTGTACATAAGATAAACTTTTATAAAACCCTATATCAACTTTTACAAAATAACCCAATTATTCTCAAAGTTTTTCACATATTCATAGAAATTTTCATTTCATGAATCTATCAACAATTCACAAGAATTTAAATCTATTATGAAGCTTCCTACCATCATAAAACTAATGTTCTTATTAATCCTTTACATAAGGAAATATTTCATGAAATTCATTCATGAATTCAGAGTATTTGTATTTTCGTTAAGTCTTATTATTCTTAAAGGTGTGGGTAGCCACCTATTTGTAGAAATTTTATCCCCTTCATAGAAATTTCCCACTCACCACTAAAATATCATGAAACTCTTAAATATATTCACAAAACTCACCACATTACCAACACATTCTTGTAATTTTTACAGTCTTAAAACTCAACATCTTTCATGAAACTTTCTTCTATTAAACACTAATCCTTCATGAAACACCAAGATTCCACGAAACACTAAGATATCATGAATTTGTTGACTTTTTCATATTTTCAAGAGGATTTCTTGGAAATCCATGTTTTACAATAATTTTACCTTCCACCAAATTTTAGACCCAAAAAATTTTGAAAACACTAAGAATTATCACCACCTTGTACACAAAATTTTCTATACCACTTTCAAATCTTACATAACTCCATCTTGAATCATTTTCAACATAATTATAAAAATATCACAATAAAACTCCAAAAATAAATTTTTAAAAACTCTTTTTTAATAAATACATTTAACCCCCAAAAAATTCAATGTCTTTTTGAGGTATTTTCCCCAATAGATAACCCCATATGTACCCTTGTTGGGCTAAGGGTAAAATCCCTTTTACCATCTATTGGGCTTGTGATAACCTCCCTTATAATATTTGGGATAATAAAAAATTAATATTTACCCAATGAATTAGAGGGATATAATATAATCACCCATCAAATTATCATAATCCATTCATATATATGCTATAAGATCATGAAAATATTTATCATTTCATCATAACTTAACCAATAGAATAGAAAATGTGTTTAATCAAAATTTCATCATCATAATCATAAACCATAAAGAGAAGGAATAATGATATTTACATAGGATAATATCTACATTTAATAATAATAAACATCAAGGGATGTTTTTATATATAGAAATAACTCTAAAATATCACCAAAAAGTTTCTTGTGTAAAATACCCTTTTCATTTTAAAATCACTTATTTAAAATATAAAAATTTGAAAAATATTACGGAAAATATTTTCATTGAAAATAACCATGGAAAATATTGATGTATAATTCAAGTAAAATAGTAGTTTTGAAAGTGGGAAAATACATTTGTGTTGTGTATGATAAAACAGACTCAATTCACATTTTTGGTAAGAATGTAAAAAGTACCTTGTATAGATGATGAATAGAAGAGTACTTTTAATTTTCTTATAGAAATTTAAAAGTGAGTAAAAATTAATTTATAAAATTATTTTTTAATTTTAAAAAAACAATTGAAATCATTTTACATAAAATATAGATATTGAAGAAAAGGATTCTCAATCGAAGAGAGAAATATTGCCAGTTTTCCTTAAAAAACCATTTTGGTCTCTTGGGTGCTCAAGGGGAGGAAAATGAAAATAAAAAATATAATCTCTAGAAATAAAAATATTATAAGAAAATAAATAATATATATATATATATATTATATAATCTCATCATATAATGTTTAATCATAAACAATCCTTGTAAAAAAGAGATTATAACATAAAAACTCTGAACTGAAGTTCATATTGCACTATAAATTATATAAAATAAAATATTAAAAATTTAAGTTTGTTATAATTAAATAAAAAAACCATATTCATACTTATAATACAATATATGGTCCTATTTTAACATTTTTATAATTATTTATTGATAATTCTTTATTAAAATCATCATTTTTGGGTGTTAACAACTTCATTTTTCATGTAAGTTTCAGTTCAAAAGTTATGGTCCTCTAACTTTGACCGTAGATAAATAATATCTATAAAATTAATAATTTAATAAGTATAATATTTAATCATTATATAAAATTTCATAACTACTCATATTAAGTGGTAATAAAAAATTAATTACATCACTTTGTGGAGATGGTAGTTAGTACATACACATGAGTGATGTTTTCCACTTCTCAATTGATGGAATGAAAAAAAGAAAAATAATGATTCAATTTTCTTGAATTATTAATATATAGTAAATATAATATATATACTTACATTAAATCCATCATAATAAAAAACCATGAAATATATTAATGTAAAATGAATTATATCACTATGTGGAGTAGGTAGTCTATACACAAGCGATACATTCATTTCCCATTTGATGGATAAGAGGTGGGAAATGGTTGTTAAATCACAATAATAACATGTAAATATATTTTTGATTCTATATTAGTCATGTTTTTATGGATAAAACAATTTTATATGATAAAAAAGAAGAAATAAAATTGAAAGATATCAGTTAATATTTATACCTCTTTTTTGAGGGATCTCCTTTGACAAATACCTTAAGCTTTGAAAAATTGATCTTAGGAGAGGGAAAAAATCTATGATTAAGGTAAATAATATAGGAATGTTTTGGATTAGATATTTTTTGAGATATAATTTTGAAATTTTTTGAATAAGGTAGGAGAATAGGTTCCCTTTTATAAGTGAGGGGAGGGACACACATGGAATTACATAAAATATTTCAATAATATAAGGACTATTCCATGTGAAAGTGGATGAAATGAAAATAAATTAGAAGGTATGATAATATAAGGTTTAAATATATTCAATAAATAATAATTAGACAAGTTTATGTGGAATTAATACCCTTATATCATAGCTTAACCCCCAGTAAACATGATTTAACTTTAATCATGGTAATTTAATTTTACTATTTTCACTACTAATTATAAAAAAAATTTAGTTAAAATAATAAAATTATATTATTTATGATTATTAAAAGTATGGATTCCATTTAAACATGTTAATTATTTATAATTGGAATAATTTAATTTTAACTAATTTTGGAAAACACAATGAAAACCCATTTTTAGAAAAATGCATTTTAAGCATAAAACTGAATTTAATTACATTAATTGCCTTATGAAAACAATAAAATGAATGTTAAGATAATTTATTTAATATAAAATCTATAAATTTAATTAAAAACATCAATGAATGGATATTAATGTAATTTATTAAGATTAAAATAAACATTTCACATAAAAATAGTTTTTAGAAAAATGTGTTTCCAACCCAAAAAATAAACTTATTCCATAATCAAGTATAATAATATTTATTTTAAAATTAATTATATTCATTATAATTAAATGTGAATTATTTTAATTTAATTAAAAAATAAAAAAATAGGACTTTTAAATTATTTTATTTAATAAAAATAAATGAGAGTTTTACAAAAATCAATATTTTCACTATTTATTAATAAATAATTATTTTAATAAAAATACTTAAAATTATTCATAAGTTAATATTTAAAAGAAGATTTAAAATATCATATTCATTATATCAAATAAATATTTTTAAAATGGAATAAATTAATTATTATTCTCTCATATAAAATGAAATAAAACCATTTATAAAGAAAACATATTTTTTAAGCATGAAATTACTTTACATAAAATTGAGTAATTATTTATTATGAATTAATAAATAAATTTGTATTATTTAAAACATTTTTAAATATTCTTCACAATTTTTTTATAGTCATACCTTCTAGTATGACCACTATTTTATAAAGGTTTACTATATCGGAGATTATTTAGAATTGGGGTTACGTGTAAAGAAAGTTATCAAATACCTCTAGTTTATTTCAAAGGACACACATATAAAATATTGGTTGTGTTATATCTCTGCATAGTTATAGAGTGAAAAATATGAGATCCAAACACCTTGATCAAATATTTACTTTCTAGATTTAATATATCATTCTCTTAGGATTTTGAGGATGTCAAAATCCCTTTTGGTTCTATACAATATCACTTGGAGCTTGAATATCAATGTAACAACATGATTTTTAAGGATGTGTGGCTGATATATAGGGTTAAATGTTTGTTCCTTCAATAAATGGTCTCTAGAGATGATCTCAACACACTTTATTCTCTAAATAAAATGAGGGATGGTTTTTTATTTATTTTTAGGGCATCTTTATTTCTAACTATATCTGAAGGTTTACAACTGAGTACTTCTAGGTTGGAAATGATATTACAACATCGATCTTGTTTGAAAAATATAATTTTTCATACTTACACACATTTTCTTCACACCTGATACCAAAACGTGTTATTTGAGATAGAATATGTTTTTTTAAATAAAAATGAGAATTTATTTTTCATTAATTTAGTTAAAGGGTATTGTTACAGTCCAGTTCATATGGATAAGATAGTTCTATATATAGATTTAAAATCCATTTAGGCATAAAAACCAATTAAAACAAACACACCCCCACACCCACACACATATTTTATATACTTCAATGATGGGGAGGTGTAATCTCTGTTGGTAGAAATGCACTGATCTCATTTGACCATAAAACTACATGATAGTGGGGTGGGATAGGGAGTTAGTTTCATGTGTTAGAAGGAAAAAGACTCTTTACATGGTTTTCGTCATGGGTGAAAAAAGCTAGCTGTATGTTTCAAAAACTGCCCAACATTGTCGTGGGGTGGCATCTTCCCACCACTTATCACCCAGTTACTCTTGTTTCATTTAGAATTATAAAAAATTGTATAAAGAAACCACTTTAATATATTTTGGGTAATCTTATCTAAGAATGTAAGATATTAAAAGATAAATATTTACTCATTATAGTGGAAAAGAATAAATATAAGGAGAAAAAGACAATGGAAAGTGTGATTATAAAGGAACCATTACAACATTATTTTGAGAAACCAAGTTATGGAGTGAGAACATTGAAAATGAAGTTATTTTCTTTTCATGTGGAAAGTGAGATCATTGGAAGAGAGACTATAGTGAGTGGAAGAAGAAGAAATATAATAATTATAATTTAGTTATATTCAAAATTTCATATGATATTTATTTTTTTAATTATTATATGTTAGATAAAATATGTGAATTATATATCTTTATCAAAATACAAGAACTAATTATGTTTAGAATTATAAAAATATTTTTGTATATCTTAAAGTTATTTATGGAGTTTGAATCAAACATCAACTAGAGAAGATCATTAATTTATATTTCATAATGGATATATTATTGTATATCAACACTATTTTTATGTAATTTTTATTATCAAAACATTATCTCATGTTGAGTTTAGACATAATGGAATTTTATTTGAAGTTTTATGTAGATTTTTTTTGTTATAACATACTTCATTAATTATTTAATTGTACTTAAATAACATGCATACTATAACATCCCCGACCCTATAATCCATCACGCGTCTGAGTTGGATTAGCTACAAGACCTCAAGCATGCCTCCCAGAATGCCAGAGGTTGTTGAATAGTAATAAGGGTTGAAAGAATAGAATATACTCTTTAGTATATTGTAATAAAAATAGAGAAGATAACAATAGAGTAGTAGAAAATAATAGAAAAAATATAATAATAATATAAATATAAGGTAGAATTAAAAAATAAATAAAGAAATCAAATAATAACAATAAACCATGTAATATCAAAATAAAATGTAACTAAATGATATGTTAAATGTTATAAAAATAAATGACTAAAATAGGAAAGATAAATGACTCTAGGGGCCCTAATCCTAAAATCCATACCGGTGTCGTCTCTAAACTCCATCCCAAATAGTATGTAACAACCAACAAAAAGGTTACATTCTCTTATCTACACCTGCATTCATGAAGTCTATTCGACTATAAACGGTTTTCTGAACAGGGTGTGAGTACAACTCGGTAGGACACCACCAATGAAATCTAAATATCTATTCTAAGTATATATAGTGTATGCAATAAAGAAATAAACATGGTGTAAAATTAATAAATTAATACATCACACATTAAATAAATCCACTAACCCTCAAGTTTTATGTTTACTCCTAGGTCATCCAAACCTACTTCGACACCATGATAGATATATCTTTCAAAGGGATGAACCCTCCAATATTACGATAAATCACTGAAATCAATGGAATATTCTTCTTCCAAGGATGAATCAATCATATCATATCATTTAAAAATGTTCCTATCCTTATTCTATCATGAATATATCCCCTAGGAATCTAGTTACTTTTCAATTTACCCTCATATGGCTCGTATCCCACAAAACTTACCCTTATGGGGGAAATCAACCATGAACCTTTCCCTTATGAACTATGTATGTTCTCTCAAGCACCAAACACAATCAAATGTGATTTCAAAATAAGATTTCAAAGGGCCATGTAATAACCATCTGTGAATCATAAGTCACATTAGTTTCATGATAGAAAAATTCCAATAAGAAAACCACATGACCAAACACAAAGAACAAAAATCACATCATCTTAAGAAACAATAGACAATGTAACAAATTATCATTTATCTAACAACTTATATTTCATAGGGAAATGATACAAAATATCAGAATAATTAAATCCAAATATATTTCATTTATCTTTTTATCCCAAATCCATAAACATGTCAAAAATATCCATTCTAACCCTTTTTTTATATCAAGTAAACATAAAAAACACATGTTATTCAAGTCCTAAATTATAAGATAATAAATAGTTCACATTATTTAGCCAATAAAACATCATCAACTGCTAGTTCAAAATATTTTTCAAGGGTTAGACCCACCTCATGGGTAACTATAAGCCTCGTCTCAAAACTGACAGATCTAATGAGATCCAAAGGGAGGTATAAGCATAAAGTGATTATCAACAAGGGTTTATCCAATTAATTTTGGTTACATTCATAGTTTTCCAATGTGATCGCACAAATTTCACATTCAAGGATAAATAAAAACATATAACACAGATATGTTTCTGACCACACACCTAAAAACTAAAAAGGTGTAGAAAAACTCGATGCTTGAGGTAAATCCATACTCTTTTCTTCCCTTTGTCGAAGAAAGAGGATGCTAGAAACATACACATCACAAATATAGTTTTATTCATGAAAAAATATGAGATGAGAAAAGAGAAGAAATAACAAGGCTTACCTTTAATCTTATAACTCGAAACATGAAGATACAATAGGAATGAGCCTCTGAATCAAAGATTATTCTCATACATCACTATTGTGAGGTCTAAAAATGAGACAAAATCCATGTTAGAAAATTTCATACTGAACACTTGAATTTAAATATGATAACATAATTCTATGATGTAAATAATACATTTATGATGTAAACAACACATTTTACATAACCACCAAAAAATCCATCACCTGAATATTAAAAACTGATAAAACCATTTTTACAGTGTAAAATTCAATTTACATCATAATATAGGATTTATAGCTTTCCCCCAAAATTATTATGGCTTAAAAATATCTCAAGGGATAGCTTGAACAATTTACACCATAAACTCAATTTACGATGTAAAACTCCAACTGATTGTCAACCCTAAAAAATTTACAGCATAAGTTGGATTTATGGGGTTGGAATTACTTGAGAAACTTCATGCCATAAATAACAAATTTACATCGTAAATTTTTCTCCATGATATCATTCATTCACTTCTACATATCCTTTTCCAAAACCATCCCAACTCATCAACATAATTCCAATATGATATGATTTTATATGTTTGTGTAGTATTCATTAGTGAAAATTTGGAAACACAAGGGGTGATAGTTGGAAAAATGGAAACTAAATAATTATGAAGGAAATTAAAGGGGAAGGGGGATGATTAATTATTTCCCTAGGAGACCTTTCCCGTAAAACCCTAATTATAAATCACCAAAAAGGTTTATCAATCCTTTGGTAATCCTTACTTTCATTTATTCACAAAAAAAGAAACATTGGCATAATAATTCTAGAAAACAATCAGATTCGTAATTAACCTTCAAGGGGTATAAAGAGTTAGAAATTTATAGCCAAATAAGAGAGATATATGTCAAAATACCTAGACTAAAAAATTCTAAAGTCTATAACATGAATTTTGAATTTTTTACACATGTCTATGGATTTAAGGGATTATATATCCACTAAAAAGAATTTTCGAAACAACCCCAAACACTTTAAAGATTCCCACCATGACTTTGGAGACAAGGGCCCCACTACTTTTGACTGCGGCTATTTCAGTAATGCATGTGGGTTGAGATTCATAGGATCATTTGGGTGGGCCATTTAAGTTCAGTTTTGGGATTTAATAAGAGAAATTAAAGGCCCATTTGATCCTCCCATGCATGAATATTGGAACTCCTCTCGAAATTTCAAAATGATTCCATGGAAATCCTCTTTCATCCTCCTCATTATTCCTCTTTTCATTAGAAAATCAATCTGATGCAATAGGTCTTGTGTATTTATTATCCTTCCATAATCCATTATATGACCAGTTTTGACTCCTCAATTCATATTTGTGGCTTGTTTATCATCATCCCATACATATTCAAAAGGATTCATCCTTGAATCTACATATTCAAAGTGAGAGAGGTTATTAACATTTAAGGTAGCACTCAAATTTCTATATCAGCCGAGTATGTTAATCTTTTTGGTGTTATCATTTATTATTTTTAAAATATGGATTGGTCCATCTCCTTGCAGTTGAAGTTTTGATTTTTTTCTTAGGATACCTATACTTCCTCAAATACACCCACAAACAATCTCTAGGATCAAGTACAACCTTGTTTTGACCCTTATTTTCTTGATATACATATTGTTCATTTCTTCTTTCAATGTTGTATTTTACTTTGGCATAAAAATACCATTTTTTGCCTTTTTATCACCTAGAAGATCAAAAAAATCATTATTAGGTGATGAAATAAAATCTAATGGTGTCATTGGGTTATATCCATATAAAATATCAAAATGAGAGAAGTTATTAGTGGAAAGAACAACTTGATAATATGAAAACTCTACACGGGGAAAAATTTTTCTCAATTCCTTAGATTTTATTTCAATTATTACAGACAAGGGGTAGAAAAAGACCTATTAAACACTTTTTTCCCATCAGTTTGAGGATATGAAACAATTGAGAACAATAATTCAGTTCCCAATTTATTACAAAAATCCCTCTAAAAGTGGCTAAGGAATTTCACATCCCTATCACTTAAAATTGTTTTAGGCAGTCCATGAAATCTTATAGTTTTTTTTTGAAAATAAAATCTGAAATAAAAATAGAATAATTAGTTTTTGAGTATGAAATTAAATAATCCATTTTTATAAATTTATCCACACTAAAAATATGCTATCTTTTCCCAACCGAGATCGAGGAAATCCCAATAAAAAATCCACAGAAATGTCAGTCGAAGGATGGGATAGAACTAGAAATAGGGAATACAATCAATTTGGTTGAACCTTATATTTTTTTTCTTACAAGTCAAACATTTATAAGAAATAACAATAACAAATTTTCTCATTCTTATCCAATAAAAATGTTCATGAAAAGTACCTAGTGTTTTTAACACCAAAATGTACAATCAAACCTCCACCATAAATTTCTTTAATAATTAATTACCGAGATGAACAATTCAGAATACACAATTTATCCATTTCGAAAATAAACCCATAATTTTTTAATTGTCTTTAAAGACATGTTTTTAAAAATATATCAAAACTCTATAAAAATCTCCATCAGTTTCATACAAACCCTTTGATAGCATATTTCCAAGTAATCAAGAATGAAGAGAAGTAATAGGTGCATACCTTTATTAAAAAACATAAGTAAATGAAATTTCCGTACTTTTATTTTCATTATTTATCACATAGGGGAGGATCTCAATGAATTCCATCCAAGATGAATTCATACTATTAAAACTACATTGGGAATCCAAATACTTAAGTATATTATGTTCATAATGAATAACTAACTCTTTAGGCCATAAGTAATGTTTCCATGTGTTCGAGGTTTATTTCACAACATAATTTTTTTATAATAAGTTGAATAATTTAATTATTACAGATTCAATTTATTAATAAATTAATCAATTAGATATGAATCTTGAGTCAAAATAGCACCAATACCAACTCCCAATGCATCACAATAAATTTCAAGAACTTTTGTGAAATCTGATATCCTTAAAAGGGGAGCATTGATCAATTTTTCTTTGAGCATGTTAAAGGGTTTGTATTGTATTTCACCCCATTTAAAGACATCATGTTTCATTAAAAATCCATTAATAGGTGAAGTGATGGATGAAAATTCTTAAAAAACCTCTTGTAGAAGAATGATAATCCATGAATAGTCTAAACCCCTGTTCAGTTCTTTAGTGTGGGAAAATCTAGAATTTCTTTGACATTTTATTTATCTACACAGATCCCTTCCAAACCTATAACAAATACAAGAAAATAAAAAAATCCATTCAAAATGATTTTTTTGAATATTTTTGTAAACATTATTTTCTTTAGGGGTCTCACACACCAAATGTAAGAGTACAACATTGTTGTTTAGATATTTTATATACACCAAGATATCATAACAAAAGACAACCATGAATTTTATAATAAATGAAATAAGTACATGGTTCATTAATGAAATGAATGTTCTTGGAACATTAGTTAAAACAAATGGAATATCTAACCACTCTTGAAAAAAAAACTTAGTTTTAAAAGTATTTTTCCATTCATCTCCCTCTTTAATTCAAATTTTGTTGCATCCACTTTTAAGATAAATTTTTAAAAATAAAGTAGCATGATGAACTTCATCAAGAATGTCAACATGTCAAGGGATGTGATAACAGTAATTTACATTTATTTTATTTATGTAATTGAAATCCACCCACATCCTTTGTGTTTTATCATTATTGGGAAGTAGGATCACTGGAAAGATACCCAGACTCATGATTTCACTCACTAATAATTTATTCAGGAGTTATTCAACTTGAAATAGAATCTTTATAGTATCTTCTAGATTATCTTTATATTCTAGACTATTGGTAATTAAAACACTAGGTATGATGTAAATTCTAAAATAAATTCATCTAAAAGGGGGTAATCCATCTGGTGTTTCTTCGGAAAAAATCCCCAAATTCCAACAGTAAAGAGACAACACAAGTGGGTAATGAATTGAGAAGCATGTCAGCTACAAGATAAGAATAATCACTAATGAGTAAGAAAAATTTCTTGCTCAATAAATATATTTTCATCTCACTTTTTCTTGAAAATAAACAGACCTTTCACTCAACAATCTTATTTTCAACTCTTTGATTTCACTCATTTTTAGGCCACTCATCTCTCCTTTTTCACTTTTAACTTTTCTAGAATTTTCATTCTATCTATTTTTTTCACTATTTTATTTTTTTCTCAACTCATCACACACTTTTTTATCACTCAAATATTTTATTTTTCCCATATTATTTTTCACTCATTTGTTTTTTTTTGTATTATTTCTCCATCCTCACTTGATCTTCATATTCTTTTATGGGACTTAGTGGAGTCAAAAAAATATTTCTACCACAGAAATGAAAAGAGAAGAAGTTTTCATAGCCATCACATATTACCCTTAGATCAAATTTCCACAGTTTCCCAAGTATAAAATGTTCATCCAGCATTATATTAACATAAAAATGTACATCATTTGAATATTTTCCAATGGAAAAAGAAACTATGGACTATTTTGTAACTCTAAATTCTCCACTATCATCCATCCTTTGAAACCTATGATATCTAGGATTCTTTAGAGTAGGAGAACTAAAATTCTTTACCAATAAGTTACTATCCACATTAGTACAACTTCTACCATAAAAGATCATACTAAAAACCATATCTTTGATATGGAGTCTCATATGAAAAATATACTCATTATTATCCTCATCGTGATCATATTTTAGTTGAATGTTTAAAGAGATAATCTCCACTAATTAATATATAGGTATGGGTGCTTTAACCTTTACATCTGAACACTCATCCAAAGGTGGAATTTCATTATCACGAGAGATCTCACTAACTACTTCTACAATATAAAAAACAATAACGATCCTTTTTTTTGTGAACTGAGATTAAATATTCATAGGTCATGGACACTTAAAACACTTAATTTCATGATATTTACAAGAAAAAGTTATGTCAATTTAATCTTTTGAATCAGTTGGTAAGAACTAGTTTTTGGACTCTACTCTTTATTTTGGAAATATTTTTGAATCACTTGTATTTGTTTCATTACACTTAGAGTTTTTAGGATTTTTCTATCCATATTTCCAAAAATTATAGGAAATCACTTAACTAGTTCATGAATATAGCTAAATTTTAACCTTCACCACCTTATATAGAAACTCATCTATATTAATGTAGTTTTAAATTTCCACTATTTCTCTAATTAATGAATTCAATTCATTGATGAATCTTTCCATGGTAGCTTCCTGATCCTCCTCCAAATTGGCTTGAATCATCGATATCTATATTTATTTATAGTTTTCCTCCACACACAGGGAACCTTAAACATTTTTTTATAACTTTAAATGAAAATCTTGATACTAATGACTATAAATGTATCATTTTTTTCATTACTATATTCATTTTTTCCCAAGTTCTAATTGGCCTTTATCCATTCCATCGACAACTTATTTATAATTGGTTTAAAAAAATACATGAATATTAATTAATCTCAAGCACAACAAAATTTACATTATTCTTTTCCAAGTAGTTTTAAATCCCAAATAGATGGTCTACCTTCTTCTCCCAATCTAAATAAATTTTTGGGTCACTCATACCATGAAATAATGGAAGTGTCATTTTGAGGCTTTACAATTCACATTATATTATAGTACTATGTTTCCCTTGACTAGTAAATGAATCTTTAAAATTAGATTAATCATTATGACCTATATAGAATTGATTCCTTTATGGAGACTTTAAATTAGATGAATTTTGAAAATCATCAAACCTATAATTTAACCTTACAAATTGGTCAGTGATAGCTTTTGTGAATAATTTGAGGTCAATATCAATTATTTCTCCCTCACTCTCCATTTTTTTTAATTACACACACTATATTTATCTCATTTTTTAATACCTAAAAACGTTCCTCATAAATTATATCATAACAACTTGGTTCCAACAAGTGTTTTTCAATAGAATCAAGAATAAAAATAGTAAGATGAAATCTATTCTTAGAAAAATTTAAAATCATAAATTTTAATGGGGTTTTAAATTTATTGAATCCATTAAATATTATTGGTAAAGAGAAATATGAAAATCGATATAGTTTAATTATGGATATAGAATAAGGAAAGAAGATGGTGGATAATAAAATGTAATCAAATTTTTTACTAAGTGGGTGAACACAATGTTTCAAATGAGAAGTTTTTTTATATTTTTTGTTCATTATTTTATTGTAAGTAGTATAATAAATAAATGATATAAAAAGCGTGAATTCATGGTGATATATGTAAAAAATATAAAAATGAAACAATGAACTAATCTGATTGAAATGATGTAAAATAGTTAGATAATATGAAATTTAAACTCAATTGGAACTCAATTTGGTGATAATTAGATTTCACATGAGTGAATATATAGCATGAATTTAATATAATATATCTCCAAATATATGTCTCAGATTTCATCATTTATAAATTGAGAATAAATATGAGATTCTGAAATACAAAAATATTATATCATATGTCCATAAACTCAAATAAAAAGTGTCCAAAATTGTAGAAGAAATTGAGGAATTAATTAGTAATGGTTGAAAATTGAAGAATGAGAAGAAAAATATGGGATAAATAGAAAAATTAAAGAACCTGGTTTCCTTGACAATATATGATACCAAATGATATGATATCGTATGGTTGTGTGGTATTAATTGTCAAAAATACTGAAACACAAGGTTTAAAAGTGGGATAAATGGAAATTAAATAAATGAGAAGGAAATTAAAAGGAAAAGGGGATGATTAATTATGTCCTCGAGGATAATTTTCCCTTAAAACATTAAAAATAAATTACCACAAATGTTTATAACTCCTTTTATAAGACATACTTTAATTAATTTTAGAATATTAGAAACAAAAGAATAATAAATCCATAAAATATTCAAATTCATAATTAACCTTCAAGGGGTACAAGGAGGTGGCTATTTATATCCAAATAAGAGATATACCTTTCAAAATACCTATCCCACAAAATTATTAATCCTATAACATGATTTTAAATTTTCTTTACACATTTCCATGGATTTAGGGGACAAGATATCCAGCAAGAATAATTTTTGGAAACACCCAAAAGACTTTGAAGATTCACAACATGAATCTTGAGATAAGGCCCACACTACTTTTTATCTTGAATATTTCATTCTTGAAAGTGGGTTGAAATTAGTATGATCATTTTGAATTTCCATTTATATTCACTTTTAAGATTTAATAAGAGTGATCAATACCTCATTTTGTTCTACCATTCATGAATATTGGGCCTCCTCTTAAAATTTTAAAATAAGGCATTGTAAAGATTAATTAATCCTCATCATTCATTCACTTGGTATTGGATATCAATCCCATGCAATGGGTCTTGTGGATTTATTCTACTTCCACCATCTATTCCATGATCACTCTTGACTCCTAAATGGATTTTTGGGCCTTTATTCTCATCAAAATCTAGGCTCAAACAAAATATATCAAAAATCATAGGATTACCAAAACATAAAGAGATTCGTACCTGAAAAAAGATTATATCTTGCACGTTCTAGGTAAATTAGTGTTGAATATAAAATATAGTACTCAATTAACACCTACTTATTGAAGGTTAATTCATAGACAAGTAAATCCAAAATAAAATGTCAAGTAACAACAAAGAAGTGTGTTTGTAATCCTTTTGAGATAAAACTCTTGGGGTATTAGAAATTATTTCTTTTCATGTTTATAACGAATAAGACTCCTTTTGGAATTAAATGTGATAAATGCACAAATATTCTAGAAATATTTCAAAAAGATATGTGTGAATGATTTTAATTAAATTCCTGTGTTAGGTTTATATAATTCATGATATTTATTTAGTTATTAAGGTAATATCAAAGTGAATAAGGAAATATGGTTGGTTAGAAGATATGATATCCCTTAGGTAGGTAAATTGAAGGATATCTTAACCTAGAATTCATCAATCATTTAAGTATGGTGTAGAGTAATTCATAAACATATATTTCCTTATACACATTAGTGACACAATTTTAGTAAAAATAGGATTAATGATGATTCTTATAAGTCTTGAAAGTATTCTATTATCCATGATAAGATATGAATAAAAAAATAATAGTATTAAAACATAACCATATCCAAACTATAATGATAAATTAATATCCTATAAATTATAATGTGATATAAATCCATTATGACATAGATCCATGTGTTAATATTCAAAGAATTTTCTATGGTAATTAAATAAAGAAATATTCATTAATAAAAACCTAAATCACATATTCGTTAATTAAATTTAGGATTTCTAGGTATATTATATAAAAAAATAATTTTAAAAAGTTATATTAAAGTGAAATACATTATTTATATATGTGATAGACATATTTATTTGAGATAGTGGGATAAAAATTAATTTATTATAACGTCAAGGCATGAGATGCCTGAGTATTTGGTTTGGGAATAAGTTCCACAAGATCTCATGGAAAATGATTGTTCTAAAGACATATGCTATGTTAGAAATTTTAAAATCAAGAGAATGGGTTTTATTATCACCATGTTAGGTGATATATTATTAATTGAGAATAATTCATATTTATCCTTTAAGAAATAAGTAAATGAAAATGAGTTAAAATGGAAAATGGAAATGAATTCATAGAAATTGATTCCATGTACCAAAATAAAGACTTAATTTTAGAAATTTATCTATTTGATTTAAATCCCAATAGGTCAGAATGGTTATTTAAGGTAAATTTGTACATGGATGGTAGATTCATTACTTAAAAATAAAATTTGGTTGTTAAAGTCTTAAGATGGGTTTAAGTGTTGACTATGGTGAAAATTTTAAACCCAAAGAGATTTTAAAATCAAATTGAATTCATATTTCAATAAGTACCTTATTATTATTATTATAAAAATTCTGTATGGATCCATTTATAGATCAACATAATAATTAAATCATGTAATAATTATTATTAAATGTTTCTATAGGATGTTAGTAGGAGTTCTATAATTTTCAAAGTAAAATATATTAAAAAAATATAGATAATAGTATTTAGTCTTATAGTTTGTTAAGACTAGATTTATTATAATGTTTCAAATATTTAATAACAATTATTTTATAGGGAATAAGATTTATTGAGGTTGATATAAGTATTGTTTAGACCAAGTTTATGTTCTTATATTTACAGGGTATTGAAAATTTACAAGTTGGAATAATTTGAGAGATAATTTTTTCCAATGTCACATGACATATGTCAATATTAGAAGGAATGTATAATACATAAAAGATAAGAAAATGATTAGTATAACTCTATATTATTTTTTAATGGATATATTATATATTACATGATTTGTACTAAATATGATATTGATATCATATACATTATGGTCGGAAAATATGAGATAATTCCTAGAGAACTACATAGGAAGCAGTTTGAGATATCAAATAGTACTTAAAAAGTATACATGATATGTTCATAGTATTTATTGAGAAAGGAATGAAATTTTTATGTGAGGAAACAAGTTTTCATTCAGATATTTTTGATCAATTATCATAGTTAAGCTAATTAAATGAGAAATAGAATATCATTTAAGAAAGTAGTTTCAATATAAATGAATAAAAATTATATTATGGATTATGATGTTGTTATATAAGAAACATAAAATATGTAATGATTTATTATAGTTAATGAAAATATACATAGAATGTAAAGTATTATCTTAATATAAATTATGATAATATTAAAAAAATGGAATAAGATAATATGTCAAGGCTATAACAAAGTAAAAAAGAGATATACTCTAGGATAATATATCTTGAGGGATTTTTACTCAAGAAGGTGAAGTCAGAAATTGTAGAGTATCCATGTAAGAATGAATATTAGGATCAATGACTAAATCCACAACTTAGTAAAATCATAATCTTATCATTTGAGAGATAACATGTTGATGATTAACAAGATAGTGTGGGAGTGTTGTAAAAGTGGGTTACCTTGACCCAACTTGAACTTATTTATTACAATATCTTGTATATTGATAGTCATGCATGATGTTATCATACCATAATAGTGTTATAAATTATGTTTACACTATTTACATGGTGATTTAATTGGATTATTTATCATATAAAATGGTTATAATAGTTCCAATATATAATAATAACCTCAAGATACAATGATAGTAATCATAATTATATGTTATGTAGTCAAGATACATCATATCGAGGATACAAAAATTGGTGTTGACTATCAGGTGATATGTAATCATAAGAATTTAGAATTTTTAAAATTATGTTATCACTTGGTGATCTATAAGAGAGGATATTATGAGGTTTTACCTTCCAATAATAACGTCATATGTTTTGGGTGTGAATAGATGTTTCTATATATAAGAATGTGTATCGGTCTATTAACTTGAAATCATTATCAATGTGTATTATTTTGTTGCATAATTTGATGAATGATGAAAACCATGAAATTTATGTCTGGGGTGAATTAGATTCTATCAAGTTCATAATTACTAGTATGACATTGATTGAATGTTCAAGAAATGATTTGTCTCTTTTGAGTAAATAAAGATATATATTGGGCCATATTGAAAAATATTATAGTACATTAATTAAATCCTTAGCCATGATAGAAGATGGTAAGTCCAACTGACATGGTTATTAAAATAATAAATAAATTATGTATGGATGGTGAAAAAAATATGCACCCTTATTTATGATATATCATGATACAAAGAGATTATATTACATATTGCCTATTCATGGGAGGTATTCATTTCTATAAATTATTCTTATCTCTTTTGGGGCATTGATACGTGGATAGACACAACTTATGATATATTATTTATACTCACTACTATGGAGATAAGCGTTTAGAGGGTTTCACACCATGTATATTCAAAATAGTGGCCAATTTTAATTAATTAGAGTTTAAAACATGGTAGGACTCACAATGGGAGTCAATTTATGTATGGGTTTGAATGAAAATAAATAAATAAATGAATTCAACATTATTCATTTCTAGAATAATAAACATTGAATTTTTTAACTCATAGTATTCACATGTTATTCAATGAATACAAGAATTTTTTTCCAAATGAATTTTCATTATTCAAGGTTCATTAAATAATTATAGGATAGAAACAATTGGAGGTAATGAATCATATTTTATCACATAACATATTATTGATGTTATAAGTAAGTGATAAAATATTTATGATAATTTTGACACATTCTCTAGGTCATAAGTTCTATTTTAGATATATTTAGAAGGTTTAAAGTTTTAAAGGAACAAAGATAAATTTTATAAAGTTATATCCTACATATATAAAACTAAATGTTCTAAAATTCTATAAAATCATTACTATACAGATTATTAGAGCCTCCATCACTTCTCTCCCATGTTCTAAAGTGATAAAGAAGTGATCCAAGCACCCTGATCTATGATCTCATTTCAAAATCAAGGAAAAGGCGCTTCAGTGATTGCGAAGACATTGAAATCTTCTTCAATTATCCATAATATCACTCTAAAATCAATGATATATATACTATAAATATTTGGAAGAATTTTTGGATAATATATAGGGTTTATTATTTGGTTCCTTCAAGACATGATCTCCAGTGAGGAGTGGAACAAACTTGCATCTCAAAATTGGTTGAGGTATTGTTTTGACTTATTTTTCCTCTTTATTTATTTTAAATGAGATACTTGGGTTGATACTTGGGTTTTTTTATTCTATATATTATTTTACAACATTGATATAGTGTAATAAATTTAAATTTATCTACTTTCATTATTCATCCACACACCAGGTACCAATAAAGGTGTGGTCTCCAACCACACTTTCCCATGCGATTCTTGAAAATCCTATGCAGTTCCTATTAATTTTGAAAAAGAGTTTTATATTTACATTATTTTTAAAATTTCTCCAATTTATTTTACAACATTAACTTTTTTGGGAGAAATTTAGAGGTGGGAGATATAAATAGACTTCTAGGGTAAGATTTTAAATATATAAGGTGATAATTAAAAAAATACACTTGGGGAATTTTTTATCTCAATGTTTCTATAAATTTTTTTATAGCATGACATAGTTTGTATTTATTTTTAGAATAAATCATGTCATTATGTTATGTATTATCAGTTTTTAATCTTTTTAAACATTATAACTGTTTAGAAAAAGATTTTATTCCACATATTTTTAACCTCAGTTATTTAATATGTGATATAAATTTAATTTTCATGTCTATTATTTATCACCAACATGAAATATGGAAGCGATAACATAATAAATGTGAATTATTTTAAAAATATATCTACTAAAGGATTTAACAGTGGTTATTAAAATAATCAATGTAAAAATATTAATTATAATTTTTTTATTAAAACAACCCTGACCCTACTCAATGTTGTGATTCATAAACCATGTTTCTACCCTCTCTCCCTCTTTCATGAAGAGTTTCAATTCGATATCATTTCTCATATTCTTCCCACCTTTGTCAGCACCATTCAATGTTTCTCCACTTGAATTGGTCAAAACCTCTCAAATATCAATGTATCTTATCTTTATCATATCCATGTATTAGTATCTCTGTATTTTGAAGCTAATATTGGACCATTTTTTTATTTTTAATGATTAATATTCAAAAAACATGTTGTATTAGATTCTAGTTATTCTAATTTCATCCATTAATATAAAAATAAAATTTGTTAAAATAGTTTTATTAAATTATTAGCATAATAATATAAGTTATGGTGTTTTATTGATGTTCACCCTCTGATATAAATTTTTTATAACATTTATATAATGTTTTTGGGTTGAAGTGAAACTTTATAACCTATATCATTCAGAAAATCTATATACAAATGATTGTTGGTTATTATGTAATTTTAAAATTATTCATGTTACTTAGACCCCATTTTACTCTATATTGACCATATTTCATGAATTGTATGTTTTAATACATAAATTGATCAAATTCCTTATCCATTTCCTAAAAAATCATAAATTTAAGATATGTTTTCTCTTACATGAAGTTATTTTCTAGATATCATTCCAAAATAACTCTTAACACAAATTTCATTTTTTTATATATTAATAATGATTATATTATTTTAGTTATTTTTGAAGAAAAATTGTCCATATTTCTGGACGCAGTGTTTAATTTGTTTTCAATAATGTGTCAGTATGTGTTTGGTGTGTTTGGATGAAGTGGTGATGCTTGGAAAATTGTTATGTATTCACTTAATGGAATTAGATGACATGAGTGAGAAAATTTCCATGGTAAATATGATGATTTATTATACCAATCTTAAATTTCATAGACTTTTTCTTAGTATATCACATTGTGTATATCAAGTCTATGCAAAAAGTAATTTCATGAAGAAAAATAGAAGATTCCATGAAAAAAGAATATAATTATATATCTTACATGAGGAATTTAATTTTTTGGAAGGATTAGAATTATATATTTTACTTATACTATTTATCAGTATATTTATAGGTATATAATAAAAAATAAGGCCAACCATAGAATCCCCCAAGGGCTATCCCTAAACCACACTTGAGGGACTCAAGGTGAACCTCATGGGAGAGCCTGGAAAAAAAGGCTGTATGGAAAAAGTGGTGAGTGGGACATATAAAACCCCCATAGGAACTCACCCATTTGTAAAGTTAACATGGGTCCTTTATAGAACCATATCTAATAGTGGGTTCATAGAACATCTGTATGTGATGGTGGGACATCTAGGTGATGCATGGCTTGTGAGGCACAGGTGAAAGGTGTGACGAGTGCGGATCCCCCATAGCCAAATCGAGAGTGTTGTAGTGGGAGTTGTAATAAATAGAAGAGTAAATCTCTCCAATTAATAATTTTGGATATGGTATTTTTTGTTACTATTCCTACATCTTTAAATATATGGATAGAAGTAATACTATTTTATGGAAGCGATTTGATCTATCCAATCACTTTGTTAGATCATATTCACCCCCCCTCACTTAAGTGTTTTTCTTATGTGGATCTTCCAACAGTAATGATCCATGTAACCCATGTTCAAATTTCCATTAATCAAATAGAATATTATATCAATCTCATATGATCTAGGTGATCCCAATATACACGTTGCTCATGGTTTCTAGGAAAACTATGATGCATGAACCGAATACCATAAGCTATGTCATCACTTGAGAAAGATGAGTTATTTTGGAAAATTAAGAGCTATATTTAACACATTGGTAGAAATTGAGATAACATATTTATATAGTTTCCATTTTATAAATATACTTCTATTGAATATGTTCCATGATGAGTAGACAAAAATATTCAAAAATGAATATCTTGCGTGAATAATGGAGAAGACATTAGATTTTAGATATTTATGATGAGATTTGGTGTATTTTAATATACTGTTTCAAGAATGAATGAGATCCATGCCATGGGTATTCAAAATAAATAATCTATGATAAAAAATAGGGTACAAAATTCATTAGCCATTTTTTATAGTGTGGTATTTTATGTATCCAAATAAATATTAAATTCATATTCTTAATACTATATTAATAAGAAAATACCTATTGGTTATCATGGGGCTATGTTTTGTTTATTATCTACGTAAATAAACAAGAAGCCTGATATACTTCTGGTTTTTTAGATACATGAATGAAGAGTTGATCTATTACTGATCTCTTAGCCGTGTGAGAAGAAATGAAGAATAACCAAACCCTTGTAGAATTTTAGATGCACTACATGAATATAGAAAATACCCAAAAAATGTTATGGGGTATTTAATATGAGAAATATAATACCCAATATTTATAGGGTATTAAAAATGAGGAATATAATACCTTAGAGTCTTCGAGTATTCATATTTTAAATGATAAATAAATGCGTTTATTCATAAACACATTTAAACGATGATTTAAATGAATTATTTAAAATCATGTAATTATTGAGATCCCATCCATAATTATTTTTTATAAAAATATGCATGCAGTTGATGAGAAAGATCATACAGTATTTCAATATCATTTATGATATCGATATATTATTTTATCAAAGAGAGAAAGAGTTTGAAGTTAGTATCCTTTTGAAGAAGAAGAAACTTGTGTGCCCGAGCATTAAAATACTTAGGAGAATATATATTTCAAAAAATATAGAAGGAGTCTTAAGTCTAATATTCCCATAGTTCTTAAGTACAAGATAAATTTAGATTTAGTGAGCTCATGGAGGAATATTGAAGATCATCCTCTAAGTGGATAAAAATTTCAATAAAGTAAAACTATTTTGGATGGATCCAGGATTATAAGGTGTCTCTCGGTGGGAGATAGAGTAGAAGAATCTCAGTTAGATTTTGTTGCATTATAATCAATTTATTGATAGTGATAATTTAAATAAATTATTTACCAATTATGAATCTATAACTATGGGGAATAATTGGTTGCATCATAGTGAAAGGCTTTTACTAAACCTTGTAAAATAATTTGTGTTTATCTCTATATTTTTACTATTGCACATGAGGTGATATTGAGAGATAATATTGAGTTAATCAAGAACCATAAAAAATTATAGAGGTTTAATTTAAAATAAAATCAATTCCTATAAAGAAAAAACTGATCCACACCTCCCATCTTAGTTCATTATTAGATAACTATTAGTGGTATCAAGGGAAAAATCCATCTTTAAATTTCCAATAAATTTTCCAAGATGGAATCTCAAAATTATTTTAATTATATCATCTTCTTTATTTCTAGAAATTATAATAAGGTTAAAGTAAAAAAAGGAAGGAAAACAATTTCCTAAGAATAAGAATCTATCATATAAGTTTTTCTCTCCAATCGATGAAAAATATGAACCTAATGTTATTTATGATTCTTACCCTCTTATGGTGAAAGAATATACTCTTTTATACTCTTTGATGAATCTAAAAAAGAAATTTTATTCTAGCGATGAAGAAACAACATGAAATTATTATTCCAAGGAATGCTCATGTAATGAAAAGGAATGCCAAGGGAGAATCATGCATAAATTTTACTAATAAAGGATAATTTTTTTCCTTGGAAAAAAATATTGAGAGGAGAAGAAGTGGACTCATACCTAATAAAAATTAAATTGGGAACCAATATGAATGATCAAATTGATATTATGGAAGATATTTCCCAAGAAATTTTAAGACAAATGGACATAGAGAAAGAGCTGAAGAATAACATCATATCTCTAATAACATAACTTTAATAAAGGATACAATCAGGAAAGAATGATTATTCAATGGATTCTAATTTTAAAGATAAATATATGAAAATAAGGGATCTTGAGGGTAAGATAAAAAACACAAAATAAAAAATAAGTATTCCTCCAAAATCTAACTTGACATGTGTAGAAACAAAGAGAAACTGAAATCTAAAATTTGGAAGTAAAGTTTTAACCTTTGAAAATATAAATATATGGTTCTATAAAATATAAAATCACTAAAGTGTTTTTATTGTGGAATGTATGGGCACATTATGAGTATATGTTTTAAAATCAATGATTCCTTGGATATCTATATCTCACTTGGGGGGGGGGTGTATGGAAGGGCAACGAATCTCTATGGATTCACTACACTCCTACGACTTATTAGAAGATTTTGTATCCTAGTAATAGTCCTATTAAGATGTAAAATAAGATTCATGTTTTGGATAATGAAAATGAGCCAAAATAAAGTGTGTATCAAGCCCTAAATTTCAATAACACACAATAATAATTTTGGTGGAAAATAAAAGAAATTTGGAAAGAATTTGTTACAACTATGAAGGTGGTAGAAAAAGATATCCCATAAAAATAATAAGTTCATGGGAAGAAAATATGTGTATAATATATGTAGATTGTCAAAAATAAAGAAAGAACATCCCATAATGAGCATGTAAATAAGAAGAAATCAAGGATAAGATAAAATCATCACCTTGAATGTTTATTCTAAGGAAAAAATGTTCCTCCTTATTACCTATTATTTATTTTATTTTTGTACTAACATCGGTGAAATTAAAGGAAATATATGCATCCATTTCAGGGGATCATTAATGAGATGAAGAGATAAATTTTCACTATATGGTGAATGTGGAATTTTTGAGCAACTTGATGAAATTGGGAGATGTGGTATGCTAATCACACTTTCGCCACTTTTTCTTAATTGTATTATCTAATCAATTAAGGTGTTGGGGGTGCTTTATTAATTTCAAATGAGATAAAGGGGAGCTACATATTTTGAACTTGAAATTTATAATATGTTTCTTGAAGTATTTGTAGGATTTAACATTTCATTATTAAATCTGAGAGTGATTTCACATGCACGGTTCTTTATAGAAAGTATAGACGACTTTGGTTCTATATATCTTGTTTTCTATATCGGTTTAGACCATGTAGACTTATATTTGATTAAATAAATGATCTTTTCTAATAAAATCATGTGAGATTAAACATCTCATAGAAGTGAACAATAAATTTCCATATAAGGGATAAGTACATGTTTTCCGAAGAAAAAATTAGTTAAGAAGACCCCCATTTACCCTTTGAATTAGACTTCCAATAAGGGGGAAATTTTTTGATCACACATGTTAAATTTTAAATATTTAAAGATAGATTAAAAAAATAAATAAAAGGGGATATTTTTGGGATAAATGTTTCATTGTTTGTCAATAATACATCAATATGTGTGTGGTGAGTTTGGATAAAGTGAGGATTATTAGAAACTTATTTTGGATTTACTTGATGGAATTGGATGTCATGCTTAAGAAATTTTCCATGTTATCTATGATTATTGTTTTTTAATCTTAAATGTCAAATACATGTGATTGGGAGATCACATTGGATACATCAATTGAAGTACATGAAAAATGTAATTTCATATAGAAGAATAGAATATTCCATACAAAAAAACTATTTATATATCTTTCATGTCAAATTTATTTTTTAGGTAGGATTTGAATTAAATATTATAATTATATTATTTATAATTATATGAATAGGTATCATATAAAAACAAGGCCAATCAAAGAATCCCCCAAGGGCTATCCTGAACCACACTTGAGGGCCTCACGTCTAATATCATGGGAGAGCCTGCGAAAGGAGGCTATATAGCGGAAGAGGTGAGTGGGACACGTATAAGCCCCACATATGTGTTTCTATGTATAAGGTGTGCATGGTCCATCTATATGACCAAATAGGATATTGGGAACATAGTGTTATTTTATGTTTTAGTGGGCCATGCAGGTGAGGCATGACCTGTGGGGCATGGGATCAAGGTGTGACAGGTGATGATCCCCCATAGCTATCTCAAGAGTGTTACTGTGGGATTTATAATAAATGGAAGAGGAAAACCAAATTCTTAGTCGACGTGGGATGCATGATTATGCATTATAATTCCCCTATATTTAAATATATATAAAAAACCTTAGCTATCCAATGTAAATGATATGAACCATCATATCGCTTTGTTCGATCATCTTTATCCTACCTCATTTGAGGGTTCTTCTTGCACAAATATTATGTCATTGATGATCCCGAACAATCATGGACGAACATACACAAGTCAAATTAAATTCCAAATCAATATCTTAGGAATCAAGAGAGCATGAGATACATATTGCACATGATTTTCATGAACACTGTCATGCATGAACTGGAGATCCCAAGACAAGTTGTTTCCTAGTGAAGATGATTTATTTAAATTAATTAAAAGATATATTTAACCCACATGTTTGATTGAGATAATATATTCATATAGTTTCAATTAAAAGAATATACTTTTCATGAAGATACCACATGATTATAGGAAATATGTATTCCAAAAATGAATATCTCACAAAAATAATAGAAAAGAAACAAGTTTTCATATATTTATTTTGATATGTGGTGTATTTGAATATACTATGTGAAGAATGAATGAGACACATGATAAGGGTATTCTAAATAAATAATCCGTTTGAATAAAAAGGGTGGATGATTCATCAATAATTTTTTTATAGTGGGATGATGCATGTATTCAAATGAGGATTAAATATAGATTCTTAATACTACATTAATAGAAGGTGAGATGTTGGTGATCATGAGGCCTTGTGATGATTAGTATCTATGTGATAAAATAGAGAGACGATTATTGTTTAGGTTTTGGATATACATTATTTCATAGTTGATCCATGAGTGATCACATAGCTACATGAGAAGAAATGAAGAATACCCGAACCCTTTGGGATTTTGAGATGCACCTCATTAGATGAAAAATACCTAAAGAATATTATGGGGTATTTAATATGAGAAATATAATACCAAAAAATTATGGGGTATTTAAAATGATAAATATGATACCTTAGAGTCTTTGGGTATTCATATTTTAAATAAATAATTAATGTGTTTATTAATAAAGAAATTTATATAATGATTTAAATGAGGGATTTTAAATCATGTAATTTTTGATTGCCATGAACAATTGATTTTTATAAATATGTTCATGTAGATGATGATAAAGATCATAAAAAATTTCAATATCATTTATAATCCTAATGTATTCTTATATCAAAGAGATAAATAGTATTAATTTGGGATTCTTTTGATGAAGAAGAAACTTGTGTGCCCCAGAATTCAAAGGTTGAGGAGAATCTTGATTTAATTAAATATAGATTGAGCCTTGAGACCAATATCTCTGATATTCTTGAGGAAGTATGTGGGGAAGTTAGATATAGAGATCTTCTGGGAGAAGATCAAAGATCACCGTACAAGTGGTTTGAGCCTTTAATAAAGGTGAAGTCTACTTATTAAATCCAGGAGCAGAAGGTGTCTCTTGGTTGGAGCCAAAGTAGATGTATCTCAGTTGAAGAAGGGAGAATTGTTATCACTATGTTGATTGTGATAATATTAATCACTTGTTTATCAGTGAATAATCTATAACAAGGGGTAATAACTAGTTATGATAATGAGTATGATTTTTTCTAAACCTCTTAAAATATTATTTGTTTCTCTCTCCATTATAACCACAACACACGAGGTGATATTGAGAGAGAATATTGAGTGAATTAAGAATCATAAAAAGTTTTCAAGTTTGAATTTGAAATAAAATGAATTTGTAAAAAGAAACAACTGATTCACCCTCCCCTCTCAGTGTTCAAATCGTCTTGAGGAAATACACATATTTATCTCTTTTGTTTGGAATTTATTGGGGATATTCTATAATAAATTTAGAATATCCTTAAAAAACTCAAAATAAAGTGATTCATTTATGCTATTTTTATTCCATTAATTAAAAACTATATATTTTTATATAAATAAAAAATTTAACACTAATATTTGATGAATGTTTTTAGTAATGATATGCTTGAATTATCTTCAATTTTTTTTAATACTAGTTTTCTACCTAATTGTTTGCAAAATTTGAAAGAAAATTTTATTTCTCTTCTTTTTAGTTATCATATTTTGTTTTTGTTGAATATGATTTTATTATAAATGTTATAATTTTGTGCTAGTTATTATTATTTTTTGTTCTATTTAATTTTAAACAAAATATGTGTGGATTTTATTCTCCATGATTAAAAAACATTACTTTTGAAATCAGTTATTTTATAACAGATATTATATATGGGAGGTCATGTTTATTTATAAAATAATAGACATGAAAATAAAATATTTTTTTTAGAAATTTGATTATTTTTCAAATAATTTAATTATATTACTAAAATAGAATATGATTGAATACATAAATTAATTTAATAACTAAATGGTAAAAAATATTAATATTAACATTAATATAGTTTATCAAAACAGGTTTGGAATATATGTGATGTGATACATTTTTTAAACATCGGTTTTAATAACATTTGTTCAAAATATATTTTCAACATTGAATACTTTTTATAACTGATATTAAAGTAACAAAATATACATTAATAAGCTAAAAATTCATTAGTATATAGGTTCTAAAAATATGTTTCCTCAATTCTCCAAAAACATTGAAGATTTAAACACTTCAAAAGACCAGATGTTCTTAACACTAACAAATACAAAAAATAGCATTTATATATTTATTACAACACACCAATCATAATAACTACATTAAAAACAATAATATAATAATTCATTATATAAAAATCATTAAATTTAGATTATTTTATGTAATATAAATAATTTAGGACATTTTAGTAATGTCCAGTGTTTTTGAACCGAGTTTAAATTATGAAGGTTTTAGAACTTTTCCATTTATCGATAGGTTGATTTTTAAACTGAGATCTGGAACATAATTTTGAGTATTGGAACACTTAAATGTGTTGTTTTTGGACTTGGTTGAATACACGATAATTTTCACGAGTGTCTCGTTAAGTATCGGGAGCACCGGATCTGAAAAATTCCACTTTGATGGATCTTCACGGGCTGCACATGGTTGCGGTCCAACCCGTGTAGCTTACCCAATTTAATATTTTATTTTTTTAATTAAATAATATTAAATGAGATATTTTTTTTAAATATAATAATGTTTATAATAATAATGTTTATAATAATTGTAATTAAATCTGGGGGTTTTTGTTTTAATGGAATTTATGAAAGGGTGTAATAATAATAATGTCACGACTAATCTTATTCCTTATAACCATTATTATTATTTTCATAAATACAAATGAATAAATTAAATACAAATTGATTATGGTTGTTTTTAATTATTATTATATATAATAATAATAATGAGGGTTTTTAGTTTTTAAGTTAGAAAGAAAAAGGGGGCCTTTTCTTTCTTCCCCAAGCATATGAGGCGTGACCCCCCTCTTCAACCCTAGGCATGATGGACTAGGTGTAAAGGGATCCTCAGAGCGACCTCTCCTCCCTTATCCTCCATGGCACGACTCCCTCCTTTGGACCCCATCCTTGTAGTGCATGATAGCACTAGGTAGAACTCATATAGCAATGAAACCCCCTCATTAGCGCACCACCCCCTCTCTCGGACTCATCTTTGTGTATGACAATCCTTTCAGACTCTTCACGAATCTTGTCTTCCTCATCAAGGTGAGTCTGTCTGCCTATCTTTCGTGATTCTCATTAGCCATTTGACTCCTATCTCATTTTTTTTCTCGGCCTAAACCCTAAGGGTCAGTTTTATTTGGATTTACTTATTTTTTCAATTCTAAGGTTGAGCAATGGGGTTCTTGGGACCCTTGGTCCATGTTCCGGCAACCGCCACTGAAGCTAAGGCGGTTTGGGCTGATTTGGTTCATCGATGGTGTTTTGGAGACAAAACGCATGTTCACACACACACACACA
This sequence comes from Viscum album, assembly GCA_963277665.1. Lineage (NCBI taxonomy): Eukaryota > Viridiplantae > Streptophyta > Magnoliopsida > Santalales > Viscaceae > Viscum > Viscum album. The sequence continues at coordinate 2,002,131,370 of OY728164.1, read as the reverse complement.
CACACACACACAGAAAGACACATATATATGTAAAGGTGTGTGCGCATGCAACTGCATACCGGTTGTGGATTGGTTGCCGCCGCATGTCATGTTATTGAGTATTGAATTGGTTCCACCCCAAGGCAGGATAAATTTTCAAGTCCTCAACATTAATAAATTCATTAATAAAATGCTTGCTACACTTTTTTTGGTATTTAAATTATGCAGTGAAGTATTTATATTTAATTCCATTCAAATGTGAATTTAGTAAGTTTGATTAAATTTTTAAATGTGATATGTGATATGTTGATGCATGGATTTTGATATTATTAAATGATTCTACCCATGTGATATAAATGAGGACATGAACATGTGTTAGTTTTAAGCATGTATTACAGAATTGGTTAAAGTGATATGATTAAATAATTAAATTATGTGATAAATTATTATTTTTTAAATAATAATTAATGTGATAATCCATTTTGGATTAATTGACATAATTACTGGTGAATTATTTATGTGATTTTATAGTGATTCATATAAATAATTAATTATGGAAATTAAATATGGAGAGTTGAGATTTAAAATGAGATAATTAATTTTGGGAAAATTAATTATATAATGTGATTTGTTTTATATATTAATTAATTGAAGGATTAATTAATGGTAATATAAGGCCCCGACCTTAAACCTTACATAATATTGAATTAAATTAATAATTAACATTGATGATCTTTTCAGGTTTAGAGTTTTAGAGAATTAGAACATAACTATTACATCTCAAAAGATTACAAAGTAGACACTTCTACTAAGTTTCCATAGAATAAAAAAAACTCTTAAAAAGAAACATGTCTTGTTCCATGTTTTATATATCATGACATTCACTTGATCCCATCCTTAACCCTATTCCACATTAAGTCCTGTGAAAAACATTTCAAAAAACTTGGGGTGAGCATAAAAAACTCAGTAAGGGATACACAAAGAATGAAAACAGTTATTTTATCAAAACAACAGGTAAACTATGTATACTTTATCAAAGTAATACTTTTCAACTTTATGAAGTAGTAAAAACTCTTCACTAAAATAAAATATCATTACTTACCCTTTTGTAACCAAAGGATTTCCATAAAACCCATATAAAGATCACATAACATATAAAGGTAACTTGGGACATAAACATACTTAAATGGAATAACCATATAGTCGACTTCCACTCATATCACTTAATGGAATAGCCATATGACCGACATCCATACATACTTAATGGAATAGCCATATGGCCGACTTCCATACCCAATGCATTGGAGGTTATAACGTAACCACCCATCCTAGTATTCACAGCACCACCCGTCATATGGTTTATCACGTAACCACCCGTCAAATGTCCAAGTACCATTATAAAATCATAAGACATAAAACAAACATAATGGAAAGAAAACATTTCCACACTTTGATCACAATATATCCCTCAAATATATTGACATAACAAATCCATAATAAAAACCATTTTCAATACCAAAATACATAAAAGAGTATATGGTATTTATTTCATTAAAAAAAACATTACGGCTTGTTCAGGAAGCCAAAGACCAAATAATACTCGCGGCGGCGGAAAAGGTCATTGTCACTGCGTATGTTAAAAGAAACATTCCTTTTTGTCGTTTTGTAAAACTCTTCGTAGAAAAAAATTACTTTTTTATAAAAGTAAAAGTCAAAGGGTTTTATACACCGTATAAAATAAATTTGTGTATAAAACAAAATATGCCTCAATGAAAGGAGATTGAGACGAAGTCCCATACCTAGGGTCCGTCTTGACTCGATCATTCTTTAACCTCCTGAATAATAAACTTAAGTTAATTTATATTTGATTAAGAACCTTTTTCAAGTTCATTATTCCTTTTATATCACTTATTACCATTTCATGAACACTGTGTAATTATTTAAGTTATTAACGGTCATTTTAACGATCATTGGTACTTGAGTCAAAAATATGCTCTTTATAATTACAAGTTGTCCATGTATCCATTATATCCAGAGTTATACTCATGATGTAGATATTATATATATAATATATATCCAGTATATAAATGCATTTATAATATTACATAATTATTTAGAGGTAATAAATGAAATGCACCGTTCATGGAGACGGTAAGCCGTACGTACGCATGAACACTACTTTCATTTCTATGTCATATTAATGGAATTAAAAATAAATGAGAGGTATGTATATTTTAATTACAGAATTATATTAATCATTTATATGTAACATACATCATATATATCCATTATATATATGTACTTATAATAGTACATTACATTTTGGGATAATAAATGAAATGCACCGTTCATGGACACGGTAAGCCGTACGTACGCATGAACGCTACTTTCATTTCTATCTCATACTTTAATGGGAAGAAATAATAATGATATAGAGGTATATTATAATTCCAGTATAAAATCATATATAATAACTTTAAATCCATCCTTTATACGTCCCACATATGGCATTAACGAATCAAATCACTTTGAGGGGGCGGTAGTCTGTACTTCCTAAAATGAAATTAACGTGTTTACCCATAATGAAAACCATAAAGGTATGATCAAAATGAAAAATACAGAAGCTTAAGGAAAACATAAACATATTATATATCATATATAAATATAGTGTCATCTTAATGGCCACCTTTGAAGGTGTTAAAATAATGTTGAACAATCATCGTTTCGGGAGGCAGAAATTCGCCATCCACGGAAACAGTATGTTCTTTAACCATTAGATGTAGGTGTGTGTAAGTGTAGCTCGAATAATTGTTATAACAAAATCGTAGTATATTTAATATACTTGAGTTGTTACAAAAGAAAATAATAAAAAGAGTTTAGGGGTTTGGAGAAGCAAAAACAAAAAACAAAAGGACTCAAAAGAAGACATTACCTTGAAATCGGGTAACTCCCTTTGGATTGAGCTCAAATGATTCCTTGGGAAGACTTCTGCCCAAAGTGAGGCTTCAAGTAGTAAGAGAGGGATTTGGAGAGACAAAATGGGCAGGGGTTGTATGAGAAAAAGGCTTTGTAAGTGTGGGTAAAGAGGTAGAGGTGAGGGCCTTTTATAAGAGGAGAGGAGGGGCACTCTTGGAAAGTAAAGAAAAGTCACTTTATTTTAAAATGACATTCGGATTTAAGAGGTCCCACATTGATATAATTTGAGGATAAGGTGATAAGGGTTCGAAATATACCCATACAATTGTTTTTGTACATGTTTAGGTCATAGATTTTAAATTATCTTTTCATTTTATTTAAATCCATTATTAATGAGGTAATCGCTGCATCATCATGATGTCATAAATAATTTAATATATTTAATTTCTAAAAATTATAAAAAAAATATCATGATGTAGGAAATCGTTTTAGATTTATAATTAATATTTATAGTCAAAAATCTGACTTGTATAGCCCCATGTAAAAATTGTTTTAGTAAAACATCTCATGTTTGTGTCATTTTTTACTTTAACATTTAATAAAAAGGTATTTATGTCATTTTCCAACCAAAGTGGCTCCATGGGGTCCCCAAGTTGACCCATGTATTTTTGTGGTCGGACATGACTCATCCAATGAGGGTAGGACATGTGTCTAGGTCATTTAATTTTATTAAAACATTATTCTTACCTTAAACTACACTAGTTACCTCTAATCGCGATTAAGAACTTAAAAGTTACTATTCACCAAAAAATTATTTTAATCTCATTGAACCACATTTTACTTCTTAATGACACCCATGTATGTCGGATTTTTGAAATTCAAAACATAGAAGTGGTAAAATTTCATTTAAACGAAAAATCAGTTTTTATTAGTATCACTTAGTGGTTTCACTATTCATCAAAAATTGAAGTTTTTCATAAAAATACCAAAAAATTCACCCTAAGCTATATTTGATATTCCGAATTCCAAAATTAAGTCTATTTTACAAAATTCAAAACATATAAGTCACATTAATTAATTTAATAATTTATTCCCACTATCATGACAAATAGCGTGTTTTTATGAAACAATAAGTATCAAAAGATTGACACTAGTTTAAGTCTGATTTCAAAGTGAAATTAATTCCAACAACCACTATTGGATTTAATGGTAAAAAATATTTTCTAATTTCACTTTAAAATAAATTCAAAAGATAATATAATCATATAAATAAATTAGATTAAAAAGAGGTTTTGAATTAAAATACAAAATTTTACACTATTCATTAAAAAATGAACTTTATCGGAAAGATACCAAAAATTTACACAAAGTAAATTTTGATGTCCCGATTATAAAGAAGAGTTTTAATTGGTCAAATAGAATGTATAAGAGTGAAAAAAACTATATTTAATTACGGTTCACCATCAAAAGGCGATAAGTGAATCTTTAGTGAAAACTATGGCATATACGCCTAAAATTGAATTCTTTCTGTATTTTAAGCCTTTATCTTTTATTAGATAAAATTAAAAACATTTAAAAAACATATATAATCATATTTTAGTTATTTATATCCATTGCCACCAATATAATGGCTATGTGTTAACTACCATTTAAAATAATATTATTTTATTACTAGTGTGCAACGTAATATTTCAATGAAACTCTTTGTTGCGTATCGGGTACGCTATCGAACATAGAAACCCCTTTAAAGTAAAATTAATATTTAATTCGTAAATATTAATAAGTATGAAAATTCTTTATTCTTTATTTACCTGGGATGTTGCATCCTTCCCCCCTTTTGGGAATTGCATCCTCGCAATTTTATTCACTTATCAAAATAAGTGGGGGTATTTATCCCTCATAGAATTTTCAGATTCCCACTTTGCCTCTTCAACCATATGGTTTTTCCAAAAATCCTTTACCTGGTGAATTACCTTATTTCACAACACTTGCTCTCTTCAATCAAGAATATGGACTAGTTGTTCTTCATAAGAGAGGTTCTCTTCCAGCTTAACTACCTTTGGGATCAAAACATGAGATGAATCTAGAATATACTTCCTCAACATTGAAACATGAAAAACATTGTGTACCTGAGATAAACTCGGAGGTAAAGCCACTCGGTAAGCAACTGATCCAACTTTCTCTAGAATTTTATATGGTCCAATGAACCTTGGACTCAGCTTTCCTTTCTTACCAAATCTCATCACACTTTTCCATGGAGAAACCTTGAGAAAAACATGATCACCTACCTCGAAAGATAGATCCTTCCTCCGGTTATCCGCATAACTCTTCTGCCTGCTCTGAGCTGTTCTCATGTGTTTCTGAATCAACTGAACTTTTTCTGCCATCTCTTCTACCAATTCTGGTCCCATCAGCTTCCTTTCACCCAGCTCATCCCAAAATGCTGGAGTTCGATACCGCTTCCCATATAATGCCTCAAATGGTGCCATTTGTATACTAGAATGAAAACTATTATTTTAAGAAAACTCAACCAAAGAAAGATATTAGTCCCAACTTCCCTAATAATCCATCGAACAAGCTCGTAGCATATCCTCCAAGGTCTGAATTGTTCGTTCTGACTGCCCATCGGATTGCGGATGAAAAACTGCACTAAAATTTAATTCAGTACCCAACGACTTCTGAAGGCCTTTCCAGAAGTTAGAAGTAAACCTGGGATCACGATCAGACACAATGGAAAGAGGAACTCCATGTAACCTGACTATCTCGTTAAGATAAAAATGGGAAAGTTGATCTAGTGAAAAAGTATCTCGTATAGCAAGGAAATGAGCAGATTTAGTCAAGCGATCAACAATAACCCAAATTGCATTATTACCTCAAGATGTCCTCGGTAATCCCACAAAAAAGTCCATGGATATGTTTTCCCATTTCCACTCTGGCACCAGTAAAGGCTGAAGCATCCCTTTCGGTAACTATCACTCTGCCTTAACATGCTGACAAGTCAAACACTTCACAGTAAAATCAGCAATATCCCTTTTCATTCCATCCCACAAGTAATACTCCCGCAGATCTTTGTACATCTTAGTACTGCCAGGATGAACTGAAAACGGGGAACAATGAGCCTCACATAACGGCTCATTCTTCAACTGTAAATCACAAGGAACACATAATCTCTTCCCAAACCTCAAAACACAATCATTATCAATGTTGAATTCGGGCAACTTACCCTTCTGAACTAGCTCTACCTTTTTCTGCGACTCACTGTCTTCCCTCTGTGCTTGCTTAATTCTGTCTGATAGGGATGATCTCACTGATACCTGAAACAAAACAGAAGAACTTCCTGCACCAAAAACTTCTATGCCAAAGCTCATCAAATCCTTAACCAAAGGATCACGTTCCAAACGCAACATTGTTAATGAATCATTACTTTTTCGACTCAAAGCATCAACCACTTTATTTGCTTTTCCCGGATGGTAATGAATTATTCACTCATAATCCTTGATTAATTCCAGCCATCTCCTCTGTCTCATGTTCAATTATTTCTAAGTGAATATATACTTTAAACTTTTTTGATCAGTATATATTTCACACTTTACTCCATACAAATGATGCCTCCAAATTTTTAAAGCAAAAAAAACAGCAGCTAATTCCAAATCATGTGTAGGGTAATTTACCTCATGAGTTTTCAACTGACGTGAAGCATAAGCAATTACCCGATCATTCTGCATAAGGACACAACCAAGTCCCTTCAACTAAGAATTACTATATATAACAAACTCACCATTCATGGTAGGAAGTTCCAAAACTGGAGCATTAACCAATCTTCTTTTCAACTCCTGAAAACAATCATCACATTCTTTTGTCCAGATAAACTTAAAACCCTTTCGACTTAGCTTAGTCATTGGACTAGATAACCGTGAAAAATTTTCAACAAAACTTCGTTAGTAACCTGCCAAACCAAGAAAACTACGGATCTCAGTTACATTTGTGGGTCTTGGCCATTCTTCAACAAATTTTGTTTTAGCAGGATCAACAATTATGCCATCTTTTGAAACAATGTGACCCAGGAAAGAAATTTTTTGTAACCAAAACTCACATATGATGAATTTTCCATATAGTTTCTTTTCTTTTAAGGTTTGCACGATAACCCTTAAATGACTTTCATGCTCCTCTTTACTTTTAGAAAACACCAAAATATCATCAATCAGAGCAAACCACAACCTTATCCAAGAACTCATGGAAAATTCTGTTCATAAGGTCCATTAATATAGTAGGTGCATTGGTTAACCCAAAAGGCATAACTACAAATTCATAATGGCCATATCTAGTACGGAACGCAGTCTTCGGAACGTCTTCTTCTTTTACTTTCAACTAATGGTACCCCGAACTCAAGTCAATCTTCGAAAATTACTGATCTCCGTGGAGTTGATCAAACAAATCATTGATACGAGGAAAAGGATACTTATTCTTAACAGTAATATTATTCAAGGCTCTATAATCAATGAAAAGACTCATTGAGCCATCTTTCTTCTTAAAAAACAAGACAGGGGCACCCCATGGTGATGTGCTAGGTCAAATGAAACCTTTATCTAATAACTCCTACAATTGCTTCTTTAACTCTAAAAGTTCAACTTGAGCCATTCGATAAGGGGGTTTTGAAATTGGCTTAGAATCAGGAACTAAGTTAACAGTAAATTCAACTTCCTGATCATGAATAATACCAGGAAACTCATTAGGAAAAACATCAAGATACTCATTTACCATTGGAACATCATTAATCTGAACAGTTCCTTTATTTTCAACAATATGTGCAAGGTGACATTCATTTCCATCTTTTACTAGTTTCTCAACTTCTTGATATGTTATCAAAATAAAGGGTTCATTCTTGTACACAAACAAAAAATCTTTATGAAAAGAAACCATTTTAGCTCTGCAGTCAATCTTAGCATGATAAACAGAAAGCCAATCCATGCCCAAAATAACATCAAACTCTACTAGAGGCAAAAAAATAAGGTTTTCTGGTAGATTCATTCCACACACAAGGATATGAAGGTTCTTATAATTCCTTTTTGTCTCAACGTTCCCTCCGGGTGTTTTTACCATAAGTTCAGGATTCATATCATGAGATGGAATTTCCAATTTACTAGAAAACTTCTTAGAAATGAAAGAGTGTGTAGACCCTGAATCATACAACACATTGGCATAATCTGAAAAAACAAACAGTGTACCTGATACCACTTCATTCGATGGCCCAAAATCTGCTGAGGTTGTTGCAAAGGATTTCACCACCCCTTTCTTCTTGTAGTCTGGATGCTTTCCCTCAGTTGAGTTCTTCGTTAGACACTCATTTGTATAATGACCTATTTCATTACACTTAAAACATCCTACCGCTAGCTTCTCATTTCCTGCTTGATCATCCTCCTTACAGTTACGAGCAATATGACCATACTTACCACACCGAAAGCACTTACCAGACTTGGATAAACATTCTCCAAGATGCATTTTACCACACTTCTCACAAGATGGATATTTGGTTTTCTTACCTCCTTGCTTCTTTGATGAATTCTTCCCTTTTGCCTTCCAACTGGACCTCTTATTCTTTTTTTTTGTCATAGAACACCTGATTATCGGCAAACTCCATTTCCACCTTCTCCGCACATCGAACAAGTTTTTCATAACTTTTGAACTCACGAGAAGCTAAAGACCTTTGATACTTTGTCTTTAACCCTGAGTAAAAATGGTTTATTTTACTATCAAGATCTCGTATGAAGTTTGGAGCATACCTTTCCAATCGAGTGAACTTTTCTTCATAAGTAACCACTGAATCATCCTCCTGCCTCAACTCTAGGAACTGTTTTTCCATCCTAAGATGAACCACCTTAGGAAAATATTTCTCAAGAAACATACCTTTGAATTTGTCCCAGTGAAGATCCTCAATCTCATCACTATCCCTGATATTTTTCACCATCGACCACCACTGATCAGATTCACCTTCAAAACGGTAAACAACAAGACTAATCTTTTGATGTTACGAACACCTAATGACATCAAAAATCTTCTCCAGTGCTTTAATCCACCCTTTAGCTTGCACGGGGTCATATGATCCTCTGAATGATGGGGGATGTTGCCTCATGAAATGTTCCACCACTGACATGTTCCTCTGCGGTTGATATGGCTGATCTCGTGCATGGATACCACCACCATTTATAGCCTGAGTCAACTGTGCCATCATTGTAACAAACTATTCAGTTCCGATTCCGACCATCTCAGGTTGCTGATTTGGAAGGTTGCCTTCCTCCTGATTTTGTCCCAACATAGCTGCTTTGTTTCCTCTGCGGAAAACCATTCTTAACACAGAAATATCTTAGTCGAAGCAATATGGTTATCTTTAAATGCTATATCATTTCAATCATACCATTTATTAACTTATAATTTTACACTTTTCTAACTCCTAAAGTTTTCTAAACCAACCTCTGATACCAACTATAAGGCCAAGACCTTAAACCTTACATAATATTGAATTAAATTAATAATTCAAATTGAGGATCTTTTCAGGTTTAGAGTTTTAGAGAATTAGAACATAACTATTACATCTCAAAAGATTACAAAGTAGACACTTCAACTAAGTTTCCATAGAATAAAAAAACTCTTAAAAAAACATGTCTAGTTCCATGTTTTATATAGCATGACATTCCCTTGATCCCATCCTTGACCCTATTACACATTAAGACCTGTGAAAAACATTTCAAAAAACTTGGGGTGAGCATAAAAAACTCAGTAAGGGATACACAAAGAATGAAAACAGTTAGTTTATCAAAACAACAAGTAAACTATGTATAATTTATCAAAGTAATACTTTTTACCTTCATGAAGTAGTAAAAACTCTTCACTAAAATAAAAGATCATTACTTACCCTTTTGTAACCAAAATATTACCAAAAAACCCATATAAAGATCACATAACATATAAAGGTAACTTGGGAGATAAACATACTTAAATGGAATAACCATACGGTCGACTTCCACTCATATCACTTAATATAATAGCCATACGACCAACTTCCATACATACTTAATGGAATAGCCATACAGCCGACTTCCATACCCAATGCATTGGAGGTTATAACGTAACCACCCGTCCTGGTATTCATGGCACCACCCGTCATATGGTTTATCACATAACCACCCGTCAAATGTCCAAGTACCGTTATAAAATCATAAGACATAAAACAAACATAATGGAAAGAAAAAATTTCCACACTTTGATCACAATATATCCCTCAAATATATTGACATAACAAATCCATAATAAAAGACATTTTCAATACCAAAATACATAAAAGAGTATATGGTATTTATTTCATTTTAAAAAAATATTACGGCTTGTTCAGGAAGCCAAAGACCAAATAATACTCGCGGCGGTGGAAATGGTCATTGTCACCGTGTACGTTAAAAGAAACATTCATTTTTGTCTTTTTGTAAAACGCTTCGTAGAAAAAGATTCCTTTTGTATAAAAGTAAAAGTAAAAGGGGTTTATACACCGTATAAAATAAAGTTGTGTATAAAACGAAATATGCCTCAATGAAAGGAGATTGAGATGAAGTCCCATACCTCGGGTCCATCTTGACTCGATCGTTCTTTAACCTCCTGAATAATAAACATAAGTTAATTTCTACTTGCTTAAGAAACTTTTTCAAGTTCATTATTCTTTTTATATCACTTCTTACCATGTCATGAACACTATGTAATTATTTAAGTTATTAACGGTCTTTTTGACGATCATTGGTACTTGAGTCAAAAATATGCTCTTTATAATTACAAGTTGTTCATGTATCCATTATATCCAGAGTTATACTCATGATGTAGATATCATATATATCATATATATTCAGTATATAAATGAATTTATAATATTACATAATCATTTAGAGGTAAGAAATGAAATGCACCGTTCATGGAGACGGTAAGCCGTACGTACGCATGAACGCTACTTTCATTTCTATGTCATATTAATGGAATTAAAATTAAATGATAGGTATGTATATTTTAATTCCAGAATTATATTAATAATTTAGATGTAACATACATCATATATATCCATTATATATATGTACTTATAATAGTACATTACATTTGGGGATAAGAAATGAAATGCACCGTTCATAGAGACGGTAAGCCGTACGTACGCATGAACGCTACTTTCATTTATATATCATACTTTAATGGGAAAAAATAATAATGATATAGAGGTATATTATAATTCCTATATAACATCATATATAATAACTTTAAATCCATCCTTTATACGTCCCGCATATGGAATTAACGAATCAAATCACTTTGAGGGGGCGGTAGTCCGCACTTCCTAAAATGAAATTATCATGTTTACCCATAATGGAAGCCATAAAGGTATGATAAAAATGAAGAATACAGAGTCTTAAGGAAAACATACACATATTATATAACATATATAAATATAGTGTCATCTTAATGGCCACCTTTGAAGGTGTTAAAAGAATGTTGAACAATCATCGTTTCGGGAGGCAGAAATTCGCCATCCACAGAAACAGTATATTATTTAACCATTAGATGTAGGTGTGTGTAAGTTTAGCTCCAATAATTCTTATTAAAACATCATAGTATATTTAATATACTAGATTTGTTACAAAATAAAAGAATAAAAAGAGTTTAGGGGGTTGGAGAAGCAAAATAAAACAAAAGGACTCAAAAGAAGACATTACCTTGAAATCGGGTAACTCCCTTTGGTTTGAGCTCAAAGGCTTCCTTGGGAAGACTTATACACAACGTGAGGCTTCAAGTAGTAATAGAGGGATGTGGAGAGACAAAATGGTCATGGGTTGGCTGATCCAAAGGCTTTGGAAGTGTGGGTAAAGAGGTAGAGGTGGGGGCCTTTTATAAGAGGAGAGGAGGGGCACTCTTGGAAAGTAAAGAAAAGTCACTTTATTTTAAAATGATATTCGGATTTACGAAGTACCAAATTGATATAATTCGAGGATAAGGTGATAAGGGTTAGAAATATACCCATCCAATTGGTTTTGAACATGTGTAGTTCATATATTTTAAATTATCTTTTCATTTTATTTAAATCCATTATTAATGAGGTAATTGATGCATCATCATGATGTCATAAATAATTTAATATATTTAATTTAGAAAAATTATAAAAAAAATATCATGATGTATGAAATCATTTTATATTTCTAATTAATATTTATAGTAAAAAATATGACTTGTATAACCCCATGTAAAAATTGTTTTAGTAAAACATCTCATGTTTGTGTCATTTTTACTTTAACATTTAATAAAAAGGTATTTATGTCATTTTCCAACCAAAGTGGCTCCATGGGGTCCCCAAGTTGACCCATGGATTTTCTTGGTAGGACATGACTCATTAAATTAGGTTAGGACATGTGTCTAGGTCATTTCATTTTATTAAAACATTATTCTTACCTTAAACTACACTAATTACCTCTAATCGCGATTAAGAAGTTAAAAGTTACTATTCACCAAAAAATTATTTTAATCTCATTGAACCACATTTTACTTCTTAATGACAACCATGTATGTCAGATTTTTGAAATTCAAAACACAGAAGTGGTAAAATTTCATTTAAACGAAAAATCAGTTTTTATTAGTACCACTTAGTGGTTTCACTATTCATCAAAAAATGAAGTTTTTCAGAAAAATACCAAAAATTCACCCTAAACTATATTTGATATTCTGAATTAAAAAATTAATTCTATTTTACAAAATTCAAAACATATAATTCACATTAATTAATTTAATAATTAATTCCCGCTGTCATGACAAATAGCATGTTTTTATGAAACAATAAGTATCAAAAGATTGACACTAGTTTAAGTCCGATTTCAAAGTGAAATTAATTCCAACGACCACTATTGGATTTAATGGTAAAAAATATTTTCTAATTTCACTTTAAAACCAATTCAAAAGATAATCTAATCATATAAATAAATTAGATTAAAAAGTGGTTTTGAATTAAAATACATCATTTTACATTATTCATTAAAAAATGAACTTTATCGGAAAGATAACAAAAATTTACACAAAGTAAATTTTGATGTCCCGATTCTAAAGAAGAGTTTTATTTGGTCTAATAGAATGTATAAGAGTGAACAAAACTATATTTAATTACAGTTTTCCATCAAAAGGTGATAAGTGAACCTTTTGTGAAAACTAGGGCATATACGCCTAAAATTGAATTCTTTTCGTATTTTAATCCATTATATTTTATTGGATAAAAGTAAAAACATTTAAAAAACATATATAATCATATTTTAGTTATTTATATCCATTCCCGCCAATACAAAGGCTATGTGTTAACTACCATTTAAAATAATATTATTCTATTACTAGTGTGCAACGTAAGATTTCAATGAAACTCTTTGTTGCGTATCGGGTACGCTATCGAACATAGAAACCCTTTTAAAGTAAAATTAATATTTAATTCGTAAATATTAATAAGTATGAAAATTAGTTATTCTTTATTTACATGGGATGTTATAGGTAATGTGTACTTAGTTAATTGTTTCATTAACTAATAGATTTAGTATATTTAACTAATCAATTGGTTTAGTAAAATATTTAGGATTGTTGATTGGTGAATTAATTATCATGTTTTTGGTCATGGAATGTGGATAATTAAATGCTGAATTAATCATCTAGTTAACTTTCTTGTGGTTAAGAATAATTAATTGTTAATTAATTATTAACTATTGAGATATTTAATGGTTTATTGATTATAGAATTATTTGATTGGAGATATATGTTGTTAATTAGTTCTCGAATGAATTAACAGATTTGATAAATTAATTTGTGGATTAATTAATGGATGGTTTTGGAGTTTTATACATGACGTTATACAGTAATGATAAATATATATGTATGATTGATAAATGGGTTGTGAGATAGGGAATGATGCTCCAAATACTCACGGGGTGCTAGACATGGCATTTTAGATCCAGCTTGCATGAAAATATTATTTTATGGGACAAGGACTGATGGTCCAAATACCCATGGATTGTGAGACAAGGACTGATGCTCCGAATACTCACGAGGGTGTTAGACATGATGTTCTACACCTATTAAATTACATTGGACTGTGAGTCCAATTGGTCGTACATGGATTGAATTAAATGGTTAATGAAATCTGGTGTGATGTATTGATTTTTGATTGAATATGAGAAATGGTTTAGACCCTAGTACTACTGAGGTAAGTATTGAGATATTGGTGTTTAGGGGAACCCACTTTTGAATCACTATGTATAGTGGATAAGCTTGGATTTTGGTATTGGTTGTGCGAATCACTATTTTTAGTGGATGGTCTCAGACATAGTATATAAAATATTAAATGAAATAACTTTTGGAACATTATCTAAGCCAAATAAAAGGCTTGGATTCAGTTTTTACTTTGATTTCTTAGATGGTATTTAGTGACATCTGTTGGGAGTGACTTATATAGGGAATATCAGGCTTAGGACGAATCTCGAGACTTATATAATTTAATGAGTTTTAAGATTTGATAAATGAAAATGGATGTGTGATGACTATTATGTAATCATGAAAAAGGTATAATGCAGGTTCAGACACCAGCTGAGGGCTGAAGTAAGTACTTGGGTATATAGTTACATGGTACTACTTATTTTATTTGTGCATGCTTTCACACTATTTAAATTATTTATTGAATGTCTAGATTTGGGGTAGACACCAATGGTCCTGACCTACTAATATTTATATCTCACACCCTAATCGGGCCTCCATTACACTAGGGTACCCAAGTAGATTCTATTTGGTTGGAGAATTGTCCTATTTTCATACTATTGGGAGATTGGAGCAGAGGACCGAGCGGAAGCTCAGGATGCTCGAGGAGATCTCTCTCGGGGATTTGAGTCATTGTTTATTTATTTCTTTAATTATATGTAAAGAACATTTTATTGTTTATCACTTTCATAGTTATACCATCATAACATGAATGGATTGTATAAAATTGGAATTGACCATTTTTTTCATAAAAGATTTATAAAATTATGTCTTCTGCTCCTATATCGTTATTCACATCACTTACACCATTTTCTGATATTGTCCACTATTTTTTCTCTTATAAGAGGGTATTGTCTCCCCACTGACTATTCTTAGACCCTCATTACTAGTCGGCATCCTCTTGAATATGGGGAGACGCACTTGAGGACATTTGGTGAATGATATCGCCAGCGTTTTAGGGGTGAGTTGGGTCGGGATGTTACAATTTCAGTAGTTTCAAATAAATCCAAAATAAATAAAAATTAAAATAATTTGAAATAATTAAAATATATTTTATACTATTTTTACGCACAAAATAAAACATAAAAAAACTAGATATAAAATATAAAAAAATGAATATGGAAGAACAATATATGCATAGAATGATAAAATATCTTTTTGAATAATTATCAAACATCATTTGAGTTTATACAAAGAGGGAATAGTAGTTATAGTTTCAAAAAACAACATGAAACTATTTTTATATATGTAAAAGAAATAATTTAATGTACATAACTCATTAATATATTAATTATATGAAAAAATAAATTGTATTTGTTTTTTTGAACAAAAATAATTCCATTTATATTTTAAAAGAATAAAAATTGAATAAGTAACAGGGAAACCCCTTTCAAAGATGTCTTAAGTTTTTTTGACTCTATCTAACATATTAACTAATCCCTAGATGAATATATATATTATATTCAATATGATTTATAGTAATTATTCATTAATTTTTGAAATTTTTTTAATAAATAAATAATTATTCAATAATTTAAATGATAATTTAGATATTAAAAAATAATCACATATCATAATTTTTTTTTGAGATATTATTGTTTTGATGGAAGATTAAATATTTAATAAATTGAAAAGATCGGTTTCCATAATCATCGTCAATTATGTATTTTATACATATTTAAAACAATTAAAATTATTTATTTTTTTAATATATGTCCAAATGTTATGATATAATTATATATATCCCCACAAATTTCTATTGATATAAAATCAAAGATGTCTTGGTATTCCATTGTATCCTCATGCATTATGTTTTGTGATAATTTAGTATTTCAATATGAAAAAAATAAACAAGTTTATACATATTGTAAGATTCATAATTAATAGATTGTAATGAAATGTATTTTTAATTAAAAAAATGATCATATATTTTATTTATTTACATATTCATGAATAAAATTCTTAAAATGAATTATAAGGATACAGTAATATATCAAAATCATCATGCAATGTCTTAAAAAAGTATTTAAAAGTCAATTAATACTTCATATCAAAACTAAAATTATAAAAATCGAACTCAATGTAAATAGTATTTCTCTTTAACAGTTGGTTCTAAAATTAATGATTTATATTGATGTTACATTAAATACCTCATAAAATTGTTATTTTTTTATATTATCATCTGATTTCATTTTCTATTCTTCTGTAGATATAAGGTGAGAATGAAACAAAAAAAAAATTATATTCTTTTTTGTGAGAACTAGATAATAGTTATGAAAAAACTACCAAAGAATAAATACTGTTAAATTGTATTAAAAATGGTATATCAAAATTTTTGTATAATATTTATGAAAATTCCACAAATATATATATATATTGACTATAATAAATCTTAAACATGTATTATAAAGTATTTTTTTAAATCTTAATTTTTAATTCCCATTTTTTATTTTCATATTATACCACATTTTAACTGGGTTGGTAGGGAATAATTACATGACCTTGAGGCTTAGAATACATGAACTGGAGACCTATAGGCATGTATTCCTTACAAATTTAACTTGACTACACTAAAACAACCTCTCCCTAGAACCTCTTCAATGTATACACTTTCTCACCACCTGGCGATGCAGTTGGCTATCCTCTCCCAACATAGAGTAGTCTGGGGCCAAAACTGAGTGGCATGTCCACCTTGACCCTTCCTTTCCTATGTCTGGTTATATTCTATTGGTTTTTTCTATTACTCCAATCCATCATCCAGTGACTACTCTAATTTAGTCAAAACACCTTACATTAATGGCTAAGTGGTCCAATAAATGGATCAAAATCCTAATTCAAGTGAATAATATCATCACTTCACTACCTCATTATTATTCCTACTACAATACCCAAATTTTATAATCCCTAGCTCGATTCACCTCTATTATGATCAAAATAGGTGACACATACCCCAGGTACACCCCCAATACAATAGTGAGGGTCGATGTATAAAGATCAGAGACTATACCCTCTTTGGTATAGAAAACTATAAAACAAAATGGAAGAAATATCAAGGAAAAATCATCTTAATATGACAATAGTATTATAAGATATTTCACCACTATGTTCTAGAAAAAGATAAACATCATCATCATGTAATAAAAAAATTAATTTCTTTCATGTAATGTGAGTTATATAGGCATAAATATAATCTAGTGTAACTACCTAGGTATTTATAGAGTAATACATTTTCATATATATTAATATTTATGAATAAGATATCAATTTTATCTTAAAGAGTAAATTTTTCTAATAGTGTACCCAACACGCAACAACATGTTTCTTTGAAATCATATGTTGCACACAATGTTGAGTTATACCAAAATATAAGAAAATATATGTTTAAATGGTAGTTAACGCCTAACCATTGTATTGGCGGGAATGAACAGAACTAACTAAAATATGAATATACATTATTTTTAAATATATTTACATTTATCCAATAAATTTTAGTGGCTTAAGATAATAATGAATATGATTTTAATCATGAAATACTTTAAATTTTTAAAAGGTCGTCTTACCGCATTTTGATGGAGAACCCTTTTTAAATTTAGTTTTTTCACTTTTATATATTATATTTGACAAAATAAAATTATTCTATAGAATATAGACCCCAAAATTTAATTTGGTTAAAATTTTGGTAATTTTTTGATAAATTTCATTTTTAATGAATAGTGAAAAATACAACATTTTAATTCAAAACTGTCTTTTAATATAATTTATTTATATAGTTATATTGTACTTTTAATTGGTTTTAAATTTTACTTGGATTATATTTTTATCATTTATTCCAATGTTGTTCATTGGAAGCAATTTGACTTTTAAATTGAACATAAACATATGTTAATCTTTTGGTAATCATTATTTCCTAAAAACCCACTTTTTGGTATTGACAATGGGAATTAATTTTAAATTAATTTATGAAACATATATGTTTTGAATTTTGAAAAATGGATTCAATATTTTGAATCAGGAGGTCAATATTGTGTAAATATGTGACTTTTATTTTTAGACATTATTAATAGTAACTTCACTAATTATTTTATTTACCATGGTTAAAGGTTAAATTTGGTAAATAAGTGTAATAAAATAATATTATAATAATATTAGACTATGATAACACATTTCCTAATGCTATTGGGTGAGATATGTCTGACCATGGTCATCCTTGCGTTGATTTTGGGACCCCATTAAGCCACTTGGGAGTGATAATGACATGTTATATTAATTAATTTAATGTAAAGGGAAATATAACATAAACATGTATCTTTTAATAATTTTTTTATATGGGGTTATATAAGTGATATCTTCAACAATAAATATTCATTATAAAGCCAAAATAATTTCCTACATCATGGCATTTTATTTATAATTTTTAGACATCAAATAAAAAAATTTATTTATGACACAATGATGATGTAATGGTTACCTAGTTGATGATTGATTTAAATAAATGATTTTATATATATTAAAATAAATTTATTTTGAAACTTTTTATGTCATGCACGAATTTTATGGATGATTATTGCTTGTTATATTTAAATTAATGAAGTTTTTTTGAGAGAATGAAGTTTTTATGGGTTTTAAAAAAATCATGATATAAATAGTATAAACATTGACATAAATGAGTTTTAATAAATAATATTTAATTAAATGATATAATAGTCCTAAAAATATAATATTCAGACAAATTACTTATATAATGTTGAACATGTCATTAATTAACCACTTTTGGTTCGCTTGGAATTTTATAGTAACTATAGTGACCCTAAATTATGTAAATGCAAGAAGCCATAGTAAAATTTAATGTTTTTAACTAAGGGTTAAAACAAAAATATATGGATAATTTCGTGACCTAGAATTGAATAAAACCTATTGGTTGAGAGGTTTTCGATCCAAAAACATCTCATCTTTGAAATAAATTACTTTGGGACCGTTTGAAACTGAAAATCATTTTATAATAAAATCATACTTCCAAACAGTCCAAAAGTGCCTCTCCTACCTCTTATAAAAGGTCATCACCACTACCCATTTAATCACACCTCTAAAGTACCTTGGCTCATCAAACCTCTTCCCCTTGGTCAGAAGTCAATTCAAGAAATCCTTTTGGCTCAAATCAAAATAAGTTAACCGATTTAGAGGTAACGTCTTCTCTCAAGTTCTTTTCTTTTACTTTCCTTATACACTCCTTATGATCTTCTTATTCTTTGAATAAATAACAACACAAGTATCCTCAATATACTAGGATGTTCTTATGAGAATGATTTGAACTACACTTACACACACCTCCATCTAATGGATATGAACATACTGTTTCTGTGTACGACAAACAACTGCCTCATAAAATGATGATTGTTTGATTTTATCCTACCACCTCTCATGGTACTCATTATAATGGAACTGTATTTATATATGATATATATTATATATTATATTTTATATTTTATTTTGTAATTTTTTTTAAAAACATACCTTTATTCTTGTCATGATATGTAAATACAATAATTTCATTTGAGGAAGTGCGGACTACTACCCCCTCAAAGTGATTTGACTCATTCATGTCATACATGGAACATATAATGGATTGTGTTAATGAACACATTTAACTTATATAAAATATGATATTATAATGGAATTATAATATACTTATGTATCATTTAGTTTTCAATCCATTAAATTTG
Source organism: Viscum album (assembly GCA_963277665.1). Classification (NCBI taxonomy): domain Eukaryota; kingdom Viridiplantae; phylum Streptophyta; class Magnoliopsida; order Santalales; family Viscaceae; genus Viscum; species Viscum album. The sequence continues at coordinate 2,002,111,457 of OY728164.1, read as the reverse complement.
AAAAAAATGAATGCAGCGTTCATGGATACGTACGACTTACCATCTCCATAAATGATGTATTTAATCTCCTATCTCCAAATGTTATGGATGATTATAAATACATATATACTGGATATATATGATATTTAAATCATTAATATCATTCTGTATATGATGTAATTTTTAATACATAGAAAATTTACATCAAAACAAGTTTATTTTCGACTCAAATACTGAATATCGACAAAACGGCAGATAAAAACTTAAATAATTATGTAATTTTAACAACATGATGATAAGTAATATGAAATTAATAATAAACTTGAAAAATGTTCTGAAAAAAAAAGAAATTAACTTAATTTTTTTATTCTGGAAGAACAAGGAACATACGTGACAAGTCAGACTCAAGGTTAGGGACTTTGTCTCAATCTCTTTTCATTGAGGAAAATTTTGATAATATACACCTACTTCTTTTATGAAATGTATAATAAACCCCTTTTAATTATAATTTCCTTAAAAGGGAATCTTTTTTCTACAAATCATTTTATTAAAGGACGAATGGAATGTTTTTAACTTATACGGTGACAATGACCTCTCTTTTTCCATAATAGTTATTTGATATTTGGATTCCTTTATAAGCCATAATGTTTTTAAAAGGAAAAGAAATCCATTATTCCCTTTTTGGGTGTTTTCGCATTGAAAATGGTTTTTGAAATGTATTGAGTATTTCAATATATTCAAATGATTTCCTATGATATCAAATGAAATGTTATTAGTGAAATGTTTATATATTCAATATTTTATGTTTTGTTTTTATATATTGGTACTTGAACATTTTATGGGTGGTTACGTGACAAACCAATGATGGGTGGTTATGTGATAAACCAATGATGGGTGGTTACGTGATAAACCAAATGAAGGGTGGTTCTATGATAACCGATGGATGAGTGGTTATGTTATAACCTCCAATGCATTGGGTATGGAAGTCGGTCGTATGGCTATTCCTTTTAAGGATATGTGTGGAAGTCAACCATATGGTTATTCCATTTAAGTATGTTAATGTCCCAAGTTACCTTTATATGTTATATATATCTTTATATGGTATTTATAGTAATATTTTTTTACAAAAAAGGGTAATAAATGAGCTTATATTCAGTGAAGTATATTTACTACTTCTAAAAGTTGAAAATTATTACTTTATGATATAGTATTCTTGATTTTTATGTTATCCAAAGACTAACAGTTTTCTTTCTTTATGTATCCCTTAATGATATTTTTATTCCCATCCCATGTTTTTAAATGTTTTTCATAGGCTATAAAAAATAATAGAGTCTAGGATAGGATCAAGGAAAAGTTATTATGTTAAATATGAAAATATGTACTGTTTCGCTTTAAAGAGTTTTTGTTTTAGAAACAAATGGATAGTGAGTAGAAGTGTCTACATGTAATATTCAAGTTGTTATGTATAAGTTATGACCTAATTCTCTAAATCTCTAAACCTAAAAAGGTCCTAGATGATAATTAGAATTCAAAATATTGAATTAATTCAAGATTAAGTAATGTTTAGGGTTGGGGCCTTATAGTTGGTATTAAAGGTTGGTATAGATAAATTTAGAGTTTAGGTATTTATTTAATCATAAATGACATAACCATAATGGTTAACATATTATAAAGTGTAATATTAATTTTAGATAAATTGAACGAGTTTAAGATAACATGAATAATTATATCATTGTGTTTATCCTCCTTATAAGATAGTAAATGACGATTATACTGATATACTCACACCGACCTTTTTGGTTTTAGAGTAAATGGATGGATCTAGAAGGCACAAAAGTAACAATGGATGTGAAGGAAACTATAGTGGTTTTATTAAAAAGAAACCGAATAAAATGAGATCTATAATGAGAACTCTTGTGGTTATTCTCAACCAACTATCTAGAGTCATGATTGACCACTTGAACCTTGGTGATTTTTCTAAGGCATCATATATGCAAGAAATGAATCCCTATGGAAGTTCAGGTTATAATCATAAATATAAGTATATTAAAAAACCAATGTGCCAAGAATGTGGAAAGAAACACCTAGGAAGATGTTTGAAAGGGATGGGAAGAATTTATAGATGTGGTAATGAAGGTCATAAAGCAATAACCATCCATGGAAAAAGGAAGGATTCAGTTGACTCCAGGAAATAGATGTCCTATGAATAATGTTTAGAAATGGGATTAGTAGGACCGTACAAATATATGTTTACCAATACCTAATGCCATTCTAATTGAATACGAGGAAACTAAAAATGATCTATGAAAGGTATGGATTATTTCTTTTCACATATTTAGACATTATTGAAATCTTAGAACATTATGCATGATTTTTTTGTAAGAAATAATTATTACAGAATAATTTGAAAAAAGGGATAAGGGATCATGGAGAATGTTGTATGATTAAGATATCTATATTTTAGAAATTCAAGAGTTATGTTAGATATATGGGTGATGAAATGTTTAAAATTATTAATGTTATTTTGTTGATGGGATTGATTTGGAAGACTTTTCTCTTATATGTGTAATTGTAAAGGTTGTTACGAGAAAATAATATACGAGGGAGAATTATCTTTTCTTTTTTGGATATAGTTATAAAGAACGATTGGGGTTTATATGATCCTTGATTTTGAGGCAATTATAGGTTATTTATTTTTTGAAAAAAATGCTTGGTATGAGATAACATTTGAGGTTAAAATATTTTATGGTTATTTTTGAGAAGTTTATCACATTTTTGGGAATTTTATTAAATTATAGAGTTTTTTAAAAATGACAGCACACAGACCATGTGACAACCCATCGTGTCAGACAAAGCTGCGAGAATCGAACCCATAACCAAAGTGCGACTAAGATTTATCCCCAACCACTAACCTACATGTAGTACCTGGTTAGTATGACTTTTTCTTTATTTAATTTTTTTTTGGATCAAGAATATATTTATTTTGGAAATTATATTTAATGAAAATGATATCCTTATTATTGGAAAATTATTTTTTTGATTAAGTGATAAAAGTTATTTTGGAATACTTTCACTCTTTTGGGAACACTATATGCCTAAGGAAAGTAGAAGAATATGATATTTCATTTGAGGAGTAATTGTAGAATTTTATTTTGGAAGAATCTATTTTTTATTTTGGAATTATAGAGATTCATTTTATTTGTGGAAATAAATAACCTATATGGTAGAATATGTGATTAGGTTAATTAATTTTTAGTATGAGACTTTAAGAGTAGTCAATGTTATTTAGAGGTAAATGATAAGATTCATCGTGGAAGACCATGTGATCAAATTATTCTGAATTTTGGGTTTCAATCTTAGTTTGGATTATTTTAAACAATTTTAAGCAAAATTTTCTATTGAATAGTCATTATTGAACTTTGGGAATTGGTTTTTGAATTTTGGAGATTAAGAGTAATATTTCTTTTTATAAAGGATTATACTTTTGGGGGATTATGTGATCTTGTACTAACAATTTATGTTTTAGGGTAATGTCTAAAGACATGGGAAATATACAGTTTATCTTTTCTGGATTATGTGATTTTATAGAAGTTTATTCTAGCACTTTTTATGTGACCAAGCCAACTTGAATACTCATAGTTTGGAGAAAAGATGAGTTGTGGCAGAAAAGTAATAATGGATGAAAGTCTACTTTACAAGTAAGTATGTTTCCTTATGTTCTTAGTCAAGCTCAAAAAAAAATTCTCAACTTTATGAAAAGGATGTTAAAAGAATTTCATTCTTTTAATTTTCCTACTTATAAATCAAATACTGTTTAACCCTTCACAGGTTTATGGTTTTTTGGTATTTAACATTCTGCTATTCATGTTTTCTATCACTCTCCATTAGAACTTGGTGGTTATTTTCTCTTCTCTATCCATGTTTTACTACATTGAATCCTAGTATGTGTTATCTTGGGTGACCTTTTTAATTATATTTCTTTCTTTAAAATTGATAGTTTTATTAAATTTTTTTCTGATATGGAATAGTCAATGATTTTTCCAGGCCAAATTTTAAAATTACGAGGACACAATTTGCAAAAGGGGGGACAGATATAACCACCTAGGTATTTATAGAATAAATTTTTTTCATATCTATTAATATTTTTTAATAATATATTAATTTTATGTTAAATAGGACTCTTTTTCCAATAATTTACTCAACACACAACAACTTGTTTCTTTTAAATCTTATGTTGCACACAATGTTGAGTTATACCGAAAAATAAGATAATATATTTTCAAATAGTAGTTACCGCCTAGTCTTTGTATTGTAGAGAATGAATAGAAATAACTAAAATTTAATTATACATGATTTTTAAATGTATTTAAATTTATCCAATAATTTTTAGAGTCTTAAAATAAGAATGAATCCAATTTTAAGCTTGAAATACTCTAATATTTTTAAAAGGTCATTTTACCACCTTTTGATGGAGAACCCTTTTTAAATTTAATTTTTCACTTTTATATGTTTTATTTGACAAAATAAAAGTCTTATATATAAACTAGACACCAAAATTTACTTTGGTTAATTTTTTGGTAATTTGCTAATAAAGTTCATTTTCAATGAATAGTGAAAAATACTGCATTTTAATTCAAAACCACCTTTCAATCTAATTTATTTATATAGTTATATTGTACATTTAATTGTTTTTAAAGTTTAATTGGATTATATTTTTATCATTTAATCCATTTTTGGTCATTAAAAGTAATTTCACTTTTAAATTGAACATAAATACATGTCAATCTTTTGGTTGTCATTACTTCTTGAAAACCCGCTTTTTAGTTTTGACCACGAGAACTAATTTTAAATTAATTAATAAAAATTATGTATTTTAAATTAGGAAAAATTTATTCCATATTTTGAATCAGGAATTCCAAAATTTTTAAATATGTACCTTTTATTTTTAGACATTATGAATTGTAACTTTAATAATATTTTATTTACCATGGTTAAAGGGTAAATATGGTAAATAAGGGCAACAAAATATTATTATAATAACATTAAACTATCTTAAAATATGTCATAATCCTATTGGATGAGATATTTCCTCCCATGATCATCCTTGGGTATATTTTGGGACACCGTGGAGCCACCTGGGAGTGATAATGACATGTCATATTAATTAATTTAATGTAAAGGGAAATATAACATAAACATGTATCTTTTAATAAAATAATTTTTATATGGGGTTATATAAGAGATATTTCTGACCATAAATAGTCATTAGAGATACAAAAATATTTCATACATCATGGAATTTTATTTATAATTTTTATACATCAAATAAATAAATTTATTTATGACACAATGATTATGTAGTGATTACCTTATTAATGAATGATTTAAATAAATGAGTTAATAAATATTAAAATAAATTTATTTTGAAACTTTTTATGCCATACATTAATTTTATGGTATATTATGACTTGTTACCTTTTAATTAATGAAGTTTTTTTGAAACAATAAAGTTCTTATAGATTTTAAAAAAGTCATGATATGAATAGTATATAAATTGACATAAATGAGTTTTTAAAACAAATACTATTTTAATAAATGATATAATAGTACTAAAAATCTAATATTCGGCCAAATGGCTTATATATTGTTTAAAATGTATTTAATTAAACACTTTTGGTTCTATTGGCATTTTATAGTAACTATAGTAACCATAAATTATGAAAATTCAAGAAGACATGGTGAAAGTTAATGTTTTTAACTAAGGTTTAAAGAAAAAAATATACGGTTATATTTGTGACCTAGACTTGTCTAAAACCAATTAGTAGAGAGTTTTTCAACCGAAAAGGATATTATCTTTGAAATAAATGACTTTGGGACCATTTAAAACCGAAAATAAGTTTATAATAAAATAATACTTTAAAACATTCCTAAAGTACCCATCCCCCCTCTTATAAAAGGGAATCACCACTACCCATTTAATAACACCTATCCAGACCTTTGGCTCATCCAAAATCTACCCAAAAAATCTCAAAAAAAATCTCCCTTTCTCATAGAATCCTTACCTTGGGAATAAGACAATTGAACAAAAGCCTTTTGGATCAAATCAAAAGAAGTTACCCGATTTAGAGGCAACGTCTTTTCTCAAGTTCTTTTATTTTATTTTCCATCTACAATACCTATGATATTATTATTATCTTATTGCATAAAAGAAAAATTATCCTCAATATACTTGGATTTTTTATGATAATTATTATAACAAAACTTACACACACCTCCATCTAATGAATACAAACATTCTGTTTCTCTGTACGTCGAACTACTGCCTCATGAAACGATGATTATTCCATTTTCTTCTACCACCTATAATGGTGGAAATTATAATGGAACTGTATTTATATATGATATATATTATATTTATATTGTCTCTATTATTATATAATTTTATTTATAAACATACCTCTATGCTTTTCATGATGTGTAAATATGATAATTTCATTTGAGGAAGTGCAGACTACCGCTCCCTCAAAGTGATATGACCCACTCATGACATAAATGGACCATATAAAGGATTAGGTTAACGAAATTATATAAAATATAAAAAATATGATATTATAATGTAATTATAATATACTTATTTATCATTTATCATTCATTCCATTAATTATGACAAGTAAATGAAGGTATCATTCATTCGTACGTACGACTTACCGTCTCCATTAATGATACATTTCATTTATTATCTCAAAATGTTATGGAATATTATAAATAAATATATAATGGATATATATGATATTTAAATCATTAATATCATTATTTATATGATGTACTTTCGACTACATGGACAATTTACATAAAAACAAATTCATTTTTGATCCAAGTATCGAATATCGAAAAAATGGCCGATATGAACTTAAATAATTATGTAATTTTTATAACATGATGATAAGTAATATAAAATGATTAATAAACTTGAAAAATGTTCTGAATCAAGTATAACTTGACTTATGTTTATTATTCAGGAATAAAAAGGAACATACGTGATGAGTTGGACTCATGGTAAGGGACTTCATCTCAATCTCCTTTAATTGAGGAAACTTTTGATAATATACACCTCCTTATTTTATATGGTGTATAATAAACCCCTTTGAATTTTTATTTCATTCAAAGGGAATCACTCTTATATGAATTATTGTACTAAATGATGAAATTAATGTTTTTAACATATGCGGTAACAACGACCTCTCTCTCACTGTAATCATTATTTGATATTTGGATTCCTCTATAAGCCTTAATGTTTTTAAAAGGAAAGAAAACAATTGATTCCCTTTTTGGGTGTTTTTGTATTAAAAATGGTTTTTTAAATTTATTGAGTATTTCAATATCTTTAAATGATTTCTTATGATTGAAAATTAATTATTATTAATGAAATGTTGATATTTTCAATATTTTATGTGTTATGATTATACAATGGTACTTGGAAATTTGACGAGTAGTTTTTTTATAAACCAATGAAGGGTGGTTACATGATAAACAAAATGAAAATTGGTTCTATCATAAACCATGGATGGGTAGTTACATTATAACCCCCAATACATTGGATATGGAAGTCAGCCGTATTGCTATTATATTTAGTGATATGAGTGGAAGTCGATCATATGGTTATTTTATTTATGTATGTTTATGTAACAAGTTACCATTACATGTTATATGTTTCTTTATATGGTATTTATGGTAATATTTTGGTTAGATTAAAGGGTAATCAATAAGCTTATATTCAATGAAGTATATTTACTACTTATAAAAGGCGAAAATTATTACATTATGATAAAGAATTAATGATTTTCATGTTATTCCAAGACTAACAGTTTTCATACTTTATGTATCCCTTACTGAGAATTTTATTCTCATCCCAAGTTTTTTAAATTTTTTTCACAGGCTATAAAGAAATATAGTGTCAACAATGGGATCAAGGAAAATTTATTCTTTTAAACATGAAATGATGTCATGTTTTTTTAAAGAGTTTTTGTTTTATGAAAAAATGGATAGTGAGTAGAAGTGTCTACTTGTAATATTCAAGTTATTATGTATAAGTTATATACTAATTATCTAAATCTATAAACATGAAAATATCTTCGATGTGAATAAAAATTCAAATTATTGACTTAACTCAAGATTATATAATGTTTAATTTTGGGGCCTTATATCTATAGTGACAAAAATCATATACAACTCGGTCCAAAGGTAATAAAAAAAATGTGGCCCACAATAAAAGTCCCAATTATTGGTATGGTCTCATCTTCTAACTCTAACCCAACCTCCCAACTCAACCATCTAATATAGAGACTTATCCCTTACCTATATCACCAAACATAAATTATTATTAGGTACTAACATTCCCCTGTAGGGTGTGGGTATAACTGAAAAACCCACTACCAACAATATCCCATAAAATTAATATAAATAAAAGTATATTTTTGATAAAGTTTACCAATAAATTAACATATAAATAACACATAAATTCATGGAATGATAAGTATTTAAACCATGCGTGACCATAAATTCTTGATCTAGTGTTGTAAATGAGATAATATTACCATCACCTGAATAAACCTCGAGTATGAATGATATATCACAACTTATTTCATAATCAAGGTGAAAAAGATATCACAATCTAATATCACTCATAAATTTATCCAATTCCATCATATAAAAACTAGGTGAATGATTAATCATCATTATAATATCGTCGATTAATTCTCTATCACCTAGTAAATGAAGCATCACTAACTCTAGGTGGAAAATATACCACCACTATCCATGTTTAGGTGGAATATATACCAAAGGTGAATATTTTAGGTGGAAAAAGAAACCCCAATATGGAACTCCTCACCTGTATGATATATCACTTAAAAATGTTTTTAAGTGGATGATTTACCCAAAATATAGGCCTCTAAGTGGATGATGAAACATCGGTACCGATCCCTTAGTAGATCATATACCATTGATACCAATCTCCTAGGGTATGATGTACCATCAATACACTTACCAAGGATGAACAAGGAACCACCAATATCAATTTACGAGTAGATGATATATCATTAATACAAGTCTCTAAGTGGATTAAAGACCATTGATATAACTTCCATTTGTGGATGAGATACCAAAACTCAATCCAGGGTGGACTATATACCACTAAACTATTTTATAGGGTGGAATAAATAACACCAAACAACCTAGGGAGGATTATGCACCACCAAGAATTAATTAATGTGAATGATTCATCACATATAACCAACACATAACATTAACACCACATAATGGGTCATGCTATCAAGGCACTAAATCATATGATGTCCAGTTCTTAGGCTATCCCACTCCTAGCCTATAATGTTCACATGATATTATTTATCAAAGAAAGGACAAGGAAACCACATGAGGCTCCTGTGGCCATGTTTCAAGAATTTCTCTCCCATTACATGTCTAAAGTCATAGGTCTATAACAAATACCATAAGGGAAAAGTTCAATGAGGAATATAGAATCGATACCCATCAATGAAGGGACCTATCATTGGTTTATTAATTTTTATTTATACTATAGGAAGTGATGTATTTTAATTTAAACTAATTTCTTGGTCATTGGCACAAATTTGTGATTCTCTTATTTCATACAATTCATATAACACTTATAACAACAAACAAGAAAGAAAGGGACCACCTACCTTGGATTAGGAGAGATATTCACATTGACTATCATCAAGCAATTTTATATTTAATCAGTAAGAATAAGATAAACATTAATAAATAAAAAAAATTTGGGAATAACCACTAATACATGATTAACCAAACAGATAAGGAATTTAATAGGTTTATTTACCTTATCCGAGGTGATCTCTTATGATAGATGGCCCATGATTTTGAGTCTCAGTGATAAAGATCTAAAGTTTCTGGGGTGAATGAGAAGAATTTACACCTATGGAGTTTTTTTTTCATTAGATTTTTTAGATAAATACTTAGAACTGGATGATAGTAATTTCAAATATATTCTAAGAGAGAGTAATTTTAAATATAATTTATAATCAATTAATAAACAAGAACTATGCTTACTTTGTTATTCTTTCTTCAATGATGAATTCACATGACCTTCTTATTGTACTACTATTATGATAAAGAATTCAAATAAGAACAACTCTATTGGTATCAAAAAACTCTCCACAAATCATAAAATTTCACCAATGGAACTATAGGTTCTAGATTATAGGTAACGATCACCTTGATTCATTCACCATCGATAGAAATTAGAACTCCTTCAGTTTTTATGGATTCTTCCTTGTTATCTCAATCTTGATGGGGAGGAGGAGGATGAAATTCTTTCATTTTAATGAATGTTATTGAGATAACACTCTTCAGTTGTGAGAGATAAATATTTATAGAAATATTTCATGCAATAATCCAACTTACCTTTAAAAGATATAAGTGGGTAAATGTACGTAGGTTTATAGAGTTAGTTATTTTACACATTCCTTTAATTAACATCCCTATTCGAAGTTAAATTCATAGTTAATAATATTAATAATAATACTATTATTTCAATATCATTTGATTACTCATAGATAATTTAAAACACATTTTCTTAAATCAATAAATAAATATTTATTTTAAATTCTATTAAATAAAATATATCATTTCCATAAAAAAACTTAACTTATCCCATCAATCCTCATTTGTATTTACAAATCCTTTATTAATAAATATTTATTATAGATAAATATATTAATATTATTAATTTAATAAATAAGTAAATAAATATTAATTTCACTAAGTGGATAATATAAATTTATTTAATATTCGACTCATATATATTTTAAACAGAAATAACTAGTTATTGAATTAATATAATTACTATTAACCAAATAAGTATTATTCATTAATCTTGAAAATAATATTTATTCTATATTAAATTCAAATATAATTCAAATAAGATTTTTAATATCATTTGTGTGTGACCCTATTGGTCTTTTTCTTAGTGGAATTAGGCGAGATCTCCTAAAGTCCAGTATTGAGTCTAACAAAATGTTAAGGAACCTATAGAGAAAAAAATTAATTTCATATTGATAATAACCTCATAAAAACTCTTACTTTGTAATATATTACATTTGTTTAAATATCTCATCAATAAAGTTACATAGTTGTGTCATCAACCTATACACTTGAATATATTTCTTTGACTACTTGAAATGATCTTGTAGATAAACTCCCTATGGAAATGGATTTAATCTAGAATTTCTATTTCAATCAAAGGGCCTAATATATTATCTTGTGTCATGGGAAGGGAAAAATAAATTCATGAATTATCTATAAATGTCATATCACTTATGATATGCCCAATGTATCCATTAAATATTTGAGCATATATTATAAATCTTTGTGAAAATACATAAAAGTATGAAATTCATGATATACATTAATAATAATTTCTAGTCTAAGGATAGATACACATGTTTGGGGATAATAATATCCAATGACACGTATAAAATATAGAATTCCTACTTGTAGGTCTATCCAAAAAAACCTCCATCTTAATGACTACCTTGTGTGAAACTTCATGAGTCGAAATCTCATCATATTATGAGTATCCAACACATAATTGGATAAAAATAAATTTTTATTAATATGAAACGAAATCATCTTAACCATTGGAAATATTTTTTAGAATACTATCATTATAATTTAATGTTCTCATTATAATAGGTAACTATTTAGGACTTTCAATGTAAAATATAATCCATGTACACAATCACATTAATGTTATGTAGAATAATAGTCATCATGTGGTAAGATATTTTTTAATATTCCTATATTTGAATATATAGGAAATCAAAAGTAGAAAGATAGTTGTTTCTAAGGTTCCAAATCTAAAATACTCCAACATTCACTAGACCCAAATCCTAATGAATTTGATCCCACTATATCTGATATGGTATTCATCCATCTACTGAGATATTGGTTTAGTCAATGGGTCTTCCATATTGTCTCCAATGTAAACACTTCCTACTATGACCTCACCCCTTAGAGAAAAATACCTTAAGAGGTGATACTTACAAAGTCTGTTCTTCATACATTTATTTGACCTTAAGTCCTTGTATTGGACCAATATGACAGTATTTTCACAATACAATGTGATAGCATCTTTTCTTCCTAGCATAACATCAAGATCCTATATGAAGTTATATATCCAAACTTCATATTTACATCATTATCGCCTCTTAGGAAACTAGCAAATGTATATCCTCAGATAACAAGATCCTCACCATCTCCATAAACTAGGAACATTTCTTTAGTTCAACTTAGATACTTTAGGATAATATTTCCAACAGTTATATGTTGTTATCTTAGGTTTTCTTGATATCTTCCAACCATTATCAAGGAATATGAAACATCATTATTGATAAATAGAATAACATACATGACAGATCCTATTGTAGACACATAAGGAATCCTAATCATCCTATTACTTTCCTATTTTGGTTGAGGACACATTTTATTAGAAAAATATATACCTTGTGACATTGTAAATAATACAATCTTGGAATGTTCCATGTGGAATCTCATCAATACCTTATCAATCTATATACCCTTACTTTGTCCAAGTAGCCTCTTATATTTATCATGAACGACATTGATCCCTATAATATATATTTATACACCAATCTTCTTCCTGAATAAGTACTTATTCTAACACATATTAATATACTGCAATACTAGAAACTTGTTTACAATTATTAATATATTATAAACATATGTTATAAGGAAAATTATTACAATCCCAAAAAAACTTTTATAGGAATAGGACCCATATTTGTTCTTTATGAAATAAAATTCTCTTGTGGATTCATAAAAGAAAATGTTCCATGATATTAATGCTTCATTTAACTGATAAATGATTCTCCACAACTTGTATAACTTATTTAAATTCTTTTTATTATCAAAACCTACTGGTTTTGTCATATATGAATCATACACAAGATTAAAATTAAGCAAATAATTTTTGATATTCATTTTACAAATGTAATAATCATGTTAATCTATTTTGGAAAGTAGAATTCTGATAAATTTTATCATAGCAACTAAGTTTTTTTCTTAATAGTTTATGACTTAACTTCATTCAAACCTTTCTGTAACTAGTAATTACTTATGGGTATTTTATTTTACATCAATGTCCAATTTCTTCTTAAATACCCATTTGAAACAAATAGGATCTAAATTCGTTGGATGGTCTACCAAAACCTATAATTAATTTTAGTATATGAAATATATCTTAAAATTCATATATTCTTTTCATATAGACAATTTTAATTATTTTATTACTTACTTATAGGACAAAAGTTCATTGTTTTTAACTAATAACGAGTCACCATCCTCAATGACTATAATACTATATATATTTGGTTTTATAACCTCTATAGTGATACTATGTAGAAATTATGTCTTTGGAACAACCACTACCATGGTTTTTTATCAATCTTGTTCCTCTTCTAACTCTTTTATATATTAAGGGTCAAATTCATCAAAGAAAATCGTGATCCCATTAATCTACATTATATGTGTAGTCCCTATTAAGGGTCATAAAAATTTTTCCCCCTGTTTTGTTTTTTCCGGAGTGTCTGTTTATATAAGACTTCCCTTATCATATGATATGTTATAAAGATGTACTTTGTTACTTGGGGTGAAACATTGATTTCATAGTCAACCATAAAAAAATGTTCATAACCCCACACACATATGTTTGAAAAAAATATTTCCTCTCACACCATAGATTATATAATTTTTTTTACAATTTAGTTAGAACTTGTTTTGTGTATATGCCACAATTTTTAATTCATATCTACCAAAGTATAATCGATGAATCAAAAGACTCATCATCAACCCCCCATGTATAACAAGGAGTGGTTTCTCTATTCATTAACACTATTCCACTGTGGTTTATAATGAAAAATGAGTTGAAATATAATCACATACTCTCATAGATATCCAACAGAATCTTGATTAATATATTATTCAGACAGATATTTATAAACTAATTCAATAAGATATATGGTCCTTTCACTACTTACAAAAAATAGATCATTTTCCATTTTTCCTTGAAAATAATGAAATAAATATCACGTGGTTTTAGTATAAAAAGAATTTCAGTACCATTATTGATATAGTTATGTCAATTTTTTTATATATAACCAATAAGATGATTCCATAATTGGACGTAATACGATTCATGTGAATTTAATTCATTATCATTATCCAATACTTGGTTTTATTATTTTAATATATAAATTACATCATTAAGATGTTCCATATGAACAAAATTATATATTTATAAAAGTATCAAATTTTATTCACAAACTAGAAAATAATTCCATTCATATCTAAACTAGACATAGATATAATGTTTATAGTAACACTAGGTACATAGTAACTATTCAAGAAGACTAAAATAAATCCAATCAGAAAATTAAGGGTGTGGTTTACAAAATATAGAGTAATGAGTTTAGATTCATTGGAATTTTGAATATTCAATTCAACTGTAACAACCTTCATGAATATACATTGTTTCTATATTTGGATACAAATATGAGAACCACATGTGGTATCTAATACCCAAATATTATAAATTAAGTGGTTATATTTGATAAAAAATACACCTAAAGCATCTCTATGCTTATTTATTGTTATTTACTTATTTATCCAATGTCCCATATTTCCACATGGAAAGAGAAAAAAGTCGTGTTCCCTAATCTAACCCTTATTTATCTTCTCTTGAATAGGGTTTTAAAAGTTTCCTTTATATTGGGGATACTCATAGGGAATTTATCCTTTCCCTTCCTCTTTCTCACTATAAGGATTGATGTTTTTTCATTATTCATGTCCTTGTCTACACAAGGAATAAAGATCAAAATTTCCGATAGATTCTTCTCAATATTGTTCATATTATTATTTACAATAAAACTTTTAAAGCTTCAATGTAATGTGAAATGTACAAGTTTGGTCTAAAATGTATTGGGTAACATGAAACAAAAACTCTATAAATGCTTAATAGAACTAATATTTTTCACCATATGATGTCCAATTGGTGAATCTTCACCAATAATTCATGTGAAAAGTTCCTTGGAGGTCTCATACCTCTCATGTATTTACTTCTCCTCATAAAAATAAAGGATATATGACTACATAGTGTTGGAATCCATGTTCTTAGGAAGCTTCTAGAGATCACTAGTAATGTAAAATACATGAGGAACTAGAAATCCAATGCATCATTTTTATATTTATATAATAAATTATAATCCTCAGGGACAGTGTCCTTAGAAAGTTCTCCCTAGAACCGGGGTCACTGGTTCAAATAACTTCCACTCCTATTGTTGTAAAATGAAAAAGAACCTCTACCACTCTTCTAAGTTCACTCTAAATAGGTGATTTTGTTCATCTAACATTGATAATAGGTTTAATTTGTAGTTTTTAATTATTTCCATTTTTTATAAAAAATAAAATCATATTTTTAATAAATTTTCATGATTACTGATAGTGTGAAATAGTGAATTTCATTTTGTTAGTCTCCCACTATTTTATCAAATACCCATAACCAACATCATTGGATTCAAAATTGTTTGGTCACGTGGAAATTATAGTGGAAAAGATCTATATTTTCATTATCATAAAATAGGTAAGGGCCTAGTCAAATTACTCAAATATAATTAGGGGGGTGGTTTGGCCAATTGGAAAACTTACAGTTCCATGATCTGTTGTGTGAAAACATAAATCCTAAAATACTAGATTTGGATTTCTTCAACACTTAACTCTTAATTACACTATTTATTATGAAGGAAAATACCCTTGATATAAATTTTGTTAATTTAATCCATAACATTCATTAGTACTCTTCTATAAATTAAACTGCCCTGACGAGTTCTAGGACAACACTTAGATTTATTGTTTGACCATAAATCCAATAACGGAAGGAATTTATATCTAAATATTTACTTGTGGGATTTTATTTATCTTATTTATAAAGAATAATTGTTTTACCCTTTTACATTCATGTTGATATTATGTGTTTTTTACATAATTAATTAACCATGTCTTGATAAAATAATTGACACAAAATTTTTTAATTTTAATTTAACTTAGAATTACTTTTAATTATTTTCTTTATGTGATCACATTTAATAAAATAAGAACGCACTCTATAAATAAATAACCATGAACTAGAAAAATAAATAAACATATGGCTTGATTACAATCCTTCAAAACTGGTACGTTTATCAAGATTAAAATAAATTAACTATTAATCCTAGATAATAACTCCTTGAGATTGCATTGAATTTAGTTTCGACATTTCCACCTTTAACATTTGTATCTCTTTAGTTGGATTCACCTCAACCTACTTCCAAAACATACACTCAAGAATGGGAGACCCTTCCTTTTATATTTTCTTACTCACACACTTGTTAGGGGAATAAGAGGTTTGGGTTTAAAAAAATAAACAATGAATATATAGATCCACAAATATTAAAGTGTAATTGATGACACACAGAACATCATATTTAATTCAATTAATAAATTTATCACAAAAAATCATTTCATAAAAAAATAAATTATATTATAACCAAACACATATACAAGTTTGTCAACCTCATGATTATTCAGACATGTGATGAGTAAAAATTTATAACAATCCATCAAAAATTGCAATATGTTCTTTATTAAGATATAATTCATGAATTAATAATTAATAATTTAATAATTTAATTAATTCATTTATCTTATTTATCTACACAAGTATTTATTGGTATTCCCATCCACTATAATTTTAATTAAATTAAATAAATTAATTTTAAAACAATTATTTATGTAAATAATGTCTACTGGAGGTGACACAATGTGTAGCTTTATTATTATTCTTAAAACCCATTTTTGGAGTTTAACTGTTACACAACATGTTTTTTTGACACAACATAGTGTGTTACTAATGCTGTGTATGGTCCTTATTGTGTATAATGCAATTACATGTAATTAATACCAACAAGAAAAGTTGTGATATATATATCATTTTATTCCTTGATTCATGTTGCGTAACCTGTACAACATTTATGACTACATGTCACACATTTATTATACACGACATATAACATTTAAAATTCCCATGAAGTAAACGGTATATAAAATGACAATAAACATTTGATATCGATTGAAAACATGGAAATAGATTAATAATAATGTAATATCATACACGACCTTCCAAAAATTTGTCACAACATAATCCGTGAGAAAACTGTTATCACATAGAATCTAGAACCAACTAAATACTAGGATGTTCATTTTTTCTTTTAATTAATTACTCTGTGCGTTGACCTGAAAAACATGCTTAGGGACTTGGAGTGTTTTCCACACGGGTCATTACATATTACACTATGTGTAATACCTGATACATTTTATGTACTTCCTGTATTTTCATGTAAATTAGTCAGTATTCAAGACACTATGTGTATTAATTACTTTCCATAATCCTTGGCCAAAATTATTTTGTGATTCCCATAGAGTATATCATGCGGGGTTACACAATGTGTATGAAAGATATAAACCATATACACTTTCTCAAACTACATTCCTACTGGTAGAAAATACACGATATGTAATAACGAACCATACATTTCTCCTAGATGACATGATATGATTTTTAGTGGTCATCCTGGTGTTATTGACTTTGGGTACAAGACATGTACATTTACATTACACTCTATGTATCGATTCCATATGAATAAAATCCTTGGAACATTTGGATGGGATCTTTGAGCATTCTTAATCTATTATTGTTTTTTTCTTGGTCATATAAAATTAAACAATAAAGAAAACTTAACTTTCAGATAAGATACCAAAAACCTTGAAATGAAATGATAATAGAACGACTTCATAATTCATCAGTGATTAATAAATATTTATAAATTAATATGTGACCACTTTGATACAACATGAATGTTTTGGAGAACCATGGAAGTGGTTGGGATCATTTATTATAATGTTTTTATTTGCTTCTTTGGATAAATAATAATAATAAGATGATAAAAACCCCTTAATATTTGAATATATAATCTTTTCACTAAAATTCATAATCAATATATATGAAATAATTACCTTGAAGTAGAAATTATATCTTCATCAATGAATTTGGTCTAAAGTTTTTCAGACCATTATTTCAATGAAGGATTCGAAGTGTAATATCTTTAGGAGTATCCCCACATGATCCATGAATCTCAAAATACTATTGATGGAACTTTGAGTTCCAGCATAAAGGTAATAATTATCATGCTCCATTCATTTTTGATCATATAAATAATCCCTTCGATCTTGAAGGATTCCTCCTATCCTATCAATTCTGATAGGGGGGATTAACGTTTCTTATTCTTGACAGAATTCTTGACAGATTTCTCTTCAGTCTTGGAAGAGATTTCTTAATATAAATATTGTGTGAAATAATTCAAATTCACTAGAAATGATAGAATTTTCTTAATAACTAATGAATAAGGAATTAATTATTAAACATAATCCCTTAACTAATGTAAATATTTTATGTAAACCCCACACCTAATAATAAAAATAATATTATTTCAATGTCCCATGATAACTAAAAAATTATTTAAATATGATTTTCTAAATTAAATAAAAAAATATTTATTTAAATTATATTTAATAAAATATATTTTTTCCATTTGAAACCTTAACTCAACCAATCAATCCTCCTCAGTGTTTACAAAACATTAAATAGTAAATATTTATTACAAATAAATATCATAATACTATCACTTCAATAAATAAGTAAATAAATACTAAATTTAATAACTAGAAAATAAATCTTTATTTAATATTCAAATCACATATATTTCAAATAAAAATAACTTGTGATTGAATTAATGCACTAAACAAAAAAAGTATTATACTTAGTTCCTTAAAAGTATATTTATTTTATTGTACCTAAAAATTTAATTCAATTGAGATTTTGAATAAACATATCATGTGACTCTCTAGGCCTATTTATTAGTGGAATTAAATGAGCTGGAAAAATGCCCAGGATTAGAATCTAACAACACACTAAGGAACCCATATAGAAAGTATTTAATGTTTTAATGATAATAAATTTATATGAATACTTATTATGTAATAAAATCCAACTATCTTGATATATCATAAAAAAATTTGGATACTTGGGCTATCAACCAATATACTTTAATATATTTCTTTGGATCTCTAAAATGAACTCATCGAAAAAGTAACAATGTCATGGAATTAATCATATTGTTCTTCTTCTATATAAAGGGAAAAGATATCATTTTCTAGTCTAGTAGGTGGAAAATATTTTTTTGAATTATCGATCAATGTCATATCACCTATGAAACACCCAATATACCCTACTTCTCCATGAGAATATTTCATCATTCTTTTGACAATACAATAAAGTACGTGATTCCTAATATAAAATAATAATTATAGTCTCATGTCTAATGACCAATGTATAAATCCAAATATTTGAATATACAAAGAAATATTTAACATGTAAAATTAATATTTTGGGTATATCCTAATTAAATATTATATTATAGATTATGAAGTGAGATACCTCATGAGTTGAAGTGTAAAAAAATAGATTTACCTGGCCCATTACTTTTATAAAATATAGTGATTATGGAGTTCTTAGGGGGTTGTAGTGGTTTGTTTTGAGATCTTGTAAAAAATACGGTTTCACCAAATGGGTTCACTGAGATGGTGGCACCGTAACAACAGCACACTGAAACGGTGGCACCATAATGGTGGCACTGAAACAGTGACACACTGTAATAGTGGAACCATAACGATGGAATCAAAAAAGTGGCACATCAAAATGGTGGAACCGTAATAGGGGCACCATGACCGCGCCACACTGAAACAATGGTATCGTTATGGTGGCACCTTTACTATGCCACACCGAAATGGTGGCACACCCTACATTGTATCACCCTTTACCTAATTTCATATTTTTCAAGTTTTTCTAGTTTCTCTCCTCTTACATTTTATTTGATGTAAACCGAGTTTAAAAACTTGATTGAGAATTTTTAAGGGAGTTTTAAAGGATATTAAGTATATCTTGAATGTAATAATTCTTAGGGGACTTTGATATATTTAAACCATGTGATCTTGAACATGATCCAAAATTAATGGCTTTTGAAGCCATCCATATTTTTATATAGGATCTGGCTATTCAAAGTTGAGGTGTTCCCTTACCAGTGTTTTTCATTCCCTCTCAGTGCGTTTAAATCCTTCCACTCTAGACGAGTCATGCACCTGTGCTAGAGCCCCCTCCCACTCAGTTTTTTGGGAGTTTCCTACTACTCACGCGATCCACTGTTTTCACGTAAAGAGGATTTTTGGTCGCCTATTGTTTCAACTAGGGATTATTCTACCTCTCTTTATTTGTGTATAATGAAGGGTGGGTGTACAAATCCTTATTTTTGAAGAAAAATTGAATAATTTTCTTAAAAGAGTAATCAGTAATGAAAGATAAATGATTATTAAAAGATAACGGGTAGGAAATTTGAGATATTTTGATGTTAATAATTTTGTTTTACCTAATATCTTTATTTATTTTAGTGGGTTTTTGTGGATGTATGCCTTTTGAAAATCATGTCTGTTGGAGGTCTTTACTTGCGCACTGGTGGTGTTCTGTTTTTATTGTGATTCTTTATTAAATGGATTTAACATGAAATCTATTTAATCACATATACTTGGTTAAATGAAATGGTTTTCCCAGGATGAAAACCCTTTTGTGATCACACATGTTTATTAGAGTGGATTTAAAGAAAAAATTTTACCAAATATGAATACATCTTATTTGATTGGTATGACTGTGTGATGTGTTCTGCTAGGTTTAGGCCTTATGTTGGTTGTGTGGTTTTGGTGTGCGAGGAATAGTTATGGGTGTAGGGGTGAACATAGGGGTTGGTCCTGTGAATGTGGAGGTGTATGTATGTGCAGTGTGGTTTTTTTTGGTGGTGTTTTATTTTGGTATTTCTGTATGGGGTTGTACAATAGGTGTCTCAGTATCTTAGTTTGAGATACTAATTGAATGTGAAATATATGGACTTATAGGTAGTGGGATTGCCTTTGTTTGTGTTGTGGTAGTCGAGCGACGTTGGGTAGTGGAACTCTGATGTGGTTATGGACTTGTTGTGAAGTGGGACTGCTTTTGAGAAGTAGTTGGGAAGCAGGGTTGCAGGACCAGGGTTTTTCATGACTTCAGGTTTACAGGTGTGCTAGGTGTGGTGTTTTTGTGTAGGTGGGATGTCGAGTTTTGTTGTGAGGGCTGGATTGAGTTGGATAACTTTTAATAATTATAATTCGAAGTGGTTGAATAGGTGTCTAGGAAAAGGGGGTGTATAGTTAGAATGAAGTTCGGTTATTATCTGTTGTTTTTATGAATGGGTGTTAAAACAAAAATGATTTACCTTGGTCCCTCATCCCTTGTTCAATGTCAGCAGTACCGAAGAACGAATTGGGTTGTTCGCTGTGTGTTTAGTTAATCGGGATCTTCTCCGTATGAGAATGGTTATATATGTTGTTCTTGGTTGTTTCCCATGGTAGTGTGAGGATTAATTAATGTTAACCCCTTAATTAAAAAATGACATGTGATCAACTAAAAAGGGGTTGGGTTTATGCTTTGGTTGTGGCTAATGGGATGGTTGTTTGTTTTGGGACCCATAGGTTGGGATGATTATTTTTTACTTATATATGTAAATTTTAGTTCCTTTTGATTTCTATACGAACCCCACCCTTGATGAGAACCATGTGACGAACACCCCCATTTGATGGAGGAGTGTTTCTTTCCCATCATCCTGGTGGGAGGATGGATGGATGGTTACTGACTTTCTTCCTCACACCATATTCTGAGTTCTTACTGCTTGAGAATTTCTAGGCAGGCTGTAATGGATTAAAGTTTACTATACCCCAAGATAATTCAGGAAGGTTGTGTTGTGGGTGAGAGGCCTAGGTGTTTGTGTGATAGGATTTTTTCCTAAATGTCTTTGGGATGAGGCGCAGGTGTCTTTGGGAAAGAGGCATGGTTGTTGTGGACCAGGTGTCTGTGAGCGGGATGTCTGATGTGGTGGTAGACCATGTGTCTATTGGTGGGTTTTGCATGTGGTTTGAGGCATAGGTGTCTATGGGAAGGTTATGGAAGTGGGACTATGTTTTAGAAGTGTGGTAGCATCAAGATTTTATCCATTTGGAATGATCACATAACCAGTGGGGGATGTGGTGTGGGGTGGCCAAATGTCGATGTGATTATACTATTAATTTACTTTACTTGCATTATTTTGTGAGTGCGCCTTGGTGAGGTTGGGATGGTTAGTAATTTTTGGTAGGTGATTTGAGGTTCTACTATTCTCTCATAAGAGCATTAGAATGTTCCCCCACTTTTTCACAGGTAGATCTTATTTTCCTACTAGGTATACTTGTATACTCACCCTACGTTTATAAAACAGTTTTCAGGTTTCCATGAGGAATTTGAGGACCGTGATAGAATTTACTATCTTGGGCATTGGGGTAGTTGCTATGTTTCTTCTTATTATCTTCCTTTTGGTAATTGATTTGGTTCTTTGGTTGTACTTTTTTCATTGTTTACATTTAAATCATGCATGAGTTAGATTTTGGATTCCTTTTTATAAACGCTTGGTGTTGTGGGGATGTTTACAATCTTATCTCCTGATCATATTTTTATTAAAAATGTCAATTCATTATATTTATTGTGATATTATATACTCTTATTTCTAGTCACCACTCCAGGGCCTATTGAAGGCAGGACTCGGGGGTCATTATCTCTCCTTCATCTTGAAGAAGGAAGGGCATGTCACTTTGCTGTCCCTTCCCTCAGCTTGAAGAAGGTGAGTCATGACATGAAGCCTCTTCCACTTATGAGTATATAAAAATAGTAGTATAAAAATCATCTATATCTTTTTATAAGATGTAATCTAGAACATAGGTCATTTTTTTACAATACTGTCAGAGCACTTCAAGGATCATTAAATGAAATGATTATGAAATTTTGATGAAAAAAATAATGTAAAGAGAATTATCATATTAGTGTTATATATATAAAACTCATCATGTGATATGAAATTTATGAATATTCACATCTTAAAATATAAATGCAATCTAATGTATAAAGATAATATATTAAAGGGCACCAAATCCAATAAGATCCACCTTATGGGAGAGAAGAATGAATAGAATAAAGAGAGTATCTTGAATGATTCTAGGAAAACAGATTAGGATATGACATCATATTAATTTTTTATAACAATTTAATTTAATTAATTAAAAATTTCAAAAGAGTAGTGCCTATGGGGCACACATCATGCTCGACGGGATACTCACTCTTGGTCCACCGAGTGGTTGGTGGATCACCCAAATCCACCCCTCCACCTATATAATTCTCCAAACCTAGGCCACATGACAATTCCCAAACCAAATATTCTTTGTGATCATAGAAGCACCTCCCCATTTTTAAAAGGTTACTAACTCAATATTTGGTCCTTGTCCATACAATAGGGAGATAAATCCCTTGAATTAGAGTCATAAAGTAGCATAAAAACAACAAAAAAATCCATAAAATAATCAAAGTTTGTATAAATCCAATAAAACACAATGTTATAACAATATAAAAATATTATCATACAAGCATATAACCACTAATCATCCACTGGGGGGATCACACATACAATAAAAAAACAAACATAATACCCAAGTCCTCACTATAATCACTTAGACTCAACACAACCAAGTCTTTAGATACTCTTAAGTCGCTCTATCCTGATCCACTACCCATCATACCACAAACCTAAAAGATAAAATAAGTTTTTCATGTGAACCAGATTTTTCATATAGGATGTCAGATATAAAAATCAATAGGGTCTCATGAAGTGCCTATAGTATATGAATTTATATGCATGTATACATAATGAAATAAATAAACAAATATGTCATATTTTCATGTTTTATGTCATGTGATAAGAATTCCACCATGAATCAATGTGCATTGAGTCATCATTCTTTAATTATCCCATAATGAAACCTTATCATACCTTCTTCTAAACCATGCCATAATCCTTCTCATCAACTCATTAATTTGAACCTTTGCCTAATCTATACCCGAGGACTCAAGTTAGGCATCATCCAAAACCTCAACCCATTACCCACAGTGATATAGTATGTTATTATGTCCATATCCAAACCCAATAAATTATCACAAATGGTAGGGTACACCATGAACACCTCACATCACATCATGACCCAACCCTTTAACTTAGGGCGGTCAAATATCACAACTCAAGACTTATCACTCAAGGAAATGTCTAGAATTCATGCGCATAATGACTCTATCTGACCCAAATTAGTCCAACCAATCCCATATCACTCATGGAAGTGTTAGGCCTCTAGATTATCTCCCATAGAGAAGTCTATCACCTATAAAAAGAACATTGTAAGACACACACATAAAATAAGGAACATATAACAAAAATCATAACATAAGCTCAACAGATCACCACCTTGTTACTACTCAATTATACCTATTCTTGTATCCAAGAACATATCATTCTTCCCATTATGGAATTTTATGGGCCTCATAACCATCACAATCTCTAATAATCAAATACTAAATCACATCCATTACTCATTAGTGACACAATATCCCATATCCTCATTTCTACCCTGACCCCAAAGGAGGGTCCAAAACATATCCCATTATTAGGTAATAATTTATACCTAATAACTAAGGACTATCCAGAGATAACTCATTGTAACCATGTAGAAATATTATGTGAAGTCCCAAACAATTCCCACAACACAACCATAGGTCCCATATTACTTCCCCTAAGGGAGATCCATCAACTTACCACTCAGAAGAAAATCCTTTCCATCACTCCCTATCTAGTCCTAAAATAGATGTACTACTCATAATTATCACCATGTTATGATACCTAAAGAGGAAGGTTCTCTTTACTAGTAACAAGACATGATGATTCCTCACTCTTTACACTAGGTTGAAACCTATCATGCCTACTTTTCCAATTCTATGGAACCAATCATAGGAAACCAACATCACATTTTATAATCCAAGGCTTACTTAAGGATTTTTAGGTAAATAAAAACTCTAACCACTTTTTGGAATTGTTTTCAGGTGATCTAAATCTATTAAATTCTTAAGGAGAACATATTATGAGCATTGGATATTGAAAAACATCATATCTCTTCCTCTAGGTTACTCTCATTCCCTATTAATCTAGCTAGTCCCATATATCTAGAATGTTTTCATAAAATCAAGAATAAATAAAAATATGGATTTTTATTAATTGGAGATCCTACCTCTAATGTAGAGTTACCATCCACACTAATCCCTAGTCTCCTTCATCAAAGCGCATCCATACCTCATAAAATCTCATACTGCCAACCAATTTCCTATATCATTTGATACAACATAAATAATAAATTGTAAAAATTTATAATTAATTACTTAAAATTAAAACAAAGAGGAATAATTTAAAAAAAAATAAACAAGCATCATCATGTAATCAAAACTACACAAAACCTCAACCAACCACCCAGGGAAGGTCTATGTAATACCCCAACACTCTCTCAAAAAAATACTTAATCATCAACACTCGATCAATCTAAAATATACTGAAATTTAATAAAAACACTAAAAAATAGGTAAATGATGTAACTCACTCAAAACAATGAAATATGATATGAATTTATCCACCCAAGACTTCATGAGCCATCACATATAAAATCACCATCATTCTAGATGGTTTATTCCATGCTCCAATGGAATTAATAAATAGAACCTGATCAAAATCACTCTAAAAATAGAAGTTAGTTAATGAAACCCAAAATGGATGGAATTAGAGGGAGATAAATACATAGAAGCACTAGAAAAATTCAAGAAATTTTACCATTTCTGGTGGGGTCAGATGATGAGAGTATAGGGGAAGGAGATGACTGAAATGGAACTCCCCATACACCTCAAAACTTTAAATATGGGGGGGGGAAGGTTGGATAGTAAATTACTAGTCTTCCTTGGCTAAAAGAAACTAGGAAGGGGAATTTATATAGAATGGTTGTATGGGACATGACATAGGCACCCTCACCATACACCTGACTATAGCATGTGGAAAGGATCTATGAAACATCACTCTTGGGAGGGAGCCAAATAATTGGACCCAAGGTTTGTCCAAGGTGAAACCCTCAAGGGTTGTGGTGTGTTCTTCCCATTAGACAACACTACAACATGACCTTCTTGGATGTGGTGAAATTGACCCTATAAAGGTAGGGATTACCCAATATCCCAACTCTATCTCCATAACATAACCCCCTATGGATGTGATAGGTTATTGCTCAACCATGAACACTATGGAATAATACCCTTCACAATTCCATGGTGGCTACCTACAACTAAATTTAAGCTATTGGGAAAACCCTTACCTTATCCGCTGACTACGTAAAAACATAAGCCACCGACTGTGGCATGCTCCACATTTAAAAACATCTTCCAAATATGTTCCAAAGATAAATTCCAAATCTAAACCAAACTCATGGAATGAAACATATTTCAAGATAAAAATTAAATATTCTTTTGGAAATTAGAATCCTTTAAATTCATAAGTCATTACAAACTCCCAACCATAATGTTTCTCATCCTTGAGAATCCATAATAGTCTTCGAACCATTTTCTCCACCTACCATGGTCTCAAAACCACTACTATCTACCAATGTTCTTCTCTAGAACACCAAATGTGATTCTACCAATAATCTATAGATAATAGATCACATTATACACCAAATGACGACCCAAGAACTTACAACCAGCTCTAAAACTAATATAGTTCTCATCCGCAACCGTATCTCTTGAGACACCATGGTGTATTCTAGAATTCATAATGATTATAATTGTTCTATCCACCATAGTAATTGAATCACAATAGAAAATTATACCTCATGATTCTCTAAACCCTAGGAAAGGCCTACCAAGAAAACTTTTCTAGTATTACAATGAAACACTGACTATGGTTTCCATCACACTACATCTGGTTCCACACTAAAACACCAATTAAGCCTCCTCATATTGAAATATCTAGAAAAACAAATAGTTTTTACCACTGATGCATGATAATATCACCTCACCCAATAATGATGCATTAACTCATTGGGGGAATCAAAAGATTATAAAAACACCCAAAATGAATTCTAAACCTGAATCTTAGTGTAATTACACTATTAGAATCCCAAAGAATAAAACCATTCATCATGATCTCACCCCAAAAACTGGTGCCCCTATGATCTGAACCATGCTCAGATCACACTAAATCCACCCCAATACAAATGTTAAAACACAGAATACAACCAAAACCATATCCAAATTTTGATTCTAGTAATTAATGAGGGACTTGATTACATCAAATATTCCTACACAAAAATATATTTCTTCCACCATGACTATCTCTCTAATTAGTCTCACCACATCCCAACCCTTTTGAAACAAGGGTTATATGCTCATTACTGAAATGATGATCCCCACCATTGGATTATCATTATCCTCACCATGAATAACCTAAATTCAAATTATTCGAGGCCCATGATCCATCCATTACTGAACATAATGATGTAATATGACCATCTTTCTCATACCCATGCAGTATCACAATACACCAACCATCAACCATTATTGGATTACTGGGAATTACATCATCACTATTAAAAAATACATTCATGTTGAATATAACAAAATTTTACCATCGATGGTGTGTTCCCTACTATATGGATTCAATCACACTACTCAAGTTCCAACCCAAAAAAGGATGCTACACCACTCTCACCCATCTTATAAATCCTAATAATGATCAAAACCTCAAGAAAACATTCTTGTATCAATCTCACCACCGAACTACCATTATAGAATCATTAATGTTCATACATAACCAAATCCATTCTCAAATAATTTTTACAAAAAAGTTTCATTGATCAACAACAAAAACGGGAACTGTAAATAATTAGACCACACATACCCTTACACACACACAAATTTCTTGAAAAGACTGACGCCAAAAATCACTCTCCTTTTAAAAAGGTAGAGAAAACCCATGATAACCCTCATAGTTGTTGTCAAACATGATTATACTAGATCTCAAATAATAAAAATGGGTGTATTCTCCCATACAACTTGATCACACAACCCAACTCAAATTCCAATGAGTCACATCCCATTAAACCTTTGATCACACTCTTAACCCACTTACTATTACCACTAAATGTTAGTTTTCCAACTACCTATGGAATCTCACTCATTACAAGGAAAACCACATAATAACCCACATCATGGGAATCATTCCCAAAAACATTATCATATATCAATTCTCCCATTGCATAAAAAATGATCCATGCATCCAATCGATCTTGAAATCTCACCCAAAATTCATACTAGAAGCACTTGAATTGATTTTGACCACAAAATCCCAATGAATTTCACATTCCTTTCCTCAAACGTGTATATGTTACCCATGTAAGAACCAAGTTTGGTTACATATTATTCCACCAAAAGTGCTATATAGGAAAAAAATACAGGTTATTATTAAAACTTTAAGTAATTGAACATGCATCCTTAAGTAAACCCATTCTTATCACCAGATAATTCATTATAAATTCAACACCTATACCTAACCCATCAGGGTTTCCTCATCAAGGCAATAAATTCCCACAGTGTCCCACTAAGGGTAACTATATGAACCTTTAAATAGGAACAATATATCCATTACCATAAAATTACCTACACCATGATTCACATGACCTATCATTATAGAAAATACAGTGGTTAATCTAAGCAGGAATACACCAACAAGTTATATGAATAAACTCTATATAATTTAATATTGTAACTTTGAACAACTAAATCATTATTAAGTAAAACAATCACACCCAAGTATATGTATTTCCTGTGAATACTAAATGTAAAATATGATTCATATATGATCTATTCAAAAGGGGAAAAGATCCAAAAAAATAAATAAGAACCTCTTATACATTTATCATATTGAATAAATATCTCAACCATAATAGAAAAAATAATAATAAAAACCTCATACACCTAGTATCTAGGAATTACCTAAGAAAATGGGTTTCTGAATCACCATTTAAAGGTCTATTACATGCCCTGACACATTACTAGACTACCGTTATACTATCCCTAAAAATCTAAAGACAAAAAATTCTTCAATACAATTATATAACACCCTAGCCCCAGGACACTCGACATTTCCCATGTCGAGGATGGTACATGAACTGACATTCACTTATTTGTATTCCAGAGGTTATTGAATAGTGGTGAGGTTATAAACTATATAATTAGGAGACTATTCCCTTCAATCAGAGTAATATAAAAGAGATAAAGTAACCACAACATCCACAAAAAAATCAAAGTTTTCATAAATGAAAGAAAACACAATGATATAATAAAATGTAAATGATGTCATACAAGAATAAAAATTATGATCATCCACTATAATTATGGTACATAAAATAATGAAAAAATAATAAAAATGATTCTATTACCATCTCTTGTCCGAAAAACACAAATTCTCTAGATACCATCGAGCTACTCATGCTCAATCCACTAGATATCACATGTTGAACCAAAAAGACAATATAAGGTTTACACATGCACTAGAGTGATTTTGTAGGGTCTAAAAAATACATAATATTAGTGTACCACCAATTTCATATTGTACATTATTTCATATAAATTTATTTATAGCCAAATTAATAAATAAAAATGACATAGATGCATCTTAGATGTCATGTGCTAAAAAGGACATCATGAATCCATGCACATCGGAGCATCGTGTGTTAACAAGTACTCCATGAAACCTAATAATACATTAATATATTCCATTATTGAAACCACCTTGTTGACTCATGTCATTAAACCCATAGCTAGACTATACTTAAAGACTCAAGGATGGTGTCATCCAATATCTCAACCCAAAACATGAATGGAAAGGGTAAGGTCCTACCTTCAAATCCTTATACACTACCTTATCACTCAATGTAGGGTCCATCATCCACACCTAACATAATATAATTACACAACCCAATAAATTTTTGTGGTCCACTATCCTGACCTAACTATTCTCACTCATGTTAAGGTCTAGAATTCATACACATGAGGACTCTATACCACCCATGATAATCCAACTAGTGTTATCTCACTCATGGATGGGATATGCCTTAGGATCCTCTCCCAAAACATATTCCATCATTGATCACACTCATAAATTCAATCAAACACATCAAATATAAAATAATTCCCAAAAACCATTATAAAATATAAACAACTCAATGCCTAGGCGTAGGTCAGTTAGACCCATACCTATATCCAAGCATGTATTTCCTTTTCATCTGGGTTCCCATTGGGTCCCATAGACCCATAAAAATCTCTTCTCATCAATACCATCCAGTGTTCATCACCTATCAGTGACACCACGATATGTAGTTTCCTTATAAACATGTCCCTAAAGGTGGCGTACAACCCCCATCTGGTTATCACATCACAACCTAGTCTCAATAATAAAAGAATGTCTAAAGTTAACTCATTTTAAAACCTTGGAAACCTAAAGCTAAGTCTCGTTTAATTTCAATGAACCACACCTAGTTCCCATATCACATATCACAGGGGAGATCTATAAACTCTCAAATCAATAAAAAAAACCTCTAAAACACACTTTTTCATGAACTAGAGAATAGTTACAGATCATAATGCTTACCATGTTCTCAAACCACCCTCAGAAGGGTTCTACTTACAAGGCATGAGACACAGGACTGTATCACCCTTAAAACTATTCCCAAGCCTCTCCTTCTTGCCAAAAAATCCCTAGGGTACCCATACATGGATACCCATATCACCAATCATACTCGAATACCTAACCATTTCCTTTTATCATGTCAATCAATACTCTCACCCTTTGTCCACATGGTCGATGAATGATTTATATCACCTAAAGTGATCAGGATAACTTATACCAAGCTTGGGAGGACAAAAACATCCCATCTCTTATTATATGGTCATATCAACCAACATTAATATACTCATTCCTATGTAACATATTTGTAGGAATACAATCAATGATAAAATGAAATTTTGATTTTTATTAAAGGGACAACCTAACTCCAAAATGTAGTTACAATCCATGCCATGCTCTACTCCCCCTCGACCAAGCTTTTCTAGACCTTGTCTGAGCTTATACCATCTCCCAATCTCTTATATTATTCTATAAAATATAAATAAAAATTTATAAAAATTTATAATTAATTATTCAAATTAATCCAAAGAGGCTTAATTTGATAACAAACCCTAGAGCATAACCACATCACCAAATCCACACAGACTATCCACCAACCACTCATGAAAGGTCCATGACATACCCATGAAAACATTATAGAAAAAATACATGACCATTAACACTAAATAATTTGATAACTTCATCTGATTTGACCAAATATCCCTAAATAAATTAGATCAATGATGTGCCATAATTGAAACTAATAAAGACAACATGAAATCCTCCTCCTAAGACCTCCTCTATGAATAATATAAATATACCCCATTGTTTAATATTATTTACACCATGATCCATTAGAAATCAATCTTAAAACATAACCAAAATATTACTAAAACCATATACTATAAAATTAATCCCAATATAGAAGGTATTGGAGGGATAAAAATACCTATAGTTTATACAAAACTCTAATAAATATACCTATTTCCAGGGGGGTTGAAAAATGGGAGGAGAGGGGGATGAACTAGCCAAAATGGCCCTCCCCATATGAATATTCCCTATTAAAATGAAGGGTTATTGAGTGGTAAATTAAGACTTCCTCTACTAAAAACAATCAGGTGTGGGTATTTCTGTGGTGTTTCCATAAGGGCCACAATGAAAGCACCCTCACCAGAAACTTGACTTTGATGTGGAATAAGGATCCATGATGCAATCCAACTTGGGGTATCTTGACACATAGACCTCAAGGGCCCTACAAGTTGAAACCCTCAATTTTTGTGACATAGCCTCCTCAACTATGGTGAAACTGGGATTTACAAGGTAGAGTTGACCCTATAATCCCTTCCCTCTCTATGGAACTTCCCCCTTTAAATTCTCTATTTTCATCCTTTACCATGACCACCATTCCATAATCTGAATTACTATTTTGTGGTAGCTTCTATATATGAATTATATCTACAGGGATATAATAAACCTTCTTTTTCTAACTAATAGAGTTCTCATTCCTCTAATGGGGCCTCATTATATGTTCAAGAGCATATTCCTAAGATATACAAATGCCCATATTCCCGATATGAACCATAATTCATAGAAAGAACCCTTCTCTAAGATCAAAACTCTAAATTCCTTTTAAAATTAATAATATTGAAATTCATGGGTCGTTACAACCTTGTACCACTACTAAGTACCTAGTGGATTATATCACCAAGACAAAATTCTCAGATCCATGTTAGTTTTTTTTGAAACAGACCCACAATCCATCTATAACACCTACAAAATTGAAAAATAGTGTATATACATTTGTTTTACTGAAAATTAAGTCGTAATTAAACCTGATACATATACAAGGTTATGTAACCACAACACTATATAATATATCATCTTTAAGTTTCACTACCGAGTGTTATCGATCCTTTTAGAAGAAAATATCCTACCACAATTCCCATATATTAGACTACTATTCCCAAGTATCCTCTTGGACTATCCTATGATATCACTACACACATACCATAGGTACTGTCTTCCTATATAGAGTCTTTTCACTATGATTCACTATCTAAACTAGTCATTCCTCAAATGACACATGAAGATATAGCTCATCCTCTTTGAAATTGATCAAATGTAAAGGGTTGAGATAGTATCTATGAATCCCTGATATATGGAATATGTCATACATAGCACTATAACTTTGTGGAATATCTAACCATTATATAATTTCACTGATTTTATTAATGACCACTAATTACCCATTAACTTAAGAACCAACAACCCCTACCTCTGAATACTATGATATCACAAAAAAGTAAAAACCAAAAAGAAAACCCATTCTTCTTCCTCAAACACTGGAGGATGGAATCTTTAGTTGGAATAAAATATCTTCCTTATTATAGTGGTCATTAACATCTTCCTTATCAATTAGATATGATCTAGAATCTTTTACATAAGACAAATTTCAAAAAATGACTACTCCCTGACCTCTAATCAGAATGGAGGATATTGATAGGACTTATCATATAAGTCATAGAATGGTGGAATATAAATTGATGATTGATAAAAAAATTTATAAGAG
The DNA here is from genome assembly GCA_963277665.1 of Viscum album. Classification (NCBI taxonomy): domain Eukaryota; kingdom Viridiplantae; phylum Streptophyta; class Magnoliopsida; order Santalales; family Viscaceae; genus Viscum; species Viscum album. The sequence goes on along the minus strand of OY728164.1, from coordinate 2,002,078,007 downwards.
AACTCCACAAGAATGAGTTGGTTCTCCCATGAACCTCTAAAATCAAGGACACATTTCCACAACATGTATTGAAAGACCTAGATGGTACTCTAAAATCTCCCATTGGTCTAAGGATAATATGTATTTCTTAAGTGAACCCATAAGAAAATTTCCTTCTATAGGACTTATTAGAAGAAAAATTTAAAATAGTTATCCTAATAAAAATGATGATTTTAAGAACCTAATTAAGATTTAATATCAATATAAAATATAAATGACTCAAATTATTGATGAAATATGTCTCTTTTATCGGTAATAAAATTTAGAACTTAATCAAATGGTGAAATATGACCCATACATCATCACTTCCATCAGTCAACCTTGATAATTAAATCATAAATCCCAAATTCACATCATGCCATTTCTACCCAGTAATAGGAAATAGCTGAGGAAGTCATATGGGTCATTGATTCTTGCCATTCATGTACTAAAAGGTGAGGAATCATGAAACAATTCCCACAATTCATATCTTATTATGGGGCCATTAATAATTCATTCACATGTCATAATACTTATTGGTAAACCCCAAAAAGTATCCCATATCAAAGAATGTGAATCCAATATCATATCTATGTGAATTCAGGAAGAAACTACCAAAAAATACCATATGTAATCAACGTAATTGGAATCCAATGATCCATAAAGTGGTGACTATCCATAATATATATTTTCCATTCTCACTAGGAAATTTGTGTCAGATAACTATATCACCTACCAAATCATGAGAAGTGATGAGTCTATAACCAATGAAATAAGGTTTTATCTATGAAAATACTCCTGAAAATCAAGGTTTATCTCAAGAAATAGGATCATAACCTTCCACTAGCTATAATACACATTCACCACCGATGGTAGATTCTTCTTACTCAATGAATTATCCTTGAAAATCCATTTCCTAGGGGTATATGGAGTCTCTAAACCAAAATACTATCAGTACTCCACCGGACTCCTATATCAAAGGATTAGATCACACTAAGAGTAAACATATCATAGTACCTTATGGTTGACATACACCATGAAACTAACTCCTACTAGGAAGTGAAAATAACTTCTCAGTATGTGAAATACCACTTCCAGATCAAGATCATGAGTTAATTAGTTTTTTTCATGTGACTTGAGTTATTTATATGTATATGTTACCACTCCAAAATAATGCTTAAAAAACCCCAATATAGACTCCTAAAACATCATAATATAAAGTATACTTATTTCATGACATAGGTAATGCCATGATCAGTGTAGAATTCATCCTATATTTTATCTCCAAAATTATCTCTCATATAATATGACTACATAAACATCACCACCTTCTTGGTTATGGTCATCATCGATGCACCAAATAGGAAAATTATTGAGTAAATATTTAGTTGTAACCTACCAATCTAAGGAAACTATAAATCTAAAATAAGTTCTTGGGACTTGTACAAGAAAATAATACCAAACAATTCTCATGTTTCATTGATAATATATATATAGATAACACATTATTTAAGAAAAAACTTCCCTAGTAATTAACCATATCCCAATTACTATGATTAAGGAACTGTTACAACCTTATATGGTAAATTTGGATGGTTAATAAATCAAATCATTTTAATTTTCAGTTCTTGTTGAGGGGTATTTTTCATTCAAGGATTTTTATATGGTTATGGGTGTTTGAGGACGAATTTCAAGATATTTTTGGATGTGTTTTAAGTACTAGAATGAGTTTTAGAGTATTGAGTTATGTATGATGGGGTTACACATGCAGTGTACACATGTAGGTGACATAACAATCCTAATGAAAATTCAGCGGGTACCATCTATCTTGGGAAGAATCCCAAGGGTCTTTTTCATTCCAATAACTACCCAATGTCCTTGGAATGGGCACCTAATAGCCTTTATGGGTGTTTTAATAATGAAAATCCGGTATTTTCCCCTTATATCCTATTTAATTCATCTATATTCTCCTTCAATTTTATTCATATGTAGATAGTTGAGATAACCTTATAAATAACCCATTGATCACTTCTTCCCCATTCATATACACTGATTCATGGAATATTAATGGTCTTTTCTCATTCCTAAGTCAATGGTAAGGCCCCTTCCCTCTCCTCTTCCATTTTGTTTTATATTATTATATTAACTCTTATTGAAATAGGTATTTTGAGGGAAATTTTAATATATAATGGTGGAATTCACCCTAGAACATAGGGATCTATCTTCTCCTTATTTAAAGAGGCACATTCAGGTTTCATGTGTGAAACTTGTTCTTTAATTATTATATGAAAAAAATTTATTCTAAAGAATCTATAAGATAATGCACATAACTTTATTCAATAATGCAATTAAAACCTAAATTAAAGAATTTTATAAATTTAATTTTACTAAATGAATTTATTTTTTTAATTAATAATGTTAAAATTAGTTTAGATTGTATTGTTTATATTTCTTAGAAATAGTTGATTTTAATGGTGAATAGTTAAAACAATGATTTTATGAATAATGCCAATTTTATGAAATTATAATAAAATAAGAATAAATAGAATGTTTAAAAATTCTTTTTATATACCAAATATATTATAAGTAATATAAGTAATATAATAATATTTTTCCACACTTATAAATATTTTTTTACCATTTTGGAAATCTGAGTAATGTTTTTATTAAAATAAAAATTGTTTTTGTTTTTTCTCTCTTAATGAAGTATTCATAGGGTTAGTTTTGGTTCGGTATAGTTATAAACAAAAATAAGTATCATTTTATTTAACATAATATAATTAATTATATTGGAATCATAATTATACTTTATTTTTTTTTGTAAAATCATTTTATGCTTAAAGTAAGAATTTTGTTTAAACGGGTTTCGTTGCATTTTAGAAACATATATTAATTTTAATGTTCTCCAGTTATGGAAATTGAATTTTTTAAATGGATTAAATTGTTTTAATAAATAGAATTAATATTTAGTAATATGTTTAACTTAATTTTTCATCACAATGAATAATAACCATGGTAAAACTTTATCACTTCGAGGAAGGGTAAAATCGGTTAAAAGAGTTAAAAATAAAGTGATAAAGATTCAATAGAACATAAAAATTTTCTTAAATATCATATTTTGGTATTTTTTACAAATTAATATTATCATATTAGAATATATGACAATTTTTAGCCACATTACTTGAGTAAAACATATATTATATAATAATGTTTCAAGTATTTACAAGTTTTCCACCCACATCACTTATAAAAGGCCACCCCATATCCTCTCTTATACACACAACTTGATCCCATTAAATCAAACAATACCTACCAAAATACATTAAAAAATTTCTCACCACTTAATATATATAATTTTCTCACAAAAACACAATTCAATAAGGCTTCAGGTGTAAGCCCAATGAGGTATCCAAAAGATGAGGTATATATTCTTTTCAAACCTTTTCAAGTTCTATTATTCTTAAAACTCCTCCAAATATTCAATAACCATATTAACATAATTAAATTAGTATATTAACCATAAATATATGTTTTTATATTAATGTTATGTCCATTTTATATCTCCATTCCATCTTATTGAAAATGAAAATATCGATCGTGTGTACGTATGGCCTATTGGTATCCATGTAATGATACAAATTGTTTTTCATCACTAATTTACATAGATAGTTAGAATGATGTAACTAATGCATATATATTATATATATGATATAATTATTATTCTTAAAATATAATATATCATTTACCTTCTTACCATTAAATCCACAAGATAATGGTAATGTCGTTCTTGTGTACGTGTGGACTACCACCTACACAAAGTGACGTGATTGGGTTTTCTATTAAAACCTTGAATGGATTATTATAAATTTATAAATAATGAAAAAATGTTATATTAAATACATTTTTAATATTATACGGGTGATAGAACCATTCATAAAGCCTTTAAACATGGTCAATATACCGAATTAATTTTAGAGTAATTGATCGAACAGCCTTAAGAAATAAATGTTAGTAAGAACTATTGAATAAATGGATGCCATATGATTATAAAAGGATATTTAAAAAATAAATATATATTAATAAGGTTCTTAAAAATTTATTTAAAAAATTTAAATTGATTTTTCCGGAGGATATAACATGTCCAACCAAAAATAATTCGATGGTAAGGGTTTATTCTATAATATCATTTTTATTTAGGATTATTTGTGTTTAAAAATAAATTAATAGAAATTATAATATATTACTCTTTTAAAATCCATATATTTTCTTTAACTTTGGTTATATATGGAGTTTATATGTTTTCCATTCCTTTTCCTCTCTTGGTACTTAATCCAACCGAGAAAATATTTTTTTCAAGAAAAACTAACCTTATATACTCTTTGGGTGATTTTTTTTCTTCTATGTCATGATTACAAAAATGGTTTCAATAATTTTATTTCATATAATAGAATAATTATTTAAATTAATTTGAACCATATAAAACTTTATTTTAAAGGTTTTAAAAGTAATATTCTTGTTATTTTCTAGATGTGTTATTTTTTACTTTTTACTGAAAGTGTAAAATGAATCTTTGTTTTTAATGTCTGTTTCATGAATAGATTTTTACACCATCATGACTATTATTTTCATTAAAGAATTATTTTAAATTTTCTATGGATAGTTTCAAAGATTTTTTTCTCAATATTCTGGAATTTTTTATTTAAAATATTATAAAAATAGAAGGGTGTTTTTATCATGTTTTCAAATAAAGGATCAAATGTTTTTTTAATGGTATTTAAATATCATTCAACATAATTTTATGATTTTTAAAATTTAATAGGGAAATAATATTATGATTCTATTTTCTTTATTTCTTTGGATGTATTATGAACATGTTGTCCTACTTATTTACTAGGGAAAATATTATCATTTTATATTCTATTTTTCAATAAAAATGTTTACTATGATCATGTATTGTATTTTTATTAATTTATTTCTTATTAAGAATGTATTAGAATTTTTAAGTGATGGGAAGGTCCCATTATAGCCCCTAAAATCATCTTTAGGTCTTTTAAGACAAACTTATTTTGGTATTTGGCATATGAAATAACTATTTATGTGTTACATTTTGAAACAAGGCCTTGATGATAAGATTATGATGTTTATTGTTATGAATTATATTATTAAGAAATTTTTTCTTGTTATCTGTGTAATTATTTATATTTTTATTCCATCCATGTATATATTACCATTTTATTATATTATATATATGTCATATTTAATTATTACTTATCTCTAATATATGATTCATGCTTTATTTGTTCTATGATATCTTTTTTTGTAGGCATTCCCTTTCCAAGAATATGAGCTCAACAATTATTATGTTTTATTTTCCCTGAGATACCAATAAGGGATATATGATTGAATTTAGGGATGTACTGGAAAAAATAATAAAGTTATCACTATAATTTTATGTTTTATTTCATATTTTAAAATTAAATTATGTGAATCATGTATGTATGGAATATCCCAAGTTGTATAAACTATTCCATCATTCATGATGTATCTCTTATATCAGGTACTAATATATTTTGATAAAAACCTACACTAGGTTACTTGACTAAGGGTGTTACAGTTGTTATTGAAGGTAGTTTATTATAAAAATTTGGAACTAGATTTAGGAAAATGTAGACTGAATAAATTATCCTTATGATAGATTCAGGGGATAATATTACATATAAGATAATATACTGAAGTTTGGGTAAGGTAGATAATGCGTCTTTTCCTAATAATTTCATCCATATCTAGATATTGGAATAAAAATATGCTTGTGGATGAACCTATGGATAAAATCACCAAAAATATTGGTTGTGTATCAACTTGATCTCAACTTGATTGATGATGAGTGGGCCTAATACTACACAACTTTTAAGACACACTCAGGGGATATATTTTATTAGATTAACATGGTATTTAAAAAGCATTATGAAATATTTGAAAATATTGTTCTGATATGAATATATTCCCAAATATATTACGGTTATGATTATAATATTGACTATGAATAAATTTTCAATTTATATTTAATGTTACATTAGACTTAAAATTATGAAATATGTTTTAAAATGCATTATAATATATTATAATATAGTGTATTACATTATTTATAAATAGAACATACCAAAAGAAATTGTAACCATATCAATATATGTAATCTATATAGTGGTTTCTATCCTTGGAAAGACAAAGAATACAAATCTAGATATGAATAAATTATAACTATTTTGTCTTATATTGATCATGTCATGACCAATAACCTTTCTCGTATCGAGAAGATTATTGATATCTGAAATGGAGTAACAATTTTGGACTGATTCATGTGAAAACCACCTATATCATTCAATGGGAGTACTAATACATAATTATATGAGGAATGGATCAAGTTGCTGGAGTAGATATTCCTTACTTTGAAAAGTTTTTAGAGAAGGAAAATTATAATGGATGTTTATCATTTTAAGGGAGTCATTGACCAATGGTGGTCATTTATCTTGAACACTAAGAAGTTGAAGGAAATATATAGTATAGATTGGAATAATTTTAATGAGATATTATTTAAAAAAAATTCCTCATAAGAAAATCGATGATATAGAGAGGAAATTCCTCAATCTAACGCAAAAGGAAGGAGAAAATATTTCCCAATTTGAAGCTATCTTAACAAGGTCAACAATTCATGTTGGGGATTATACACATAATACAACAGGTAATATTGATTTATTATTTGATTGTTAAAAGACTATAATTTTAATGTAATTAGTATCTCAAACATTTTCAACATATAAGGATTTAATATCAAGTTCCATCAAGAAATAGAGTGAATTCTCCAAGTCCTGTGTTTTGTAGGGAAAATAAGGAAAGAAGTAGGTGGATGATTACTCTAAAAAAATTAATATAAAAAAGGGTGGAAGGTAAAGGTGGAATTTAATTTGTTTTAATAATTCTGGAATGAAACACCATGGATCATACTTGATGGGGTTGAGATTTTTCTTTATCTATGGAGAGGAATACCACCAGGCTCATGATTTCAAGGGTAAGAAAGAATATTCAACTTTCCAATGCATCAATTATTGGGAGATAGGATACTATTGAAATTAATTCCCTAAGAATCAAGGGAATTTTACTTAGAAAATATAGAGGAGAAAGTCCAATATTATACAGTCACTACAGTTTAGGTTGAGGTTCATAAAGATGTAGTGGAAATTACTTTGATCATAACCTAAAATTTAGAAAATTATTTATTTGAATCTAAATCATATCACTCTTTTATATTTTCCTTGTTTTCTATGAAATTAGATATTTACCTAGCACCATAAGAAGGGAGTTTTCAATAAATACTCCTACTTGAAATCTTATTTAAGAAAGGATATGTTAGTCGGTTCCCATTATGACATATTGACATACACTATTTGAAAAATTGATTACTATACTTATAGTTTACTTTAATATAATCCTTGGTATGGAATATATTTGAAATTATAATGATAAAATTTATTTCTAAGAGAAATATATTATGATTCATGATAGCGATATGGGATCAGTTATCTTCATAAAGGAGAATACCTTATTTGAATCATGTATATATCTAGCTCTAGTAACTCTATTTAATAAAATTCTTGTATTAGAGGGTCATACATAACCCATAATTGGGAATAGAATCCTTTGAATAGAGTATATACATATTATGTAGGAATAAATTGATGTGTTTCTTGAAGAACTTCATGGAAATCCACTTGAGCATGAGGTTGAGTTTTCTATTTATCTTATCCTTGGTCCCAATCCTATATCTAAGACTACCTATATGATGAACATAGTTGAAATAGGTTAATTAAAGAAATAACTATAGGAGTTTTGTGATAAGGGATTTATACGCCATAGTGTTTCACCATGGAGAGACATAATTCTTTTTATTAATAATAAAGATGGGTTTGTGCGGTTATTCATTGGTTATAGGGAAATAAATGTTGTCACTATAATGGACAAGTATCATCTAACCAGTATTGATGATTTTTTCAATCAACTTAAAGAAAATCAATATTTTTCAATGATTTATATTCATTTATGGGTATCATTAACTATATGTAAAGAAATAAGATATTAAGAGGAATTCATTTTGTACAAGGAATATATTTTTGAAATATATTGTAATTCCCTTTTGATTGACTAATGAACCATCTATTTTTATTGATATGATGAGTAAAGTATTCATGGATTTTCTTGATAATTTTTTATGATATTTATCGATGATATATTTGTATACTCTAAAATCCATGATGAGCATAATAGTTATTTGAAAATAATTCTTAAGAATCACATAGAAAATGATTTTTATAGAAAATTTAGAAAACAAAAATTCTAGTGTTAGGAAGTTTCTTTTCTTAGAAATATTATATCTAAGGAAAGAATATTAGTTATTCCTTTAAATAAAAAGGGATATATGGAATTGGAAATTTCAATAAATATAACTGAGGTATGTAGTTTCCTTGGATTAGTAGGTTACTATCGATGTTTTTTTCAAAAAAAATCTCGATTAGCTAATGTGTTAATAATTTTGACATGTAAATGGATTAAGTTCATAAGGTCATACTAATTTAATAAAATTCTTAAAGAATAAAAGAGTAGATTGTTCAATGCATATATATTTATGTTACCATCAAGTAGGTATGGATTTGTGATATATACTCATGCATCAAATAATGGGGTTGTATGTGTCCTAATGTATAATGATAGATTTGTTTCCTATGTGTCAAGATAGTTAAAAATTCATCAATAAAATTGTATAATAATATATCTTGATTTGGAATCCGTAATATTTTCAAATATAGAACCATTAAATTTATGGTGAATGATGTAAAATATATATAGATAAAAATGACTGAAATAAATATTCTCATATAAAGAGATCAACATGATGAAATGTTTATGGCTAGAACTACTCAAGGATTATGAATACCTATCACACTACCAACTTGGGATGTCTAATAAGGTACATAATGTGCTATGTAGGAAAATTATGGGTGTTTTAATAAAATTATGATTGAAAACTATATTATATTCATGGATTTTGTAAAGTTAGTTATGGGAATTATTAAGGGAGGAAAAAATCTCTTTTATTTTAAATTATTTCAAAACCATACTTATCAGAGAAAGTAAAAAATTAAAATTTGATAATAAGAATATTTTAAAGAATATTAATGTTTTATAATGATATGAAGATAGTAACTTTATCTATGAAGATGGTATATTGAAATTTGTAAATATTCTATGTATTCCATCCACACCTATGATGAAAAAATAATTATTAGATGAATTTAATAATTGAAAATTTTTTATACCCCATGGTGGAACCAAAACAATTAGGGTTTGAAGGAAAATTTTTGGTGGGATAATATAAAGCAGGAAATTATTTATTATATTTAAAGATGCTTGGTTTTTTAATATGTAAGGATGGAAAAAAATTTCCTAAAGGAGTCTTGAGATATTAAATTATTCTTATGTGTAAATGAGATGATAATACTATGGAGTTTTTCATTTCATTACCAAAAACTCATAGAAATAATTATTCCATATGGGTTATTATAGATCTCTTTACCAAGTCCATGAATTTCATCACTATAAGGGATTATATACATATCATGTAGATTCTGATGATATATATTAATGAATTCATGTGATTTATGGTGCACCTATTTTGATTGTATCTGATTATGACCCATGGTTTAAATTGAAATTCTGGAGGAATCTTGAGAAGGATCTTGACAGAGAGATACCTTTGAGAACCACCTATCATCCCAAATGTGATGGGAATTATGAAAGGAATACTCAGAAATTATAAGATGTTTGAAGGTGATTATAAATTGAGTTTCAATTTATATGGGATCATAATTTACCATTAATGGAATTTTATTATAATAATAGATTTCCTTCAAGCATTCAAATGGCACTATTTTAGGAATTTTACATAAAGTTCTTTCTTACTCCAAATTGATGGGATGAAGTTGGAGAAAAAATATTATAGGTCTAGATCTTATGGAAGAGATAATGGTAAAAGTGGTGACTATTTAGAATCATATCAAGGTACCCCAATGTAGATAAAAACTATATATCAATAACTAAAATAAATATTTAGAATTTCAAGTGGGATTTCATGTTTTCATTTATTTATCAACTTGTAAGGGTGTAATAATTTTCCTTAAGAAATGTGAACTAAGTATTTGGTACATCCGCCCTTTTGAAATTTTAAAAACAATTAAGGCTATGGATTACCATTTTGAAAAAAACAAAAGATAAAAGAGGTAAATTGGAATCCTAATGAAGTTATGATGAATTACGACCCAAATCTATTCATGAGGAGAAATTATGGAAATTTAGGTGGTTAAATTATTGTATGTGGGAAGAATATATCACCCAATATTTAATTATAGTAAGTAAACTTTTCATTCAAAGAAACTATATCATAATGCACATAAATTTATTCATAAATATGATTAATACCTAAATTAAAAGTTTTTATAAATTTAATTTTATTAAATTTTAATAATTTTTGAATTTATCTTGTAAATATTATCTTAGAGTGATTTTTTGATATTTTTCAGAAATAGTTTATTTTTGGTGGTGAATTGTGAAAATATCAATTTTACAAATACAACAATTTTATGAAATTATAATGATATAAAAATAACTTAGATGTTTATAAATCCTTTTTATATAATAAATATATATTAAATAAGTAATATAATTCATATAAAAAATATAATTTTGAACTTATAAATCTATCCTTAACATTTTGGAATTATAAATAATTTTTGTTATTCAAATAAAATCTATTTTTGGGTTTTATTTACAAAAAAATATTCAAGAGGTTAATTTGGATTTTTGGTTTGGTTTAAAGAAATATAAGTCTCATTTTATTTAACATAATACAATTAATTCCATTAAAATCATCTTTATACTTTATTTTTTTGTAAAATCATTTTTATCCTTAAAACAAGAACTTTTTCTAAAAAAGGTATCACTGCATTTTAAAAACATAAATTAAAATTAAATTTTAGCAGTTATAGAAATTTAATATTATACAATTTATTAAAAGTTTAAAATAAATATAATTAATATTGGGTAATAATTACAACTTAATTTTTGTTTATAATGAATCACAACCATGGTAAATATTTTTCACTTTGGTTAAGTGTTAAATTAGTTAAATGAGTAAAAATAAAGGGATAAATCTTCAAGATAATATAATTTTTTTTCTTAACTATAATTTTTGTTGATGTATTTGTTACATAAAAATATAAAATTTTAATATATTATAATTTGGATCCACTTTTTTAGAGAAAGTCATATATTGTATAATAATGTTTTTAGTATTTATTAGTTCATCACCTACATCATCTATAAAATAGAACCCATATACTCTCTTATCCTTACTAATTAAGACACTTATCCTAAAAAACAACAAAAATATCCTTCGAAAATCCATCCCCATGTTATAGAGGTCAGTTTCTCAACAAAATACCCCTTTAGGAAGACTTAAGTTGTAATCCAAAGGAGGTTACCAAAATAAGAGGTGCATATTCTTATCAAGATTTTTATAGTTAGTTTCTTATTAAAACATATAAAAATAATATATAACCATATTAACATAATTATATTACTATATTCACAACACTGAGATGTTTTTATGTCAAATTTATATCCATTTTCTATCTCCTTTATATCCTATGTAAAATGAAAACATCCCTCATGCGTATATTTGACCTACTATATCCACATAGCTGTGTAATTCATTTTTCCTCACCAATTTACTTGGATTTTTATAAATATTTATCAAATGAATATATATAATATTTATGAAATAATTATTATTCTATTAATATAATATATCATCGACCTTCTTACCCTTTCATTTGAGGTGAATGATAATGTGGTTTGTGCGTATGCATGAACTACCACTTCCATGAAGTGATGTAACTTATTTTTCTATTAACAACATTTTTGGATGACTATAAAATTTTGTATACTGAAAAAATTTAAATTCATTACATTATTAACATTCTTGAGATTATATAACCATTTCATAACACCTTTAACTGTGGTCAATATTCTGAAGTATTTTGGAGAAATTGACCGAACAACCTTAAGCGCTCAACATAAACAAGAACTATTCAATGGATGGATGAAATATGATTATAAAATGACCTTAAAAATTTAAATATAGGTTAAATATTTTATTAATAAAGTATTTAAAAATTTTAATTTGATTATTCAGGAGGATATAATGCTTCTAATTAAGTGGAAGTTTGAGGTAAAGGTTTATTCTATAATCTCAATTTTATTTGGGATTATTAATGTTTAAATACAGATTGAAGGAAATTATAATTTTTTACTATTTTAAAATCAATATATTTTATTATAATCTAGTTTTATGCATATTTTAAATTTATTCCTTTTATTTTACTCTCTTTTTTACTTAATCTAATCAATAAAATGTTTTTTAAGAAAAGAAGACCATATTTTCTCTTTGGTAGGAAAACATATTCTTCCATGTACATGTTCCATAAAATATTTTCCTAAATGTTATTTCATACGATTAAATGATAATTTAAATTAATTTAATCCATATTTAACTTTCTTTTCAATTTTTTAAAGGAATATTATAATCATTTTCTGAACGTGGTATTTTTACTATTTAGAAAAAGTGTGAAAGGAATATTTGTTTAACATTTAACTCATCGAAAACTTTTTCCACATTCATATCCATTATTTTATTTGAATATTATATTATATTTTTTAGTGTTATTTTCAAATAAATACTTTTTCTTAATATTCTATAAATTTTTCTTTAAAATTATATCATAAAAAAGATACTTTTCTCATGTTTTCAAAGAGAGGATAAAATATTATTTTAAATATATTTTCAACTATGCCAATATCCTATGGTGATTCATTTTATTTTCTATAGATATACTATAATGATTCCATCCACATTATTTATATAGATGTATTATGGTCATGTTTGGATATTTATTAACTAGGAAAAATATTAATAGTTCATATGCTAGTTTTTCAAAACGAATATTTATATTGACTACGTATTGAATTGTTATTAATTTCATTCAAATAATGAATGAATTAAACTTAGTATGTGAAGGGTGGATACCATTATAAACTCTAAATGAATTGATAAGAATCATGAGGCAAACTAATTTTGGTATTTAGCATACACATTTCCTATTTATGTATGATGTCTTGTCACAAGGCATTGATAGTAATATTATGATGTCTAATATTCTGAATTATATCATTATGAAATTGGTTTTTAGGGTCCCTATTATTATTTTTGTTGTTATATAATCCCTGAATGTATCCCCCTTTTATGAAATTAGTTATATAAAATATTTCAATATTTTTTTATCTTTTTCATATTATTCATGATTTTTATTCTATTATAGCATCAGTTGCATGATATCTATTAATGAATTTATGATATCAACCTTTATTATGTTTTCCATTCCCCAGGATACTAAGAAGGGTTATATGATTAATTTAGGGATATACTGTTAGACATTATAATTTCATAACTATAATTTTATGTCATATTTCATGATTTCAAATGTAATTTTTAGAATCATGTATGAATTTTGTTTCCCAAGATTGTTAACTATTTGATTCTTTAGAATGAAATATCTTTTATCTTGTGAAAATATGGAGAGATAACCATGAATATTAGGTTACTAGAGTTAGGGTGTTATAGTTTTTTCATTATTCATTAATTTTTTTTTCTGGAAATAGTCTAATATACATATTGACTAGTGGTTCTCTAGTCTTTAAGGTGAAATTATAAGGAAATTTGTTATAGACTATTTAGGTGTTAAATTTTCTATTTGTTTATGGTAATTTATAGTGTTGATATCATTAATTTCTCATGGATTTTATATTGTTCAATATTTATGGTTATTATGTATTGGATCCCCATAGCCATTAATTTTGGATAGATGGTTTTAGGTGTTTCTTTTAGATCATTGGGAATTAGGGAGGGATCATGATTAATATTAGTAGGTATTTTTTACTCATTGGGTGATTCTCAGGATATACATGTAACATTCCAACCTATAGTTTTCTTAAATAAATATAGAATATTATCTAGATATTATTGTAATAACTAATTTGTTTCATTCCATATATTCTATATGATGGGTTAAATTTTATCAATGAGGTTTTTTGGATTTATATAATGGAAACCCATTATTTTTTATTGAATTACACATTTTTATTTAACTATCATGTTCTTCATAGGTACCTTGTTTATCCTGATCTTTATGTCTGAATCTACATTGATATATAGGTTTAGAAACCCATGTTTAGGTATTCATACTAAGATAATTATGAGAAGGTGTTTGGATGTTCCTTGGATATTAATTATGGTATGATATGGAGATAATTTGTTATTTATTATACTTAAACCATTTTGAGGATAGACTCTTGGACATTGTTACGATCCAATGTAAATTCCATTATTTTTATAGGATTTCAAACTTCCAGAAGGAGATGTTCTAGATGTATAACTTATAATTCTAGATGGAGAAGCTGGTGTAGCATTGATGAAGTTTATAAATCTAGAAGTTATGTAGAACAAATGATATAGATAATATAGTGAAAAATAAAATATGAAAACAAAAAGTTACTCCCTGACTAGTTTGATGGGAGAAGTGTGGAAGAAACAATGGACTTTTATATGTTTTTGTCTAAAGGATACATGAGATATTTTATTTTTATTTATTCAATAAAGAGGAAACATATAAAACATTAGGGAGTATGAAAAATATTATTCTTCTGGATTACCAAAAGTGATCACTGTATACATTAATATGAAGGATAGGTGGTGGAATTAATTGATTTAATGAAGGGATGTCCATAGAGATCATATATGTGTGGGATTCCACTTAAAAATATAGAAATGTGGGGGGGGGGGGGGTAATATGATTCATCCAATGGACTCTACAACATTTAGGAGGGTGGAATCAATAATTTATTAGACAAATTATATATTCTAATCTTCTTCCAATCCTTAAAAAAGTTTATGCAATATTACCACTATGGATTAGGACTCATGTATAAATAATGAAAATAAATTTTTTATTATTTTTTATTTCATTTTTTTGTTAACTAAATTCTAGAAATATATTCTATGCCAATTCATAGGTTAGTAATTATGTATGTTGAATTAGGTTCAATTTAATTCTATTTCTTATTCAATAAGTATATTGGCTCATTTAGGTAATTTTCCACCCAATTAAGTTATTATTGATAACTTACAAGATTTTGAATTTATCCACGATCCCAAAAAATTATATCAATGCTTTAGTGGAAGATTTATAGTCAATTAGGGGTCTAATGAAATCAATCAAAAATCATAGGATAAACAATTCAAGTCCCTAACTCAATAGGGATACACATATCACATCAACACATTTCCTCACAACAAGCCTCAATCTTGGTGGAATGACATAAATACATTAAATTCACCTAGAAGCATTAGTTTGGGTGGAATTCCACCTTTAGGGGAATAGAGCCTCTGTCCCTTTCCCTATTGAGTGCATTTTAGGGTGGAGTTTAGAGTGTCTGTCTAACTCAGCTTGTGGGAATATAACCTCAAGTCAATACCCCACTCTACCAATCCATGTGCACATGATTATTTATCAATCACCACATCCATAACATAAAAAAACATAACATAACAAATTACATTGAAAATCATCATTCACAATGCATAAAAAACAACATGGAAAACAATACTACACCATAACCCATTGACACACTTCCCAATTACAATTCATATCCATTTATCCAAAATCCTATTTTTGTGCCTTAACCCATTAGGTTTATTCAACAACCTCTATTCCATTATCCAAATTCATCAATGACCATACATTAACCCATTTATCCCATTTATCATTTCCCAAGCGTTCACCCACTCATGCATTTGAAGTAAAATTCTCATATCACATAACACAACCTCTTTGTTGCATTCAATCATTTAGGTGAACCACATAATCCTCATGTATTAACCCTTTCCACAATTTCATCTATTCCCTTGTTACATCTCATGAACATATTATCCATTCCCATTCCATTACTCCATTACAAGTTCACTATTCAATATGCACTAATTCTCGTAGGCATTTCTAACTATGTTCATTAAAAAATCAACATAATATCTTTTAGACAATTACCCATTTTCATATCATTCCAACAATGTATTTTTCCCTTATTTACCTAGTCATATTATTCATCATTACATTTATGACTTAATCAACCATTAAAACATATTCTACATGGGTTCCAAATTAATAATCGGCAACCCTCTACTTAACCCCACCACACTCTAGGTCCAGGTTTTCTAGCACACTCCATGGGTGGCCATAAAATGGCCAAGTTATCCTCGACGCATACCAAAGGGATCATGAGAGTTTCATGAAATCATTTAGACACCCAATTTACCAATTCATACCCAAGATAACCAATAAAAAAATATAGGGGGAAAACCCCAATACACATGCACAGGTGCAGGGTGAAACTATGGGATATAACTTATAGACCACCTACCTCAGATCCGTTGATGAAAGACCTCCCAATCAAGTCCTTAGATCCCAATATAACACACCTTTTAATAGTAAACCTAAATCATACTGAAAAATAAAGGGTTGAGAGATTTGGATGGAGATCGCACAAAAGAAAATACCTAAACCGAAAAAGAAAGAGGAGGAGAAGATTAGACCCACCCAAATATTCGATTCAATTCCAACGACACTCCAAATGGTCAAGAATAAAAAAATATAGATCCTTGGGAGCTCTTTATACCTATGGTTTTTTCCTAGGGTTACAATGGAGAAAGAGTAAGAAAAACCTGAGTTGGGTCTTAAAATCATAGGGTGGATTTTTTGTAATTTTTCCAACTTTTCTGGGCAACACGGTTTTCCAAACCGTGCAAAAATTGTGCGACATCTACTGTCCATGAGAGTCGATACCACATGGTTTCCTAGTTATCCTACATGGTTTTCCCTAACCATTCATAGACTGTGTGAAGGCTACTGTCAGAGGATGGTTGTTCCACAGAGTTTCCCCTAACCATGTGCAGATTGTGGACCTTGCATTGCCTGGCCTGATTGATCTTATCATCGTGCCCTGAGCCCCTGGGCACCCTTGAGATCCCACATGAACTTTGAAAATAATTATCTAGCCACAAATGAGAGATACAAGCCAACACTTAACTAAAAACATTCTATAATAAAAACTAGGACCTTACAACCTCCCCACCTTATAATGGCTTATCCTCGAGATGCTCTTCCTGGAATCACTATGGCCCCGTAACTAAACATCATTCCACTATGTTTTCATATTCATCCACTTTCCATGTTTATGGATGCACATCACATGGAAACCTAACATGGATCAGGGGCACAAAATTTCCCCACAATCCTTCCTCACTACAACCACAACACGAGCTTAACACTCCTCAAGGATCCATCCACTTCAACCATTCTCACCACGAGAAATTATTGGGTAAAATTAGGTGAAAACACCTAACCCACAACACATGGAACTTAACACATAGCATGACATCATAATGGAGGGACCAATAAGCTCCTCATCGGACCAATCCTCAGTACGGGTCATGACCCAAATCACTTGGCATCATTTTTACAATTCACACAACTATAACGGTGACAAACCCGATATCACCTAGAAAAAAACACACACAATCCTTCCTACAACCTTTCCTCAAGATCTCATCCCACAACCATATAGCCAAATGCCACTCTAAAATTATAGGTACTCAACCAACTAATCTTGTGTTAAGAATCTCTACCAAGGATAACTTACCCGAACTGTGACCACTCGAGTCCTTCCAACCCGAAAATCTGATCATGTTACCAACCAACCCTTTATCTGGTATGGTTCTCTCCCCCATTTATGGTTACATGGAACCTATTCTATCATCTATGGACCACCAAAACTCAACTCAACTTTCCCATCACCTAACATGTTTCAACTCACCGCACCCAATCATCCATAGGGAATTACCCTACATTGGCATCCAGACGCACCGTCACAACCACTGGGAAGACATACCTACACTATCCATTCAAGGAACAAGTTCATCCTGACCTCACTAAGGTAAAAATTAATCTAAAAAATCACTTTCTTCCACTATATGAACCTAGAGGTGGGTCACTTTCACCACTTCCATTCAACTTTACCATCTTAGGTCAGACTACACCTGACTGGATTGTCCCAGAGCACCCACCTTACACTAATGGTACGAAACTCCTTTCTTACCTCCCCAAATTGCTTACCGACTTGAAGAATATCATTATCATCCCACGTAACCATTGAAGTCATTTTTTAAATTCTAGTATAATTCCATAATCATGGCACTACTTCCCTCCAAAACATCATCGGCCTCACCCTTGGCATGTCACCACATCACAAGGCCAAGGTTCACTCAACTTCATGATGTTACAAAACCACATAAAGGAAAATTACCCGAGTCTAACCCCAATCCTCATTGGAGTTATAGGACCCCAACTTATATTGAAACAACCTATGTAATAACCAACCCCACCCTCCTATAACTCTACACATACCCCACAAGTTTCACTTGGAACCACCATGGGCTCAAGACAACACTTGGCTCATTAGTCATCACATCAAAGTCCCATATTCCTCTCCGAGGAACATGAAATGCACCTCATAGATTCCTCATTGGAACCTCGATGCTACTACATCAACTCAATGCCCTCTTATCCACATATAAGACTTATTTATCACTCCCCACCTTAGGAGTGTTATTACCACTGCTCTCAAGAGTGATTTCAACCACCACATCTTTTACTCGATCATAAGCTGAACCGAAAACTTAGAAATGGCCATCCGGATTTTAACTATATAAGAAAACTAATGTCACCCAATGCTCATTCCCGGCTTCAGTGAACATCACCCACAAATTTTTTCAACATTTGGTACATCTTGGGGACCTCACCCAAAAACATATAGGGTGAAAATTCCATCATCAATCTCTAGATATACTGTTTCCATGTGCATAAAATCCATGATGTCCCTCATCCAACCAAACACCTTCATGTATCTTGGCACGATCTAGAGATTCTCAATGTACCTAAGATGATATCAAGATATTGAGCATGATCATCACTAGCTGAGGTACACTAAGAAGTTCTTGAAGAACACCACCACGAACTTATCCATTTGGATGTCATGCTATGGAATCCATGACCTGCCAGGGATCTTGGGCTTCCCTGCTGATTAGGTCCCATCAACAGTTAAACACCACCACTCAGGTGTGATTTCCAACCAGGTTCCACCATGTTTCTATGACCAAACCATTTATACAAACATGTTCAGCCACATGACCACCCTTACCTTGGGTGCCACCTTCGAGCGAAATAATATAACCGCACTCTAGCCACCCTTGTATTTTCTGATCAAAACAACTTCAAGACTTCATTAATCGTCATCCAAAATGGTGATTTAGGAATCCATATGATACAACCCTTGACACAACCATACATTCTATCACAAAAAATTGGGTTACCTTACGAAAGAGACTGGAAATAACTACTCCACTAATTAAACTCAGAGGTACTTAGTATGCATTGAAACCACCTCTGGAGCATCTTCCATGCTCACATTCTGAGGTACCTACATCGATGGGCTAACCTCCCATGAGGTCACCCATGATATAATGAGGTTATCAATGCATACTCACAACTCTTGTGGTGGAACCATCAACAATCCTTCCCACTTATCCCTCAAAGACAAAACTTCACCATGGAACACTATGAGTCCCACCACCAAGGTCCAAAACATCCACATGCACGACACACATCCAAAAGCAGTAGAGATTTTGTCAGACCTCTCTCATGGGTCACATAGATGGATGAATGATACCAAATCCCTAGACTGGAGTCACAACCAAGAGAATCCACTTGCTCTGTATCTCCAACCATACTTATCATGGTATGAACAAGGTAGTGCTCGTGCATGGCACTCTCACCCCAGTTCTAATGCACCCTGTTCCTAGTGCACCAAACAACCATTTACTCTAGGTTTTGTACCAAGGGTGTACACATTCATCCATACTATAAAGCAAACACCCACTCACTAATTCAAAACATGACCCAGAAGGTCTCTACTCACAATGTCACGAAGCCCTAGTCACCATCCTTAGGGTCCAACACACACTCCATACGGTCTCTAACCACGATAGTTTCCTCACTCACATTACCAAACAACGCCTCACAACCCAAGGACACAACCCCACCAAGGGTTCCCTAAAACACAACCTATTTTATATCACAACTGTCTAGGCCTCACAATCCAAGCCCAGAGTCTCAACTAGGGAACTCTCACTGCCCCAACCTACACATACAAGGGTCAAACCGACAACACAAATGATACCCACCTTTGAACTCAACCATTCTCATTCTTAACTTATCGTTCACCCAATACTTTGAAGAATGACCAAGAGGATTTAACTATAGATGGAAAAGGTCTCACTATATCAACCTTAAACAACCAATTTTTCATACTATATCCCGAAGATCATCATGAAACTCAAAAAACCACCCTATACCATACTTACTGTGGGTCATAGTCAACATGGGGTACAAATATACTTAATAAAAAGTCTTTTGTCAGCACATCATCAAACCATTTTTTAAGCATACCCCTTTCCTCTCGGGAACGTTTCTCATTCAAAACATGTTATAATCATAATTTTTAACTCATTTACACCTTTAATTGGGAAAAATTCATTTACAATTTTACCATCACTATACACCCCTTTTTACTTTAGATTCCAAAACAACCTTTAAAACTCATCACAACCCAAAATTTTAACCCAGTCACAACCTTTATTTATACATGATATTACATAACTATTCATTAGAATTATTTTCATTCACCCTCTTCCATTACCATTATTATGCATCATTTTCTGCATATTTATCAAGTAAAATGCATTCTAATTTTTATGCCCCACAAACCCATCCTGTGTGTGTGCCTATAATGATTCTTGCCACCTATATCCTTAGGTTCCTAAAATGATGCATAAATCCACAACCTCATGTCATTCCAAAAATGCGAAAAATATCATAAATCAGTCAAATCACACAACATGTGCATCACCCAATAGTGAAAAATCATCCAACTACAACAACAGACACCGAGAACAAAAATTCCCACCTAGGGAGACTTGGGTTTTCCCTCATACATGGGTTAGCTACTCCCAAGAACGATCTCATTACCATGTCTCAACACATACTAATATTCTTTCTACCATCCCCAAATAGTAAGAAGAGAAAATAACTCCTCGGATACCACTTTGAAACGTCCCTAACCCAGAATCCACTAAACCAGTGCCCCGTGCCGGGTTGTCACATGACCTCAAGCACACCTACCTATATGCTAGAGGTTTCCCAATAGCAGCAAGGTTCTAATAAGCCAAATGAGGTGACTATACTATCTTCACCAGAGTAATACACAACATATCGCAATAAAACAATTAAATCAATATGAAACAAACAATAAACATGCATAACCAAAAGTTTCCTAGACGCGGTATAAACACAAATCAAATACAACAATTTCATGCCATACTAGTAGTAAAAATTGAAAAAAACCCAAAATAAAATAGACAGCCAAAACTCCAAGAAGGTCCTGACTCTATGTATGAATCCCTCTCTATGTATATCCTGAGTTGAACTCAAAATCCTAGAGTAGGACCGTTGCCCTCTTCCTAGCCTACAACAAAGAGATCTTATCAGGTACCTAATGGTGGCCCGAGCAAGGTGTCAGTACAAAATTCAGTAGGCCACCACCAATGGTGTCTAAAAAATATCCAGTCTAAAATATAGTGCATGTAAGTACAAAATAAATGTAAAGTAAGCAAGGAATAATTTGAGTTCCATAAGTTAACAAGGTTCATTTAAATTCATTATTAGCATTTATCGCAATTCCATTTCTTATACCATCATCATTACATAAGAGACATTGATCACATGCTCCATGGGTTAGGAATAATTATCCTATAAATATAGGTATAAGGAAATCAATCACAAATCATAGGGGAAAAAATTCAAGTCCCTAACTCTCTAGGGATACACATATCACATCAACACATTTACTCACCATGAAGCCTCAGTCTGGGTGGAAGGACATCAATACATTAACCTCACCTTGAAACCTTAGTTAAGGTGGAATGCAGCCATTAGGGGAATAGAGCCTCTGTCCCCATCCCTAACCTGTTCATTTTGGGGTGGATTTTAGAGCCTCGGTCTAACTCGACTTGTGGGTGTAGAACCTCAAGTCAATACCCTACACTACCAAGCCATGTGAACATTCTTATTTATCAATCACCACATCCATACCATAACACAATAAGATAACCCATTCTATTGGAAATCTTCATTCACAATGAATAAAAAACATCATGGGAAACAATACTATGCCATAACCCATTGACACACTTCCCAATTACAATTCATATCCATTTATCCAAAATTCTATTCTCGTACTTTAACCCATTAGGTGTATTTAACAACCTCAATTCTATTATCCAAATTCATAAATGACCATACATTGACCCATTCATCCAATTTATCATTTCACAAGAATTCACCCACTCATTCATTTCAAGTACAATTCTCATATCACATAACACACCCACTTTATTGTATTCAATCATTTTGGTGCACCACCTAATCCTCATGTATTAACCCTTTCTACAATTACATATATTCCATTGTTATATCTTGTGAACATATTATCCATTACAATCCCATTACCCCGTTACAAGTTCACTATTCAATATGCACTAATTCTCTTAGGAATTTCTAACCATGTTCATTAAACAATCGACATAATCTCTTTCAGCCAATTACCCATTTTCGTATCATTCCAACAATGTATTATGCCCTTATTTCCCTAGTAATATTATTCATCATTCCAATTATGTCTTAATCAATAGTTAAAACAAATTCTACATGGGTTCTACATTAGTAATCAGAAACCCACCCCTTAACCCCACCACACTCTAGGTCCTGGTTTTCCGGCTTACCCCATGGGTTTTCATAAAATGGTCAATTCATCCTCCATGCATCCCATGAGGATCATGATGGTTTCAATAAATCATTTAGAAACTGGATCTACCAATTCATACCCAATATAACCAATACACAACATGATAAGGGAAAACCCCCAACACACATGCACAAATATAGGTTAAAACTATGAGATATAACTTGTAGACCACCTACCTCAGATCCATTAATGAACTCCCTCCCAATCAAGTCCTTAGGTCCGAATCCAAGAAAAATTGTAAGCCTCAACCTAAATCTCACCGAAAATAAAGGGTTGTGAGCGTTGGATGGATATCGCAGAAAAAGACAAGACCTAAAACAGAAAAGAAGGAGGAGGAGAAGATTAGAATCACCTGAATATTCTATTTGCTTCTAACAGCACTCCAAATGGTCAAGAATCCAAGGAGATCGATCCTTGGGATCTATTAGTCCCTTTGGTTTCTATTAGTCCCTTTGGTTTCTCTTCTCATTGCACCCTGAGCCCCCGTTCACCCCTAAGATCCCACTAGAACTTGGGAAACACTTAATTAGATGCAAAGGAGAGATCCCAAGAAAAACTTAGGTGAATAAATTATTTATGAAAAACAAGAACCTTAAATTTATGGTCATACCATGTGTTTGAATTATGGAAAGAAAGTACAATTAAGGAAATACTATGATGAATAGAGAGTCAACTCTATAAAATAATCTTATAGAACTAGATCCATTAATCAAGTTTCAAAATATATGGGTGGCCTACTAATGAGTACTACCAACTCACTTGAGTCTTGTATTAAAAACTTTTGAGCTTTATTTCACTCAATATCAAAGAGAGGAAGAATAATGAAATATAATTATTGAAAATTTAGTAATGTAAAACTTCTGGGTGGTTAAGATATTTAGATTATAGGAAAGGGTGACATTTTCTTATGAATAAGTGATGTAGGGTTTCTAGAGTTTAATAGACTGTAACACATATCTTCATTAGAAATCTATATAATTTACATTAGGTAGTTAAATTATGTGGATTTCTATATATTATTCATGAATTGAGAATGGAATGTTACATAGTGTTCTATGTTGGTTGTCAGATGAGTGAAGGATGGAATGTTGTAACTCATGTGAGTTCTAGAAGGTTAAATTTATTCCAAATAGATAACTTTTGAAAAGTAATTTCATGAAAATTTGGGTCAATTGAGTAAGAGGGGGAAAATATTATTAGCAGCTACGGGTATTCTATAGATTATAAGAATAGAGTATAAAATGTGAAAATTTTGTGTCCATTGGAAGCAAAAAAAATTATACTTTCAAATGTAAGGTAAAAATATAGAGAACCAAAAATTCATGTTCATTCGTATATATGTATGGGTTTTGAATGTAGTTTATTCTCATGTATGGTTAATGTTGGGAAAAAATCCCTCAAGGTATCATTGAAGAATTTTTGATGTGATTGTGTTTGTTGAAAAAGTGGGCCTCTGTGTTGTATTTGTAGACAAAGGAAACGATGATGAACAAATTTCATGAGAAAAGGAGATTTCATTGTGGAATGTCAAGATCAAGGGATGTTGTTAACGATCCATGATTAAGTCAAGAACATCGACAAAGGAATGGTCGATCTGGAGGCTGTTCAAAAAGAGAAGATACAAGGTGACACCGTTTTCCAGTGTTTGCCAAATTTTTGGGCCTGAAAATCAACAGATAGAGAAAAGTGTTTTTGGAAAAGGGACTTGCGCGCCAGTTTCTTGGAGGATTGGAAACTTTCTCACCATATGTTTTTGAATATCATAACAGAAAAATATGACAAAAGGAAAAGGGGCGCCCAAGTTTTATGTTTGTTCACGCAAGTGACTTGCACGACATAGACTAGGGCGGTGACACTTGCACGCCGAGAGGAGACTTGCACGCCATCGAACAGGGTGTCAAAATGCCTATAAATCGAGTTCAACCCCACCTCATTAAGTATAGAGTTCAACTCTTAGAGAAAATTAGAGCTCCCATCACACAGGTGTGGTGGTCGCGCAAGTGGTGGTGTGGTCGCGTAGGTAGAAGTTGTGCGCCAGTTGATTGTTGCGTGTCCAAAGTGGTTTGGGAGACAAAGAAAGGGAGTATCCCAAGTGTTGATTTGAATAAGGGGGTGTCAGGAAAGTGGTTTATTGACACTTGCGCGGTAGGCTTTGAAGAAGCGCGATAGTTAATGGTTGAACACCATGATTGGTTTGGGCATAAAAGGGTGTGAGTCGCGCAAGTTTGGAGTTGAAGAAGCTAGTGTCACGCAAGTGGTTGAGGTGAACATGCACTCTAGTTTGAACTTGTGCACTGGGACTTACACGTCAGCTTGGAGAAGGGTGCCAGGTATGGTTGAAGAACGATAGTCATTTTAGGGCTGCGTGAAAACTGGAAGATTGCTCGATACCTTCGGTGCAAAGTGAGATTCATCTACGAGTGAAAGTTGGACTTCAACAGAGAATCTACATACAAAAAAGGATGCATTAATTAGTCATAATGATGAGACCTACATGTCAAAAAATTGTGAGTGGATCATTTCTAGAGAATTGAGGAAAGGAAGAGGAAGAAGGCGATCCTCTCCACCAGTAGTGATCCAGAGAGAGAAACATGGAGTGACCTTTGGGAAAGTAGTGAGCTAACCCTAAAAGTTGTAAAGGCAGTGAGACTGGGCATAGAAGTGATCTAGCCCGAACATTGTAATTTGGAAGTGAGATTTAGTGGATTTGGTACAATGACACATCGTCATTGTATTCTCCTTGGATGTAGCCCAGTGAGGGAGAACCAAGTAAAAATATATATGTCTTCCTACTTGCTTCCTTGCATTACATTCAAATCATCATCATCAGATAAAGAAGAAAAGAAGTGATCATAATAAACACACAAGTGAAAACAAAGTGACCCTTTTAATAAAGAGGTCAAGATCCAGTGGGACAGGAAGAATTTTTTAAAGAATATCCATACCCTGATTCACCCCCCTTTCAGGGTATATAGGCCCATATTGGTCCTAACAATTGGTATCAGAGGGATATATTTCTTTTATCAAATTTGTTTGCTCTGACTTTGTTCAGTCGATTGCACAAGTTAAATATTCAGTCTGCTCTTTTCATATTGTGCCATGGAAAAGGGAAGAACTTCAAAGAAGAAGTAGAAGTCTGGTGAAATTACCCACTGTGGAAGTGTCATTGGAAAGAGTGTGATTCAGTTAAAGGAATCATGTAGTGAACATAAGAATGGTTTGGATGAATCATACTATGAAAATACTTACTCATTCAATGATGATGAAGGAATGAGTAAATAACCTGATATTTGAAGTGATTTTATAACCACTGATGATGAAGAAACGCCAAGAAGTTGAAAAGTGGAAGTTGTCCACAAGGCAAAGGAATTGGATTAGAAATTGGATGAAGAGATTAAATATAAAGAAATCAGGATCCAAGCAATGGAAATTGAGGTTATCAAGCTAAGAGGATTAAATCAAAGGCTTATTGATGTGGCCACTGATCTAAGGGAGAAGAATGATTCTCAAGATGATGAACTGCAAAAGCTATCTATAAAGAGATAGAAACTCAAACCTGATGTTAAGGGAAATAATCTGGACACAAATGAAATTCAGAATATGAAATCCAGAAATGATGATCTTGCTACATATATATCTGAGCTAGTTCAGAAGAATCAAAGGCTATAACAAGAGAATGCATCCATCTCTGAATCTTCTACTCAAAAAAATTGAATGTAAAGGAGAATGGTGGAATGGTGGATAATCTCACACGTGAATTAGAAGATGATATGAGTAGAGGGAAGAATATTAAGAAAGGAATTGATTCCCATCTTGAATCAAGGGATATGAAGATTTAAAATTTGCAATAAGAGCTAGAATCCTTAAAGAAAGAATTGGATAAATCCAATACCAATGTAAAGTCTAAAATGAAAGATGCCTTGCACTCACTATTTGATTATCCTTCAACAAGTGATGAAAAAATGAAGAAGAAATATTCTATTTCTGAAGAGAAACAACATCATATTTTCTCATCTCAATTTCCATATAGTTTGGGATAATTTGGAATTGGATTTGATGAATCCCTTCCCGTGCATGATAGAATGTGATCTATGAATAGTTCCATGAGTGGAGAAAAACTTGTAGGTGCTGAAGATAGGCCTAAGTGGACAGTTTCAAAAACAAGTGATGACATGTGCTATTTCTATAGGAATCATGGCCACACATCAAGCTTCAATTCAGAGGATCTGGAATACATTTCAGTCTATGAAAAAAGAAACCTTGAAAAATCTGAGAATAAGAAGAAGCTTCATGAGAAATCAGAGAGAAGTGTCTCTCAGAGGAAAGCATTCATTAGATACTATTACTATGGAAGAATGGGACACACCATGAATATGTGTCAAGAAGCTCAGGAGATCAATGTCAGAATAAGTACTCAAGATGCATCAAAAACTCGGCTGAGAGATGACAAAATAAGGTATTCCTTTAATGGAGGATGTTTCATATGTTCTAATTAGGGGCATTTGGAAAGATATTTCAGTAAGAAAAATGTGAGAAAGGAAAAGGATCCCAGAAAGTGATTCTTGAATCCAGTGATGTATAAAGAGAAATCTTACATTGGGAGACAAAGTTGTAATTCGGAGAATAGTCTTAGATCCTCAAGGGAATCACATGAAGCTGAACGAAAGTTGTATCAGTCACACTTACAACCACCCTATAAGAAATAACATGAACAAATCTGGAAGAAAAAGGGTGGAAACACTACAGTCGTGAGTAAGAAGAATGTATGTTCAGTGGATGACCTACCACCAATGCAAAATAGTGTGGTGACTCAGAAATATTATAAAAGAAAAAAAAACAAATAATGCATTGAAAAATTTTCAAGTCATGTGCCATAATAAGAAGTGGAGGAAAGAGGAAGATCCCTACAATAGAGGAAGGAGCTAAGGATGATGACAAGAAGAGATATTCCTGCTCAGAGAAAAAATCAAGGGAAATGGAATTTTGGTGGAACATCAAAGACATAAATGTGTACTAGTGGATTTAAACCCCAAATGGTGAGAAAGGCTGGGCCTACAAAATCGTCATATCAGAAAAAGACTCAGCATGCAGGTGATGAATGCTTAGTCATATGGCCAGAGCAGTTAAAGTTAGCTAGGCATCTAGAAGAACCTAGAAAGGAGTGTGATGCACTGCAAGAAAAAATCAAAGGGTTGACCCATCATAATCAACAACAATCCTCATTATGAGGATTCTAGAAGGGTCGCCCCTCTCTGTATGTATATAAATGATGTTAACTGATGATTCAAGTGTTTTAGGTTTTAGGGAGATACGATCCAAGGGGAAGTGGCATCTAAATATTCCAAGTAGAGAAGTGATGTGCTCCAGGGTTTCAATTGCCTCAGATCTGGTACAAAAGTTAAAGAAGAAAAGGAGACACATAGTATAATAAGAATTGATTGTGTTATTAACATTATCTCTTGTTTCCTACACAAAGTTCCAAATCATTAGGCTTAGATATTTTGTTAGTGGCTCAATGATGAGTGGAATATGAGAATAAATGATTCTAGAGAAGAAGAATGTTTATGGGTCTAAATAGTGGGCCTAACCCCAGGAAGTGTTGCATAAAATAGGGGGAGTATTCAATAACAAAATCGAATGAAAGAGCCATCAAAGTAATAATTTGATGACTCATCTTAGGTTTTTCCTATCAAGGGAATAAAGAAACACATGGAGAAGCAGCTATAATCATGCATCTTTTGATTATCTATTTCATTCTAACAAATTGTATTAGCTGATAGTTTTTAGGATACCAAGAAGCTGCAAGAGAGTATCAACCCTATCTCAACAAGAAGCTCAAAAAAGTAGCTTAAAGAAGTGAATCCACTGAACAATGAAAAAATGAGAAATTTCCTGATGAAAGTGTTGAGGAAGAAAGAAAAACAAGGGGTTTAGAAGTGACTTATGTTGATTCAGAAAATAATCAGACGTGGGAGATTATTTCGAGGCCAATAGATAAGAACTTCATTAGGACTAAATGGGTCTTTCACAATAAGATGAACAAAGATGGAAAAATTATTTGAAACAATGCATGAATGGTGTGAAAAGGATACTCTCAAATAGAGGGTATTTCTGTTGATGAGACATTTTCACCAGTTGCAAGGCTGGAGACAATGAAATTATTCCTAGCCATTGTAGTGCAACAGAAGTTCAAAGTGTTTTAGTTGGATGTCAAATCTTCATTCTTGAAAGGGGTTTTAGAGGAGGAACTGTATATTGAGAAGTCAAATGGTTTTCTCATTCATGAGTATGATAACAAGGTTTCAGACTGAATAAGGCATTGTATGGGCTGAAAAAAGCACCAAGAGCATGGTACTCAAGGCTTAATCATTACTTGAAGAAGCCTGGTTTCTAGTGTGGCGGAGTTGATTACAATCTCTATTTCAGCAATGATAGTAATCAAAGGATGATGGTGTTGGTTTATGTCGATGATATAATATTTGGCAGATCAGATGAAGCTCAGTGTAAAATGTTTTCTGAATTCATGAAAAGTGTGTTTGAAATGTCAATGATTGGAGAGCTAACGTTTAAGGAGATTTTGAAAAGGATTGGAATGGAAAATTCTGAGAAGATGAAGACTCCAGTTGCTACTCGGATGAAACTATCCAAAGATGAGGATGGAAAGGCAGTTAATGTCACAGAATATAGGAAATTTATTGAAAGTTTGTAGTAATTGACCGCAACAAGGCCTGACATTGTATTTTCCACATGCCAAGCAGCAAGATATCAGTGTAATCCCAAGGAAAGGCACATGCTTGCAGTGAAAAGAATACTTTGGTATATCAAGGGAATGGTAGACTTAGGATTGACATATAATGACAAATATCAGATATAGTTATTTCGATATACTAATGCATATTGGGCCGGTTCATCGGATGATAAAAAATCAACGTCAGGTGGTGCATTCTATCTTTGTGTATTGTGTATTTCTTGGCTAATCAAGAAGAAAGATTGAATTTATTTGAGCACCACAAAAGCTGAGTACATTGCGGCCACGCAAGAATGCACACTGTTATTGTGTATGAAGCAGTAGCTTGAAGATATGGGAGTTGAAGTGAAGTCTCCGATCGAAATACAGTGCAATAACTCAAGTGCTATCAATCTTAGAAAAAATCCAGTTAATCACTCAAGGACAAAGCACATTGAGATCAAATATCATTTAATAAAGGAGAAGGTGGATCAAGGGCTTGTGATGTTGTAGTATGTGCCTACAGAGCTACATGTTGTAGATATTATGACAAAGGCCTTACCCAAGGAAGTGTTTGAAAGGCATCGACTTGCTCTGGGAGTTCAGTCGACTCCCCGCACTTAAAAGAGTGTGTATATGGAACCCCCCTCTTCCCGAGGTATTATTATTTTTTACCTAATATGCTGATATGTGTTATCTACTCTGTTAAATACTACAAATGAGTAACCTTTCGGTTCGTTGACAAAAGGGGAGAAAATAGTGATTTTTCAAGGTGGAGATAGTGTGGCTATTTGAGAAATCATGACAGATACAGGGAGAAGCAGACATGTGGAGTAGCCTGATAGGGGGAGTTGAAGCTGGTTCAAAGTTCTTAGCCAGAGCTTATCTTGGACAACACATGCAATAGTTCTAAAGAGGATTTGCAGCTGACAAGAGTTAACGATGTGAGAAGATTGGGGGGGGTGGTGTTTTAAATCTGATGATTCTAGAAGTGATCGATCAAAGAATAGATATCACGAAAGCTGAGGATCATGGTAAAAGTAGAAAAGTGCTTTTGGAATGCGGTAAGAATATTTCCAAAAATTGGTATCAGTTTGGTATCAACCGTGGGTGTCAGAGTTGATGTGATTCATTGATGAACTTTTAATTTACTCTTGTTTATCACACCGAGCATTGCTCATGTGGGATTAGAGTATGTGTTGAGAAAATCCTTGATCGTTATTGGAATCGCAATAGGTGAATGGTGGTTGAAGAATTAACAATGTATCTTTTTTATTGAAGGGTTTTCAACAAACCCAAAGTGGGATATTATTGGGAAAAAATCCCTCAAGGTATCATTGAAGGATTTTTGAGGTGATTGTGGTTGTTGACAAAGTGGTCCTCTGTGCTGTGTTTGTTGACAAAGAAAACCATGACGAACAAATTTGTTGAAAAATGGGATTTCATTGTGGTATGTTGAGTTCAAGGGATGTTTTTAATGATCCATGATTGATTCATGAATGTCGACAAAGGAATGCTCGATCTGGATGCGGTTCAAAAAGAGCATATACAAGGTGACACCGTTTTCCAGTGTTTGCCAAAATTTTGGGCCTGAAAATCAACAAATGGATAAAAGTGTTTTTTTCAAAGGTTATTGCGCCTCGATGTCTTGGAGGATTGGAAACTTTCAATCCATATGTTTTTAAAGATCATAGCAACAAAATATGACAAAATGAAAAGGGGCGCCCAAGTTTTATGTTTGGTCGTGAAAGTGACTTGCATGGAAAAGACTTGGGCGGAGAGACTTGCGCGTCAAGAGGAGACTTGCGCGTCGTCGCGCAGGGTGTCCAAATGCCTATAAATAAAGGTCTACCCCTCATCATTCAGAAAATAGTTCAACTCTTATAGAAAATTAGATCTCTCATCTCGCATGTGTGGTGGTCTCGCAAGTGGTGGTGTGGTCGCACAGGTAGAGGTTGCACGCCAGTTGATTGTTGCACGTCCATATTGGTTTGGGTGAGAAAGGAAGGGAGTCACTCAAGTGTCGAGTTGAAGAAGGGGGTGTCACGCAAGTGGTTTGGTGACACTTGTGCAAAATCCTTTGAATAAGTGTGACAGTTGATGGTTGCATGCCAAGACTGGTTTGGGCGTAAAAGGGTGTGAGTCGCGCAAGTTTGGAGTTGCATAAGCTAGTGTCGAGCAAGTGGTTGGGGTGAACTTGTACGCCAGTTTGAACTTGCATTCCAGGACTTGCGAGCCGACTTGGAGAAGGGCACCGGGTATGGTTGAAGCATGACAGTCATTTTAGGGCTGTGTGAAAGCTGGAATATTTCCCGATACCTTCGGTGAAAAGTCAGATTCATCTACGGGTGAAAGTTGTACTTCAACAGAGAATCTACATAAAACAGAGGATGCATTCATTAGTGATAATGAAGAGACCTACAAGTCTATAAAATGTGATTGGATCCTTTCCAGAGTAGTGAGAAAAGGAAGAGGAAGAAGGTGATACTCTCCACCGGTAGTGAGCAAGAGAGAGAAAAACAGGGAGTGACCCTTAGGAAAGCAGTGAGCTGACTCTAAACATTGTAAAGGCAGTGAGCTTGGGCATAGAATTGATCTATCCCGAACAATGTAAATTGTCAGTGAGATTTAGTGGATTTGGTACAACGGCACATCATCGTTGTATGATCCTTGTACGTAGCCCAGTGAGGGTGAACCAAGTTAAAATCTCTGTGTCTGCCTACATGCTTCTCTGCATTGCATTCAAAGCATCATCATCAGATAAAGAAGAAAAGAAGTGATCATAATAAACACACAAGTGAAAAAAAGTGACCCTTGTAATAAAGATGTCAAGATCTACTAGGGCAGGAAGAATTTTAAAAAGAATATCCATACCCTGATTCACCCCCTCTCAAGGTATATAGTCCCCTATTGGTCCTAATAGTTAATATATTTTATGTCCTTTATTGATTAAATTACATGGATGTTGGGTGTTTTATTTCTCATTAATAAGTATGATGCATTTGAACCTTATCTAATAGAGTGCCGTGGTGGAAAAAGTATCTAGATGCAAGCTAATGTACTTGAGGGATAAAAATGGTTAGAAGTATGAAAGCTGGGAGTTCCATAGATAATTTTGGTGGAGACTATACATGGTAATCCAAAACATAATAGAGCTATATATATAAGATAATTTTTTTTTGAGAATGTAAGTAGCATGTTAATTCATGCAAGATACCCCAAGGAATTTTTTTTGCAGAAATGATTAATTTTTTCACTTACTTGACAAACATGATTCGTTATTCACTATTTGGGAAGGAACTTTCACAAGGCAATTGTTTTTTAGGTAATATTGAAATAACTAAACTAATAGTCTTCAGTGTTATTGCATATGTCTCTGTTAATTCCAATTAGAGGTTCAAGATTGATGATAAGTCCTAAGTGTGTTACTTTAGAGGTTATGGTTATGTAGAGTTTGTATTTAAACTCTCTAATAACCATTATAATAAGATCTTTAAAAGTGAATATGTAATATTCAAAGAATATATATATTGGTTATATATAACCAAACATTGACTACTAATGAGATCAAAGTATCCTTAGAGGTAGATGTTTTACTGAATGGATATTCATTAATTATTTATGTTTCATATAAAATAGGGAGAATATTAGATCAAGAAATAATTATAATTCTATATTATGTTTCATAAGGAGGTCAAGTTTCTATGGTGTTTATATGGATGGATATATATGAGAGATTAGATATAGTGAAATATTTGGAGAGAACCCTAGAAAGTAATGCTTGAGATGGTGTGGTTCTTAAAGAAGTATAGCCAAAGAGAGAGTTATAGAGGATTACCAAAGTTATATGCCCATTGAAAAGATATGAAAGTAACCTTCACTAATTTCTAATCATTAAGGATGGATATTTTGGGAACCCATAAGAGTCTATGAATCTAAAATAATCTAATTATTGGTATTTAGTATTGAGGATAGATATTTATTTCTTAAATGTTTCTAAGAAATAGGATCTAACATAAAGTATATGTGGGAATAAAGTTCATCAAAACAAATATTTTTGTTAAATAAAGTAGCAATCATATGGTAAAAAATAGGTATAGGGAAATGATTTTCAATAAGGGGTTTCAAAAAGTGATAGGAGTGTATTTTTATGAGTCATTTTATCTAGTAGTTGAAAAAACAAAAAATAAAATGGATTGTAGACGCCGGAAAAGTCCGTTGTTCCCAAACAAAGCTCCGGATGCGGAAAGCGAGGTCGTATTTGGAGTCAGAAGCACGTTTCGGAGGGCCCGGAGGCCTTGCGCGGAATTTTGGAGACCCGCGCGCAAAGTTGTAGTGCCACGCGCAAACCTCCGGGGATGCGCACAATGCGCTGGGCCGGCGCGCAATTTTGCGCGCCCGTGGCCCGCGCGACTCCCTTGCGCGCCGGGCCCGATTCCGCGCCCGCGAAGGAAATTCCGCGCCCGCGAACCGAATTCCGCGCCCGGGGTTGCCTATAAATATAAGGCGACCCCCGAAGTTTTGAAGGTTGCCGGAATTCGAAGAGTCGCTCGTTCGCGCAATCCAACCCCCTCCGCGCGCAATGCAGATCTTCAGGTAACCTCCTTTCTTTCGCGCAATAAAGCCTTGGGGTTCGCCTTCGCGCGCAATCCCTTTGGCTCCTTTCCTTTGAAACAACTCTTCACCCAAAGGCCTTCGCGCGCAAAAGAAGCCACTTGCGCGCAATTGCCTCCGGGTGCGCGCAATCCAGCCCGATTGCGCGCACCCCCCCTTTACTAAGAGGTCATTCGTTAAAGAATGAGTCGTTGCCCCCGCACGCTATCCGAAACCCGGTGCGCGCAATCTCCATCTTCCGCGCGCAAAGCGATGGCCCAATTGCGCGCCAGCCTGCCCATTTGCGCGCCGACCCGCGGTATTGCGCGCCAAACTTCTCTTTTGTGCGCAATCCGCCGAGGTCGCCCCCTTTGACCCCTGAGGGTACCCGTCTGCGTGGCGCCCGATGATCTTCATCCCGGGTGCCTGCACCGTGCGTTGTCTTCCCGTGCGGCCCTCCAGGCTCGCGCGAAGTGACACAAACCCATTGGCAGCATCACACTTCGTCCGCGCTGCAAGACGTTAAACTGCCAAGTGTTTCGTCCAACATGACGTTAAACTGTACCACGTCCAAGCTGCACGACGTTAAACTGCCTAGCATATCGTCCGCGCTGCAAGACGTTAAACTGCCAAGTGTTTCGTCCAACATGACGTTAAACTGTACCACGTCCAAGCTGCACGACGTTAAACTTCCTAGCATATCGTCCGAGCTACAAGACGTTAAACTGTTCAGCATTCATCCTGCATGACGCTAAACTGCACCACGTCCGCGCTGCAAGACGTTAAACTGCCAAGCATCTTCGTCCTCAACACACGACGTTAAACTGTACTTCGTCCGGCAAGACGTTAAACCGTCCGCATCGCCTGATCCCGTGCCTCACACGCAGGGTCCCCCTCCCGGTTTGGATGTGGCCCCCACCCGCTCGTCTCTGCAGGGATGTCGGGATTGGAGTGGCCTTCACCCACGGGGTTAGAGTATTACAGACAGAACGAACTACGTGGACTTTGATCCCTGTCTCCTAAACAGGGTACGTAGGAAGCCTCTCCGAGGTTCAAGCCCACCACATGGTCGTCCCGGTCGTTCACGTCGGTTCGTCCATCAGTGGACCCCTCCCGGGTTCACACTTGCGTCGATTCACCTATGAATCCACCCTTGTGGGAGACTGCACGTGTGTATCTCCATTGTGCTTCCCCACTGCCGAAGCCAGTAGAGGGAGTGACAGGGATCGAGGTCTCTTACCTTCGGCCCAAGTCCCTCTCCAACTGAGTTTTGCCGCATCCGGGCCGCCTCAGTGCGTAAGTCCTGACAGAACGAACTACGTGGACTTTGATCCCTGTCTCCTAAACAGGGTACGTAGGAAGCCTCTCCGAGGTTCAAGCCCACCACCTGGTCGTCCCGGTCGTATTCACGTCGGTTCTCCCATCAGTGGACCCCTCCCGGGTTCACACTTGCGTCGATTCACCTATGAATCCGCCATTGTGGGAGACTGCACATGTGTATCTCCATTGTGCTTCCCCACTGCCTTTTTCTTTTTTCAGCGTCCAGCATGACGTGAAACTGTGATCCACCCGGCCGTTCCATCCCCCTCTGTGCGAGGTGGTTCGGTTCAATCCTCCGCCCGGCGGCCTCGACCTCTTCGTGAGTCGGCTTGCCGACGTCCAGCATGACGTTAAACTGTATATCCGAACTACGCTGACTTTGATCCGCGCCAATGCGCGGTACGTAGGAAGCCCCTACGGGGTCCAAGCTCTTCACTCCATCATCCATCCTGATCCTTACCCGGGCCGCCACATCCCGGTGGGGTCATGCCACTTCATTCCACTCCACTTCACTCGGGAAGCCGCCCATGTGCTGGCCCCAGCATCAGAGGTTCCCCGCAAGGGGTTCTGTCATCTGATCCACTTCTCGTGTTGATCAGTCCGATGTCATCCCCGCTGGACGTTATACTCGCGGCATACCCCGTGTTAAACATGGGAAGCTGAGGAAAACCTCAGGTAACACAGTTCCCCGCACACAGCGCGGGATGCCTCAGGCCATCACGCCTTCGAGAAGCCCTATTAGGGACGGAAGGCAGACATGCAGAGCCGCAGTGTTAAGACACGCCCCCAACACCCAGAGCTACCCAGTCTCCTCACCGCAGGTTGCTGCCCCGACCAGACTCCTTGGAGCGTCCGGGCGGAAGCAGCGTAATTAACCGGTTTCCATGAAGATATGGCGCCGGGAACGAGATTCACGAACATTCTTAAATCTATGAGGGAGACACGGATTAGGCAACGAGTTCCGAGGAGACGTCCACGGAAGGAGGAGCCGACATCCCATCATCCCGGTTTCGATCAAGGAGCAGACTCCCCTGAATAAGGGACGGATGCTGCCCGCCTTTGGAAAGCGGGACTGCGGGGCCACAAGCCGCGCGCCCATCCCCTCGGGTCGACGGGCGCACACGCGAACGCGTCCTGGCGGAACAGCGTCGGAAGAGAAACCCGACGCACATCCGCACCGAAACAGAAAAATGGTGAACCCGACGTGAATCTCTTCTCCTCAATACGAAGACCGATTTCTTTCAGAGGTGTTGGAAGACCAGCATGTTGCCCGGCCAAGCATTCAACACTAGGGCACGGAACCCGCCAGGGGCTGGGGAAGGGAAATCGGGCACTCCGTCTCACGACGTCGATGGCCTGGGTTCCCCCCACGGAAGGCGTCGTGGCACTAATGGTTGGTTGTCGATTCCTTTTCCTGTCAGTGTTAATGTGTTTTTCTCCCTGCTTTCAGGAATCAAGTCACCCAATCCAGTGCCCGATCGCCACCCGCCCACTGGCGCGGGGGTAGGGGAAACACCGACGCGGCTACTCCGCGCGGTCCCGCCCGTTCCACAGCCGTCCCAGCAGCCGCAACTGCGGGGCAACCACGCCCTCTCTCCCCCTCGGAGGTCATCCAGAGAAGGGTGATCAACAACTTGGTGCGGAGATATGAGGAAGAGGGAGTCATCCCCACCAGGGACATGGCTCGCCTAGACCTCAAGGAAGCTGCACCTCGCCACCAACGCCGCCCCCGAGGGCCGCGCAGGGAGGCACCGCTGCCTACCTCGACGTCCAACCGCTTCGGGAGTTTATCCCCGGAGCGCTCCGACAACTCCTTCCCCTATGCGGATGAGGTGGAGGATGTCCGGGACCACCCTATCCGAGATTCGCTCCAGGGATCCGCGATGAGGGCTCCTGTCAGGCCACGACGACACCGCCGCCAGGCCTCTCAAGTCGAAGAACGGGCTCTCCACCTGCCCGCGCTGCTCATCCCGACTCGTTTGTCCCGACGCCAACGTCGGGCACGAGCGAAAGAGGATGCCCACTTTGGGGCCCTAGCAACAGCGGACGCGTTGGCTCAAGCCACTGCTGGCTCCAGTCACCAGACCCCTGCGCATCCTGAGCAGGGGCACTTCTATGCCCGACCTGGATCGAGGCCCCGACTGCCCCAAAGGCAGGTTGGGTTGACTCTCCCGGTTTCTGGTACATGCAATAGCCACTGCGGAACACCTCGCGGTAGCGCTATTCACCAACAGGGTCTACTCCGTGTGGCCGATCCAAGAGGCATGGGTCACCCCACCTTTCGATCCCGGCCCGGAGGCCTGCGCGGAATCATCTCTCCCCGCGTCCCCTTTGATATCTGTCCCGGTGCTCCTCGCACCTTGGTTTCCAGTCCTCTTGGCCCCAGCACCGGTGTGGCCGGAGGACGCCAGGACAGAGATCAGCCATGCCCCGAAGAACCACCCAGGGGCAGGAAGGCGAGGCGTCGACGTCGAGGGAAGAATGTTACGGAATTCCGGACAGAGATCCGACCGGTTCGTTTCTCTGATACAGAGGCGGAGTATGATTCGGCGACGGAGCCCTCCCCCCTATCCCGCCAGCTAGGGGAAGGGGTAGGAATGCGGCACGTCAGCCTCGTACTTCCTGAGAGCGAGATCGATACGATCCCCGCTTCTCTCCGAAGGTATATCCGGAGTAGTGAGGGCCTGGTAGACCCCCAAGGATCAAGCTTGCAGTTGGTACCGGCCCCTCTGGAAGCGCCTTCTGCCTCGATCGGAGAAGTCGGAGACTTTTTCTGGGGACCGACGGTCGAACCACGATCTAGTGCACCCTCGGCGAGCACCGACGCTACGGCAGGATGGTCGCTCGCCGGCCCGTCCTATCGTGATGTGGTAGCTGGGTCACCGCCACCCTCAGAGGGCGGCCCGGGATATGGAGGCCAATCGGCCTGCTCGCCGTATTCACCGCCGGCCAGCCCGTCGGCCCGGCGGCCCGGCGGCCCGCCTCGGCACCACTACCGGTTCCCCGTCCATTCCCAGTCATTGAAGAGGACCAAGGAGACCTGGGTCCCGAGTTTGAGTCGTGGAGCTTCTGGACCGTCCTTGCAGAGGGCCACTTCCCTGAGAAGTTTTGTCCAGTCGCAGGACCGGACTTTGATGCACCTGAATCGCTCACCCCGGATGAGTTCGAATGCTTCAGCCGAACTCTCCGGGAGACTCACTCCCGTCTTCACCGCCTAAAAATGCCATATCCCGGGAGTCAAGTGCACCTGGAGGATATTGGTGAGCAGTGCCGTCAAATTGACCTAGCCACGCTCCCCGCGGTTCGGCACCCCGGGTCATTTGGGCACCACGAGGCCCTCCAACAACGATGCGTTGAGTGTTTTCAAGTACTCCGCAAGGTTATCGAGGAAGCCACCCCCACGTGTATATCCGTGGATGGGGGAAGTACGCTTCCCCACACTTCGGTGCGATTCGCCGACAGCCCGATTCACTGGGTGGCCCTGAGGGTACATCCCCAGGGACGGAAACGGTCAATATGGCTGACCTGTCGGGGGAGGGGAACGGCTTGGAACTTCTCGACGGGGGATCTCCCCCCGAAGACAAGCCGTTGTTGGATCCATCGGCGAGGGTTACTCGTCACCAGAGGAACCTCCAGGGTCTCCCCACACCCATTGAAGCACTGACGTTGAGCCGAAACGTCAGCAAAGGTAAAGAGCACGGCGGGGCTATGAAGCCCGCCGACCCATCTGCCTCCATGCAGAGGGCGGATGAGGATCCCGAGAAGGCTATGCTACATCAACAGCTCGCCGAGCAGAAGAAGCTAGTTGACCAGCTCCTCGCCGAGCGCGCTGTAGAGCAGCGGCCTGACTACGGTGATCCTAGGCCAGGACAGCAGGGACAGGAACAACCACCCCTCGATGAGGCTCTCCTGGGCAACCGTGATTATGTCGTGTTTGCCGACAGGGGAGAGGCCATTGCCTATGGCAAGAGGGCGCGGTATGTTTCACCGCACCCTCCCGAGCGGCGTGACTACCTGAGAGACCCCGCTCGGATTCCTCCCGCTGCCCCAAGGGCCGCTCCGCCCGCCATCCCACGAGCTGCCGAGTTCGACGACCCGGTCGACGACCTGATTGAAGGGCCATGCAATACGCTCATGGTTAGAGATCCTCGCCAGGACTGGAACCCATGTCCGGAAGATCCGATGGCGGCACTCATCGCCCGCTTGGAAGCCTTGGAGACTCGGCAAGTGGCGATCCCACCGGACGGCAAGCCATACCCAGCATGGGTGGATGACATGCCGGCGCCTCCGGGATTCAGGAATCCCACTTTCGCCCCCTTCAACGGGACTGGAGATCCGCCACAGCATTTGGACCATTTCAACTTGAGGTGCGGGCCTATGTTGGGAACTCCGGTGCAGCAGGAGGCCGCTAAGCTTCGCTGCTTTGTCCAGACATTGGAAGGGCCAGCATTTGTCTGGTACAGCCAGCTCCCCGTCGGGTCGATAACTAGCTGGGAGGACCTTCGTAGACAATTCCTCTACCAGTTCAGTTCCATGACCCGGAAGACGAGTATCGCAGACCTCTTCAAGTGCAAGCAGAGGCCTGATGAGCGAGTCGCG
The DNA here is from genome assembly GCA_963277665.1 of Viscum album. Lineage (NCBI taxonomy): Eukaryota > Viridiplantae > Streptophyta > Magnoliopsida > Santalales > Viscaceae > Viscum > Viscum album. The sequence goes on along the minus strand of OY728164.1, from coordinate 2,002,037,557 downwards.
GATTTCGTCGCCCGATGGAAGGGTCTCACGTATTCCCTTGACATGCCATTGACTCAGGAGCAGTTGCTGACAATGTGCGTCGGGAACGTCAAGACCGAGCTGGTCCCTTCCTTGATCACTCAGAATTACCCCGGAGGGTTCAGGGACTTCTCAGACAAAGCTCAACGTCTTGAGGAAGCCCTGCAACAGGCCAGCCAGGCACACCCGCTGCCCCCTATGATTCCTGCAAGGAGAGTCAGCAGGGCTGAGCCCGCTGCTGTTGCCCAGATAGAGGCCCCCAGGCCGTTGGAGCTGCTGCCGGTGAGGCCAGCTCCACAGCCTCATAGGAATCCGCCTCCACGGGCTCAGTTCCCGGCCCAGCAGCGGCAGCCCCAGAACCGGCCGGCCCCTCCGCGTAATGTACCGCCACAACCCAGGCGAGATAATCAGGGTCCGCCTCCTCGGCAGGCCCCTCCAGCCCCTCATCAAGACCATGCTCCCAGGGGCCCGCGATACCTGACTTACTCATTCCATGAGGATCAGGTCCCCGGTTATTTCCGGAGCGCCCTGGAGCAGAGGATTGTGCGACTTCCTGAGTGTTGGAGGCCAGAGGAGGCACATCTCACGGATAACCCCCGCTACTGCCCTTACCATCGGGCCCTGGGGCACACCATCTGGCGGTGCTACGTGTTTAAGGACTGGCTCCAAGACCAGATTAACAACAATGTAATCAGGTTGGGCCCATCTCCAGCACAAGTGGCGGGCGTGTTCGTGGGATCAGATGACAATAGTGGCAATGAGGACGAATGGCAGCTGGTCTCCGACCGCGGATCCCAGAAGTATAAAAACTGGATGGCCCGCAAGACGATCATTCGCGCCCATGGAATCATCCGTGCGCGCTTGAATCAGCCTGAGCCCCCGGAATCTGTGGGTGCTGCTTCGGCATCGTCATCCCAGCCTGCCTCTTCCGAGAAGAGCAAACGGTGGCGGCACAAGAAGGAAGAGCGCGCCCCGCCAGTTCCGCCACTATCCCGCACTCTCGGCGATTTCATGCCCCCGGAGATGGGGATCCCTCCTCGGATCCGCCCGGCGATGGATGATTCGTCCGATGACAGTGTTGGGTACGCTTCGGTTAATACCGTCGAGCTGGTAAATCCCTTTTCGGTTCCCGACGTTGAAGAACACCAGGTGGACCTCCCTAGTGTCCCCGGTCGTCGCCACCGTCGGAGGAACCGCAACAAAAGGAGTCACCGGGGCACAGCAGTTGGTACCTCCAGCCATGACGTGCACGCCACTGAGACTAGGCAGCAGGCTCAAAACCGAGTTCAGCGTGCGCAGCCCCCCCATCCGGGGATGACGGATTCGCCTCCGCCACTGTTTGTGGTGTGGGACCAGGAAAAACCGCCTCAGCCGCGTCGCGATCAGCTCCTCCCTTCCGCAAGTCCATCCCGGACTCCTGACCACAGTACGGTGACTACTTCCCTGGCTTCAACCAATGAACAGAGAGATGCGCCAAGTACCAGTCGGCCGCCGGTCCAACCGACAAGGCCCGTCATGCCTCCAACCGCAGAGCAACCTCCTGCAACCAGGGGCTCGTGCTTGGCCAAAAAGTATGATGTCCTGAAGCACTTGGCCGACATCCCAGCAAGGCTCTCCATCCTTGAGGCTCTGCGCATGTCGCCTGAGATGCGCGAGGCGCTCGCTGAAGCCTTGAAGAGCCCCCTCCAGTTTGAGACAGAGGTTGCGGCTGTAGAGGCCTTTCACGCCGAAACGATTGAGGACGCCGAGTGTCAGGAAGTTATCTCGTTCTCTGGTAAGGATAAAGACCCTCCTATACAGGGACACATTCGTCCGCTGTATGTTACTGGCCAGTTCAATGGACTTGAAGTCCGGCGCTGTCTTGTCGACATGGGGTCCGGGATTAACCTGATTCCCACTCGGACGCTCCGAAGATTGGGGTTGTCTGAGGATGACTTGATTCCCTCCGACCTCAGGATCTAGGGGTATGACCGCACCGAGCAAACTCTGGTCGGAAAGATACGTTTGAAGACCCAGTTCGGTGACCTGGTTGCCAACACCAAATTCATGGTAGTCTCTCAAGACACTGCGTATAACGCATTGATGGGCAGACCATGGCTCCACCTTCATGCGGCAGTTCCCTCGTCATACCACCAATGCCTCAAATACTCCCTTAACGGTCGAGTAGGCGTGCTTCAGGGGGATGCCTCTCCTTTTGCCTCATGTGAAGCCCGCTATCTAGACGCGGACTATTACAGGAGCAAGGATAAGCAGATCCTGGCAGGTGAGGTTGAGCCTGTCGCCGTTGCAGGTGATCCCTGGGCAAGTTTGGATGACGCTTACGTCCTCCCGATCCATCGGTTGGACGTAGCCATGGTCTCGACGGCCTGTGAGTCTCCTGATGAGATGGCCGCGACCGCCCGTGCCAGCACCAGCGGCCCAGCAGGATCTGGTAGCCCCAATGCAGTTTCCAACGCAGTCTCTCCCGTGGACGATCCCTCCCCGAGTGGAGAGGACGTGGAAGATGCACCCCCAGCCTTTGAGGAGGGCGTCTCCGCCACGGTCGATGAGTTAGTACAGGTGAACCTTGGAACCGAGGCAGATCGAAGACCCACATTGGTCAGTGCCGCCATGCCCTCTGAGGAGCGGAAGCAGTACGTGGACTTCCTCAGGCAGCACCGTGATGTGTTCGCTTGGGGCTATGACGAGATGCCGGGGCTAGATCCTCAGGTAGCCATCCACCGCCTTGGTCTCCCGGCGAACCATCACGGGTTCAAGAAGCCTCCCAGGAAGATGCACCCATTCCACGGTGCCATGGTTGAGGCCGAAGTTGACAAGCTTATCAAAGCCAACTTCGTGAGGGAAGTTCAGTACCCCAAATGGCTGGCCAACATTGTGCCGGTCAGGAAGAAGAACGGGCAGATCAGAGTCTGTATCGACTTCCGCGATCTCAACCGCCACAGTCCGAAGGATGATTTTCCCCTTCCGGTGACAGAGCTGTTGATTGACGCCACAGCAGGGTTCCAAGCCCTCTCCTTCATGGATGGATACTCCGGATACAACCAAATCTGGATGGCCCCTGAGGATGAGGAGTTCACTGCCTTCAGGGCCCCCCAAGGTATCTTTTGTTACCAGGTCATGCCATTCGGCCTGAAGAATGCAGGTGCCACCTATCAACGGGCGATGCACCGCATATTCAAGCCAATCGTTGGCACACTGGTGGAATGCTACGTCGACGACTTGGTGGTCAAATCGCGCCAGCGTCAGGACCATCTCAAAGATCCTGATAAAGTGTTCGGCTTCCTCCGGTCTCGCTGCCTGAAGATGAACCCGTTGAAGTGTTCCTTTGGGGTCACCTCCGGGAAGTTCCTTGGATTCGTGGTAAGATACCGGGGTATTGAGATCGACCCAGAGAAGATCAGGGTGATTAGCCAGATGCCTCCCCCAGGTAACATCCGGGAACTGCAAGGGTTCCAAGGCCACTTAGCCTATATACGCCGATTCATCGCGAATCTGGCCGGCAAGTGTAATCCCTTTTCTCGTCTCATGAAGAAAGGTGCCACCTATGTATGGGATAAAGAGTGTTAGACCGCTTTCGAGGAAATCAAGCAGTACCTGCTTCAACCTCCGGTTCTGATGCCGCCTGTATCCGGGAAGCCGCTGGTCCTTTATGTGACCGCCCTGGAAGGGTCCCTTGGTGCCCTTCTCGCACAGAAGAACAACGAGGGAACAGAGAATAGCCTCTATTACCTCAGTCGCATGCTCCTCGATGCGGAAGTTAGGTATTCCCCCATCGAGAAGAGCTGCCTGGCGCTCGTATTTGCCGTACAGAAATTACGGCACTACTTGCAGCACCATGAGGTACAGTTGGTTTCTCGGGTAGACCCGTTGAAGTATATCCTGAGCCGGCCTATGTTGACTGGCCGGCTAGCGCGGTGGGCTGTGATTCTCCAGCAGTTCGACATCAGGTATGTGTATCAGAAGGCCATCAAAGGGAAAGCATTCGCAGAATTTCTGGCTGCTCACCCGACCTCCGCGGATCAGCCGCTGGATCTAGGCTTTCCTGATGAGGCCGTTCTCTCGGTCGATCGTGCCGACCCATGCTGGAAGATGCACTTTGACGGTGCCTCCCGGAGCCCCACAGGTAGAAGACTCGATAATCCTAAGCTCAAGAAAGTGGGTTTGGGCATCGTCTTCATTACCCCAGAGCAAGCCGTGCTGCCATACTCTTTCCTGTTATCAGAGGGTTGTACCAACAATGAGGCGGAATACCATGCCCTCATCACCGGCCTCGAGTTAGCTCTCGAGATCAACGTGCCCCATCTGTGTGTGAAAGGGGACTCCGAGCTGGTCGTTAAGCAGATCAATGGCGACTATGTTTTCAGGAAGCCGGAACTTGTGCCATTGCTGGAGTGCACCCTCCTCCTGATGGCCCAGTTTCCTTCTCGGCCAGAAATTGTCCATATTCCCCGGTCGCAGAACAGTCGAGCAGATTCTTTGGCCAGCCTTGCTGCGTCACTCGCGGAGCCTGAATAGGACAACCTGATCATCCGCGTGACACACCACAGGCTCATCGCTCCCGTTATCCGGGAAAGAGATCGCGGCCCGTCGGTAAGTAATCTCACCACGGTTGCCCCTGTGCCCGGAGCCCCGAGTACCCCATATATGGCAGTCGAATCAGCCCCTGATTGGAGGGCGCCTTTGGTTGAGTACCTCTAACATGGCATTCTACCGTCGGATCGGGCTGAGCGCGAGCGAGTTCGACGCCGCGCAATGCAGTTTGTCCTCCAGAGCAGTCCCGGCCTGGAGCAAATCCTCTATAGGCGCGGATTTGATGGTGTTCTCCTCCATTGCCTTCAAGGAGTTGAGATCCCACGAGTCATGAAAGAGGTTCATGCTGGTTCATGTGGTGCCCACCAGACTGGGCCGAAGCTGTCCCACCAGATTCGGAGGTTGGGATACTTCTGGCCCTCCATGATCCATGACTGCATCGAGTATGCTAGGAAGTGCCATGCGTGCCAGGTTCATGCGAACTTTGTGCACCGGCCACCGGAGCCTCTCCATACCACTAGGTATTCCTGGCCCTTTGCAGTCTGGGGTCTGGACGTTGTGGGACCTTACCCGCCGGCGACGGCTCGCCAGTGCCGGTTCATTCTGACCGCCACGGACTTCTTCTCCAAATGGGCAGAGGCGATTCCACTCAGAGAGGTCAAATCCTATTCGATCGATGACTTCGTGACCTCCAACATCATTTATCGATTTGGAGTGCCTCACGCTATCCTCATAGATAACGGAGCCAATTTCCGAGCAGCCGAGTTGAAGAAGTTGTACGCCAAGTACAACATTCGCTCGAACCATACATCTCGCTATCATGCGCAGGCGAATGGACAGATTGAGGTGTTTAACAAGACCCTCTCTAACATTCTGCAAAAGATGGTTGGTCAGAACAAGAAGAGTTGGCCGGACAAGCTCCCCAACGCCCTCTGGGATTATCGGACGACGACTCGCAATTCCACCCAGATGACCCCTTATTCCCTGGTGTATGGGGCTGAGGCCGTCCTGCCCATCGAGATCCAGTTACCGTCCTTGCGCACCGCGGTCTACGACTAGCAAGCGCCGGACAGAGCTGCTGAAGCCCGTCTAGTCGAGTTGGAAGCACTAGATGAGAATAGACTTCACTCTTTGCACAACTTGGAGAGGCATCAAAGCAGAATGGCTCGAGATTTCAATAAGAAGGTTCGCCTCCGCTCCTTCCTGCAGGGTGACCTAGTATTAGCCCTAAGAGCACCAATGATCCCCGGCAGGAAGCCGCCCAAGTTGGAGCCCAAGTGGGAGGGACCTTTTGTTGTCCACAAGGTCTATCCCAATGGCGCGTACTCCCTAGCAACTATGGATGGTGAGCGTGTCACTCCTCCCACCAACGCTAGGTTCCTCAAGCAGTACTTTGCCTGAGTGCACTTCGTCTGCGTGACAAGACGTTAAACTGCCAAGCATCTTCGTCCAACACGATGTTAAACTGTACTTCGTCCAAGCTACAAGACGTTAAACTGTTCAGCATTCGTCCAACATGACGTTAAACTGTACCACGTCCACGCTGCAAGACGTTAAACTGCCAAGAATCTTCGTCCTGCATGACGTTAAAATGCCCCTCAAGAACTACGTGCGGCTTGATTCCCATCTTTATGGGATACGTAGGACCGCCTGAACATTCATGTTTCAGGCCCAGCCCCATCCTTCGGGAATTTCCATCCCATCTCGGGCCCTTGGCCCAGTTGCCTCTGGGTATGCGGCGTATGGTGTGAACGCCGGGCTATGCCCTCATTCACGTCGGTTTGCTCGCCACGCTGTACGCCCCCCACGTTTGGGGATGCCTTCCGCTCCCCCCCCTTTTCTCTTTTCATCCTGCATGACGTTAAACTGCACTTCAATAACTACGTACGGCTTGATTCCCATCCTTATGGGATACGTAGGACCGCCTGGACGCTTGTGTTTCAGGTCCAGCCCCATCTCTTGGTTGATTACGGGGATCTGCCGTCTTTTGGTTTCTCTCAGGGTGAGTCCGCCGACCCTTTCCGGTGATCTGTTAGCATGTTCTGGGTACTCAGGTATATGACCCGTGGTGTCGGATTCAATCCCGACAAGTCCTGTGTTGCTTGTCAGGCCTCGCGCTTCCTCTTGTTCGAGCCTTCACTCAAAGGGATCCTCGTTAGCGGTTTGGGTACGATGCCTCAGTGCTCTCCTACCGCTCCGGGTCGATTTACCGGCGGGTCCTGGGCCGCAAATCGATATGAATCATGCGCTTGAGCGGTTGATGCTCGTTTTCTTTCCCCGTCCTAGGCTGACGCGATCAGATGTTGTGTTGGGAATATGGTCAGCGACATCCTTGATCGCCATGTCGGCTCTTTCATGCTCTGAACATTGGTTGCGCAGTCCTCATCACACTCCGCCTTTGTGCGTTGTAGTGGAATCTCGACACTCTCTTCATACTGACATTCAGTACACCTTTACACGTTAGGCAGGCCGACCAGGGTAATGGTGTCTTTCGAGGCTCCCACGATCTGAGCACCAAGGATATATGCTGATGTCCTCCCTAAAGGCCATGTGTAGCTAGACCCTTGTCCCCATAAGGAAGAAGGATTCGCCCGAACAATCACGTTCTGGGCCCAGTATAGCTGGAGGCTAGCATCTCTGCCCCTCGGGTGATGGACATGTGCAGGCCCCTATCCCGGGATCCTTCTCCTGGAAGTGTGCGTGACCGCAGGGCGGGGGTATGTTCCCACCTCCGCTGGGTCCGCCATATCGCAATAAGCGGATTCCTCCATGGTCCGAACCACACGACCTTAAACTGTGTTGTCTGGTCCTACCACACGACCGTAAACTGTGATCGTCTTGGCCGCCCGACGAGAAACGGCACTGCATCGTGATGTTCTCCTCAGGGGACACTCACGTTGGGCGCTGGTTAATAACCACGCCATTTATCAATGCCTTTCATGGCTTGATTATTGTGGCGACGCCAGAGATTTCTTAATCACAGGAATGTCGCTGCACAAAGAAAAACCATCCACCTTTAAGGACAAACAAGAAATATCAAATACCGCTTCTTCTGTGTGCGAGGGTCAGACCCGCACCCCTCCCCGCGCTGGTGCCCGATTGTTTTGCGCCGCGCTTCAAGAACTACGTGTGGCTTGATTTCCATCCTTATGGGATATGTAGGAAGGCCCGGATGTTTGAAACTTCGGGTCCAGCCCCCCACCTCTTAAAAATTCCCCCTTCTCTGGGGAATCCTCCGCCTTCAGGTCACCCTCAAGGCGTGTCCCTCGACCCCTTGCAGTGGTCCACCGGTGTCAAGAGTACTCTGGTTTATTGCCATAAGGGTCAGGTTCAGCTTGGTCAGGTTCCTTCCACTTTTCAAGCATCGTGCTCCCTTTCATTCGGACCCATCGCCTACGCCCTGGGTGGAGCCCCCGTGAGCGGTCTGGACACAATGCCTCAGTTCTCTCCCACCGACTCGGGCTGGTGCCCCCAAGGGCCTCGGGCAGCAAATCGATATGAATCCTGCGCTTGAGCGGTTGATGCTCGTTTGCTGCCTCATTCCATCAACGGTCAGTGCGATATTGATGCTGCTTTTCCGCCACGGTCGGCAGTACTCTTATATCGTTACGCCGGTGCCCCCAGTCCTTGAGTGAATGGCCGCATGATTCACATTACATTTTCCACCTCCCATTCCGGCCAGGCGAAACCTCGACACTCTTGACACTATCCCTCAGTGCATCTTTGCATATCTAGGGGATAGGACCACGATGTGGCGTGCTTTGAGGTTCTTATGGTCCGAGCTCTAAGACCTTAAACTAAGATATGCCCCTTTGGTCCAAGCTCTACGACCTTAAACTAAGATCTCCCCAAACGGGGTTCTACGTCCCGCATGACGTTAAAACTGCACTTTCAGAACTAAGTGTGGCTTGATCTCCAGCCTGATGGAGTACGTAGGAACGCCCGAGCATCTCGACTCAGGCCCAGCCTCAGGGATCGCTAAGTCCCGCCCCTCCTCGTCGCCGGTCATTTGGCTTGGCTTCTGGTAGAGTGGTGCGATTGTGATATTCTCCCCGATCCAGCTCGGGATGCCCCATTGCAATGATGGTAAGTGACAGTTTCCTCGTCAAAGAGGTTCTGTCTGAGAGTTGGGGTGATTCACGGCCAGATTAGTGCATCCGCCTAATACGCTTTCCCCACGGTGGCGCAATTTTGAGAGCGTTAGATTTTTTCCGAACAAATCGTCACTTCGCCCCACGCTTCGCATGCCCTGTTGATCTGGATTTCCACCCTTGTGCCTGAAGGAACCCCCAAAGCGGCATTGATGATGACATGTGATCCGCCTCCTGCAATATAAATGATGACCTTCGGTCCGTCTATCGCAGTAGTATGGTCGATTGATCCATTGTCCGCTTGCCGTCTTGGGCATTTCCTGGAAGGCTGACCGTCGTGGATTTCTGAATTCGGGACACGCGATTCACCCTTTCTCATTTCCCTATGTTCGGATGAAATCTCAATGCCCCGAGCGTTGTCCCGCTCGTGTGCCGGAACAAGTTGGGGGGATGATACATTGATTAGGTCTGAGGTCTCCTTTCCTAGGAATGATCTCCCTCTTTTCTTTGGAAATCCAGGCCCAATTACGGATGCCTGAAGCTTGGTTAACGCTCCCGCGAGACAATGAATTGTGGTTGAGCATGTTAAGCCAAAAGATGCAGATAAATATATTGGTTCATACAAATGGATCGAAATATTGAGTAGCGGAAGCAAATGTTCTGGGAGTGGCAAAAACAAAGCCCCTAGGGATTAGCGTGCTGAATAAGTCTTTCTAACGCCGCTACCCTTTGGCTGGCGGCCTCCAGAGCTGCTTCTCGCTCTCTGCGTGCCCTCTCCTCGTCGGCGGTCGCAGCATGCAGTTCGTCGATTCTGGCCTGTGCACGCTCCCGCTCGACTTGAAGTGTGACCATCTGTTGGCCCGCCTTCGTCAGTTGTACCTGGGCGTCAACCAGCTGGGCCATTAGTTGCTCCACAAGCTTAGTGCACGCTGCGACAAAGGCCTCCTTCTCTGCCGCCTGCCCTTCGAGACGCCGGACTTCCTGCTCCGCCACGAGGAGCGCCCGCGTGCTCTCCGACATGTCCCGACATTGTGCGACGTCGGCACGCCGGCGGCTCTCGCGCATCTTTTCGGCCATGAAATCACGGACCGTCAGATGGAGGCGTTGAGCATCAGCTCCCCCGGCAAACAGGAAGCGCAGCCAGGTTTGAAGGGATCCCACGCGCCCCAGCCACTCCGATGGGTCTCCCTTGAGGAAGCGCTGGATGCACTTCCACCCCCTGTGTCGCGTTATCCGGCTCTCCTCGACCGCCTCCGCGTCCGAGTCGTCCATCTCCTCGGGGTCGGCAGGCCGGTAGACAGGGAAGGCAGCCAGCAGGTCTGCTGCGGGGTCCGCCCCTGGGATGTCCTCACGGGGGATAGGTTCCCCAACATCTGGGCAACCTTCTTCTCCCGCCCCAGCGGCGTTGACACCCTCGTCAGCCCCCGACCTCTCTCCGATGGCAGCACCGCCGGCGTCCGCTGCCCCCTGATCAGCAGTTGGTGGGGCCGGCTCGGTGTGAGAAGTCTATTCCGGAGTAGGCGGCATGTCTGCTACTGGTCCACTCGTGGATGGCCCGGGTTCGGCAGCCCGACGAGCCTCCAGTACTGAGATCACTGCGCGGGGCATGCCGTGGTTAGTCATGGAGCGTCAACGGCAAGCACCGACAGTAAAGTAAGGAGACTTACGGGAATCCAAAGCGTCATCTTCCGCTGTCCCGGCCGCCGCAGGAGCAATTGCAGCAGGGGACCCCTCAGCGCTTGTCAATTCAATGATGGGCGTCTGGCCCCCACCTTGTCCTGCTGGCGCCTCTCCTACTCCTACTGAGGACGCCTGACCAACATCCGTGCAATCCTGAGAAAGGTGGAGAAATGGGTTAGAAGCTTCATAAGAGAGTGGACGAAGCAGGTTGAGTAGGGATAGAAGCGGACCTCGAGGAGATCGGTGATATCGACATTGTCGGAGCCGGCCACCTCGCCGCTCTCCCGCGGGCTCCCCGGATGGGACCTTCCCTCCGAGCCTTCATCCTCCCCCGTCTCCTCCTCTTCCTCGGAGTCGTCGTTACTGACATCTTCCTCCGGCGGCATCTGTTCTGGAGCAGGCTCTAGACCGAGCATCACCTTCACCAGAAGGGACGGCTCCACACGCTGACCACATTGGCGTGCGTACTCGTCCATGGCCGTCAGGTACGCATACCGCCGGTGGAAGTTCACCCTGTCGGCGACCTGAAGGCGCCCGACCTCTGGCAGGTGGATTCCTTCGCTGGTTATCTTCTGCCAGATGATTTCGGTCCCCAGCGACTGCCGCAGGGTCATCCAGGCCGACCACAGCGCCAGGAAGACTGCATCGTTGGAGGGTTCGAGCAGACGCCTTACCTGCTTCCCGGGCCGCTCTTCGACCACCGCACGTGCCCCCTCTCTGGGCGCCGAGGTCGTAGAGGCAGCCTGCGATGTGCCCGCCGCCGAAGTCCCTCCTCGCGCCGGCTCCACTGCTTGGCGCGCCTCCATTCTCCCCCGCGTAACGGCGCCTCGCCTCCTTCCTTGACGCCCGGTCTCCGCACGGGTGACCTCGAGCCGCCGAACTGGTTTCTGTAGAATCCCCTCGGGGTACGCGATGGCCCAGTGTTCAGCGTACTCAGTTGCCAAGCCTGCGTCGACCCCGGTAGGAGGGAGAGTGATGACCTCGCCAGAGCCGAAAGCGGCGAACATTAGCCACATCTGGCGAAGGACGCCAGGGTTCGCCTCCTCCTGGACAGCAGTGAATACCCTCTTCGGCATCCGTTTAAGGCACCCGAACTGCCTGGCGAACCGGGTTGGCACGTAGGGCTCACAGATCACCTTCTCGTCGATCCGAGCCACGAGCACCCCGCCCTGCATGTTCAGGAAGTATTCGTGCTGCTCCAGGGAACCCTGCCCATTGTCGATCATCTGGCCAACAGGAGTGGGGAACGGGCTGAAGTTGAAATTGGCGTGATTTCCAATCCGAATCCTCACGCCCTCCTCATTTAGGGTCATCGGAGCGACTCCCGCGATGTTCAGCAGGGAGAGTCGCAGGCCGTTGCCCGGAGGAATGATAGCGTTTGGAAAAGTGTACCCACCGAGGTGAGCAGCCACCCAGCCGTGGAAGAATTGAAAGGGCCCACAAATCCTTCGTGGCGACCCCCCTCGCGAGATGCGTCCCAGGATGGCGTACAGCTTAGCCAGCACTGGAACACCGAGGTTGTATCTTTTGTTGGAGGCCATGGCGCCCGCCATCGCCAGTGTCACCGGGCGGACGCCCATTCTCGCGTCCCGCACTGGCAGGAGCCACCCACTCAGAAAGGCGTCCAGGAATGACGCGTACCAGACATTAGGGTCCCGGGCCTCGATGACGCGGTACCCCCATGAGCGGTAGTCGCCCGTCTCCAGGACCCGCCAGTACGACCCGTTCCAGCTCCTCTGAGCCGCGGTCGGGCACCGCTTCCCCCTGCCTGGCATCTTGAGCGCTGGGTCATGCTCCAAGAACTGGCCGAACCACTCCTTGTAGTCTATGTCCTTGTGGAAGTCCTTGATCCCGAGCCGCTGCGTAGCCAGGTCAAGTAGATGCCATGTCAGAATGGGTGTCCGTGACCTGTCTTCCCAGGTGTTCTTCGGGGGAAGGAACTCATCGTATTGGTAACCCTCCAGCGGGATACCTCCGATGCAGTGGATGTCCCATAGACCAATGCTAACCTCCCCATGGTGAAGATGGAAGGTGTTGGTATCCGGGGACCAGCGGGTGAACAGCTCCGGCCCGAGCTCGGACTGCTGGTAGAAGTGGAACTGCGACGTCCACACCGCCTCAAACAGGCCGATGTACCGCAGCTCCTCCGCGAAGTGATCGCAAGTGTGGCGTACCCAGAACGCCCAGGCCCACTCACTGGTGAAATTGCCCCCAGACCGCAAGTCCCAGTCCTTCAGCCAGCCCTTGGTGTCGTCGGTGACACTCTGGCGATATGTGCTCGAGTAGAGGGCTGGAGAGTTCTCCGCAGTAGGCTCACTTCCGACGATGGTTCGCGCCCTCGGGTTCAGGACATAGACATCCAAGTGCCTGGTCTCCCTAGCAGGATTCCCATTGTTGGTGATGTTATAGCGGGGAAGCTCGTCCTCCCGAGTCACCCAGGTCCGTGGCGCATCATCCTCGAACCCTGGCACCAGAACCTCATCTAGGATGCCAAAGTTCCAGAGCGGCAGGTTTTCCGACAGCGGATATGTCTTTTGGGCCAGCGTCAGCAAGTCGAACAAGGATTGATTGTTGGAAACAATCTCCTTGGCTCCGTAGACCTCCTCGTTTGTCGCCATCTCAGCTCTGCGAATGGCGGCATCCCCCTCATTCCCTTGATTCGCGGCCATCTCAGAAGCTCCGGGAGTCGTGTGGGTTAAGGGATGAGGCGTGCGGAATCGGAAGAGGCTGGTAGAGAAGTTTGAGAGTTGGCACGCAATCCTAGTGGACGGCCCGCAATTGGGAAGTCTGTCGCGTAAAACCCCGGGTGTTCGCGCAAAAACAGGCCGAAATCCGGAAAGGTTTATGCGACGAACGGGTGAATTCCGCACAGGAAAGGGAAATTTCGCGCATGAAAGCTTGAAAGCTTGTCGCGCGGAAGGCCGGTGTACGGTGCGGGGGACCCAGGGCCCCTATTTATAGGCGAGGCCGGGTGTCCGCGCTGCGCGGAAAGCGCTTTGCGTGACCGAGACAGCGAATTTCACGCCCGACGCCCTTTTTGCGCGCCTCAGTCCCGCGCCACCCAGGAATTCGGCATTCTGGCGTTTCCCTCGGAACCCGATCGTTGCAACCTCTCGCCGATCAGATTCCGAGGGGGGGCTTTTGTAGACGCCGGAAAAGTCCGTTGTTCCCAAACAAAGCCCCGGATGCGGAAAGCGAGGTCGTATTTGGAGTCAGAAGCACGTTTCGGAGGGCCTGGAGGCCTTGCGCGGAATTTTGGAGACCCGCGCGCAAAGTTGTAGTGTCGCGCGCAAACCTCCCGGGATGCGCGCAATGCGCTGGGCCGGCGCGCAATATTGCGCGCCCATGGCCCGCGCGACTCCCTTGCGCGCCGGGCCCGATTCCGCGCCCGCGAAGGAAATTCCGCGCCCGCGAACCGGATTCCGCGCCCGGGGTTTCCTATAAATATAAGGCGACCCCCGACGTTTTGAAGGTTGCCGGAATTCGAAGAGTCGCTCGTTCGCGCAATCCAACCCCCTCCGCACACAATGCAGATCTTCAGGTAACTTCCTTTCTTTCACGCAATAAAGCCTTGGGGTTCGACTTCGCGCGCAATCCCTTTGGCTCCTTTCCTTTGAAACAACTCTTCACCCAAAGGCCTTCGCGCGCAAAAGAAGCCTCTTGCGCGCAATTGCCTCTGGGTGCGCGCAATCCAGCCCGATTGCGCGCACCCCCCCCCCCCTTTACTAAGAGGCCATTCGTTAAAGAATGAGCCGTTGCCCCCGCGCGCTATCCGAAGCCCGGTGCGAGCAATCTCCATCTTCCGCGCGCAAAGCGCTGGCCCAATTGCGCGCCAGCCTGCCCATTTGCGCGCCGACCCGCGGTATTGCGCGCCAAACTTCTCTTTTGCACGCAATCCGCCGAGGTCGCCCCCTTTGACCCCCTGAGGGTACCCGTCTGCGTGGCGCCCGATGATCTTCATCCCGGGTGCCCGCACCGTGCGTTGTCTTCCCGTGCGGCCCTCCAGGCTCGCGCGAAGTGACATGAACCCATTGGCGGCATCACACTTCGTCCGCGCTGCAAGACGTTAAACTGCCAAGTGTTTCGTCCAACATGACGTTAAACTGTACCACGTCCAAGCTGCACGACGTTAAACTGCCTAGCATATCGTCCGTGCTGCAAGACGTTAAACTGCCAAGTGTTTCGTCCAACATGACATTAAACTGTACCACGTCCAAGCTGCACGACGTTAAACTGCCTAGCATATCGTCCAAGCTACAAGACGTTAAACTGTTCAGCATTCATCCTGCATGACGCTAAACTGCACCACGTCCGCGCTGCAAGACGTTAAACTTCCAAGCATCTTCGTCCTCAACATACGACGTTAAACTGTACTTCGTCCGGCAAGACGTTAAACCGTCCGCATCGCCCGATCCCGTGCCTCGCACGCAGGGTCCCCCTCCCGGTTTGGATGTGGCCCCCACCCGCTCGTCTCTGTAGGGATGTCGGGATTGGAGTGGCCTTCACCCACGGGGGTAGAGTATTACATACAGAACGAACTACGTGGACTTTGATCCCTGTCTCCTAAACAGGGTACGTAGGAAGCCTCTCCAAGGTTCAAGCCCACCACCTGTTCGTCCCGGTCGTTCACGTCGGTTCGTCCATCAGTGGACCCCTCCCGGGTTCACACTTGCGTCGATTCACCTATGAAACCGCCCTTGTGGGAGACTGCACGTGTGTATCTCCATTGTGCTTCCCCATTGCCGAAGCCAGTAGAGGGCGTGACAGGGATCGAGGTCTCTTACCTTCGGCCCAAGTCCCTCTCCAACTGAGTTTTGCCGCATCCGGGCCGCCTCAGTGTGTAAGTCCTGACAGAACGAACTACGTGGACTTTGATCCCTGTCTCCTAAACAGGGTACGTAGGAAGCCTCTCCGAGGTTCAAGCCCACCACCTGGTCGTCTCGGTCGTATTCACGTCGGTTCGCCCATCAGTGGACCCCTCCCGGGTTCACACTTGCGTCGATTCACCTATGAATCCGCCATTGTTGGAGACTGTACATGTGTATCTCCATTGTGCTTCCCCACTGCCTTTTTCTCCTTTCAGCGTCCAGCATGACGTGAAACTGTGATCCAACAGGCTGTTCCATCCCCCTCTGTGCGAGGTGGTTCGGTTCAATCCTCCGCCCGGCAGCCTCGACCTCTTCGTGAGTCGGCTTGCCGACGTCCAGCATGACGTTAAACTGTATATCCGAACTACGCTGACTTTGATCCGCGCCAATGCGCGGTACGTAGGAAGCCCCTACGGGGTCCAAGCTCTTCACTCCATCATCCATCCTGATCCTTACCCGGGCCGCCACATCCCGGTGGGGTCATGCCACTTCATTCCACTCCACTTCACTCGGGAAGCTGCCCATGTGCTGGCCCCAGCATCGGAGGTTCCCCGCAAGGGGTTCTGTCATCTGATCCACTTCTCGTGTTGATCAGTCCGATGCCGTCCCCGCTGGACGTTAAACTCGCGGCATACCCCGTGTTAAACATGGGAAGCTGAGGAAAACCTCAGGTAACACAGTTCCCCGCACACAGCGCGGGATGCCTCAGGCCATCACGCCTTCGAGAAGCCCTATTAGGGACAGAAGGCAGACATGCAGATCCACAGTGTTAAGACACGCCCCCAACACCCAGAGCTACCCGGTCTCCTCACCGCAGGTTGCTGCCCCGACCAGACTCCTTGGAGCGTCCGGGCGGAAGCAGCGTAATTAACCGGTGTCCATGAAGATATGGCGCCGGGAACGAGATTCACGAACATTCTTAAATCTATGAGGGAGACCCTGATTAGGCAACGAGTTCCGAGGAGACGTCCACGGAAGGAGGAGCCGACATCCCATCATCCCGGTTTCGATCAAGGAGCAGACGCCCCTGAATAAGGCACGGATGCCGCCCGCCTTTGGAAAGCGGGACTGCGGGGCCACAAGCCGCGCGCCCATCCCCTCGGTTCGACGGGCGCACGCGCGAACGCGTCCTGGCGGAACAACGTCGGAACAGAAACCCGACGCACATCCGCACCGAAACATGGATCTCAGTATAGTTTCAATGGAAGGAATTAATATAGAGTAGTTGGATATAAATACCACTTTTTTTTATGGGAACATAGTTGAAGAAATATAAATAGATGATTCAAAAGGATTCATAAATAAATAGAACATAAATATTGTGTGCAAGGTAATGAAGAGCCTTTATGATTTGAAGTTAGAACGAATGTAGTGGAACTGAATGTTAAATGACTTTGTGGATAAGAAAAGTGTATCTAGAGAAATGAAAATTATTTCTATTATCAGAAGGTGTATGATTATGTGGGATTTATCATTATACTTATTTATATTTATGACATTATTAGTTATAGTCTGGTAAAGGATAGGGTCGATCGGCCAAAGTTTGAATTATTGAGAATATTCAAGATTCTGGTTCTTATTTTGACTAAATTGATGTTGGGGATGTATATTATGAGGGACTTAACTTTCATAAAAAAAATTTTGAGTTATTTTGACTACATCAAGAAGTTGGTTGAATGATTTGACATGGGTGAATTAAAGCTAGTGAAAACACCCCTGGAAAAACACTCTTAGTTGAGAAAAGAGAATGAACCATGAATAGAAGATGAGGTAGGGTACATGGAAAAGGATCCCAATACATTAATAATTTTAATATTGATGTATTATTTAGTTTTTATTATATTTTTCATATTTCAGTAAGCGAGAGTAGTTTTCAATTTGATGGAAAATTATAGAAGAAAACATTTAGGGGTTGAAAATTGGATCATTTTATATTTGATGGGACATATAATCCTATATATTGTTTTTATAATTGATACAAATTTTCAAGGGCTTTTGAAATTATAATTTTGAGGGGATTAAAAATTACTATAGAGCACAATGGGATATGTTTTCACTTGTGGAGGAATGACTATGACATGAATGTTGAATATTTAATCAATAGTTTAACATTTTATAATGAAAGAAGAGTACATTTATTTAATGGTATGTGGGAAGAATTTCATCTAGTCAAAGGGGATATTTGAATATTTTAAAATAAGAAAAGGGATGGAATGGGTTTTTGTGATTCCCAAAGTACTATTCACTTGGCCAAACATCCAACATTTCATTCTAGGAAAAAGAATATTTTACTGAAGTGCACTTGATCTAGAAGTTGTTGGAGGATAAAGTGGTGAATATATTAAAGATATATAGATAAGGGAATCCCAAATATACACTACCAATATTCATAGTACATGATGTACTAAGGTGGTATTGTGCCTTAGAAAGACTGGGATAACCAAAAGCATGGTAGGAGAACAATGTGGCTATAAATAAAGTTTGAGGAATAGAAGGAAGTTAGTGGATACTAACAGAGGACTTAGTGGTGAATCTTGAAAATTATTATCAAGTGATATATTATTAGTCTCAACTATGAAAACCATTTTGTATCCAAGGAATTAAATATTCCCAAAGGTGAATTTCAATATTTCTAACTTCCAATGCAATATGGAGGTGGCAGAATTGGAGAGAAAAGGTCTAAAAATTTGGAAGTTATAAAAACTATAATATGTATATTATATTGTGGTAACTAGAAAATGGAAATAAGAAAGTATCACCTAATGATTCTGACGGGAGGAGTTTAGAATATGAAAATGACTTCAAGAAGTATTTACTTTGAAGGATACATTAGATACTTTCCTTACGAGTTTATGAAAAATGGGATATATATGGAAATTAAGGGATAATACATAATATTATTCTATGAGGTTTCCAGAAGTAAACACTACTTAGCTAATGAAGGATTTGAGGTGATAAAATTATTTTGATTAATATTGGAACATCAATAGAGATTATATCTACTTATAATTATCCTCATGATGATAAAAAGTAAATGGAAACTCATTTCACCTAGAATTATACTATATTTTTTAGGGAGGAATCAATTATGGCTTGGATGTATTGTAAATTTCAATCATCTTCTTCATCCTTTAATAAAGTTATTTTGGCATTATCCTAGTGAATTAGGAATATTTTATGAACCACAAGAATAATTTTTTTATTCCATTATTGAAAAAAATTTATTTTATAAATCATTTACGTGTTTTATTGGAGGTTAGGGTTTCATTTTGGTAACATAAGTGTGGTTATATTCTATGTTCTTATTTAATGAGTATTATGGATAATTCCAATACTTTGTTTCTTCTCTGTAAGTTCTGGTGGATAAATTTTGTGATTTAGAATTTATCTATTCTCTATATAATAATGAGACTTTCCTTAGCCCAACTATCATGATTTTTTATTATATAACTATAGGGTCATCTTTGAGTCTTGAACTTACTCTATTATATGAGTCACCTATTCTCTGATAAACCTGAAGGAGATATAAGATGAAGAACCACACACAACCTATGGTTAAGAGATAAAATCAATGGTGTTGTGTAAGATTGATATAAAAGTTGGGAATAAGTTAATGAATATAAAAGGATCAATTTTTTATAAATTTATATAACAAAAAACCTACTAATTACCATGGGTTTTATGAAGGTTTAAGCTATGGAAATTTTTTGGGAAATTTTTTTTCCAAATTTTTTATTTTCATAATGTTTCATATTTAGTTTCCATTATTTAATTTTTTCCATCTTAAAAAATACATTTTTCCCAAATTAAGTTAATAATAAAAAAACACATTCGAAAATTATGTTTCAACGACCTTTACCCTCCCTATTTTGAATGGTTTATTACTTAAAAAAGTTATTTTTTATCAAATTTTAGTTTTGTGTTAGTTGGAATGGGACCATGAACTATATAGTGGAAATGGATAATAATTTTTAAACTTATCTATCTACTATAGGCTATGTGTTTCCATAATTATACCATGTACCACCTTTATTATTCCCCAATAAATGTCACATTTGGGATTCTTTTCTCATGTAAAAATTATAATATTCAAATGAACACCGTCTTATAATATTTCTCTTGGTATAGAATAGAAATTCAGTTTTCACACCATATGTTCTTTTTGTATTTAATTTAGCATGTTTAACTAATGCATTAATACATTTTATTGTCTATATTAGCTTGATTGATCCTATTCTATACCAAATCCATGGAATATTCAACTAGTTTTTCTTTTTGTGTATCCTATATTAGTCACTGTCATTATTGTGTGATCTAATAGCTAGATATATTGTGTTTCGTTTTGATTTTTGGTTCCATTCATATTGTTTCTTTATTATTGCAATCATATTCATTGATATATAATGTAATGTTATTTCAATAATGTTTATTACTTTTTATTTTTCATGGATTATTTATAGATTATGAGTATTTATGTATATATTGGATATTGTATATCCTTTTATAAACTAGTTGAGAAGGTTTAATAGTCACATACTTATAGGACTTGATAGAATAAGGTGTAAGATTTCCTTGACTCGGGTATGGGACATGATTGCAATGCACTATATCATTATTGAGATAGGTTTAATATTTACCTAACCAATTATACCTATTCCTATATTCTATAGTTTGTATTATAATATTTCTTTAACCATCTAGGAATACTTTATTTTCTCAATATGGGTCTCTAGGACCTTGAATTATTTACACAGATTTACTCATATGTGTGGGTGAATGTGTGTACATGTGTGAGATACATATTGGCATGATCAATTCCTCCCACAGGGAATGGCATAAACTATCTTATTTGATTCTTAGTTGATTCTTGAAGAAGGTTGTATAGATATTCCCCCTTCTAGTATATGGAGTTATTGGCTGTAATTAATGTAAATCTATATAGATTCACAATTGATTTTATGATCTACATTATTATTGACTACTCAAACCATTTTATAATATAAATATGTTAATTTATAAACATGTTTATGTATACACTTTTTATATCCCCACTATTGATATAACTTTGGTTATACCCTCATAATTATTTTATTCTTACACCCTATGTGGACTCCACAGTGGACAAGAAACTTCTCTGCATCTGTTTTTTAATATACCTATAAGTAATAGTAACTATTAGATAACCTTAGTGTATTTTTCTTGTTTTTTTATGGAATTTGGATCTATCTCAACATCATATTACTATCTTCTAGAGGTGATTATAGGCCTTCTTTGGTTTTTCTCATGTTCCTTCCAGACTGTACTTATTCTTACACCACATTTGGAATGAATCTTAATTTTACATGTTCTTATTCCATGAGTAGTTTATTTTCTAGTTTTGTATGCATTCATATACAGAGAGTTTTGGAATATTCAAATTCTTATTCATTATTTTTATGATATGTTTAGTTTGAATTTTATTTTTAGGATATCTAAATTATTGATGATTCCTTAAAGATTTTTTATGGAGACCATCCATGAATGATCTTTAGAATAATGTGGTCAAATCTTACCCTAACTATATTAAAAATTTCATGGCACTAGTACCCAACCCCTTAGGATCAGGGAGTGCTCCTAAGGGAGTAGTGCTCTTAATTTAGGTGTCATTTGAGAATTCAAGACATACAAACTAAAAAGTGTTATTAGAGTGGTATTTTAAGTTTAGTTATGATATATTGTTTTGATATTTAGATAGTTGGTAGGATTTTATATACTTGATAAGTAACCGAAAAAAAGATTCATGGACCTCTTTATAAATATTGGGCATGACAAAAAAGAACTAGATATGTGTATTTTGGACTTTATCAAGATCATTTTTTTTAGATTCATGCGTCATATTGGGTGTTGGTATGCATATCCACATAGAATTATAGTTCATATTGCATGTATTTATATGCATGTTTTATTATAATTGGAACCAAATAAGATTTGTATTAACAAAAAAATTAAAAATATATAAATATATATGATGTTACTGTATATATACTGATGGTAACTAAGTTAATATAAAAAAATTGGTCCATTTTATTGAAATAAACATGCATATTTTTTGGATATCAAGTCATCCATATTTGATGAATTATTATTTGAAGCATGCCTTTGTTTTCAACTAATATTTCAAATTCTAAGAATGTTCCATGAATTCCACTTATATACTATTGAATCATTCTTATACCTTTCAATTTAACATTATATTTATTTGAATTATTTTCATATATTGATAATTACTTTGTCTATTGTTTAAACAATTTTTAAGTGTGAAACTAGTATTAATTCTGAATTTTTTTTGGTTTCTATAAAAAATATTTATTTTAGGATTTTGTAATATTTTCAATCATGTGATATCCTTCTTGTTAGTATGTTTTTTATTTCCTTTGTATTTATTTGTTTTTATAAATGTTGCTAGAAATGATTTTGAAAACAATTAGTCTAACATGATAGTCTTTGCTTATTGGTCAAGCCTAAGGGTATCTTTTTTGACTTGGTATGAGTGACATTAAGAAGTTAATGAGTATCAAATTTTCAATGAAATTATTTTAATAATTTTATGATTCAAAATTTAAACAACATTAATTTATCTAAATGTGTTTTATATTTTTTATACTTTGAAAATGGGGCTTTGTTTTAATTAAAAATGGCTTTCTATTTTGTTTATTACAAGAAATAACTTAATATTTTTAATATGTAATTTCATATTTTTTCTTTTAGTTTTGGTGGAAAAACATTTAACCTAAATTTTATTTTAAATTTGGTAAAAGATATAAAAATATTATAGTTGATTTTTAAAGTTGAATGTGAAATTTATTTTTCAATAAAAATATATTTTATTTTTAAAATTAAATGGAATTAATATATAGTTGATTTTTAATCTATACCTTAAAATAAATGAAATTTTCTTTTAAAAGTAAATTTGAATATTGTTTTAGATTAAATTAGTGTTTTACAATGACTATGGTATTTAAAATGTTATATTTTTAGAAATTAATTGGTATGTGGTTTTTCGATAAATAAGTGTTTATAAAATCATTTAATAAGTGAATAAATTTTATTAACTAAAATATAATCGAAGACCAGGAATAGAAAATTCTAAAAATATTCTATTGTGTGGTAAAACTTAAATTGTATTTTTATCAGTTAATGGTAATTATAGGATTATAAGGATGATTGTATGCACTATACAGATGAAATCTCTTGGCGTGTTTGTATCTTTTTTGGGTTTTAAAAGTTGAGAATCAGGATAATGCTGTAGAATTATGTTTCATAATTTTGTAATTTTAGTGGTTGTTGGTGTCTTTTTTTTATTTTAAAGTTTATGGTTTTGTTGTTTTTTGTATATAATTTTCATTTTTTCCTAACATGGATCCGATATATGAGTTTTGAATTATAAATGGGATAGTTGTTTGTGATATGATTTGAAGAGTTTTTTTTGGGTTTTATAGTGAATATATGATTTGATTTTGGTGATTTTGGAATCTGTTTTTTTGTATTGGGTGAATTTTGATAAATTTATATGTTTTATATAAAATATTTCATGTGTCTCTTGAATTTCTAATTTGAGAATTAAGGATATTACGAATTCGATTAAACATATCTCAAGGATTATTGGTAATGAGAAGTCATATGGTGGGATGTTGTAATGACCCATGTCTGGGATACAGTGACTAAGGAATTGTTATGATCATACATGGGAAATTTATGTGCTTAAAAAGTATATTCAATTGAATTTTTAGCTATAAAGTTTTTTTTAATTTAAGGATTCATATATGGTTTCAGGTGTTTAAGGATGAATTCATAGAAATTTTGGAAGATATTTTAGGATTTTTAAAGGTTTTAGAGGTTCATGATACCTATGAAGGGGTTTTACAAATATGTTAACCCTATAGGTAACACTGGGTACTTATTGGATTAATAAAGAAGTCCACAAGGCTTTGGGGTACCATCGAGTACCCCGTGGTCCTTGATTGGATATCCAGTAGCCTATGAAGATGTATTTTCATAGAATAATTTTTTCATTTATCCTTAAATATTATTTACTATATAATCTTTTTTCTTCGATTTAATTCATCTTTAGTTGATGAAGAGGCACCTCCATGTCCTCATTTAGTCTCTTATTCCCCCTTATTCATGTATAACGAGTCCTAGAAGATTCATGGGCCTTTACCATGACTAATTCCAATGAAAACTATATTTAATTATATTATTCCCATTTCTTACCCTTTCTTATAACCCCTCTTATTGAATTAGGGATTTTTATAGGAATTCCACTGAAGCATTATGAAAATCACCATAGATCGTGGGGATTAATCTTATATTACTTCAAGGTGTCTCATGAAATTTGTTTTCTAATTCTTCATTTCTTTGGTGTAAAGTGACTGAGGTGTTGAGTGTCCTTGGATTCTAAATATTTTATGATGAAATTTACGATTAATTTCTTGGACATTTTTTTGGGTTCATGGATACTATGTTCTTGAGGTAATTTCTTGAGTTAGTGGAATTAGTTTAACATTTTTCTAAAAGTGGAAAAGCAGAATTATTATATATAAAAGAGAAGGGGGAGGGATTACAGGAGTCTGAAATATGAAATCATTTTAAAATCTTTTTCATGTAAGGGAATTAGATCACTAGGGAGGTCTTCGAACCAGGTAATATCTTGATTTAAACCCTTGTTTCCTAGGCCATCTACATCCATGTTCACTTCACAATAATCATGTGTGATGAAAATGTTGATATCATTAAGAGAATGAGTGCAATCCATCCAACGGGTAGTAACAGGGAAAGAAATACGTGTTATGACATTCCAAATCGCTTGCATGATGGTTGTCGAGTAACTTTTAATCCATAGGTTTTTTCATCCAAGGTGCTTAGCAAAGGAAATAGAATGAATTAAACTCAACATCGCAGGTTTAAGAGAGGTGGCAATGCCACAACTACCCATGAAGCATCCAAGGATTTGACTGAGGTGATTTCTATAGATAGCGCCACATCCCGTAGGAACTGAATTGCATTTGGAGGGGACATAAATATTAATTTCGACCCATCCAAGAATAAGAGATCTCCATAAAACCTCCAGAGTGCGCTAGGGTTGACTGAAATTTCCTTTGATTCGAAGACGTCGCAGAATTCCAAAGTCATGCACGGTGTTGTGACAATGTACCTTTTTCTTTGAAGAAGCTTCATGCATGACAATAAGGATCCGCATACGACCTGAATTTTGATTGGGTGAGTAAATGTCATAAAAAATAGCATTCTGATCATACCAAATCACATGATGGAGATCATGAACTGCAGTTTGGAAAATATTCTTTATTTTCTAAGAGCCTTATAGTTCTACACATTTCTTTAATTGAGTATTAATGGAATCAAGAATCCACCATATACAATAAAATATGTCAAGAATATAGTACCAAAGAGCAGAAGCAGTAGCACTAGAGAGAAAAAGATGGTTAGTATCTTCTCTATGTTGGTTAAATATTTTTCACTTAGAGCAAAGATGTATTTCAAAATATTGAATGTATGTTTCCATGGGAACTATGTTGTAAACAAGACGCCATATGAGAGTGAATATTAATTGTTTAATCCAAGGCTTGTTGAATTGTTTTATACAACTATAATCAACCCCAATGTTACAAAAATAATGATTGTAGAAATTTTTTGAATTAATAATCCCATTGTGAATAGGTTCCCAAATTAAGAAATTATTAGTGTTAGTGCAGTAGTAGTTATCAATGATGTTTAGAATAGTATTAGGGAGAAGGTCGTGTTGAGAATTAAGAATTTCACTAATAGAGTAGTTGATGTTATCATGGGCTTGTTCAGGAGATATCATAGAAACTAAGGTCGTTCCAGTCTAGTTTTCCAACCATAATTTCATGGCGGAGTCTCTCGAGACCATCCATATGAAGTTATTCATAATATTGGAAAAGGATTGTTTGATGAATTGAAAAATCGATGAGTTCATGAAATTAAAATATCCCATATTATTCTTATCAATAAATCTATCCTTAAGGAAATTAATAGCTTCCAAATAATTTTGAAAAAGATTCCAAGTGAGATGAGCATGTAGGGCTTCATTAAAGTATTATATATTTTTTATACTGATTACAACTTTTTCAATAGGTTTGCAACAGGTTGACCAGGGGATAGTCGCAAGATTTCTTTCTAGAGTACAACCAGTCCAGATAAAGTTCATTAATGCGGTGTTTATTTTTTTGATATGATCAGAAGGCCATTTGTAAACCATCATGGAGTAGACCATCTTGGAGACAATAGTGGATTTGACCAGACAGGTCCTACCTGCCATAGAGAGAGATTTACCTTTCCAAGATAAGAGCTAGTTTAGAATCTGGTCAACAATAGACATAAAAGGGACAACCTTTGGTCTGCCCCAAAAAATGGGAACACCAAGATAAGTGAAAGGGAGAGTGCCTTCTTTCAGACCAAGGTCATTTATGAAGTTACATTTTCTTTTGGGAGGAAAATTCATCCCAATGAAGATGCAGGATTTGTTCCAACTAATGGTTTACCCAAAAACTGTTTCATAGTGAGAGAGCGTTTTTTTGAGAATAAGAACGTTTCTTTTATCACCTTTAAGAAAAAGGAAAATATCATCAATATAAAAACGTTGGGTGGGAGGATTCACATTCCTAGAAACATGGATGGTCTTCGGCTTATTCTGGTTCACCAAACAGGTGATCAGGCGGCTAAGATAGTCTTCTGCTATAGAGAATATAATGGAAGAAATGTGATCACCTTTCCTTACACCTTTAGACCATTTAAAATATCCCTTGGGAGATCTAATGACCAAAATAGAGATAAACACCGAATTGAAAAGAGTTATGACTGCATTGATAAATGAGACATTAAAACCAAAACTTTGAAGAACCTAGAATATAAATTTCCATTTCATGGTGTCAAAATATTTTCTGATATCAAGTTTGATATAATTTTTTCCTCCTTTTTTAGGTTTATTTAAATTATTGACACACTCAAAGGCAAGACAAATGCAATCTTGAATGGATCTACCCTTGATAAAACCAAATTGATTCCAGGAAACAATTTTATCTCTGATAGCTGAAAGTCTATTTGCAATGATTTTAGTGACGATTTTATAAAGAGTGTTAATGAGAGAAATTGGTCTAAATAGGTGAATTTTAGAATCATTTTCCACTTTAGGGATCAAGGTGAGAAACTTAGCAATAAGAGAATGTGGAATCCCAACTTTGGAAAAAAGGATTTAACAAGATTATAGGAATCGACATGAATCACATCCCGATATTGATGGAATAAACCATTGTTGAATCCATCAGGACTCGGATAACTGTCAGGATTCAAACTAAAGACAATGTCTTTGATTTAATTCTCCAATGGAGTAGCAAGAAGGAAAGTGTTGTCCTCATCAGTTATCACCATCAGAATGAGCTCAGGAAGGAGATATTTGTTGATATTAGGACCATTGAAAAGGGATTCCTAGTAGGAGACTCTATGGTGAGAAATGTCATATTATTTATCATGAAGCTTTTTCCCATAATTTAGAAAGTTTAGAAACCTACAAGACTTCATGATTCTTTGTAGAGAGTTATAGAACATGGTATTTCTGTCACCATCAAATATCCATTTAACATTAAACGCTTGTTTCCTTGTATTTTATTTAAAAGTGAGCAGAGAGTTAAGATTAACCATAAGATTTATTTATTGCGTAGGATCAGTGATGAGTCCAGAACTAGTATATTGTTTTTATGGGCATTTAGTTCTTCCTAAAGACGAAGGATTTCATTGTTAATTTGTTTGGAATTAAAGCTACACCAACTTTTTGGAGTCTCTTTGAGATGTTTAAATTTGATGGTACATGAAAAGGAATAACTGGTGTGAGACATGGAGGACCAAAATTTTTTGTTGACATTAGTGAAATCTACATCAGAGAACAACACATTGTTTAATTAGGAAGGTATCTGGGGTTTCATGTCTTTGGTGGAGATATTGAAGAAAATGGGGTGGTGGTCAGAGTTCAGTTTATGGAGAGTGGCACTTGAGATAGTGTCCCACTTATCTAAAGCATGGACATTCATGAAATTTATATCTAACATAGAGGAAACCACATGATTATAATGTATTATGTACCAATTGTATTTTGCACCGATGAGGTTAATTTGAATGAGTTTGTTGTCATCAATCGATGCTTTAAATTCCCTGAAAGATATTAAAGCATGTGATGGTCCAATTTTTTCACTTGCGTTGAGAATGGAATTAAAGTCTCCAATGATAAAGAAAGGGTCCTTAATATTAGTTCCTAGATAAGAAAGGTCATTCCAAAGAGTTCTCCTCTCTTGATATCTATTCTTAGCATAAAAAAAGATCAACAAAATTGTGTGCCACCAATATTAAAATTACAAGTAAAAATCTGATCAGAGACATTGAAAATACAAACATTCTGTAAAGAAGAATGCGAAAAAACCCATAGAGATTCTATATTGGAGATATTCTTGATTGAACCAGTGAAAGTATAATTATGTTTGACATAAAGGAGAGTATTTATAAGGGAAAGAAATTTTGGGTTTATCAATATCAAATAACATAGGATGATGTGTGTTAACCATTATTTTTAGAACAGTAAAAGTATCAGAGTTAGAAATACACTAAAAATTCCAAAAAATAATCTTCATTTGAATTTGAGTTTGGAGTTAGAACTCCTCTTTTTATTTTTTCCCAAACCTTTAATTCTAGAAAACCTTTTAATGTTTTTGGTTTTATTATTATTAGTGATTTGTTCCTGTTTATTGATGGATTTGGAAGGGGGGATGTTTGAATTTTAACCCAAAAATTCTCCTTAATATGGTGGTTCAATAAATCATTTAGCTCTAAGTCCATATAGATCTTATTTCACAACATCTAAGAACTCTTATTTTGAATAGATTGTATGTTTTCAGAGTTATATGGATTATCAACATTGGTTATAGTTTGAGAACTAACTGGAAGTGTAAAGAACCAGATTTTTACATGTAATTTTTTAATTATATAAAATAATTATGAGTCTCCAAAAATTGATGGCGCGTGATTCAGAGGCCCGGTGTGCCCAGAATTAATTTCTGAACTTTTTTTAAGGTACGTTCTGTAAACGCCTGAGCATAATATTCTATCTTTTGAACTGGTGCTTAGATTAAAAATCTGAGGGCACCGTTGAATCCTCAGTGCTGGGATTTTCTTAAGGGAGAATTTACTTTGACCACAGTAGGTGTATTGAAAATGTTATGTTTTGTGACATTTTAAAATAAATAAAATAAAATAATTTTATTATTTTATTTTCATTCTTATTCTCCAATGGATAAGGGGAGTGTGTGGCCAACGATGCATCCACCCATTAAATGGCTTGACCCTTAAATCTTAGTAACAACAACTTTGGGGAATTAGAAAGATTCCTAATTAATGAAGCACCATTAATTCCCAACGTTGTTACTTATCCTCCCCCTCTCCTCTTTATATGGAGATTGAAGAGGGGTATCGACACTACTTCCCCCAGAAACAAAGTGCTGACCAAGTGCCGAGAAACAAAACCCTTGGAGGACGGAGCCGGTTCCAGCGAGCGTTGACGAGTGACACTAAAACCCCGAACCGATGATCGAAGATCAACGGACATCGTTGGAGGAGAGTTGTGGGGGACGACAATCACCAATCCACTTCCTCAACCGCGTAAATTTCTCCATCGTTCTTGGGGTAGGGGTTTAACTTGTTTTAAATTCCAAGAGTTAGTTGATTATTTATCTTCCTTGTGATTACAAGCTAACGTGGATGGCACGGGCCTAACGAACCCGGCCCAGACCCTCCCTTACCTTGCTACCCCTTTATGTTCTCCGTGGAAGATCACTGATGTGGCGGTATCGGCGACTGGAACCGGCAGGGACCAAGGTGGCGGCCAGCACCACCTGACCGCAAGGAAGGAGGCGGCACACTCACACCGCTAGAGGAACTGACTATGGATCATCAGCCATGGTAGTTGGGGGAGGCAGCCGGCCCACCAGACAACAACGAAAAGAGAAAACGGCGCATCCAGCACTCTACCGGAGGACTCGGGACGTGGCACGTCAGTTTCGGAGGAACGGTGGAAGGTGGTTGGAACTGCGGTCGGCCACAGGTGGTGGAGCAGCGCACCTTCAAGCGCCGCTGGAGAAGTCTGCTGGCACACCAACTGACCGCGACGGAAGGCAGGACCTGCTCTAGTGGGTCCCGCAAGCTACCTTGCGGTGCTATGTGGAACACAGCTACGGAGGGGCTGAACGGCCTTCAGACCAATCATGAATTTGGGGGGATCCTCACCCCCATGCCACCAAGCATGAGCCCCCAGCGGACCGCACTTCACCACAGCTGGGCCGCCTGCCCCGTGGGCCTCTTACCCCGTGGGACGGGCCGCCAGCCCAGCGGGCCATGCGCCTGGCGGTCTGCACCCCCTTACGGTCTGGGCCGGACCTTGTTCTAGCGGGCCGGGACCCCTGTGGCCCAACCCAGACCGGGTCGGGCTGGGTCGGTCCAACAGGTTCGGATTGGACCCGGGACCAATCGGGCCCAGAAACACATAAAGAGCCATAACTTAAGAACCAGATGTCTGTTTGATGAACCGTCTATGGTGTTGGGATCCTTGTATCATGAAGGTCCTATTAGTATACTCCAATTAAAGATTGGAGATAGTTAGAGTATATCTGGGTTGGATTGAACTCGAATCCAACCGGACCCTCAGAACTAAAACACTTATAACTTAGAGATCGGGCATCCGATTGATGCACCTTCTGTCCCGTTGGAACCCATAAGACATTGAGGTCCTTTGGGTTACTCTTTTGTGGATCTTAGTGGTGGTCAAGGTACAAATGATATCTTGAGTTTGAGTGTAATATTTTATGGAACTTGAGCACACTAGGTGCAAGGAATCCTGTGACAGGCTGTAACACGAAGGAAGAACATCGATCCTGTGTGGGTCAGCACTCAACAATCCTGTGTGGGTCAGCGCATACCGATCCTGTGTGGGTCAGATCTTATGTGGGTCAGATCCTATGTGGGTCAGTGCTAAGTGATCCTATGTGGGTCAGCGCATACTGATCCTGTGTGGGTCAGATCTAGTGTGAGTCAGCTGGGTATAATTACCTATCGATCTTGTGTGGGTCAGTGAGGGTTAGTTACCTATCCATCCTGTGTGGTTCATAAGTAGTGCTACTTAACAGAATAAGATTATCTAGACTTAAGAATAATCATCTTTACTTTTTTTCTTAAGTTATACATGATTGTGAGCTTATTTTTTCCACCATCATGGTGTTATCTTCATGGTGTTACATGTGTGGTACTTCTATCTTTGTGGTGTTACCTGTGTGGTACTTCTACCTTCATGGTGATATCTATGCGGTAATTCTACCTTTGTGGTTTTTTCTTTGTGTTGATACCTATGTGAAACCTATACAGTTGTGGGGTTGCCTTCCTGGTGTTACCTGTGTGGTACTTCTATCTTTGTGGTGTTACCTATGTGGTATTTATTCCTTCTTGGTGTTACCTTTGTGGTATACATTCCTCATGTTTGAGATAAGTATATCTTGATAACTTAGATATATGTATTGGAATATAATTATGTAGAATAGATGTCTTGCTTTGTGGTTTTTACTTTGTGGAACTCAATACTGGAAATGGAGGATATACCAACGATTCTAAACCATTGGTATAGGCTGGAAAACCGTTGGTATATTCTATACCAACGGTTGTCCAAACCGTATGGAAGTAAGGCGTGGGGAAAGATCTATACCAACGGTTTGAACTAAACCATTGGAAGAGCCCTCTCTATATATTGATTTGCCAACGGTTCTTATTGAACCATTGGTATAGGTGTACCCAACGGTTTCAAACTGTTGGGAATTCTATGATTTTGATATTATACCAACGGTTTACAACCATTGTTATAGTTTTTTTTTCCAATGGTTTCAATGAAACTGTTGGCATATGTTCAATAAAAAATAATATACCAACGTTTTGTAACCGTTGGGATAGTTTTTTTACCAAAGGATTATTGAACCATTGGTATAATTCTTTCTCAATGTAT
Source organism: Viscum album (assembly GCA_963277665.1). Lineage (NCBI taxonomy): Eukaryota > Viridiplantae > Streptophyta > Magnoliopsida > Santalales > Viscaceae > Viscum > Viscum album. Next base: position 2,002,006,265 of record OY728164.1, on the reverse strand, counting down.
ACCAATGGTTGTAAACCGTTGGTATTGTGTATTTCCAGAATTGTTGCACAGCAGCCCCTCCAGTGCATACACCTGCATACAAAACAACACTTAAAACTGTGACACACTTAAAACAACAAAAAAGACCACCTCTTTGATTAGAAACATGGTGAATAATTCCCCATTTGAATCTTCATATGACAACAATCATCCAGTATAGTTGAATAAGAGTTTCAATAACTCAAATATTATTTACACCCATTTCAATCTTCATATGACAACCACTTTTCTAATATATGGTGAAAATGTATTTTCCTAGGAGTCTCATCACTTGTGACTCCATAAGTGCCACACTGGGCCTCTGAATGAGGCGAGGTTGACTGTTATACGTCACATATGATCCATGAATCATTTTCTTAAAGTTTCAACACAACCAGAATCCGTTTGATTGGTTTGGCGTATGTACGTAAAATATTGTCCATTTTGAAAAAAAGAGAGGCAGTTTGGGTGGTCCTGGCCCCACGGTGACTCTAATTGAGGAGGGGTTGACTCGTACACATCACATATGACCCATGGATCGTTTTCCTAAAGTTTCAATAGAATACGAAGGCGTTTGGTCCGTTTCCCGTATGTTAGTTGTTGATATCACTTACAATTTAGTCCATTTTAAAAAAAGAGAGACAATTTGAATGGTCCTAGCCACACCGCGGCTCGGATTGAGGCGGATTTGACTCTTACACGTCAAATATTACCCATGGATCATTTTCCTAAAGTTTCAATAGAATCCGAAGGCGTTTGGTTGGTTTGGCGTATGTCAGTTGTTGTTTTCACTTAAAATTAAGTCCATTTAAAAAAAAGAGAGACACTTTGAGTGGTGACGGCCACACTGGGCCTCTTATTGAGGCAGGGTTGACTCGTACACATCACATATTATCCATGGATAATTTTCTTAATGTTCCAACACAATCAGAAACCGTTTGATCAGTTTGGAATATGTACATAAAATATTGTCCATTTTTAACATAAGAGAGACAATTTGGGTGGTGTCGGCCACACCGCGCCTCAGATTAAGGCAAGATTGACTTTTACACATCACATATGACCCATGGATCGTTTTCCTAATGTTTCAATAGAATACGAAGGCGTTTGGTTGATTTCCCGTATGACAGTTGTTAATTTCATTTACAATTTAGTCTATTTTCAACAAAAGAGAGACAGTTTGAGTGGTCCCAGCCACACCGCGGCTCGGATTGAGGTGGAGTTGACTCGTACATGTCACATATGACCCATGGATCGTTTTACTAATGTTTCAAGAGAATCCAAAGGTGTTTGGTCGGTTTGGATTATGTCAGTTGTTGTTTTCACTAAAAATTAAGTTCATTTTAAACAAAAGAGTGTCACTTTGAGTGGTGTCGGCCACATCAGGCCTCAGATTGAGGCGGGGTTGACTCTTACACATCACATATAAGACATGGGTCATTTTCCTAAAGTTTCAAAATAATCAGAATCCGTTTGATCGATTTGGCGTATGTACGTAAAATATTGTCCATTTTGAACAAAAGAGAGATAGTTTGTGTGGTCCCGGCCACACGGCGCCTTGGATTGGGGAAAGGTTGACTCTTACACATCACATATGACCCATGGATCTTTTTACTAAAGTGTCAATAGAATATAAAGGCATTTGGTAGGTTTATCGTATGTCATTTGTTGATATCACTTACAATTTAGTCCATTTTGAACAAAAGAGAGACAGTTTGAGTGGTCCCGGCCACACCGTGGCTCATATTGAGGAAAGGTTGACTCGTACACATAAAATATGACCCATGGATCGTTTTAATAATGTTTCAACAGAATCCGAAGGCATTTGGTTGGTTTGGCGTATGTCAGTTGTTGTTTTCACTTAAAATTAAGTCCATTTTAAACAAAATAGAGGCACATTGAGTGGTTTCAGCCACACTGGGCCTCCTATTGAGGAGGGGTTGACTTGTAAACATCACATATGACCCATGTATCGTTTTCCTAATGTTTTAATAGAATACTTAGGTGTTTGGTCGGTTTTCCGTAAGTCAGTTGTTGTTTTCACTTAAAATTAAGTACATTTAAAAAAAAGAGGCACTTTGAGTGGTGTCGGCCACACCGGGCCTCATATTGAGGCAGGGTTAACTCGTACACTTCACATATGAGCCAAGGATCATTGTCCTAGTGTTTCAACACAATCCGAATCCATTTGATCGGTTTGGCCTATGTACGTAAAATATTGTCCATTTGGAACAAAAGAGAGGCAGTTTGGGTGGTCCCAGCCCCACGGTGCCTCGGATTGATGCGCAATTGACTTGTAAACATCACATATGACCCATGGATCATTTTACTAATGTCTTAACAGAATCCGAAGGCGTTTTGTCGGTTTCCCTTATGTCAGTTGTTGATTTCACTTACAATTTAGTCCATTTTGAACAAAAGAGAGACAATTTGAGTGGTCCTGGTCACACCATAACTCAGATTGAGGCAGGGTTGACTCGTACACGTAACATACGACCCATGGATAGTTTTCCTAAAGTTTCAAAAGAATCATAAGTCTTTTGGTTGTTTTGGCATATGTCAGTTGTTGTTTTCATTTACAATTTAGTCCATTTTCAACAAAAGAGAGACAGTTTCAGTGGTCCCGGCCACACTGCAGCTCGGATTGAGGCTATGTTGACTCTAACACGTCACATCTGACCCATGGATCGTTTTTCTAAAGTTTCAATAGAATATGAAGCCATTTGGTTGGTTTGACGTATGTCAGTTGTTGTTTTCACTTAAAATTAAGTCCATTTTAAACAAAAGAGAGCCACTTTGAGTGGTTTCGGCCACTCCGGGCCTCGGATTGAGGCGGGGCTGACTCGTACATGTCACATATGAGAAATGGATCATTTTCCTAAAGTTTCAACACAATTAGAATCCGTTTGATCGGTTTGCCGTATGTACGTAAAATATTGACCATTTTGAACAAAAGAGAGGCATTTTGGGTGGTCCTGTCCACACGGAGCCTCGGATTGAGGCAGAGTTGACTCGTACACATCACATATGACCAATGAATTGTTTTCCTAAAGTTTAAATAGAATCCGAAGGCCTTTGGTAGGTTTCTCTGATGTTAGTTGTTGATTTCACTTACAATTTAGTCCATTTTGAACAAAAGAGAGACATTTTGAGTGGTCCCGGCCACACCGCGGCTCGGATTGAGGCAAGGTTTACTTTTACATGTCACATTTGACTCATGGATAGTTTTCCTCAGGTTTCAATATAATACGAATGCGTTTGGTCGGTTTGGCGTATGCCAGTTGTTGTTTTCAATTAAAATTAAGTCCATTTTTATCAAAACAGAGGCACTTTGAGTGGTGTAGGCCACACCGGGACTCATATTGAGGCGGGGTTGACTCTTACACGTCACATATGAGTCATGGATCATTGTTCAAAAGTATCAACACAATCAGAATCCGTTTGATCAGTTTAACGTATGTACGTACAATATTGTCCATTTTAAACATAAGAGAGATAGTTTGGGTGGTGTCGGCCACACCGCGCCTCGGATTGACGTGGGATTGACTCTTACACATCACATATGACCCATTTATCATTTTACTAATGTTTCAATAGATTTGGAACGCATTTGGTCAGTTTCCCGTATGAAAGTTGTTGTTTTCACTTACAATTTAGTCCATTTTCAACAAAAGTGAGGCAATTTGGGTGGTCCCGGACCCACAGTGCCTCATATTGAGGTGGGATTGACTCGTACACATCACATATGACCCATGGATCGTTTTCCTAAAGTTTCAATATAATCCGTAGGCGTTTGGTCAGTTTTCCGTATGACAGTTGTTGTTTTCACTTAAAATTAAGTACATTTAAAAAAAAGAGGCACTTTGAGTGGTGTCAGCCACACCGGGCCTCGTATTGAGGCGGGGTTTAGTCATACACATCAAATTTAACTCATTTATTGTTTTCCTTATGTTTCAATATAATCCAAATGCATTTGGTCAGTTTGTTGTATGTCAGTTGTTGATTTCACTTAAAATTAAGTCCATTTTTAACAAAACAGAGACACTTTGAGTGGTGTCAGCCACATCGGGCCTCGAATTGAGGCGGGGTTAACTCGTACACATCACATAGGAGTCATGGATCATTGTCAAAAAGTATCAACACAATCAGAATCCGTTTGATCTTTTTGGCGTATGTACGTAAAATATTGTCCATTTTAAACAAAAGAGGGACAGTTTGGGTTGTTCCGGCCACACCGTGACTTGGATTATGGCGAGGTTGACTTGTACATGTCACATATGACCCATGTATCATTTTTTTAAACTTTAAACAGATTTAGAATGCATTTGGTCGATTTTCTGTATGTCAGTTGTTATTTTCACTTAAAATTAAAGTCATTTTGAACAAAAAAGATACATTTTGAATGGTACCATTCACACCGCACCTCGGATTGAGGCGGGGTTGATTAATACACGTCACAAATGATCCATGGATCGTTTTCCTATAGTATCAATAGAATCCGAATGCGTTTGGTCGGTTTACCGTATGCCAGTTGTTGATTTCACTTAAAATTAAGTCCATTTTTAACAAAATAGAGGCATTTTGAGTGGTGCCGGCCACACAAAGCCTCGTATTGAGGTGGAGTTGACTCATAAACGTCAAATTTGACTCATTTATCGTTTTCCTTAAGTTTCAATAGAATACAAATGCGTTTGGTCGGTTTTCCGTATGTCAGTTGTTGATTAACCTTAAAATTAAGTCCATTGTTAACAAAATAGAGGCACTTTGAGTGGTATCTGCCACACCGAGCCTCGAATTGAGGAGGGGTTGACTCGTACACGTCACATATGAGTCATGGATCATTTTTAAAAAGTATCAACACAATCAAAATATGTTTGATTGGATTAGTGTATGTACATAAAATATTGTCCATTTTAAACAAAATACATACACTTGGAGTGATACCGGCCACACCGCACATCTGATTGAGGTGGAGTTTACTTTTACATGTCACATATGACCCATGGATCGTTTTACTAAATTTTCAACACAATCTGAAGGCGTTTGGTCAGTTTCCCATATGTTAGTTGTTGATTTCACTTAAAAATAAGTCAATTTTGAACAAAAGAGAGGAAGTTTGAGTGATCCTGGCCACACCATGCCTTTTATTGAGGCGGGGTTGACTTATACACGTCAAATTTGACCCATGGATTTTTTACCTTAAGTTTCAACAGAATACGAATGCGTTTGGTCGGAGGGGAAGGGTCTAGTCGGGTACGCGGAGATGCTCGTCTACCTCTGGTACGAACCTCCCTCGTACCATCGGCCTAAGCACTGAAAGAATGGAATAATGAAAAGTGCACAAACTTATGTACCTTTAAAATCTACACATAGAAATCACATAGCCGCATCATTTCATAAAAAATAACACCAAGGATCATACAAAATAGAAGCAGTCATGCAGAGTAATGACAAGTGCACATACAGATCAGAAGCAGCTAAAAAATTGTTGCATACATGCCATGTTTATTTCCTAAAACAATGTAAAAAAAGAAAAATGATGAAACTCTAGAATATGGGTTGCCTCCCAGGAAGCACTAAGTTTTACATCTTCAGCCAGATGGATGGACACTGGTCAATCGTCTTGGTCCATCAGCTCAGAACTCCTCTGCCTCTTACAAGAACTAGTGGCCGTGTCATCAAGGTCACATGGATGCTTAGTGGGATTGATCACTTCAGGAGCATAACAGGTGTGAATCTGGTGTGGAAGTAAGGGAATCTGGCGCTCATCATCAGCCATACACTGAGTGGGATTTATCACTTTAGGATCATAGCGGGCGTGAATTTGGTGTGGAAGTAACAGAATCTGGCGCTCGTCATCAGCCAGACGCTGAGTCACCCGTCGTGCGAGGTCAGATGAAGACGAGACATACACATAGATGATCATGGAAGAGGAAGACAAGCTAGACATTGTTGGTTAAGCTGCATCCACAAATAGATTCATTTTTATATATTAGAACCTTTATAAATGTTTGTCCAATTTTTACAAACAATTAATGTGTGAAAATTGTGAAAAATAACTTATCGGATATATAAAAATGGATTTACTCATGGGCATGATGCATAATATCTCAAATATTCCTCATTGGATCCCAATTTGAAATTTTAATCCATTATCAAATGTCTTATATCAATTTATTTTTATTTGGATCTTTAAGGTTGAACGCTTTTTGTAAAATCTAGCCAAGGGAGGATAGACTAGTGACTTGGAATAAAATTGGATGTTATGTGGTGAAAACCACATTATAAGCATTGTTTAGGATATTATTGAGGTGGTTTGAGGATAAATATATCTTTTTAGAGAAAATCCAGCATGTGCAAGTATGGTGGTCAAAGTTTTGAAGTGGGGGTGTATTTGGTGGTTGAGGAGGGGGGTGAGGGGGATTTCCAAGGTCTAAGAGGAGGGGTGGGGGCTGTCCAGGGTCCAGGAAGGGGGGAGGGGGGATGTCCACGGTCAAGGAGAAGGGGAGAAGGGGCTGTCCATGGTCTAGGAAGGAGGGGGGTTGTCCAGGGTCCATTGAGGAGGGGGGATCTCCAGGGTCCATGGTGGAGGGTGGGGGGCTTCCTAGGGTCTAGGAAGGAGGGGGGACTATACAAAGTCCTAGGAGGAGGGTGGAGGGGGGTTGTCCAGGGTACAGAAGGGGGGATGTCCAAGTTTCAGGAAAGAGGGGGGCCAGGCTGTCCAAGTTCCAGGAGGGGGTACTGTCCAGGGTCCAAGAGGGGGGGTTTCCAGGGTCCATGAGGAGTGGGGGCTCTATTAAAGGGAAGAAATCCCCAAATAATTCACTGGAAATTAACTAAAATTAATCCAAAAAACATCACAATTCCAATCCATCACCCAACCAACATCCAATTCATCCTCAATATCACTAACCTTCGCATGCCATAAAGAACACAACCTAGTTTATACCAAATTAAAGCAGAAAAAAATAATAGTTGCAAAACATTAAAACTAAGGTAGTACTTACATATTTCGAGTGTAGAACTACAAAATTGATTGATTTAAGATGGATCTATGAGTGGAACGAGTTTATGAGTCCTTTTATAGAGAGATCCGAGACGTTTAGGTCAAATCAAAATAGAAAATAAAAAAATAGATGAAGAACATTAGAACTTACAGATTTGAAGTGTAGAACAGAAAAATTGTTTGATTGAAGAGGATGGATGGAGTTTCGGAGACTGGGTAACAAGAGTGCGTCGGGAGAACTTCAATTTAGGCCTGCAGTCGAGCGGAGGGGGACTACAATCGAGTGAAGGGGCTACTGGATTTAGGGGAAAACTTTCCCAACGGTTTTTAAAAACCGTTGGGAATGTATGTTTACCTAAGGACTATACTAATGGTTTACACAAACCGTTGGTATAGATTCCAACATATACCAACGGTTAGTGTATAACCATTGGTAAAAGTGTCTTAATGGAGTAATATACCAAAGGTTTTATAAAAAGTTGGTAAAATTATTCATAAAATCCTCGATACCAACGGTTTTCTTAAAACCGTTGGTATACATAACCATTCCCAACGGTTTGATAAACCGTTGGGATATAAGCGTTGGTAAAAATGGTATTTCCAGTAGTGAATCTAGGTGACGTACGTGGGTCTCGGGGTCCCTACTGAGTATCATTATATTCACCCATGCACGTGCTTCACCCGCACCTTATTGTGTCTTGTGAAGATGATGAGCAGCGGGGCTGAGACTTGAAAGAGATAGGACCAGGTGGTACATAGAAGGGACATGATAACATAGATTGTTGTGGAGATGATCTGTAGCTACCCTTCAGGTAGGATCCACAATGGATGATCTAGGAGCTGTTTCTTTACTTTCCAGTTGTACTTATTTCTTTTTCTGTTGGGATTTTATTCCATCCCTTTTACTTTTATCACTCTTTTACTTTCAACAAACTTTTACTACAGTAGTTTACTACATGGTAGCTTCTTGTTGCATTTTAGACTATTTGTGTGTATAGGATTAAAGGAAATGCCTTACCATATTAGGGATACACCTGTCCGGTGCTTGTATCCAGCCCTTGGCCTGTGGACGGAGGGCTTGGGGTAGTCACGACACTTGCCTCGAGGGACAGGTCATGAAAAAGTGGTATCAAAGGAGTCGGTTCCACCAAATAGCTAGGACTCTTATATTTTCTATGTGGCAATATTGTTATGTTTTTTGAGTGTGGTTTTCAGTTTGGGGAATCCAATGTTGGTGTGGTGGTCAACGTATCCATACACAAGGACCCTGAATTCTGATTTCCGACATAGTGCCCGAAAACACAGATTTCTTGTGTTTTTGAACAGTCTTTCTTGTGATATCTTTGAGTTAGCTCACCAGGTATAACTTATTGAGCATGGAACTTCTGTTCTCTTTCAAGATTCCACCACGTAGGCAGCCAACCAGAATTCCGGAGAGAGTACGCGATGATGGTCCACCGAGCGATGAGGCCCTAGTGCAGGGCCCTCTTATGGCGTTAGCACCTTCGGATGGTGTACCAGTAGCACCAATACCTGTTGGGAAGCTGTTGACACTAACCCCACCAGTGGAGGGTGCATGCCAACTGACAATGTTGCAAAACTTCTAGAGGAAGAGGCCTCTGAGGTTCCAAGGAGAGACGGACCGATAGGCAGCTGGGGACTAGATGTAGGCTTTTGTTAGAGTTTTCTGCCTAGTTGGGATACCAGCTAACCTTATGGTGATCCTAGAAACCAATTTTTTTTAGAAGAGGCAATGAGATAGTGGAGCTTGATACTCTAGATACATGATGAGTTGACCCTCATCTGGGTGGACTTTGATAGCCTTTTCAAGGTAGAGTTTATCCCAACAACCTTACGAATAGTGCGTATACAGGAGTTGCTTCACTTATAGTAGGGTAGCATGACTGTGGACCAGTACTCAACGAGGTTCACTAATCTATCCCTATACTCCACCGACATGGTACAAGACCATTATTTTAGGGCACAGACCATTGGTCAGGGTCTTTGACAAGAGATCAGAGCATCGATGATATCACTCAGCATTCGAACACAAGTTGGGGTGCTTGAGAGGGGCTTTTGGTGGAGAGCTGTAACACCCTGAGATCTTATGAAAAATATTCTTTTTAATTTTATTGATATCTTGTGTTGTACGCTACACCAAAAGGAGCTTACACTAGACACATCCCTGACTTGGATTGCATTACACGCAATCTAAACTTTCCACGATAGCGTGTGTAGTACGCAATACCGAGTTTCACTAAACGAGATATTATTATAATATTACTATGAACTAGCCGTTATGAATTGTAATACCCACTTTTGGAAATTTTATAAATTTTATCTTTCAAAATGGACTTCATTTTTGGATTCGGAATATCGAAATTAGCTTAGGGTGAAATTTTAGTACTTTTCGGATAACTTTCATATTCTGATGAATAGTGAAAATTACTAAATTTTAATTAAAAACAACTTTTTAATCGAAATAATTAATAGTGATAAATTATTAATTCGAGTTGTTTTAAAGTATATTTAGAATATATTTTTACCATTTAATACAATTTTGTTCATTGGATGTGATTTCACATTTAAACCAGACATAAACAAGTGTCAATCTTTTGATAGTTATTATCTCTTAAAAACACGCCATTTGTTTTGACGACGAGAATTAATTTTTAAATTAATTAATGAAAGTGATATGTTTTGAATTTGGTAAAATAGACATAATTTTTGAATTCATAATATCAAATATAGATTAGGCCTAATTTTCGGTATTTTTCTGAAAACTTTCATTTTTTTGATGAATAGTGAAACCACTAAGTGGTAGTTAAAAAAACTGAATTTTTTATAAAACTTAATTTTACCGCATCTGTGAGTGGAATTTTGAAAATCTGAGAGACACGGTTAATATCAAGGACTAAAATGGGGTTTAATGAGATGAAAATAATTTTTGGTGAATAGTAACTTTTTACTTTTTTTACCACGGTTAAAAGTAAATAGGGTAATTAAGGGTAAAAGTGTTATTATTATTACCTTAACACATGTCATAATTCTATTGGATAAATGTAATTCGATCAAAAACAACCTTAGGAATAAAATATGACCATTTAGGCCCACTTGGATTAGATTAGGACATTTATTATTAATTTATTTAAAGAAGGGTTAAAATAGTTAAAATCAATGTTTAATAAGTAAATAATTTTTAATATAGGGTTATACATAAGCTAAATTCGAATATAAATATTAATTAGAAAGATATAACTATTTCCTACATAATGATATTTTATTTATAATTTTTAGACATTAAATAGTTTAATTTATTTATGACACAAAGATGATGCAGTAATTACCTTATTAATGAAATATTGACATAATTGATGTTATAAATACCCAAATAAATGTAATTTGAGGCTTGTTATGAATTACACTAATTTTATAGGTTAATATTACATGTTAGTATTGATTTAATTATCTTTTTTTGAACTAAACATTCTGTTATGATTTTCACAAAAATCAATTACTAAATAGTGTCAAAATTGACATAAAATAGTTTTTTTAAAAAATATTATATTATTAATTGTTATTTTATTCATAAAAATCTAAGGTTCGGCCAAAATACTTAGATAAGGTTATATATATTAATAATAAACAACTTGGAGTTCTTTTGGCTTGTTATACTAAGTTTATTAACCTTATAGTGTAAGAACACAAAAAGACACAGTAAAAGTAAAATTATCTAACTTAAAGTTAAATCTAAATGATAAGGTTAAAATAGTAAACTAAACTTGTCCAAATTCTATCGAATGAGATTATTTCGACCCATCCCCACCATTGATTTGAAATAAATCAATTTGGAGCTATTTAAAACCGAATTTGGCTTTATAATAAAATAATAATTTTAGTTATTCCAAAGGTGCCCCTCTCCTCCCTTATAAAAGGGCACCTCCTCCCTCTCTTCCTCACACCACTTTGAGCCTTAAAGCTCGGCCAAACCATGCCAAATTATTTTCTCCACTTTCCTAGAAACATCCTAGAGGTCCTGGTCTTTTTCAAAGACCAATTTTAGTGCCCTAAAAGGAGGTCTCAAAGAGGCGTTTCAAAGAAGAGGTAATGTCCGTTACCTATTCTTTCAACTTTATTTCTTCTTCCAATTCTTCTTATTTAGTTGTTTCATTATGAAGTAATAACATTAGTATCACTCATATACTGATATGTTATTTTAAGTGTGAAACAATCCTATTTCACCATCTATCCATCATATGGAAAACAAAATCACCGCGCGTGCGTACGTACGGAATACCGTCTCCACGCCTTGGTGTAATCTATTTTCCACCACCACCTTACTTGGATGGGTATAATAGTGAAAATTAATAACTATATATTATTATTGTAAAGTATAATTTATTATGTAATAGTATACATACACTCCAATAAAATTCTATGATCATGGGAACGATATCATCGCTCGTGCATACGTACAGAATACTGTCTCCACGACGCGATGAGATTCATTCTCAATGATTAACCATTCATGAATGATTATAAAGTGTATATAATAAGTAATCATAAAATATGTGACATAATAATGATACTGGATTTATGTATATATATACATATGTCATTAAATTAATTCCATTCAATTCAATGAGGAAATGAAAACAACGTTCATGCGTACGTACGGCCTACCGTCTCCATGAACATTGTATTTCTTTCCATTTATCAATCTATTATATATATGTATATTATGAGTATATATTATATATAAATCATGTTTTATATTCTGGAATTAAGTAATCATGATCTAAGTAATCATATGAATAATTACAAGTCAAAACACGGACGACAAATGAAACGATTTTACCCAAAACACTCTTTAACTTGGAAATCACAAAATAAAGGGTAATATAAAGTCATAAGTGAACCATATATGATATCATAACAATGAATATGATTCTGTAATAAGTTAATGACATTATTTAAATCATTATACAGGAGGTTCGGATACGTATGAAGCATATCAGACCTAAGGTAAGGGATAATTTTGCAAATCTCATTTTTATCCGAGATTGCTTATTCGTAAGTATTTACTGGGGTTATTTATATCATCCATGTCCATATTTTATAAAAGTGTTTTCATGTATTTTTAAATTTCTTTTTACCCTTTTTTTACTTTTACTACATGGTATGTAAGTAATCTTTCTTTTGTTTACGTTACGAGGTACTTTTTTGACTTTTCCAGCAAAAGTACAAGAAGAATGTTTTTTTAACTTATACGGAAAAAAAGGATTTTTACGGTTTTATAAAGCCTTATTTTCATGAAGATTCCTCCAAAATATTTCATGAATATTTTCATAAAAATCCTTTTCTTTTAAAATTTCATGACATTTTGTAAAAAGAAAATGATTTTGAAGAAGAAATTATATTTTCCTCAAGAATTCATTTCAAGTGTTTTATCAAAACCATTTTCCATATAAGATGACATTATTTCATATGTGTATGTTTCAAGTATAATTTATCTATGATTTACATGGTTTTACTTTTCTTATTATGAAATGATATCCATTTCTTTTATATGGATTATGTGATGATGGGATTATGTTTAGGAAACCCATTTTATTCATTGGGTTTTTATGAATGATGCATGTTTATTTTGTGGCACAAGTAAGAATGATTTCATTATGAGATGGTTGGGACCTATATCTCCCTCCAATGAATTGGGTAAGATTTATATCGAATGAGATAGACATGACTGGAATGGTAAGTTAATCCGGTTCAGTATTACAGGACTGAAACGAGGAGTGAACTCGATTCAGAAAGGGACTTTGTCCACTAAGATGGGCATGGCAGCAATGCCTTGGCTACTATGGAAATAATTACATGTGCTTAATGGATGCCACAATTACATTTTTTATTCCCATTCTATGTTATCATGATTTATTTTCCATTATGATCTATGCCTTATGTACTTCTATGTTTTAAGTCGTTGCTTAAGATTTTGATGTTTAAACATTATGTTCATGTTTTTAAGTTCAAATGTATATGGTATGTTTTATTTTATCCATGATTACCCTTAATGAGCATTTGAGCTCACCCTTTTTATGTTTTATTTTTCCCCAGGATTAAAAGAAAGGTTTTAGGTAATGAAACAAAAAGTGGAAGATCTTTATGGGAGATATTGAAGATCTTTCACCACGATTAGAAGATTACGTTCCAAGTTTCCAAAGACACTAAACTATTATGTTCCTTGTAAAGACCCGTAAATTTCAAGGAAATTTTTTTCTTAATTTTTTTTGGAATTTTACAAGAGCGCAGTTTCTGACGGAACCTGATTCCGAGGCCCGGTGTGCCCGGAATCATTTTCTGAAGTTTGGCTCGGGTACGTTCAGTGAACGAACGAGCGGGTTTTTCTAACTTTTGAACTGGTGCCTAGAATCGAATTCTGAGGACACCGATGGAATTGCAGTGCCGGTATTTTCTTAGAAATGCCTCTTCCGGAGTTGCGTTTGCTCGATTGTGGTTTTTAATTTTTGGGCTTAAAGTTAAGAAATAAAATAATTGTACGACAAACTTTATTTTATTTCACTTAAGCCACATGGAAGCCACTTGAAGCCACTTAAAGAGTCTTAAGCTGAGTTGATCCGGATAGGATGCTATCCAAAAATATCCTACCCTCTTGGTAGGATATTTGTGGGGTGGGGCCCGCACGAGCCCCACCGTTTCTTTTCTGCTAAGTAACGCACCCGCGAAAACCCGTCTTTATGAAAGTCAACTGATGCGTTTTCATAAATTCTTAACGCACCATTTAATTGGGAAGTTTTATTCGTGAATTAAATGGGAGGTTTCTTTCGTTGAATTAATCCTAAGAATTAATGGGTCGTTACATACCTTTTTTTCGTTTTTTGGCGTAATAATAAAATAAGTCCAACGCCGACTTTTGGAGGATTACACGTTGAGAGGATTTTGACAGAAGTTCTTGTGCCTTCACCCTTCTTCGCGAAGAACACAAAGAACGCGAAGAACGTCGGCCCCTGACGAAGAACGTCGAACCCGTGGAAATCGACGACGCGACGCCGTGTGCCGCAACACCGACGTTTCCCTCTCCCGCGACGTTCTTCTGCGACATTCCTTCCTCCGCAACAAAAACCTTCGATCATCCGTTGAGGTGAGTGTATGCAATTCTTTAAACTCCTTTGTGGTTTTTAACAATGCACAGATTTAATTATTAAAATTAAATCTGTTGTTCTTGAACCTCAAAGTTCATCGATGCGCACCGTATTCCGCGACGACGCGATGCCCTTCTGCGACGACGCGACGCCTTTCGCGACGTGACGATCGCCTCCTTCCGTGACGATCAAATCCGTGAAGAACCCGCGTGCGATGACTTGACGAGGTAGGGATTTTATTTTAGAAATACCTTTTTCCCGTGATCGTTTCTTTTAAAATAAAGAACCCGGATTCTTATGAACAATTTCATATCATTAAAATTGTTTTTGGATTTGTTGTTTTATTCTCTTGTTGTTTTTATCTAACACGGAGGGTGCGGGACAAACGAACACGGCCCGACAACCCTCCGTCGTTCTTCGTTGTTGTGTGAATTTGGCGGGCGACGGAAAATCGTGACGCAAGGCCGATTTGATGATCCCATAGTGAAGAACGGAACCCGGGAGGAACAACGGCGCAGACGGGAAGGAAAACGGACCACCGGAGCAACTCCAGTGGCCCGCGGAAGCTACCAGCGGTGCGGGTCGCCGGCGCGGCGATGGCGGCCAACGGACCCGCAACCGCGCAGGTCCGGCTCCCCCGCACGGGACGCGGCAGAAGCCGCGTCCGCTTGTCCAGCGCGGCCCTTCGAGGGCCGCGGCTTTCTCAACCCGTGGGGGAGGTGCCCCGCGGCTGCGGTGCTCGGCTGCTCGGCCGAGCCGAGCCTGGCCGGTCCGACCGGCCGGGCCGCACCCTGGCCGGATCGGACCGAGTCCAGCCGGGTCGGCCCCGGCCCAGACCCCCGTCTTCGGACCATTTTCGGTCTTTTTCTCGTAACTTGAGCTATGGGCCTCCGAACGATGCGCTGTCAGCGGCAACGCGATCCTTGGATCGAGACGGTCGTTTCGGTATATCGCACTCAAGGTTTCGGAATTCTTTGGGTTCGGCCGGGTTGGTTCGTACACGAAACCAACCAGGCCCTCGGAGCGGAAACGCTAATATCTTGAGCTCCGGACTTCCGATTGATGTGCCGCCGACTTTGTTGAATTCCTCTAAGTGAGACAGATCTTTTGGCATACTCTTCCCGAGGTTTGGACGCAGGTGGAGTACGGTCATGTTGGTTTTTCCTTAAAAACCAACCGGGCGTCCGATTGACGCGCCGTCTGCGACGTTGAGTTCCTGTTGACGATACGGAACTTTTGGATACATCAACTTCGGACTTTGTGTCAGTTGATGTATCAGCCTCTCGGCTCATGGAGCGGACCCTCTCGAACGAGATTGCTGTGTGTGGGAACCCTAGAGCTGGCTGCGACTGCTACTTCGACAGCGACGACTATGCAGAGATCCTCAGTGGACTGCAGCGACGACCGTGCAGAGATCCTCAGTGGACTATGACGATGACTGTGCAGAGATCTTCAGTGGAATGCGACGACTACTGCACTCAGCGATCCTACGTGGATCAATGCTACAGATCCTGTGTGGATCCGATCCTGTGTGGGTCAGCGCTCAACGGTTCTGTGTGAGCCCGCGCCTACAGGTCCTGTGTGGGCCCGATTCTGTGTGGGTCTTTGCGGGGGTTAGTTACCTATCGATCCTATGTGGGTCTTTGCGGGGGTTAGTACCTATCGATCCTTTGTGGGTCTGACGACTTAGATGGATAAGTGATCATCTTTATCGTCATCCGAAAAAGTATACCTATGTGAGCTGAATCTTGTGCTACTCTCCTTTGTGGATTGTGTTGAACTATCCTGTGTGGATTTACTGTTTACTCTCCTTCGTGGACTGTGTTGTCCTATCCTGTGTGGGTATACGTTTTGCTTTCCTGTGTGGACCGGGTTGTTCTTGGGCTCGGATGTTGGAGCCCAACGGGAATTGATGACTTAGGTATATGTATGGGCATATACCTAAGCCGTGTCGGATGTTACTTCGTGATTGTAACTTTCCTTTGTGGATTATCCTTTGTGGATTCTGGGAGACCTTCGGGGGTCTCGGGGTCCCTACTGAGTATCTTATACTCACCCCTTCATGGGCTATGCCCGCACTTCTTTGTGTTGGTTGCAGACGATGGACAACGCTGATCGTGGTGGAGGAACGCGGAGCAGGATGGTACCTGGACGTGGACCACTGGACGGGACGTACTCGGAGCAGACGGCTGGACCGAGGAGCTGTGGATGCTATCTATACCCACCCTTCAGGTGGGACTTTCAGAGGACGGCTCGATGCTGCGGATTTTCTTTTCAGTTGCTATTTTCCCCTTTCAGTTGTACTTTACAGTTGAGCTTGTATTTCCGGCCCCTTTTTACTTTCAGCACAGCTTGTGACAGTTTTTACTTAGTGTTTGCTTTTCCGCTTGCTTACACTGTGGTGCTTGTTTACTTTTCAAAGGCAATGCCTTCCCTTTTTCCAGGATTTACGCCTTGGTTCTAGTCGCCAGCCCCTGGCCTATGGAAGGCAGGCTTGGGGTAGTCACGACACGGGCCCCGAGGACAGGTCGTGACAAATTGGTATCGGAGGTGGTCGGTTCTACTGTAGACTCTGATCTTTCCTCTATGTGAAGCAATAGTGTTTAGCGTTTTGGGTGTGGTTATCAGTCCAGGGAGTCCAGTGTTGGTGCGGCGGCCGACGTATCCGTACACCAGGACCCTGACTTATGATTTCCAACTTAATGCACGAAAACATTGATTGCATGTGTGTTTCAAGTTTTCTTTGTGATTACTTGTGTCAGCTCACCAGGTATACTGTTCTGACCGTGGCGCACTTGTTTTATTTTCAGGATGGTCCCACGATGGCAGCCAGCTAGGGTTCTGAGAGTAGAGCGTGACGACCACCTGCCGATCGACGAGGCATCGGTACAGGGACCGTTGACAGCAGAGACACCGACAGTACCTTTACCCGCCGAGCCCCCGATGCTTCCAGCACCGACCGCTGACGATGCACATCGCCTCGGAGCTCTGCACGAGTTCCAGCGCCAGCGACCACCCAGGTTTCATGGGGAGATGGACCCCCAGGAAGCCGAGGACTGGCTGAAGGCGGTCGTACGAGTTTCCAGGCTAGTGAGGACACCACCAGACCTCATGGTGATCCTCGCGGCGAGCCTACTGCACGCAGCAGCAGGACGATGGTGGAGCTTGATGCTCCTGGTGCACGATGATGCCTCTCTCATCTGGATGGACTTCGAGAGCCTCTTCCGCTTAGAGTTCGTCTCGGACACCCTTCATGCGGTGCGCATTCAGGAGCTTCTTCAGCTGCGACAGAGAAGCTTGACGGTTGCCCAGTACGCGGCGAGGTTTACCGATCTTTCTCGCTACTCGACCGACATGGTACGAGACCCCTTCTTCAGGGCCCGGACCTTTGAGCAGGGTTTGAGACACGAGATCAGGGCATCACTGATCTCCCTCAGCATCCCGACCCAGAAAGGAGTGCTGGGGCGAGCACTTCTGATCGAGATCTTTCTGGCTGAGTCTACTTCAGCAGCGAGACCTACCGTAGGGCGGCAGGTAGCGGAGTCTTCGGCAGCAGGTAGACGACGGATGAATCAGGGCTCCAGGTAGACCAGACCTTCCAGCAGATGACCTCGGGACACTGGCTCAGCAGTGCGGGGCACACAGCGCGGAGCCAGTCTTTCAAGAGGCAGGCAGTGCTACGCATGCGGCGGGCAGGGCCACATGGCTCGTGACTGCCCGACCCGCCGTACCGAGGAGAAGCAGACGGTGGAGGGTCCACATAGGTAGAGGCAGAGGGTTGACCATGGCGGTCCACAGGGAGGAGGTGGACGAGGAAGAGGAGCTGGCCGAGCTGCAGGTGGTGGGCGTCGCTTTGAGGCTTTTCCATCACCACCACCACCAGGAGGTCCGCCCCAACCACATGGAGCTGGCGGGCAGAGACAGGCACAGCTCCAGGCAGTGGAGGCCTACGACCACAGCGCGCCAGAGGTGATTTTAGGTACGATCTGTGTCTATTCCACCCTTGCTGCAGTTCTTATAGACACAGGAGTGATTCACTCTTTCATAGCCGCTGCCATTGTTCGGAGCTCGGAGATTCCGACAGAGCCGTTGGCTCGATCCTTACGGCTAGAGACCCCTACGGGAGCAGACTCGACGATTACGCACTGGTGCCGGCAGTGTGAGCTTAATCTGGGAGGCGAGAGCTTCGGCTGGGATCTTCTTGTAGCGGCGTCGATGCCTTACGACGTCATCTTGGGCATGGATTGGTTATCTACAGTCCATGCTCATATTGACTGTTTTAGGCGCAAGGTGCGATGTGTGCGCACTGACGGGAGCAGGTTCACCTTCACCGGTGAGAAGGGAGCCTTTGCAGCACAGGAGGGACTCTCGCATAGGAGAGGGCATCCCATCACTCATCAGTTGGCTAGCCTCATCCTTGGAGCAGTTGACGTGCGGAGTCCTAGTTTTCCAGTAGTGGTGGATCAGTATGAGGACGTCTTCCCCGACGACGTTCCAGGACTACCTCCTCGCAGAGAGGTAAGATTTTATATTGATCTCTACCCCGGGACAGACCTGATATCCACTCCAGCGTATCGGATGGCCCCCGCTGATCTTCGAGAGCTACGGGTACAGTTGAAGGACTTGCAGGGCAAGGGGTTCATCCAACCCAGTGTTTCACCCTGGGATTCCCCGATTTTGTTCGCCAAGAAGGTGGACGGGAGCTTGCGACTGTGCGTCGACTATCATCGCCTGAACCAGGTGACAGTGAGAAACAAGTATCCGCTACCGAGGATTGATGACCTTTTCGATCAGCTCAAGGGATCACGATGGTTCTCAAAGATAGACCTCAGGTCAGGCTATCATTAGCTCAGAGTTCGAGATGAGGACGTGTAGAAGACGGCCTTCAGGTGTCGGTATGGCCACTATGAGTTCTTGGTTATGCCTTTCAGCGTAACCAACGCTCCAAAAGTGTTCATGAGCCTCATGAACAGGATCTTCCAGCCATACCTCGATCGATTTGTCGTGGTCTTCATCGACGACATTTTGGTGTACTCGACCATGGAGAAGGAGCACGCCTACCACTTGCAGGTTGTACTAGACACACTCCGAGAGCACCAGCTTTATGGAAAGCTCTCGAAGTGCCAGTTCTGGTTACGTGAGGTCCACTTCTTGGGGCACGTCATTTCTAAGGCGGGAGTTGCGGTGGACCCCGCGAAGATCGAAGCAGTGCTAGCTTGGGAGCCACCCAGGAGCGTGACAGAGGTACGGAGTTTCTTGGGACTAGCTGGATACTATCGGAGATTTGTGAAAGACTTCTCCAGAGTTGCAACGCCACTCTTAGCTTTGACGAAGAAAGGGAAACCCTTTGTGTGGTCAGACAGATGTCAGCAGAGCTTTTAGGAGCTGAGACAGAGATTGACCAGCGCACCTATCTTGAGGTTTCCTGAGGAGGGTGTTGGATACGTAGTCTACTGCGATGCATCAGGGACCAGACTCGGATGTGTCCTGATGCAGGAACGGGACTTGATTGCCTATGGTTCACGTCAGTTGAGGTCACATGACCAAAACTACGCTACCCATGACCTGGAGTTAGCAGTAGTGGTCTTCGCTCTGAAGACATGGCGGCACTATCTGATGGGAGAGCGCTTTACAGTCTTTTCTGACCACCAGAGTCTCAGGTACATCTTCACACAGAAGTACCTGAACCTGAGACAGAGGCGATGTCTCGAGTTCCTCCAGGACTATGACTTTGAGATAGTCTATACTCCTGGGAAGGGGAACGTAGTAGCCGATGCCCTCAGCAGGAGGACGGGCATTCAGCTACTTGAGGAGGCGACAGAGCAGCTAGCTGCCTTGCAGATATCCTTCGTGGATAGGGACAGAGCAGCCTTCCTTCAGTCTCTCACATCCTCTCCTCCACTTCTACAACGGGTCAGAGAAGCACAACATGGGGACGCTGACTGTGAGACACAGTATGCACAAATATCCTCGGGACATGCACCTGATGGTTTCTCCCTTAGAGCAGGTCACGAAGTCCTTTTCAGAGGACGTACCTCGGTACCAGTCGCTTTACGAGAGGAGGTTCTGAGAGAGTTTCAAACTTCTCCTTTGGCGGTATATCCTGGAGTGGCGAAGATGTACCAGGACCTCAGACGACAGCACTGGTGGCCAAGCATGAAGAAGGCTGTGGCAGAGTTCGTTTAACAGTACCTCGCCTGCCAGCAGGTGAAGGCAGAGCATCAGGTACCAGCAGGCTTGGTACAGCCCTTGGAGGTCTCGGAGTGGAAGTGGGACGGAATATCTATGGACTTTGTGACTGGACTTCCACACACTTCCAGAGGTCACAACTCCATTTGGGTGATTGTTGACCGACTCACCAAGTCGGCTCACTTCTTTCCCATCAGAGATCAGGAATTAGTGGAGAGCGTGGGGCATCTCTACATACATGAGATTTTACGGCTTCACAGTGTGCCATCGTCTATCGTCTCTGATAGGGATGCTCATTTTACTTCCCGACTTTGGAAGGGGTTGCAGGAGGTTTTCGGGAAGTGGCTACGTCTGAGAACCGCCTTTCACCCTTAAACGGATTGTCAGACGGAGAGGACCATTCAGAATCTCGAGGACATGCTCCGCGCATGTGTCCTCGACTTTGGTCGCAGCTGGGAGGACCACCTACCCTTGGTGGAGTTCGCGTACAACAACAGCTACCACTCCACTATTGGGATGACACCATACGGGGCGTTGTACGGCATACCTTGCAGATCTCCTTTGTGCTGGACAGACCCTGGGGAGTCCGCACTTGTGGGACCAGAGATGGTCCGGACCACGACAGAGAAGGTCCAGGTCATCTAGGAGCGGATGAGGACAGCTCAGAGCTGACAAAAGTCTTATGCTGACAGGACGCGGAGGCCACTAGAGTTCGAGGATGGAGACCACGTCTTCTTGCGTGTCTCACCTCGACATGGATTACAAAGATTTGGCTGAGGCGACAAGTTGTCTCCACTGTTCATCGGACCTTTCCAGGTCCTCAGCAGGATTGGAGAGGTGGCTTATCACCTGGATCTACCACCTCAGTTGTACTGGATGCACGACGTCTTCCACGTATCTCAGCTGAGGAGATACGTGCACGACTCGACACACATCATTGACTATGGGGAGATAGACGTGGATGATGGGGAGACTTTTGCTGAGGTCCCATTGGAGATCGAGGATCGACAGGAGAAGGTCCTATGTGGACGATCGATTCCTCTAGTGTGCATCAGATGGCAGCACGAGAACCTCCAGGAGAGCACTTGGGAAAGGGAGGCTCAGATGCGTGCTCAGTACCCACATTTGTTTCCCTAGTTTATGATGTATCTTTACGAGGACGTAAATCCCTAAGGTGGGAGTAATGTAAAGACCCATAAATTTCAAGGAATTTTTTTTCTTAATTTTCTTTGGAATTTTACAAGAGCGCAGTTTCTGACGGCACCTGATTCCGAGGCCCGGTGTGCCCGGAATCATTTTCTGAAGTTTGGCTCAGGTACGTTCAGTGAACGGACGAGCAGGTTTTTCTAACTTTTGAACTGGTACCCGGAATCGAATTATGAGGTCACCGATGGAATCGCAGCGCCGATATTTCCTTAGAAACGCCTCTTCCGGAGTTGCGTTTGCTCGGTTGTGGTTTTTAATTTTTGGGCTTAAAGTTAAGAAATAAAATTATTGTATGACAAACTTTATTTTATTTCACTTAAGCCACTTGGAAGCCACTTGAAGCCACTTAAAGAGGCTTAATCTGAGTTGATCCGGATAGGATGCTATCCAAAAATATCCTACCCTCTTGGTAGGATATTTGTGGGGTGGGGCCCGCACGAGCCCCACCGTTTCTTTTCCGCTAAGTAACGCACCCGCGAAAACACGTCTTTATGAAAGTCAACTGACGTGTTTTCTTAAATTCTTAACGCACCATTTAATTGGGCAGTTTTATTCGTGAATTAAATGGGCGGTTTCTTTCGTTGAATTAATTCCACGAATTAATGGGTCATTACTTAGCCTTTTTTTTCATTTGTTGGAATAATAATAAAATAAGACCAACACTGACTTTTGGAGGATGACACGTTGAGAGGCTTTTGACAGAAGTTCTTGTGCCTTCACCCTTCTTCGTGAAGAACGCGAAGAACGTGAAGAACGCGAAGAACTCCGGCCCCCGACGAAGAACGCAGAACCCGCAGAAATCAACGACGCGACGCCGTGTGCCGCAATGCCGATGTTTCCCTCTCCCGCGACGTTCTTCCGCGATGTTCCTTCCTCCGCGACAAAAACCTTCGATCATCCATTGAGGTGAGTGTATGCGATTCTTTAAACTCCTTTGTGGTTTTTTAACAATGCACAGATTTAATTATTAAAATTAAATCTGTTGTTCTTGAACCTCGGAATTCGTCGACGCGCACCGTATTCCGCGAAGACGCGACGCCCTTCCGCGACGACGTGACACCATTCGCGACGCGACGATCGCCTCCTTCCGCGACGATCAAATCCTCGAAGAACCCGCGTGCGACGACTTGACGAGGTAGGGATTTTATTTTGGAAATACCTTTTTCCCGTGATCGTTTCTTTTAAAATAAGAACCCGGATTCTTATGAACAATTTCATTTCATTAAAATTGTTTTTGGATTTGTTGTTTTATTCTCTCGTTGTTTTTATTTAATGCGGAGGGTGCGGGCCAAGCGAACACGGTCCGACAACCCTCCGCCGTTCTTCGTTGTTGTGCGAATTTGGCGGGCGACGGAAAATCGTGAAGCAAGGCTGATTTGATGATCCCGCAGTGAAGAACGGAACCCGGGAGGAACAACGGCGTAGACGAGAAGGAAAACGGACCACAGGAGAAACTCCGGTGGCCCGCGGAAGCAACCGGCGGCGCGGGTCGCCAGCGCGGCGGTGGCCAACGGACCCGCGGCCGCGCGGGTCCAGCTCGCCCGCACGAGATGCAGCAGAAGCCATGTCCGCTTGTCCAGCGCGGCCCTTCGAGGGCCACGGCTTCCTCAACCGGCGGGGGCGGCGCCCCGCGGCTGCGGCGCTCGGCCGAGCCGAGCCAGGCCGGTCCGACCGGCTGGGCCGCGCCCTGGCCGGACCGGACCGGGTCCAGCCGGGTCGGACCGGGTCGGGTTGACCCGGTTCGGGTTGACCCGGTTCGGCCGACCTAGGGGGGGTCGGGTCGGGTCGGCCCAGGCCCAGACCCCCGTCTTCGGACCATTTTCGGTATTTTGTTCGTAACTTGAGCTACGGGCCTCCGAACGATTCTCTGTTAGTGGCAACGTGATCCTTGGAACGAGCCGGTCGTTTCGGTATATCGTACTCAAGGTTTCGGAATACTTTGAGTTCGGCCGGGTTGGTTTGTACACGAAACCAACCGGGCCCTCGGAGTGGAAACACTCATTTCTTGAGCTCCGGACGTCCGATTGATGTGCCGTCGACTTTGTTGAATTCCTCTAAGTGAGAAGGATCTTTTGGCATACTCCACTCGAGGTTTGGACGCAGGTGGAGCACGGTCGGGTTGGTTTTTCCTTATAAACCAACCTGGCCCCTGGGACGAAAAAGCCAATAACTCTCAGACCGGGCATCCGATTGACGCGCCGTATGCGACATTGAGTTCCTGTTGACGATACGGAACTTTTGGATACATCAACTTTGGACTTTGTGTCAGTTGATGTATCAGCCTCTCGGCTCGTGGAGCGGACCCTCCCAAACGAGCTTGCTGTGTGCGGGAACCCTAGAGCTGGCTGCGACTGCTACTTCGACAACGACGACTATGCAGAGATCCTCAGTGGACTGCAACGACGACCGTGGAGAGATCCTCAGTGGACTGCGACGACGACTGTGCAGATATCCTCAGTGGACTGTGACGACTACTGCACTCAGCGATCCTACGTGGATCAGTGCTACAGATCCTGTGTGGATCCGATCCTATGTGGGTCAGCGCTTAGCGGTTCTGTGTGAGCCAGCGCCTACAGGTCCTGTGTGGGCCCGATCCTGTGTGGGTCTTTGCGGGGGTTAGTTACCTATCGATCCTGTGTGGGTAATTTCGGGGGTTAGTACCTATCGATCCTTTGTGGGTCCGATGACTTAGATGGATTAGTGATCATCTTTATCGTCATCCGAAGAAGTATACCTGTGTGAGCTGAATCTTGTGCTACTCTCCTTTGTGGATTGTGTTGAACTATCCTGTGTGGATTTACTGTTTACTCTCCTTCATGGATTTTGTTCTCCTATCCTATGTGGGTATACGTTTTTCTTTCCTATGTGGACTGGGTTGTGCTTGGGCTCGGATGTTGGAGCCGAACGGGAATTGATGACTTAGGTATATGTATGGAAATATACCTAAGCCATGTCGGATGTTACTTCGTGATTGTATCTTTCCTTTGTGGATTATCCTTTGTGGATTCTGGGAGACCTTCGGGGGTCTCGAGGTCCCTACTGAGTAGCTTATAATCACCCCTGCACGGGCTATGCCCACACTTCGTTGTGTTGGTTGCAGACGATGGACATCACTGATCGTGGTGGAGGCGTGCGGAGCAGGACGGTACCTGGAGTTGGACCATTGGGCGGGACGTACTCGGAGCGGACGGCTGGACCAAGGAGCTGTGGAGGCTATCTGTACCCACCTTTCAGATGGGACCTTCAGAGGACGGCTCGACGCTACGAATTTTCTTTTCAGTTGCTGTTTTCCCCATTCAGTTGTAATTTACAGTTGGCCTTGTATTTCCAGTCCCTTTTTACTTTCATCATAGCTTGTTACAGTTTTTACTTAGTGTTTACTTTTCCTCTTGCTTACTCTGTGGTGCTTGTTTACTTTTCAAAGGAAATGCCTTCCCTTTTTCCGGGATTTACGCCTTGGTGCTAGTCACCAGCCCCTGGCCTATGGAAGGCGGGCTTGGGGTAGTCACGGCACGGGCCCCGAGGACGGGTCGTGACAGTCCTTGTGTGTCTGTTTTTGTTATGTATTATTTATTCCATAAAAGTAATGTAATATCTATGTACGTCAAGCTTCAGGTCTCTACAGTTGGTATTAGAGGAAAGGTTTAATCAACCTTTGGAAACTAGGATGCGAAAACGTTAGTGAGATCCCTAGAGATATTTCTAAGGTATGTCTAGGTATATCCCTAAGGATAAGTATACGTATAGGATATAGTCCTAGAACTATGGTAACGATCTTATAATTTAACCTAAGATGTTAGATATTGAAGGTACTCTCCCTTTATTGTGTTGTTTTCCCTAGCATGATTTTTGCCTCTCACACTATTCTTTTTGGGTTTTAGACGATGGCTGGAACCCGAAGGAACCGTGTTGATCAATGTAATGGACAATGCAATGATTTTCCTCCTGAAAAAATAAATGTTATGAGAGATGGAGTGAAAAATCTTATTGCTATACTTACACAAGCTATGAATCATTCTGGACTTCCAAATGAGCAGAGAAGGGAACAATATTCTATTGAGTCCTTCATGAGGCAATGTCCACCTTCTTTCAGTGGGTCTTCTGATCTACTTGTTTCTGAACAATGGATCAGTACCACTGAAAAGATATTTTCAGTTCTTCAATGTTCTGAACATGATAAAGTCATCTTAGTAGTATATCTTTTGGAAGGTGAAGCTAATCAATGGTGGAATCTTATCAAGAATATGAGGCCAAGAGATGAAATTGAGTCCATGGAATGGGATGAGTTCAAAAACTTATTTTTCAATAAGTACTTCCCTCGTATTCTTCGAACAAAGATGGAGAAGGATTTTCTTGAACTAAAGAAAAAGGATGATGAATATGTTGTTATATACGAAGTGAATTTTACAAGGCTTTCAAGGTATGCATCTGGCTTTGTCATCCAACCTGAAAGTAAAATTGATTGATTCTTCAGTGGCTTAAAACCAAATCTTCGAAGGGAATTAGCTATAAGAGATTTCAGTAGCTATGAAGAAATTGTGTGTTGTTCTATCAAGGTAGAAATGGAAGTTGGTGTTACATATCCATCTCATGGTTTTGAAAAGAAACGAATGAAGGAGTTCAAGGAGAAATCTCAGAATAATGGTGAAAAGAAGATGAATGTTTCCTTATGCTCAAAGTGTGGAAAGAAGCATGGTGGAGATTGTCTTAAAGGGACTAGAAAATGTTTTATGTGTAGAAAAAAAGGTCATCAAGCAGCTGAGTGTCGAAGTAATGGAAAAAGGGTTTCTAATGGTGTGAATAAAGAAAATACTACATAGAATGCACCAACAACACTTCAATGCTTCAAGTGCAATGAAATGGGGTATTATGATAATCAATTCTATAATCCAAGGGTTAATGATGATCGACATGAGAAACCACTTAAGGCAAAGGACAATGGGAAGTCACATGCGATCACTATTGGCGATGTTGAATATGAAAACGATGTGGTGGAATGATTAAGTGTTTATGTAATGGGATTCCAAAATAATGCTGTATATAGTATCATGGAATATTGGAATATTTATGTATTGGTCAATTGTGGTTTTCAATAATTTTATGGTACCAGTAACCATGGAATGTGATTGAGAAATTTTGGTAAGCAGATGATATGCGCATAATGAAGGGATAAGAAGATAATGAGATGTTTGATTGTATTCATGAGCTCATGATTGATATAAGGACTAAGTGATATCATGGTTTGAGTATAAAGAATTTTGAGGATTTTGGTATGTGGAAAGTGTTAAATTTTAACTACATTCATGTTTTCACTAAGGTTTAATGGGTATTCATTTATCAAGAGAATAAATTATTAAGGTATTCACATGATTGGAATGTGACCAACAAGATATATGGGGGATAAATGATGGTATTCACATGCTTGGTTGATGAAATTTCAAGTAATCATTTTCTTTATACTACGATCTTGGACCGAAGTATTTTAGATAAGCCTAAAGATTGGAATGAATTATGTTGGACATAAGTCAGTATTGTTTAAGGATATAACTTTTTTCGATATTATTGATGGGATGTTATAGTAATATAGTTTTAGAAAAAGGACAACCTACAGGATGGGCAACAACCCATCACGTGGGACAAGGCTGTGGGAATCGAACCCACAACCGAAGTGCGACTGGCCTTTAATGCCTACCACTGGACTATAGGAAGTCCCTAGTTAGTAGAAACTAGTTTTATTTTGTTACGCGGTATGATATATGAATTATAAGTTCATTTTTGGAATCGTATACGACTAACCTCACCATAGATGGACTTATGTATATTCGATAACTTTTGCTAACCTTTTGTTTGAAACAGATGGAATGACCCATAATTCTATCATATGATCTATTAACACTTCACGAATAAAAAATTCAACTTCATTTCATTAAGAGATGGAGTGGAAATTGTTCAAATCACAACAATAGTGAGATTGTACCAAAATAATGTAAGTATTTATTCTAATTCAAATTCTTCAACTTTAGGGAAATGATTTTGAAAACCAAAAATGTTGTCCTAGTTCCCTTATACCCGATGAATCAGATGGTACCTTAGATCATCACAAATTTATGGCTGTGTGATTGTTTGCTTTTTCATATCCATGTTCTCTACCACTCTCCATCAGAACATGATGATTATATTTTTCTTCCATATCCATATTTTCACCTATGTTCTCATACGTGGAAACCCAGTGATGAGTTAATTTGGGTAAACATTACGTTTCATAATTTAGTTTTTAAAGCCAAGTTTTGGTATTCCTTTTTACAATGTGGGTTTCTATTAAAGAAACTTTCGAGTAGTAAACCATTTATAACCCCGACGAATTTTGAGGGAGAAATTTATTTTAAGGGGGGTAGAATGTAACACCCGGAGATTTTATGAAAAATATTCTTTTTAATTTTATTAATGTCTTGTGTTGTACGCTACACCAAAAGGTGATTTCACTACACACATCCCTTACTTGGCTTGCATTACACGCAATCACGACCTTCCACGATAGCGTGTGTAGTACGCAATACCGAGTTTCACTAAACGAGATATTATTATAATATTACTATGAACTAGCCGTTATGAATATTAATACCCACTTTTTGAAATTTTATAAATTTTATCTTTAAAAATGGACTTCATTTTTGGATTTATAATATCGAAATTAGCTTAGGGTGAAATTTTGGTACTTTTCGGATAACTTTCATATTCTGATGAATAGTGAAAATTATTAAATTTTAATTAAAAACAACTTTTTAATCGAAATAATTAATAGTGATAAATTATTAATTGGAGTGGTTTTAAAGTATATTTAGAATATATTTTTACCATTTAATAAAATTTTGTTCATTGGATGTAATTTCATATTTAAACCAGACATAAACAAGTGTCAATCTTTTGATAGTTTTTATCTCTTAAAAACACGCTATTTGTTTGGACGACGAGAACTAATTTTTAAATTAATTAATTCAAGTGATATGTTATGAATTTGGTAAAATAGACATAATTTTTGAATTCATAATATCAAATATTGCTTAGGCCTAATTTTTGGTATTTTTCTGGAAACTGTCATTTTTTTTGATGAATAGTGAAACCACTAAGTGTTAGTAAAAAAAAACTGATTTTTTCATAAAACTTAATTTTACCGCCTCTGTGAGTGGAATTTCAAAAATAAGAGAGATACGATTAATATCAAGGACTAAAATGTGGTTCAATGAGATGAAAATAATTTTTGGTGAATAGTAACTTTTTACTTTTTTTTACCACGGTTAAAAGTAAATAGGGTAATTAAGGGTAAAAGTGTTATTATTATTACATTAACACATGTCCTAATTCTATTGGATAAGTGTAATTCGACCAAAAACAACCTTAGGAATAAAATATGACCATTTATGCCCACTTGGATTAGATTAGGACATTTATTATTAATTTATTTTAAGAAGGGTTAAAATAGTTAAAATCAAAGTTTAATAAGTAAATAATTTTTAATATATGGTTATACATAAGATAAATTCGACTATAAATATTCATTATAAATATAAAAAGATTTCCTACATAATAATATTTTATTTATAATTTTTAGACATTAAATAATTTAATTTATTTATGACACAAAGATGATGCAGTAATTATCTTATTAAGGAAATATTGAAATAATTGATGTTATAAATACCCAAATAAATGTAATTTGAGACTTTTTATGAATTACACTAATTTTATAGGTTAATATGACATGTTAGTATTTATTTAATTAACCTTTTTCGAACTAATCATTCTGTTATGATTTTCACAAAAATCAATTACTAAATAGTGTCAAAATTGACATAAAATAGTTTTTTAAACAAATATTATATCATTAATTGTTATTTTATTTCTAAAAATATAAGTTTCGGCCAAAAGACTTAGATAAGGTTATATATATTAATAATAAACAACTTGGGGTTCGTTTGGCTTGTTATAGTAAGTTTATTAACCTTATAGTGTAGAACACAAAAAGACACGGTAAAAGTAAAATTATCTAACTTAAAGTTAAATATAAATGATAAGGTTAAAATATTAAACTAAACTTATCCAAATTCTATTGGATGAGAGTATTTTGACCCATCCCCACCTTAGATTAGAAATAAATCAATTTGGAGCTATTTAAACCCGAATTTGGCTTTATAATAAAATAATATTTTTAGTTATTCCAAAGGTGCCCCTCTCCTCCCTTATAAAAGGAAACCTCCTCCATCTCTTCCTCACACCACTTTGAGCCATCCAGCTCGGCCAAATCCTGCCAAATTCTCTTCTGCACTTCCCTAGAAACATCCTATAGGTCCTTGTCTTCTTCAAAGACCAATTTTAGTGCCCTAAAAGGAGGTCTCAAAGAGGCGTTTCAAAGAAGAGGTAATGTCTGTTACCGATTCTTTCAACTTTATTTCTTCTTCCACTTCTTCTTATTTAGTTGTTTTATTATGAATTAATAACATCAGTATCACTCATATACTGATATGTTGTTTTAATTATGAAACAATCTTATTTCACCATCTATCCATCCTACTGAAAACGAAATCACCGCGCGTGCGTACGTACGGAATACCGTCTCCACGCCGTGGTGTAATCTATTTTCCACCACCACCATACTTGGATGGGTATAATGGTGAAAATTAATAACTATATATGATTATTGTAAAGTATTATTGATTCTTTAATAGTATACATACACTCCAATAAAATTCCACGATCATGGGAATGATATCATCACTCGTGCGTATGTACGGAATACCGTCTCCATGACGCGATGAGATTCATTCTCAATGATTAACCATTCATGAATGATTATAAATTGTATATAATAAGTAATCATGAAATATATGACATAATAATGATACTGGATTTATTTATATATATATGTATGTCATCCAATTAATTCCATTCAATTCAATGAGGAAATGAAAACAACGTTCATGCGTACGTACGGCCAACCATCTCCATGAACAGTGTATTTATTTGCATTTATCGATCTATTATATATATGTATATTATGAATATATAATATATATAAATCATGTTTTATATTCTGGAATTAAGTAATCATGATCTAAGTAATCATATGAATAATTAGAAGTCAAAACATGGACGACAAATGAAACGATTTTACCCAAAACACTCTTTAACATGGAATTCACAAAATAACCGGTAATATAAAGTCATAAGTGAACCATATATGATATCATAACAATGAATATTATTCTGTAATAAGTCAATGACATTATTTAAATCATTATACAGGAGGTTCGGATACGTACGAAGCATATCGGACCAAAGTTAAAGGATAATTTGGCAAATCTCATTTTTATCTGAGATTGCTTATTCGTAAGTATTTACTGGGGTTATTTCTATCATCCATGTCCATATTTTATAAAAGTGTTATCATGTATTTTTAAATTCCTTTTTACCCTTTTTTTTACTTTTACTAAATGGTATGTAAGTAATCTTTCTTTTGTTTACGTTACGAGGTACTTTTTTGACTTTTCCGGCAAAAGTACGAGAATAATGTTTTTTTAACTTATAATGAACGAAAGGATTTTTATGGTTTTATAAAGCCTTATTTTTATGAAGCTTCCTCCAAAATATTTCATAACTATTTTCAACAAAATATTTTTCTTTTAAAATTGAATGACATTTTGTAAAAAGAAAATGATTTTGAAGAAGAAAAGATATTTTCCTCAAGAATTAATTTCAAGTGTTTTATCAAAACCATTTTCCATCTAAGATGACATTATTTCATATGTGTATGTTTCAAGTATAATGTATCTATGATTTACATGGTTTTACTTTTCTTATTATGAAATGATATCCATTTATTTTATATGGATTATGTGATGATGGGATTATGTTTACGAAACCCATTTTATTCGTTGGGTTATTATGAATGATGTATGTTTATTTTGTGGCACAAGTAAGAATGATTTCATTATGAGATGGGTGGGACCTATATCTCCCTCCAATGAATTGGGCAAAGATTTATATCTCATGAGATAGACATGGATGGAACGGTAAGTTAATCCGGTTCAGTATTACTGGACTGAAATGAGGAGTGAACTCGATTCAGAAAGGGACTTTGTCCACTAAGATGGTCATGGCAGCAATGCCTTGGCTACTATTGAAATCATTACATGTTCTTAATGAATGCCACAATTAGAAGTTTTATTCCCATGCTATGTTATCATGATTTATGTTCCATTATGATCTATACCTTATGTACTTCCATTTTTTAAGTCGTTTCTTAAGATTTTGATGTTTAAACATTATGTTCATGTTTTTAAGTTCAAATGTATATGGCATGTTTTATTTTATCCATGATTACCCTTACTGAGAATTTGAGCTCACCCTTTTTATGTTTTATTTTTCCCAGGATTAAAAGAAAGGTTTTAGGTATTGAAACAAAAAGTGTAAGATCTTTATGGGAGATATTGAAGATCTTTCACCACGATTAGAAGATTATGTTCCAAGTTTCCAAAGACACTAAACTATTACAGTCCTTGTGTGTTTGTTTTTGTTATGTATTATGTATTCCACAAAAGTAATGTAATTTCTATGTACATCAAGACTTGGGTCTCTACAAGAGCTTCCAAGCTAAGGAGGCACCAACAATGAGAGACACCACCGGAAGTCAGGTAGTGGAGTCATCGACAGCAAGAAGTAGGCGGATGACATAGGGGCCCAAGAGGGACATAACTTCTGGTGGACGACCTCAGGATACAAGGTCAGTGGTGCCAGCCTCACGAGATAGAGGAGGACTATTGAGGAGCATGCAGTGCTACACATTCTGTAGGTAGGGTCACATGGCTCGCGACTACCCGACCCAGTATACGGACGACCAACAGATGCTTGAGGGACCACCAAGATATAGGAAAAGATTTGATTGAGGAGGTCCACTAGCAGTAGGTGGACGTGGTAGAGGAGCTGGTCATGCAACAGGCAGTGGGAAATGATTCTAGGTTCTACCGCCACCACCTTTAAGTGGTCCACCTCGACCACAGGCTGTGGGTGGACAGGGATGAGCTCAGCTCCATGCTGCTGAGGCCTATGACCACAATGCTCTAGAGATGATTCTAGGTACAATCTGTGTCTACTCCACCTTAGTTTCAGTACTTATAGACACATGATCTAGTCACTATTTTTTTCCATGACCCTTATTCGGAGCTCGGAGATTCCAGTGGAGCCGTTTGATTGATCCTTACAACTAGAGACTTCTATAGGAGAGGATTCAAACATTACACACTGGTTCCGACAGTGTGAGATTACTCAAGGAGGAGAGAGCTTCAACTGGGATCTTCTAGTAGTGGCATCAAGGATTTACAACCTCTTCTTTGGTATGGACTGGTTATCCACAGTACATGCTCATATTGACTATATTAGGCGCAAAGTTCGGGGTGTCTGTGAATATGGGACCAAGTTTTCCTTCACCGGCAAGAAGGGAACCTTTGCAGCACAAGATGGACTTACCCAAAGGAGGGTTCAACCAATCACACATCAGTTGGCTAGCCTTACTGTCTGAGAAACTGATGTTGAGTGTCCATGCTATCCTATAGTGGTGGACCAGTATGTCGATTCCTTTCCTAATGATGTTCCAGGACTACCTCCACACAGAGAGGTAGACTTGTATATCGACATACACCCCGAGATTACATTGGTATCTACACCAGCATATCATATGCATCCTGTGGAGCTTCGGGAGTTTTGGCTACAGTTGGAGGACTTGGAGAGAAAGGGGTTCATAAGGCTCGATGTTTCTCCATGGGAATCCCCGATTTTTTTTTGCCAAGAAGGCAGATGGGAGTTTGATACTTTGTATGAAATATCAGTTCCTGAACCTGGTGACTATGATGAACAATTTTCCACTTCCGAGGATTAATGATATTTTCGATCAGTTGAAGGGAGATCATTGGTTTTTGAAGATAGACCTCAGATCAAGATATCATCAACTTAGGGTACGAGGTGAGGATGTGAAGAAGATGACCTTCAGATGTTGGTATGGACACTATGAGTTCTTGTTTATGCCATTCGACGTGACCAATGCCCCAATAGTGTTCATGGGACTCATGAACAAGATCTTCCTAATATACTTTGATCTCTTTGTGGTTTTCTTCATCGATGACATCTTGAGATACTCAGCGATGAAGGTGGAGCAAACCTATCATCTACAGATAGTATTGGATACACTCTGAGAGCACCAGCTTTACAGTAAGCTCTGGAAGTTGCAGTTCTGGATATGAGAGGTCCACATTCTGAGGCACGCTATCTTAGAGGCTGGAGTTGTAGTGGATCCAGCGAAGATAGAAGCTATACTTTCTTGGGAACCACCCAAGAGTTTGACTGAGGTGTAGAGTTTCCTAGGGTTGGCTAGATATTATCATATATTCATGCTTGAATTTTACAGAGTTGCGACACCCTTGTCAACATTGAAGAAGAAGGGATAAACCTTCTTATGGATAGAGAGATTCCATCATAATTTTCTGGAGCTGAGGAAAATACTGACGAGTGCCCCCATCTTGTGTCTACCATAAGTGGGAATTGGGTATGTAGTATACTGCGACGCATCAGGGACCAGACATGGGTGTGTCCTGGTGAAGGAGTGAGCAGTGATCGCCTACGGCTCACAATAGCTGAGGCAACTTGAGCAAAACTACACTACCCATGACCCGGAGTTAGCAGCAGTGGTCTTCGCCCTAAATATTAAGCGATATTACTTGATGGGAAAATGTTTTATAGTCTACTATGATCACAAGAGTCTCAGGTATATCTTTTAAAAGAAGGACCTAAACTTGAGACAACGAAGATGGCTAGAGTTCTTACAATACTATGACTTTGAGATAGTCTATACTCCTGGGAAGGGGAACGTAGTAGCAGATGCACACAGTTGGAGGTTTGGTCTAAAATTGCTGAGTGAGGAGACATATCATCTAGCCGCGTTGCAGATATCCTTCATGGATTGAGATTGAGCATCATACCTCGAGTATATGACAGTCACTCCCCCACTTCTTTAGTTAGTCAGGGAGGCACAACTAGGGGACATTGACTGGGAGGTTCAACGTGCTCATATATCCTCAGGATAGGCACATGATGGATTTTTTGAAGTTGGGGAGCATGTCATCATATTTAGAGGACGTACCATGGTACCAGTGGAACGACGAGTGTAGGTTTTGAGGGAGTAACATACGTCCCCTCTGGCAGTACATCCTGGTGTGGCGAAGATGTACCAGGACCTTTGGTGTCAGAACTGGTGTCCAGGGATGAAGAAAGCAGCAACGAAGTTTCTTTATCGATGTTGCACTTGTCAAAAACTGAAGTCCGAGCACCATGTTCTATCAAGCTTTGCACAACCACTAGAGGATCCAGAGTAGAAGTGGGATGGAATCTCCATGGACTTTATGACAGGGCGTCCATGCAAGTCCATGGGACATGATTCCATCTGGGTGATCGTTGACCGACTCACTAAGTTGGCGCACTTTTTACCTATTCAAGAGTAGTGATCTGTAGAGGGCTTGGGACGCCTCTATGTACAAGAGATTGTACGAGTTCATGGGGTGCCATCGACGATCATATCTGATCATGATGCATGTTTTACTTCTGGGTTCTGGAAGGGATTAAAAGAGTCATTCAGGACTCAGCTATGTTTGAGCACTGCCTTTCATCCTCAGATGGATAGTCAGAGAGAGTGGACCATATAGACGCTGAAGGATGTGCTTTGCGCTTTCATCCTAGATTTTGGCCGTAGTTGGGAGGATCACTTGAACTTGGTGGAGTTCGTATACAAAAAAAACTATCACTCCACCATCAGTGTGACACCATTAGAGCCCCTATACGATCGACCTTTCAGATCACCTCTAAGCTAGACAGAGCCAGGGGAGTCAGCACTTATGGATTCAGAGTTGGTACGGGCTACCAATGAAAAGGTGAAGATCATCTAGGAGCGGATGAAGACTGCACAGAACATGCATAAGTTTTATTCTAACATGAGACAGAGACCATTGGAGTTCTAGGATGGGGATGACGTATTCTTCTAAGTCCCCCCTCAGTGTAGACTATGGAGATTTGGCCGAGGCAACAAGTTATCACAGAGGTTTATCAGGCCATTTTTGATACATCGTAAAATAGGTGAGGTTGCATACTGCTTGGAACTTCCACCATAGTTGGATAGGGTGCATGACTTCTTCCATGTATCACAGTCGAGGAGATACGTGCATGTCCCATCTCACATCATCAATCATGCCGAGATTGACTTAGACGATGTGGCGATGCTTATAGATCTTCTAGTAGAGATTGAGGATTGATTGGAGCGAGTCCTTTGTGGGTGGCCGATACCTCTGGTGCACATTCGCTAGTAGCACGAGAACCTCCCAAAGATCACTTGGGAGCGAGAGTCTTATATTCGTGCTCAGTACCCCCATTTTTTTCCTTAGTCTATGTTATGGGTTTTATGGACGAAAGGCCCTATGGTGGGGAGAATGTAAAGACCCAGATTTTTCCATGTACTTTTTTAATTATATGGAATTGTTACAAGTTTGCGAAAATTGAAAGTGTGTGATTCCGAAGCCTGGTGTGCCCAAAAATAATTTCTGAACTTTTTTTAAGGTATGTTCAGTAATCACACAATTGGTGTTTTCTAACTTTTGAATTGGTTCTTGGATTAAAAATATGAGGGAACCGTTAAATCCGCAATGCCGAGATTCGCTTAAGGGTGACTTTGCTTTGACTGGAGTAGTTCTAGGGAAAAAGTTATGTTTTGTTACTTTTTAGAAGAAATAAAATAAAATAATTTTGCTATTTTATTTTCATTCTTATCCTCAAACGGAAAAGCGGAGTGTGGGGATGGTGATGTTTCAATCCCTCAAATGGATTAACCCTCAAATATAAGTAACAATAATGTTGGTGAATTAAGAAAATTCTTAATTAATGAGACACCATTAATTCCCAACGTCATTACTTACCCCCTATCTTATTTATATGGAGCTTTGGGAGGGGTATCAACATTGCTTTTCCAAGTAACGAAGTGCTGAACAAGTGCTGAGACACCAAAACCTTTGAGGATGGAGCCGGTTCCGGCAAGAGTTGAAGAGAAACACTGAAACCCCTAATCAAAGATTGATGATCGAGGGATGTCGTTGGAGGCTAGTAATGGGAAACGGTGAAAACTGATCAACTTCCTAAACTGCGGGAGTTTCTCCAACATCCTTGAGGTAGGGGTTTAACTTGTTTTAAATTCCAAGAGTTTGTTGATTCTTTATCTTCCTTGTGATTACAAGATAACACGTAGGGAGCGGGCCTAACGAACCTAACCTGGACCCTTTGCCACCATGCTACCCCTTTGAGTTCTTCGTGGAAGAATGCCTGCGTGGCGGTACCGGCGACCGACGTCGGCTGGGACCAAGGTGGCGACCGACACTGACCGGCCAAGAGAAAGGAGGAGGTGCACCCTCACCACCGGAGGAACCGACCGCGCCTCTTCAGCTGCGGCGATTGGGGGAGGTGACCAACACACTGGCCAACCACGGAAGGAGGAGGCAGTGTGACCATCATTCTGCTGGAGGACTCGGGCTGTAGTTCGTCAGCCACAACAGATCAGAGGAAGCCGTCCGACACACCGACCGACTGCAATGAAAGGCATGACCCACTCTAGTGGGTCCCGTAAGTTACCTGGTAGCACCACATGGTGCCGCTGCTGTGGAGGATCCGAATGGCCTCTAGGAAATTCTAAAATTCGGGGGGAGCCGCTCCCCCATGCCACCTAGCACGAGCCCCCAATGGGCCGTGCTTCATTGCGGCAGGACCGCCTACCCCTCGGGCCGGGCCACGCCCCCTTGCGGGTCGGGCCTCTCACTCATGGGCCGGGCTTGACCACAACCCAGCAGTCAGGGCCCGTGGTGCCTCAACCCAGACCGGGTCGGACCGGACCCGGGCCCAACCGGGCCCATAAACAAATAAAGGGCTATAACTTGAGAATTAGACATCCGTTTGAAAAACCATCTATGGCATTGGGATACTTGGATTGGGATGGTACTGTTGGTATAATCCACTTGAGGATTGAATAAAATTGTAGTATGGATGGGTTATATTGAACCTGAATCCAACCGGGCCCGTGAAACTATAACGCTTATAACTTTCAGACCAGGAATCTGATTGACGCACTTTCTATCACATTATAACCCTTACGACATGGCAGTAATTTGGGTTACTCTTTTGTGGAGCTTAGTGGAGGTAGAGTTATGAATGATATCTCGAGTGGAAAATTCTATGGAACTCGAGCACACCGGGTGTGGGGAATCTTGTGGTCGGCTGTAAAGTGAAGAAAGAACATCGATCATGTGCGGGTCATCACTCAGTGGTCCTGTGTGGGTTAGCATATACCGATCCTTTGTGGGTCACTTCTCAACGATCCTATGTGGGTAAGCACTCATCGAACCTATGTGGGTCAGCACATATCGATCCTATGTGGGTTAGATCCTGTGTGGGTCAGTGGGGGTTAGTTACCTATCAATCCGGTGTGGGTTAGAAGCATCAATACTTAATAGAATAAGATAATATAGCCTTATGACTAATCATATATAATTTTATACCTATGTTATACCTGATTGTGAGCTGATTATTTCCACCTTCATGGTGTTATCTTCATGGTGTTACCTATGTTGTACTTCTATCTTCGTGGTGTTACCTGTGTTGTACTTCTACCGTCGTGGTGATACCTATGTGGTACTTCTACCTTTGTGGTGTTGTATTCATGGTGATAACTTTGTGGTACTTCTACCTTTGTGGTGTTTCCTTCGTGGTGTTACCTGTGTGTTATTTCTATCTTCATGGTGTTAGCTATGTGGTTTTTCTACCTTCGTGGTATTACCTTTGTGGTATTCTTTCCTCATATATAAGATGAGTATATCTTGATAACTTGGGTATATGTATGGGCATATACCTAAGTAGAATTGATGTCTTGATTTGTGGTTTTTATTTTGTGGAACTCTAGGAGACCTATGATGGTCTCGAGGACCCTACTAAGTATAGTTATACTCACCCTTTCACAAGCTTTGCCCACACCTTGTTGTGTCTTGTGTAGATGATGAGCTGTGGGGTTGAGACTTGAGGGAGCCAGGACTAGGTGGTATGCAGAGGGGACGAGATGAGATGTAGTGCTCTGGAGACAATCTGTACCTACCCTTTAGGTAGGATCCTCGGTGGACGATCCAGGACCTGTTTTTT
The DNA here is from genome assembly GCA_963277665.1 of Viscum album. Classification (NCBI taxonomy): domain Eukaryota; kingdom Viridiplantae; phylum Streptophyta; class Magnoliopsida; order Santalales; family Viscaceae; genus Viscum; species Viscum album. The sequence goes on along the minus strand of OY728164.1, from coordinate 2,001,967,421 downwards.
TTACTTTCCAGTTGTACTTGTAAATTTTTCAGTTAAGCTTGTATTCTAGCCCTTTTACTTTCAACACTATTTTACTTGTAACACAGTTTTTCTACAACAGTTTACCACATGGTTTCTTCTTGTTTCATTCTAATCTATGTGTTTGTAAAAGTTTAATGGAAATTCATTTCCATACTAGGGATACGCCATTCTGGTGCTAGTCGCTAACCCCTGGCCTATGGAAGGCTGGCTTGTGGTAGTCACGACATGAGCCCCGAGGGATGGGTCATGACAGGAAGTGAGTTTGTAGAAGGAGGAATAGGTGTACCTGGATCATTTGGTGCTGTTGTGTCCTAATTTTGTTCTTGAACATCCTTCAGACTGGTATGTAGATTCCCAGATTTTGCAGTAATGGTATCCATACTATCATAAATAGGTTTAAAAGTACCTGGATCCTTTGAAATAGCTGAATCCTACTGTAGGACAGTGTAAGGAATTGCAGTATTTTTATTAGTCTTATCCACACAACATACCTCTATGACAGAATAGGTCTGGATAACATTCAATGCAGGTGGTGGACGCTGCATATGTTCTGTTGGGAAATTATTATCTTGCATTTGCATGTGGTCCTGTACCAAGTGTGTCTTCCCCTTAACATGTTTTAGAGATTCCCGCATCCTGGTAACAATGTCATTATCTTTACTAGTGCTATCATGTGCCAGTGTATGAATAGTCCTCAGACTAGAAGACAGACCAGTGATATTCATACATACTTGTGACTTTATCGTAATATATAATATGAGACCCATATTCTCATCTAAACCTAAATGATCTATAATAAAAGGAACCACACAAATCATATGGTTATGAGAGTGATTTAGTTATGATGTGGTGGGTGGGTTTATAAGGTGGGAGTTGGTGATTAAACATGAAAGGTTTCATAGAACAAGTTTTTAACAACATAAAACTTTATACTTACAATAGGTTTAATTCAAGTTTAGCATAAGGGATGTTTTTTTTGAAAACCCTTATTTACAAATGTGTTTTTGGGAATGAATTATAATTATTTTCCTTTCATTCAATATTTCAAATATTTTTATTTATTTTTCCAAATTAAGTTTACAATGACACAAACCTCCCCAAATTTTGTTCCAATGGCCTTTAGCCTCCCTATTATAGAAAATATATTATATAAATCAAATTTTATGGTATTAAGCATTATATTTGAGTCTATTTTCATGGAAACTTGAACTATATAGGGGTAATGGATAATATTTTTCTAGATTTAGTTTATGTCATAGGTTGTGCCATGTTGTTATTGTATTATGTACCTACTTTAATATAGTTTAGTTAGTGTCTCATTTGGAATTCCTTATATATATGAAAATGGTTATATATGATTGACCATCACCTTTTATATATTTTTCTTGGTATATAGTGGATGTTCAATTTATTATACATTGATTTCCTTTTGGATTGAATTTAAATCTTTGACAACTAAATTATTATATTTTTTTATCTATATTTTCTTAACTGGTCCTATGTTATACCTCTTTCATAGAATGGTCAAATAATATTTCCATGTGTATAGAATATGTTACTCAAAATCATTTGTATGTGATCCTATAATTTGGTAAGGAACATATGGATATGGTTTTATTAAATTGAAAATAAATGTTATTTATTACATCAAGCATGGTGATTGATATTACTTGTAATGTTTTATCTAGAACATTTAATTATTCTTATTTTACATGGGTTCTTCCTAGATTATGAGAAAGTATAGATATTTTTGATATTGTATATTTTAATTACACACTACATAAGATGGTTTGTTTTCCTTGGATATATAGGTTTTGAGGGAACGGGATGAATATTGTGTTGACCTTTCTATAGGATGTGCTCATAATTCCCGGACTCATTCTTGTGATGAGATGTAAGATTTCCCTAACTCATTATACACATTCCCATATTATTTAGAATTGGATTCCAGATTAAATTAACCATATGTGACTAATTTCTTTTATTAGAATGGGTTTTTAGGACCATGAAATAATTGAAAAAATTTACTAATGTTTGTGACTGAATTTGTGTACATGTGTGAGCTACTTATAGGTAGTAACGCTGCCTCCTATAAGGGATGACACTAATTATAATATCAGATTATGAGATGAGTCTTGATACTGATAGTGCATTTATACACCCTATTAGTATAGTGAATTATCATATTTTGTTAATGTTAATCTATATTTAGCTTCATTGTTGATCTATTTCTCTTCTCTATTATTGAATGATTATACCATTTTATGATATATGTGTGTAAGTGTATATACATGTTTATGTACAAACTTGTTATAACAATACTTTTTTGAGACACTACTGGTGATACCATACTAATTATTTTATGATCACACATAGAGTAGAACCTTCAATAGCCATAAAACCTCCCTGTTGATACTTTTGATGTACTTATAGGTACTATTAGCTATTAAATAACCTTATTGGATTGTTCATGTTTGTTATATAAGTGATATTGAGTCCAAAATTATATTTAGAGATATTAGATACGACCATATATATTGTTCATCTATTTCCATATTCATCTTAGACTCCCCTTAGTCTTATGCCTTGAATGAAATGAATCTTACTCAAACATGTCCTTATTTTTAGAGTTCATTGTTCAGTTATGTTTGAATTCATGAAAATAGAGTTATGAGTTATTCACATTCTAGTTTATTTTTTATATGACCTATTTTAGTTAAATTTTATTTCCAGTATTTTTGATATAAAGATGAGTCTTGGGTGATAACTCAAGTGATCTGTGTGTATTTTGGGTATTTGGGTAATGGAAATTACATCTATGGTATAGAAATGACACTTTGATAGATTATAATACAGTTGGTTTTCCCTTTATGTAGTCATGTTGACCTCTAGATAGTGTACATGATTATCCCATGGTTGGGAACTTATTGGAATTTCATTAATGAATATGAATATGAAAAAATATTGATATAGTCGAAAGATCCAATTCATTAGGGTAATCAACTTGAAAATTAAGTTTTATAAGCTAAACTACATCACTATCCACTCATACACGTAAAAACTTCTCTTAAAATCATCATACAAAATATGAAAAAGACCCACATGTAACTTTCCATTGATCATGATCATGTATATCATAGATAACTACTTGGATCCTATAAACTAATTAAACATGTCATCAATGTGTGGAAGTGGATACCTATTTTTAACCAATACTTTTTTCCTCCATAAATACACACACAATAGAAAATATCCATCTTGTTTCCTAATGATAATATAGATGATCCCCAAGGGGAAATTATTAGGGAAAATAAAAACCTTATCATTAAGACCCTCTATTAATACTTCATCTCTATAAGCTTTATATGTGTCATCCTAAATGAAAAAATGGATGGGATCCATTAATAGAACAACTTCAATCATAAAAATTATCTATATTTCTCTATTGTGTGTAAACCTATGAAATATAGAAGAAAAATATATTTAAACTAAATTAAACTAAAATAGAAGGTTATTTGGTCTGGATCCTTATCTAATAAAATAATGCGAGAAAGTTGGGCTAAAAGAACCCCAATCTTCCCATGGTTAGGTCCCAAATAACCATAATGTAGATCCAACTATCCAAAATAGGTATAACAATCACCCTTTATGGATGTTAGTGATACCCTCCAACGATAATAGTCAATGATTTCTTGAAAAGTTTTCAACCATCCATTGTAAGGATTTCATTAAGTTTTGAATCTCAAACAGAAATAAATACTAATGAATATTAAATATTCTGATCATTATATCATAGTATGAAAATATTCAAATATAATCTAATCACACCTATTACGGTTTATAAAAAATATCACCCTATAAATATAATCTACATAAATTTATAGATCACTGACTATATGTGCATATTGGAATGATTGTGACACACTTGTATCAATTAAATAAATGCTAGGGTCGATACCATAATAACAAAACCATGAACTATTGATGGATCAATTCATTACATGGATGAGTCTATTTAGTGTCATGGAGATGGCCTAAAACATTACCTTGATCTCTTTATTCTTGTATCCCCTGATTGGCATCACCATGCTAGAATTAATTCCACTTCCTATAGGTACAAAACCACCTCAATGGATTGAATGGATAGAGAATCCCTAACTTCCATATTATTGTTACACTTCCTTCCTTGATCCTAAATACTGGGTTTAACTAGTTCTATCTCCTTCATCCAAGAATATATCTATGACATAGAAACTCTATATTTTACCCATATACCTACAATCACAACAATCCCTTAGTTATTTTCCATAATCAGTCTAAATATTCCCCAACTTTCTACTTCGATAGCAGTCCATGAAGGTTCTCCCCCTCTGTGGAAGTGATTAACCCCTTCCATGATACCACTACCTATAATTTCTCTAAGGATACTCCCAATAAATATACACTCTACTTCCCAAATACCCACTTTGGTACTCAAAATAGGAATAAATATTCCCTGATGATTTACCCTATATTTGGTTCCACTCTTTAAAAAGGGACTGATTCACAACATCAGAGAAATATTTAAATCAAGATATATTCACTTGATAATTAATATAATTCCATAGGCCATCCTCAAAATAACCAACATTCAGAGTCTTATCACTCACCAACATAGATTGAAATTATAATAGATTGGGAAAACTGGTGAAACAATACATCACTGACATACCCCTTGAACAAGATGCATGAATTATTTGGATCTATTATCCTTAGATCTCTTGAAAGAAAAAAATAAAGAATAATTTTTGGAAATACTTCCAAGAAAACCATATATAATGGTTCTCTTAGACCTTACATCCCAATAATTCTTTAATTATCCACAAATCATGTAGGCAACAAACTTAACCTACCTCTCAAGGGGTGTCTTAAGATGAAAAAAATGGTATACATAGACTTTGACAAAAAATCAGCAGCATGTGGCCCAAACTCACCCTTAAATAAGTGGATGACACATATCGATATCTCTTGTTAGGTCAAATATGGTCAACTCAATCATCATTGCCTCATTCCCCATATACTATAAAATTTTAATTGTACTATCTCAGAGTTACTAATTTATTAGAGGAATCAACACAGTAGGAGGATCCAACTCCATTATTTATGAGTAATGATCTTCTATAACCTCTTAGTGGTTAACAAATGGTTGCTATAATGTAATGTCAGTATAATTTCTATCACAAAAATTAGATCACAATTCAATAATTGGTCTTGATATCAGAATTTTTGTTATTAAATTATAAGAACACACTAAAATACTCTAAACACACGCCCTATGATATAAGGTGTTAAAAAATAATGGCTTGATTCTATAACAACTTACACACTATTATTTAAATTATAATCACACTTAGGATCATATAATAGTCATAGTATACCAACATTATTAGTTAGTAATAATGGGTTGGTCATGTAAATTACCATAAATAAGTCATATTAGAAAATGTTATATAAGTTATTATTGAAAATTTAAATAAACTAATCTATCATTATAACTTGAATATCGATCATAAGTATGAATGAAAATTTCGGGCTTAATATAACAAAAACTTGTCAAATAGAAGTTGTGTCAATTAGAATTTATAATATGTCCCAGAATACAACAAGGTAGATGATTAGGATTTTCCCATGAAGATATTCAAAATAATTCACAATTAAAATTCATTTATCTATATTTTCGGTATTTTAAATAAATAAAATAGATAAGACATAAAATAGTGGGTTTCAATTGAAATAGAAAGAAAATAGAGAGATGAAACCAAATATACATTGAGAAAGGTGATGGGCTCAAGGTTAAATTTTAATGGTTCCTTCATTATCCACATAATAAATTCCAAATTTATCCTTTGGATAGATCAATACCTCTTTCAATCCAGATCCCTTAATCTAAGTTATTGATCCTAATTCACCTAAAAATCCTCTTCAGAACACCAAAATACATATCCTCCATGGTTGTGGGTAGTAAATATTATAAAACTTATGATATGTCACCACCCACACAACCCACCCCATCTATTGTGGTTAATCCCCATACATAACCAACCCCATTATGTAAAGTTCATAAAAAGTGATAATATAATGAAATTATTGTGAAATAAGGATGATCATAATTGAGGGTCAAAATAATTGAAAATAACATCCTTTATTCTTGTTCATAAGATTTGAAATATTAAATATCCTCATGAAATAAATTTTTAATTTTTTTTTTCAATCCACTTTATTCCCACGTTTATCCTCATCCAATGAATATTAATTGATATATATTTAATTAAATATAAAAATAAACTTGAAATCCCCTTTAAAATTCCCTTTTATTCATGTTCTTCATTCACTTTAAAATTTAAATATTTATCAATAAATCTTAATTATAAATTTATGTTTTATTTAACCCTTCTTCATTTGAGTTAACTATCCACATTCACTTATATTCTTATAAATAACCCAGAACATATTCACATTTATTTTTTTTAAATCCATGAATTGTTCATAAAAATTAATATATGAGTAAATATAATATAGAAATTTTAATTCTAAATAACATTCATCCCTAGAGAATAATTCTGATTATTGGGATATAGAAGAATGGTATGGAAAATAGGATGAAGAATAATTCTAACTCATTATTAATGTATGGAAATTTTCACACAAACAAAAAATAAACAGAGCATTAGAAATATAATGGAACATTATTTTGTTTGTCAATAATTCATCTTAATCTTGTTTAAATCACCTATAGAATTTAAATTTAAGTTTTTTTACCTTAGGTATTAATTTTTTTAGGAAATAACTCACTCAAATTCATGTTCATTAATTTAGTTCAAGTTTGTAAAATCAAGGTTCTCTTAAAATATTTTTTCAATTAAAATTCATTTTTAAAATTTTAAGGGATTTCACGTTCTCTAAAATAAACTATGTCACTAGGAGAACTCCATGATATAACATATCCAAGTTTGAAAAAAGGGAAATACCCTTTATTAAATTAGAAATTAAGATCTATTTAAATCACACACAAAACGCTAAAACAAAATTGGAATCCCCAACACTTGAATTTCAACACCCACTTAAAAATTTCATAAAAAAATATTGGTAGTTTAGAAGATAATGGGATAGAGATAAATAAACCTTTTTATTTCCATTAGTGTCTTTATTTCATCTATTTATCACCATTTTATACAACCTATAAATGAAAATAAAAAAATAAAAAACTTATTTAAAATATAAAAAATGAGAAATAAGGAGCGAAATGAGGGATTAATTTGGTTTTCCCTAATTGTGTACTAGGTTTATACTTAATCAAGTTGGTTAGTAAAATTTTAATATCCAAAATCACAAGGTGGATTTGGTTTTTTTAATAAAATGACTACAAATTAATTATCTATGTGTCTTTAATAATGAACCAAAAGTGGGATACCCCATCAAAGAAGAGAAAAGTTATCCCCATCCTTAAAAATGAAATAGAGAAAGATAAGTGTAAGGGGAGGGAGAGGGGAAAAGGGGATCTACCTATCACTTTTAATGGTGTCATCCTCCTTTTGAGCATCTATATTTTATTTAGAAGGTCTCCGTATCAGGAGTCACTCATCAAGTTCTCATTATTCTTTAGTTAAAACTTCTTGGGTGGTCTCTTATTATTATTATTATTATTATTATTATTTATCCAAGTCAAAATCCAATAGTGTTATATCAAAAGTGTCAAATTAGGTTGCTTGAGTGTTCAAGTTAATTTCCAAAAAGTTAAAAACACATGAATATAATGTGATATCATCCTCTTTTAAAAGTGGATCTTGATTTTTTTATTATTTAAAATGTTGCATTGGAAGGATATCCTCATACTGATGGAGATAAAGATTGTTTTGTGTTGATTATATCTCTATGAAGTATTCTTTAATGTTAATAGGGATGTGAAACTCTTATTATGGATTGCAATTTTTGTTGAACTTCAATAAATAGTGAAATAACTAAGTGAGTTATTGGGATAAGGTTTCTAATATTTATTGTTCAAGGCTCACTTTTGTGTATAATATGGGATCCTTTAATTAAAAATCTCCATAAATAAAGTTATTGTCTCTCCTAAACTATATATAAATGAGTAGTACAATATCATTCGATGGAGAGTGTGAGTAAAGATCAGTTTCTGTTTTCTTTTTAAAATTATTAATTTAAATTTAAATTGAAAATAATTAACTATGTATAAAGTGATGATGATAAATGACCACATGTTGTCTCCAAGTAAATATAGTTAGTGATGAAAATATTTCGTGTTCCTAAATAGAAATAAAAAAATTTTAACTCCTAGAACACATATAGGGAAGTTGACCAATGTTGTATCATGAAGATCTAGGGTAAAACATCCACTCTTCCATTACACATATAAAACTTATTTTTTATTTTTTAGTATTTAAAATAAAAATAAGAAAATTGTGGTGGGTGGAATTGTGTTATGTAATGTAAGTAGTAAAAATACATATAATGTTTACTCAACATAGAATTTAATTAGAAAGAAAATCAATTCCCATGGATTAGTGCTTATGGGATCCTTTATTACCACACTCTAAACCTACATAATGATCATGATCTCTTTTATACACGATCATCTTCCACTAAACTTTGTTGGGGTGAATGAAAAGTTCACTTAAGAATATATCAAGAAAACCTCACACCCACCACCTTTATAGGAATACAATAGAATACTACTCAGTAAATAGATCACCCCATTGGTCTCCCTATAATTTAACTATATATGTTCCTAACCCAACCAACCTAAATACACCACATTACAAGATGTATGAGAGAGAAAAGGGAGAATAATGGTTCAATATAAGAATAAAATAGAGGATAATAAGAGTGAGAGGAAATTTAACTAATCTTCATTCTTCCACCGAATGTATCCTCATTGTTGGAATTGGATATTGAATTTAATTTAACAAAGAATCAAGAATTACATATCACCTCTCCCAGAGAAACCATTAGGTTTGTTATCTATGATCATGGAGAGGAAAATTTATTAAATCCCTTACAAGTCAAAAGTGGTATTTTTTTATATGCATAATGGGTCCTTATTCATTTTCAATGAATTATATTTCATACATTCTTGTATCCTTGATTGAATTCCCATGGAATGGATAATGTGTTAGATATACCCACAAATTTACACTTACTGAATCCTATTATCTTGGGTTTTTTTCACCATATAACTTCTTTCTTGATTTCTAGATGAAATCCATGTAGGTGATTCGTTAAATAATTTTATGATTTGGGTTGACCATGGAAATTATAATTTATTTTTTGGTTAAAACAATAATTATTTTTAAGTAATTGAGTTTTAATCCCACAAAACACATTGAGATTAATAAAATGTGGATGACTTACTAAAATGGGCTACATAGGATGACTAGTGAAATATAATTCTCTATTTTTAATTATTCATATATCATGGGTTCTGAAATTTAATCTAATATGGTCATTTGAATTTTTATAGGTCCCGATTAATCATACATGATCACTGAATTATAGATTTATTCTTACATGAGGTATTAACTTTCATGTTTAATTTGATACAACCCCTGATTATTATCATGTGAGAGGAATTTAATAGTTCAACTTATGTAGCTTGTGGAGTGTGATCATTAATTTTATAGGATACAAATGTTAATGTGAGATGAGATATTTTTTATTCTAATGCCACTGTTTTTCTCTAATGGTGAAATTTTATGCAACATATCTTAGGCTGAATGATCCTTACACAATATAATTTGTCCATGCTTTATTCACACATATTTTGTTCCCCTTGGATTTATTCAAAAATAATGTATGTTCCCAAGAATTTAATATGACATGATACTTTGAATTTACCATTTAATCTCATATGACCCATAATCAATCCCATAAAACCTTCCATAAGTTATTTTTGAACATCCCAATCCATATAAAATTCTCAGTTAATCATACATAACTTATTATTTCACATGTAAATTATAAAAAAGATAAAAAAATCATGTTTATATCAACAATTTAATTCAATAAGCATTAATTAAAACATTTGAAACACCCAATTAAGCCGATTTCACAATAATTTATAAACAAACCAAAAAATGAAAATAAATATATGAACTTTGATCAAAATAATATCCAAAAAATAAAAAAATCAACCAAATAATTTTTTTATCCATTTCCAAATTAATTCCAAATCTAACCGATATTATCAATAATGTAAATATTTCCAAGAACAAGTTGAAATATGTGGTTAATTATCATTGAAAAATGATAATTAAAATGAAAAACATAGTTCTCATAAAAGCCTTATGTTCCATATATGATTCATTAATTTGTTACCTCCTACTATCCTAGTCTTGTATTGAAACAATAAACATGAAATAAAAAATATTACTCTTAGAAAATTTGAAAATTTTAAATCCAAAAAACCAATTAAAATCAAACCCATCCATAGTAACTTCGATTTACCACATATGTGGGATAGATACTCCATAGAAAAAGTTGTATACTAATAATTTACAACATCTTATCTATTTTCTACCAAATAAAAAATAATAAGGAAAAAGAAACAACACTCATATAACACCTTTTAGCATCCTTAACACGATTCTCCTCAAATTTGTCTAAAGAAAAACCTTAGGTGTTTCTACCTATAAGATTAAAGCTATAAACCAGTGGTTAGGGTCAATTTATAATTTTGGGGATACAATAACACGTCCATTATAGTAAAACATAATTCAAAATCGAAAAAATATCAAGGAAAAATCATCAAAAAAAACAACATAAGAATAAATATCACATCTATGTTCAAGAAAAAGGTAAAAAATGACATTATTCTATGAATAGAAGAAATATTGTACATTTAATATGAGTCATATAATCATAAAAATTATATCCCATGTGTTGACAATATACAAATGAATCCAAAAGTAAATAGGAAAATAAGGTCCACAACACATGTCATGATTTTTAGCCTGATCCCCTATAGAAAATCCAACATAAAATTCCAGCTCGGCTATCCAATAGAAATACTTTTACATTACCTATGTAAAAGAACATCAAGTCTACTTGTGTACCATGGTTCATGAACTAAGTGTGATTACAACTTAATAAACCACCACCAATGTCATCCATAATAAATTCTAGTAAAAATAGGTGTGTGATCAATGTGGAATTATAATAAATCAATAAATAATTAACTTATAACATCATGGAATTATCAAAAGATAGACCATGGGTGACCATACCCACTCTAGAAAATGAAAAAATGTGATGATATACCCATAGTTTGAGCAAAACTTGGGGATGAATGATACATCACTCCTCATCTCATAGTAAAGGAGAACAAGCTATCACTATCATGTACTACTTGGTGAATGATTCATTACTATCACATATCAACCAAGTGAAGAATTTATCACCACTGTAATATCATTGGTGAACAATATATCATCTAGTGAACAAGGTTTTTCTTACTCTTGTTAGATTATGTACCACTGGTAACCTTACCAAGGTGGATGATATAAGCATGAAACATATTCAAGGTTTATGATGAATTTCTAGCTTGATACTATTTAGGTGGATGATACACTACCATATATATTATCCTTGGGGATTATATACCACAAAATTAATATTTAGGTGGATGAAAAACCACTGATAGCTATCCCTGAGTGGATGATATACCATTTATACCCATCTCTTAGTGGACAATAAACCACTAATACACTCATTATATGTGGAATATGAACCATTGATATCAATATATGAGTGGATAGTGTAACACTCATTCTAGCCTGTCAGTGGATAGGGCACCACCTAGACATCTTCCATTTGTGGAAAATATACCGGTACTCCATAAAGGGTGGATAATATATCGTCAAACCATTTCATAGGGTTGATGAAATACCAGTAAACAACCTATGATGGATTATTTACCATCCACCTAAAATTAATGATATTTATTCATGTTGTATAATGTAAATTTCTTAACCATATTATATTTGAGTAGGTGGTTGCTTTATTAAATTTATGATAGATTCAAGGAATTGAATCCCAAAAAACTGAAAGGTTTAGGAGTCTTGGTAAAATAGACACATACTTAAAACTCAAATTATATTTTAAAACATGAAATACAACATAATATTTTATTTGAGAACCTTGCTATTATCTATAGTATATCCTTTCATATAAATAATAGTAAACTTCCTAGTATCACGGGGAATGGAAACAGAAGAAAGGGGAGATATTAGATACTAATTAAGGGAATAAGTACAACAGAATCTATATTGAGTAAAGTAATAATCAATATGGAAAGGTAAATAACTGAAAACACATTCCATTTAATCAATAACTTTATCATGATGAATAATATGGTAGGAATAAATAATATTTGAATAACTCTATATAAATAATCACATGATATTTAAACTTTTCCATGGAAGATATAATTATTTTAATGATCACATGGAAATCAATAACTGATTTCATGTTGATGGAATTCATAATTCAAAACATATAAAACCCACTATTGAGGCCTCATGCCAAGAAACCCTACAAAGAATAAGTAATAAATTAGAAAAATACCCAACCTGTTTAGTCTCCTGATACATAATGATGAATTTATGGTCTATGTAATTCCATTCCCCACACATCACTTAACAATTCCAATGCATTAATTATAATAATAAACAATACAACACAATTAAAACGCCTTATAATCAATAAATACCTGAATTAGAAAAGATAAATATGGAATGTCAGTAATTTACCTTCTAAAAAAGATCATAAACCATCCAGTAAAGTATTTTAGATGATATAATTATTATATTTCCTCATTAAATAATAATGTTCAACAATGGATTCTGATATAAATGAAAATACTTTTAAAATATCACTGAAAATTTTCTTGATACAAATACCCCTTTCATTTTGAAATCGCATATTCAAAAATATTATAATTTCAAAAACAATAGTGAAAATGTTTCCATAGAAGAAAATACTGGTCACATCTAATATAATCTTAAAAACATTTATCTTTTATTATGGTGTGAAATTACATTCAATATGTGTATTTAAAAATAAATATTCTCTTCACATTTTTAAAAGAAGTCAAAAGTACCTGATTCAGAAAATAGAAAGAAGAATACCTTTTAAAATTTTTATAAAAATTTAAAAATTTGTAAAAATTACATTACTAAATAATTGGATAATTTTAAAACAATGATTGAAAATATTTAATTGAATTATTATCATAAAAATAATATAATTTCTGAATGAAAGAAAAATAAGGTTGGTTATCCATGAAAACATTATTTCGATTTCCTAAGAACTTAAGAGAGTAATATTAAAGTATTAATTTAAATTTATAGAAATAAACATAGAATAATATAATATATTGGGTTTAATTTAGAAATATTATATAATTATACAAATAGTTAATTAAATATAAACAATCTTGAATAATGACGAGATTACGAAATAAACTGTTGCTGTAGACCCGAATTTATATGTAAGTGTTTGAACCTATTATAAAGTAAATATAGATTTATGATATATATATATATATATATACCAGAAACAAACTCATATATATCATAACATATATTATTTGCTTAAAATATCTTATCACCCATTTATAAACAATTCTGTATTAAAATCACTATTTCAGGTGATAATTGATTTGTTTTTCATGTATGTTTTGATCCAGTAGTTTCAATAATTTTATATTAATTATGGTTACATAATATATAGAATATTAATAATGATATAAATATAATATATGTTAATTATATATTTATATATAATGTCACCCATAAAAGTTATAGATATAAAAATGAATAAAACCGTTCATGGAGATCATAGGCCGGGCATACACATGAATGTTATTTCCATTTTTAACAGATGAAATGAAATAAAGATAAATAATAATTCAACATTATAGAATCATTATAATATCATAAATAATATATATATTTATAAAATCTATCATTATAAACATCCACATAAAGTGGGTATGAAAAACAAATTTCACCACTACATGGGGATGTTAAGTTGTATGTACGCATGAGAAATGTTTTTTTAGTTGGATATGAAGAGGTTGGATAATGATTTTAACATCATCATAATAATTATTGAGTATAACTAAGATAAAAAATTAATTATTTTACAATGGACACCATGGATTTAGAGGATGTAAAATAGAAAATGAAATTGAAAATGCTCGGTTAAAAGTTATACCTCTTCATTGACAAACCACTTTTGTCTTACACATTAAGAATTAAAGGGATTGTATGTTGGATTGAAAATAATATTTATGATTTATTTAAGGAATATAAGAAGGTATTACAAAAGTTATTGGTAGAAATATAAGGCATAGAGGGTTTTAGAAAGACATGATAAGAGGTTCCCCTTTGTATGTGGAGGGAGGGGCACTCTTGGAATTACTTAAAGTATTAAATTAATATAAATTAATATTTATAATAAATTGAATAAAAATGGACATATATAAAATATAGGGAGTTTATAAGTGTAAATATTCTCATCCAATATAATATTGACATGTTTAAGTGATGTTTTAACCCTTAACTCTTAGTTGTAACCACCTTTAATCCTTTTGATAATTAACAAAATATCAAAGTTTAAACTATTTAATGGTAAATAATATCTCCATAATTATAGATGTGATCAAAAAATAGACCATTATTGGTATTTTAAACCACAAAAAATTAAATTGGATGAAAATATTATTTTTATGTATTTTAAATCATTTATTAAAATAATGATATTATAAATTATCATTAATACCATTTTTTTGAAACTATTCACTCACATTGGCATTAAAGTCCTCAAGATATGTATTGAATTAAAATATAAGGTTTTAAAACATCCATAATATGTTATAGTTATCTAATAAATTTTTGTAACATAATAATTAATCCAAATTTTATTACTTTTAATATTTCTAAAATAACACTTTCTATTTTTTTATTAATTGAATACAAACTCTATTAGAATTTTTCATGAATTTATTGTAATTATTCATGTGATGAAAATTAAAAATAATTTAACCTGATAAGAAAAAAAAATTATATATCAAACAAAAATATTTAAATAAACTTTTGCTTTCTTATCCTTATTTAAATTTTTTAGAGAAATTAAAGTCAATAGAGTGACGTTTTGTAATTGTTCCTTTATTAAAATATTATAATGTTCATAATTAAACAAAAATAAAAAAAGTAGTAGTATATTTGAGAATTGGATATAAATTTATTAAAAAACTAATAAATTAGGATAAAGGTAATTATTAGATACATTTTAAAGACTTTTCCAAAAGTTTTAATCATATTTTACCCATATCACCCTTACTAAGGTGAAAAATATTTATCAAGGTTATTATTGATAATGATAAAAAGGGAACTATTTTAAAAAATTTATCCTTTGAAATATAAATATTTAATATATTTTTAAATATTCAATTCACATAGTTGGCATAATTTAATTTAAAAATAATCTCACAAAATGTAATGAAAATCAGTTTTTTAAAAAAACTTTTCTGAAGTATAAATGTTTTATTGAAAAATCCAACAAACAATTAATTATTATGGTGTTAATTAGATAATTAATAATATAACTAAAATAATTTTAATTTTAAATCCATTTAAAATAAAATATAATTTTAAATTATTTGAATTAAATGAAAATTTTAAATAAAAATTAGTATTTTTCACTATTCATAAAAAATAAATGATTTTAGAAAATTATAAAAAATTCACCCTAAGATAATTTTGAAATGATGATTTAAAAAATAAATCTTATTTTTCAAATAAATTTTATAAAATTGGTCAAATTTATTATATTATTTTTTCATAAAAATTAATAGACACCATTTTTGAGGAAAATGTATTTTTAAAGCATAAAACAACTTTACTAAAGATATCCTAATTTCATCTAAAGACATTATAAATTTTTCAATAGGTGGTTATTTTTAGTTTTTCATTGAATTTAATGGCTAGTTTTTAATGATATACTACATTATGGTTCATTTAGACTCAGAGTTACAAGTATCAAAAGATGTTAGAGAAATTAAATTTATTTCAAGTGAAATATATCATAAATTTGTAGGGTATGACATATAAAAAACATGTAGAATTTGAAAAGAATAAATAATCAAGATCTCAAGAAACTAACCCACATAAATCATTTTCATTAATCTAGGAAAATCATATCCCATCAATTTTTCATTCCATTTATTATTATGAAATGGTCTATGAAATCACATGAGACTCATAAGGTCATGTATTTATCATTTTTCACCAATCCTAGGTCTAAAGTTGCGGTTCTATAACACAATATACATTGAAAAAGATGAGTCTATTAGTATTTATTTATACAACAATCAGTGATTTATTTCAATTATTATCACTCAATAGACCTATCATTGGTCTATTAGTTTCAATTTATACTATAGGCTATGAAATATTTAAATTTAGATCACTTTTAATGTTTTTTTACAAAGAGGCAATTACTGCCTTTTATATAATTCATGAAACAATTTAAAAAAATAATGGGAAATAAAGATACTACATACCTTATCTTGGGAGGTCTCTTTCTTTTTAATACCACTAAATGATTTGGATTCACTTGGTATATGTATAGAAAAATGGAAAAAATACACAAATTAATGAATAACCCATAATAAATTTTGAAACAATGATAGAAATAGTGAATGAATTAAAGAAGAAAATTATAATTACTAGATGTAATCTACTATGAGATGCCACCCATGATTCAATGCCAATATATTGAAGATTCTATACTTGGTAGAGAAGAACAGATAGAAGAGGGGGAGGGGATCAACTACCACTAGGAAAGAAATCAAGGTTAAAGAAACATTTTAATATAATTTCAAGACAATTTTATTTTAATTTAGTTATTTTAAAAAATGGATAAGGTCCTATTAAGTATCCATTTAGGATGAACCGTGTACTCAATACATCACTAGGTACCATCTCTGGGCCCAATGTGTGTTTAATAGACTATATCTTAGGTATCCATCGTTTTGGGCCTATGGATTTTAGGGCCTTCAAGACACCAAAGGACTTCAGGAAACAGGGAATTCAGGCTGTAACGTCTTCGATCCACCAATGTACTTCTGGTCACTGGGATTTCAGGCCATATAAAAGACTAGAAATCTTGGGAATAACATAGACGAGTAGGCCCGGATGAGGATTCATATAAAAAATAGAAACCAACAGAGTAGAGCTAACCAGATTAGAAGAATGAGAGGGTATGACAACTACCATAAGGACCAGATACCATGTATCTCTGCACAAGAAAATTCTAGATGATCATCCATTCGAGTTGGGGAGATATGCACCTTCAAGATATAGATATTGGGGAGGGGTTGTTCTTAGTGTGTCAGGATTTAGGCCTTAAAGGCCATGTATTGTGTCCTGTATGGGCCTTGTTCCTCAGCCCTTTGGGTCATGTTAGGGTTCCCCTTCAACCCTTAAATGAGGTATTGTCCAAAAATAAATAAAAATAATTTCTTCAAGACATTCGGGGTAGGAAACGATATCTAAACTCTCAGTTCATAGGATGCCTAAATCCTGACTATCACATGAACATATGGAAATGAAATATTATAAATGGTTTCATATTATATATTTTACTTCATACTTCTTCCAAAAATATAACGAGTGAGTGAAAATGTATTTTCTAAAATTATTTTTACATTTTAATACTATAGAACAAGAAAATAATTAGAATTCCCACCTTTAAAGTTGATACAAAATTTTAGAAAAATGGTTACCATACTTAATATTTTCTTTTTTGGTGAAATTAAAATCACCATACTAGGGTATATGGCTCTATGTATTTTAGTTTCTAGTTATTTTTAGTAACTATTTTGGGTTTTTTAAGATGATAATATCTACTAAATTTTTTCTATTTCTTTATTTATTAAAATTTATTATCTAAACTCTCTATTAAGGAAAAAAATTTCTTACCTTAGCATTGGTAAATTTATTAAAGGTATTTTGATAATTTAGAATCTGAAAGAATAAATAGTACTTTCATTTATTTCAAATTAAAACTATGATTGATACAGTAAAATCAAAAATACAATTCTTACCCAGGCAGTATTTTGGTGGAAAATCTGAGACAATTGAAATTTTCTATATCTTTTTATGTTTGTATATTTATTCTGTATTAATTATTAAATATTAATATTGTGAATAAATTAATAATTTTTTTATTACTAATATTATCAATTAATATGGAAACATTAGTGGTGTTTGAAATTTATTTATTTTTGGATTTATTTTATTATTAATATTATTAGTTTAAAAATTACTATTTGATGGAGTTTGATATTAGTTATTAATATTGTTTATTTAAATTGATTGGTGGTTAAAGTCAATTATAATATATATATAGTGGTTAATTTATGGGTTTAATATTTTCTATAATGTGTCATAATTTTAACTAAAAATAATTTTGATGGAGTCAGGATAAATTCTACATGCCTCTATTGAACACTTATTTGATGTCTTCAATAGAGTTAACCAATATTTACTATAGTAGTGGGGGCATACAGTAGAAATACTTATTATACTAATTACTCTATCTAGATATACTGACCTTAGGGTATTTTATCTCTCTAAACTACTATACATATCTAAATATTTTAATAACATACTTTACTATATAAGTTTATGCGTACATTCATAACATAACATATTATAGAATTCTATATTTATTTTTGCAATAAAAAAGATTGAGGGTTTGTATTATTTTTTAGTTTATAATTTATATTCCCTAACCTAGTGAAAATATTTACACCCCTCCATGGATGTAGTTTATTATCAAACCATGTAAATTTTTTGTGTTTATTTTTATGCTAGTTTCCCCAATTTCAATATTAATGTATTATACTTGTAGCTCATTTCAAGAGTCAAACCATTTTTGAGTATTTTTGAAAAAAATTTAATAATATCAAAATTATAAAAGGTTATAGTTATAATTTTAAATTTTAATGATTGATATGGAATAAGTAAAGGTGAAGATTAACAACATTGAAAAAATAAATTTATGCTTCAGGAAAAAATATACCAAGTAATATTTTTATCTGAAAAAGATAAAACTATCTATTATGAGTATAAAAAAAATATGGTAGGGAATATTGAGCGGGATTTATATAAAAAACAGGATATAGGTATTATTCACAAGATGTTCTCATGGAATATGAAATGTAATATTAGTGTGGAGACAAATATAAAATATATTATAAAGGAGTAATCAAATTTATACGATAATCTTTCTACAACTAATGATACATATTTGATTCAATGGTTATCAAACTTAATAATAGTCGATGGAAGGTCAATTTTTAATAATATAAATGAGTTTAATATAATCAAATTCTAATTAAAATTTTTAAATATTACCTTTTACAATGATGTGAAGGATCTCATATTGTTATTTTTATTTCTTGAAGGTTAGGAAAGAATTGTGACAAGTATGAGTAGCACATCTACTAATTCAAAATTGATATTGAATTATGTGTGAGAAAAATACCTTATGATATTCATATAATGTAGTTTTTAACATTATTGAGTACAAATCAAAATATTGAAGTAATGGTAGTTCTATATAGTAGTATAATAAAATAGGAATAATATAAATAATGGGTAATGATTTATGTCAAGTCGAAGTGTCTAGGTACGACCTACTAGATTTGTGCATAGAATGGGAATGTTAATAAGGGTCTTATGGATAAATATAATTTACATAATAATAACTTATCAATCACAATGTATAAGGGAACTAATGATGTTTTGTTATTAATTATACATATTCTAACATATTCTTGTATTCTTTACTCTAGAGTATCTTTACACTATACGTATAAGAATTATTTTTTGAATAATTATGTTTTAGGGAATTTCATTATGGGTCATATTTCTTGTGATGTAACGTTAAGAGTTTTTGGGAATAGTGATGCAAGTATCAAAACTAGTTGTGATCAACTTCTCATTATAAAGAATTCACATCATATTATAATACATATAGGGAATGTTATATTAGTCACATAGTTTGAAAATATATGTTTTAACAAAAATTTCAATTTTTATTCTTGTTTGATTAAGGGGAATATGATCATATATTGTTTATAGAAGAATTGAAAAATATGAAATATGATAGAAACCTAGATGGATATGGTTATTTGAAAAATTTATTTTATTGATTCAAAACTATGAAATCTCAGGGTACAACACATGAGTGATATGGGGATTAAAGTCCTAGCTCAGAATATAATACCATTATTGGTAAATTTGGTAGATTTTGACCTTTTTAAATATCATATCTTACAAAAATATAATAATATGTCCTTTTCCAAATGAGATAGAACATAGAAGGATAGAAATTCAGACTTGGTTCATAATAACAAGTGGTTAACCACACCTATAGATTCCCTTTAGAGGTTATTATACTATATAAAAATTATCAATATGTCCATATGAAGGGAATAGTTTTATTTTATGAAAAATAATTTTTCAAGTTTTACTATATTTTATAATTAGATGCCTCTAGAATAAATTTAGTCAATATTAAAAATAAATTGTTAATGTTTTGATAATTTTGGAGTGTACACATATAAATAATTTTGAGAATTTAGTTCTAAGAATTGAATTTCTAGGGGGAAACTCCTCTAGGTATAATACAATGAATAATATTCACCGAGTGGATGAATATGAAATTGAATGAATGTGGTCAAATTATGTAGTTTTTCTTAATGATACTGTTGAAAATATGAGTAGAGGAAATTAATATGGATGTTTATATTATTAATAATATTATATCCATGGAAATGTGATAAAATTTTCAAAAGGATATATGGTGAGGAAAAGGTAAATTAATCACCCATTTGAGAGTCATTTGTAGTTTGGGATATGTACATATAGATTATGATATAAGGGAATAAATTTATTCTTTGTGTAAAATATAAATATTTATTTAATATAATATTGAGTATTTTGGATACCACTTCTTAGGTGTTTATAATGGTGAAATAATTTGAATCAATAACATTTTATTTATTAATTAATCTAATAAGAACACTAAAATGTAGTTTAATCTTATTAGGGGAGTAAATAATGAGGATGTCAAGAGAAAGTGGAACCTAAATTTATGCCTAATAAAGAGACTTCAAAGCTAGAACAATGTGTTACTCAAGTATAGTAACGATGATATAATAGGGTGAGAATACTTATGTAAATATATTCACTATAATTTAGATTTATGTCATTGGTTGACTGTGGAGTTTTGAAATTATTTAATAATTTAATTCATTTATAGGAGTTGAGCATGTGGGAGATAGATATAATAGATTATATTTCATCATTTCCAGTAATGAATATTTGTGATTTTAATCTACTTAAAAAAGGAAATAATTTATTGAAAATATAAGTAGATTGGGTTAAGGAGGATCATTATGGTAGAAAAATACAAAAGAAAATTCATATTGTGAATGAGTTTTAATAGAAGGAAGGCATATTTATGACTATGATTTTTTATAACTTGTTGAAACATATTAGTATCCAATTGATTATATATATTTTTGTATCTGAATATTTTCAACATAAATAGGTTTATTTTGAGACCTATTTAACTTATATGGATTTATATGATGATTTCATTATAGAAAACCCATAGGTATTCACTGATTCCTTAAATAAATACCCAATGTTCAAATTTTTAAAACGTTTGTACGAGTTCAATCATACATCAAGAAAATGGAATAAATGATTTCATTTTTTGTAAATTAAAATACACATAAATGATTTATCATTGGAAAACAATTCTAATTAAATTTATTTTTTGAGGGATGAATCCTATTTATTTTATATATTAATGATATATTTTTTGAAATATTATGTTAGAAAATGAACAATGAAAGGAAATATCATTTGGTTAAGGATTTTGAGATGTAAAATTTTATAAAATCCAACAATATTCTAGGGATTATGATCAATAGAGACTGTATGGATTGAATTTTTATTTGTTCATAATCTAAATACTTTGATAAGGTTTTGATTGGGATATATATTATTGAAGTAAAAGTAGTTTATATTCTCCTATTAATACATTTTATATTATCTAAGGAGTAGAAACTAAAGATTAGGGAGGGGTTGTACATATACAGAGATTGTTATGAACCATCTTTTGAATGATTGATATATTTCAAGATTTTTTCTTTACCATGTAATTATAATACAATAGAAGTCATGAGTATGTTCATTTATAACTTAGGAAAGTAATATTGAGAACTTATGAGGTTAATAATTAGGTATTTTAAGGGAATCGGTAAATAATTTCTATTTTTTGGGAACGTAAATTCTCTACCGGGGTACTTTGATGCTTACACTGGTGAATATGTTAATGAAAGAAGAAGTATTGTAAGTTACATACTTACTTATAGAGGGACTGTTTCAAATTTCATAACTCAACTAGAGAAAGTGGTAGCACTATTTTCCATAGTCACAAAGAATGTTTCTATTATTATAGTTATAAAGGATATAGTTTTTCAAAATAAATTCATAGATACTATAGAAAAAAAGAAAGAGGTAAATATTTTGTTACATGATATTTATAGAATGATACACCTTATGAACAATGAAAATTTTCATTCTAGGATAGTGAATACTTATCAATGTACAGAATCATTCAAGGTTTGATAAAATATAGTCTTCTAAAATTTTACCCCATTGAAGGAATGAATTTGTTTATAAATATATGGATGAAGGTAATGGTTATTATGATGTTGAAAATTATTGTGTCTCTACAAGGAATAAATAATGAAATAACCATGATAGTAATAATATTATATGTACAATATGGGAACATGGAAAGAGGTTAGTTGTTGGATATATATCTATGTGTAGTATTATTGGAATTATGGTTCCTGATTAGTGGGAAAGAGTTGGGATAAATTTCAAAGAATAATACTAAATAATGAAATGAATACTTTAGTAGATATACTAGATAAAATATAGTAGTGTATGCAACTATAGAAATCTATAACACTTTATTATAGTATACTCGATGCACTGATATGAGGGTATTGTATCATAATGTAACATTGTAAAAAAATAGGTAACATATTAATGCATTATGGGGGGAGTGGGTACTGTAGTAGTATAGGTACTATAGAAACATGTTAATATTTATGAGATAAGTTTAAGATGGTGTTTTTAATTTTCAACAATTTATAATTTTAGAACCCTTTTATAGTAAAAATATTTATCCATTCCATGGATATAGGGTATTCCAAAACCATGTGAAATTTATGTGTTCATTGTTCTGTTTTATTTTTTACCAGTTTATTGATAGGTTAATTCTTCTTATCAATAATTTTAGGAATAATTTCATAGATAGATTCTAAATTTATAACATTTTGTGTATTTTTTATCTTTTATTGGGTAGTTATTCATATTGAATCCATTTATATATTTGAGAAATATTGAAATTATTAATTTATTTATCATTTAATTATTTTTATGTTAGATATGTATTATATATATTAGTAATATTATGATGCGTGGTGAAGGATATTTTAAGAAAATATTAGTCAATGAATACAAACCACTCATTTGAAATTAAAATGTATTTTAAATTGGTCAAATAATTCAATTGTGTCCATCCTGATGATTCAATATTGAGATAGTGATTCTAACCCATTTATTGAGCGATTTTTCATAGAAAATTTAGTCCAGGGGAAAATTAATTTTTTTAAATAAGGGCGAGTAAAACCCAATTGTCAACACAAACTGTTCCAATATTCATCTCAATTTATGTTCTTTAGTTCTTTAATGTAGCAGAGAATGGTGAAACATTTGTAGATGAATAAAAACTACAAACTTATATTTAGTATGTTTAATGTATAATTTACTTATTTTTAGTGATAAATAATTATATATAAATTAAGTTAGTTATTAATATGATTATATTAATATTAAAATATCACTATATAATACTTATAAATATTTTACATCCATAATGAATATTTTATTATATATTAAATAATTAATTAATGATAAATTATTGATAAATATATTTATGTTTGGATGATTAAATATAGTATTTTAATTAGTTAGGTAATAATTTAAATAATTGAGATATGGATATTATATATATATATTATTTATAAAATATTTATGGATTCCTACATTAAAAGTGATGGAAAAAAATAAGTAAAGTAATTTATAAACAAGATTATTGAGGAATTTTATTTTTATAATAAGTATGCCTTCGATAAAAAAATTTAAATGTACCACTGATACTAAAAATTCCTATAATAGTGATAGAAAATGCCTTTATCATCACTAAAAGCGTCATTAATAGGGTCCTTTAACAGAGATTTTTAGCGCTATTGAAAGGGTGCATTTAACAACACTTTTTTAGCATTGATAAATGAAAAAATATTAATGGGGGTAATCTATTTTGGACACCTATGTGCCCAAACCCTTTAACAATGCTTCCACGACCCCTTTAACAATTCTCCAGACCCCCTTTATTTGGGATTTTCTCCCCACCACCCATTTTTCATCTCTTTAAAATTTCTGTCCTCATACATGCCTGCCTAGATTCGAACCCTACACCTCTCCTTTAAAGATAAAACACCTTTAACACTAGACCATGTTGTTTTTTCTGTCTGTTTAATGATATTTTAGTTTATATATATATTTACATATATATTTACATATATTTATATTATTATTTTAAATATATTTATACAATATATGTGTGTGTGATATATATTATATTTATTGAAATATATTATATATTATATTCATTTAAATATATTATATTATAATATATATATATATTTTTATTAATACACACACATATGTATATGTAAACATTATAAATATATCTATATAATGTAAAAAATGGTTAGATATTGTTTTAAATACATTTTTAGAATCTTTATTTATTTATATATATTATAACATTTATTTTTACATAAAAATGTGGATATATTTATTTATATTATTTATTTATTATAAGTAAATATAATAAAACATGCATATATTTAATTATAAATAAAATTAAATTATGAGAAAATCATAAAATTTTAAAATAATAATTTTAATATGAATTTAAAGCATGGTAATAAATTAATTCTCCATTGAAAAAGGGAAGAATTCCCCTTTAAATGAGAATCAAAATCCATCAAATGTTAAAAAATAAGGGTACCCAGACTAAAAAATCAGGTTTCGATGACTTCTGGGCCTTTTTTGGCCTAGAAAAATGTGACAGAAGTTTAACTCTGTCACTAAGGTCGTAGAGATTATCGTAGGATCTAACTTGATTTTTCGTAGAGCCAAAATGGAAACCCGAATCAAAATTTATGTTCGTTTGAAATTTGAGTTATGTTTTTAACTTATTTTAGATCTTTTTAATTTTTTAATTTTTTTAACTTTAAATTGATATTAAATGAATATTACTCTACAATAATTAGAAAATTAGTAATTAAAAATATTTTTTAGTTATTTTATAATCTATTTTCACTAAATACATAATATATTAATTGTAAAGGCCTCTTTACCTTATCTAAAACATATTTCAAAAAATATATATTATATATATATCAATATAAATATATTAGTATATTAATATCTTATTTTTAATGAAAAATAAATTTTAAGTATACTTTTATCAGCACTGGTAAAAAATCACTAATAAAGGGTGGTCTTTATTAGAAACTCTAAAAAATAACTGATAAAACACCACCTTTGTCAACACTTTTTTAGAGCTATTAATGACCCCCTTTAACATCCTTAAAAAGTGTTGTTAAAGAACCCCTTTATCATTGTTTTTTAGTGATGATAAAGGGGGTATTTAACATCATTTTTAGTTAGCACTGTTAAATCCCTAGTATTTGATAAACCCATTTTTGTAGTAGTGTAATAAAATATATATCGACAAAATACTTTCCATAAATTATATTTTATTATTTTAAATTTTTATTTCTCTCTTTTAGATATTCTATGTGAAAAATTCCCCAGGAATAAATATATTTATGTTTTATAAATACTATTTTTACTAGTTTATCTAATTTATTTAAGAACATATTCTATATTCAAACAATTTACTATTATTTATTTCCAAAATATGAATATTTAGAATTACTATCTAATGTTTTTCAATTTTAATTATTGTTGACCTCACATGTTTTGATAATCCCAATTATGCTTTCACATATTTTGGTAATCTGAATTAATGTTCTTCTATACATTAATTCTTTCAATCTATGATATTCTATTATCAATATGATAATAATATTAAAATATTCCTTGAAATATGTTAATCAATGTTTATCTATGTTTATATGAGTTTTGAATTAATTCTAACTCAATCGGATGTGTTCTGCATAAAACAGAAGTGTTAGGTCACTGATATGCCTATAGCTACTGATAAAGACAATCTACCGATAGACTTAGTCTACCGTTAGACATAGTCACCGATAGGAAAAGGTAACCGATACAAAACGAGCTACTGATATAAGCAAATTCTACCAATAGATGAAGTCACCAGTATATAGTGCTACTGATAGCTAGAGTAATAGATACTGATACCAGGAGCTACCAATACAAGATCAAACAGTTACCGATACATGATAAAAGAGATACCGATAGAAGGTCACTGCTACACAAATTCCACCGTGACACATCTACCAACATAATGCTACTAATAAAATCTTGACCAGTCAAACTCTATACTCTCAATACTGTTTATTTATTATGAAACGGTCATATATGATGTTTTTAATGAAATTAATGATATTTAATGATAGTTGTTGGCATGTTAGGGAACTGTAACTAGTACCCATGAAAAAGGTAATCATTATTTTTACCAGAGATGAAAGCTATAAAAGGAAGGACAAATACTGAACAGAAAAAAAACTAAGAAGGCACGTGACGAGTGTAAAAGGAAAGGACTGAACAAAATTGAAACGCGATGCATTCACGCAAAAGGAAAAAAGTTACATTCATACTGGAAGAGTACTAGACATACACGAAGTCACTCATTCTAGAGGAGAACACAAGCTGCATCTTCAGTGAATAACTACAATGAACTCTTCAAGCACTCAAGCTGATAAAGCTGAAACTGAAAAACCAGGAAAAAAATGACCCTATGTTTTTCAAGCAAAAACCAGAGAAGGAATCAGAAGCAATTTTGATAAATCAAAAGAGTCCAGAGTTTCACTTCACATCACTAGAGCATTCTAAACTCTTATCATTATTTTAGTGATTCTATTGTTTAAATTTCGAGTAGTGTGTATACTCTTTATATTTCGTACACACACTGTGTAACGAACCAAAGTTTCATTAATGGAAAATCCCTCTTGATCTTATTAAATGTCTCTTTATATAAAATGTTTTTATAAAATTTCAACTTCATTGGTTAAATGATAAGAATTGTGACCGTTACTTTTATAGCTGTTGACCAGTGATCACATGATTAGTATGAATACAGGGCTTTAACACATCCAATTTTACTTAGAAAAAGGAAATGATGGCCTCATCTAGTAGAATTTCCCTAGAAGAAGGCCATTTATCGGAGCTTGGAAAAGAGGTGGAGTCCTTGGGCTTCGCTCTTCACCAAGCCCAAGCTGAGCTTCACCATGTCAAGCTCGAACGAGACCGTCTATGGGAGAAGTGGAAGTTGATAGAAATTACCACTCGAGCGATGTTATTCGAGCCACCCCAAGAGTCTGTCACAATTACACACCTTACCCTTAGGTCTTATGCGGCTGTTTTAAGGGGTTATGTAACTAATCGATAGTACTATGTTCATGTACATTATTTTTGTATATAATAATGAATATAATTTCTTCTCATTATTGATACATTGTAAATAGTTTTTAAAGTACAAATGGTGTTTTTAGTTATTATTTAATTAAGAAATCTATTTTATTAAATTAAGGGATTTTTTAATTAAATAATATTTTAATAAAATAATATTTTTATTATTATTAGATTTATTTTATTATATATAAATGATCATGTAATTGTATGAATGGAATTATAATTTTTATTAAGGTTTGAAAGCCATTTTTGTCAAAACCCATGAATTTTTGATAAATGTCAGTTTTTATTTTAAAAGTAAAAATTAACATATTTAGAAAATTATTTAGATAAAATAAATGTTATTTTTAGAATCAGGACGTCAGAATCATCCAACGGTGTATTTTTCATTACTTTCTAAGATAGTCAAATTTTTGAGTAAAAATTAAATACCGTTTAAATATATAATGTGTTTTATGACATCATAATGACACAATAGTGATGTAATAAAATACTATAATATTTATGTTCGTCCAATATATGTTTTAAAATTAAAATAATGTGATTTTGGGTTTGTTTGGATTACTATTCAAAGCATTAATGGACCCCTCAAGACTTATTAAACACCTTGTCTTTTTAAATTAATTTCCATGGGAGTCTGACTCACCTCCACATAAGCAACCCTAATATTTTAAGATTTTCTGACCTTGGCCTAATAAAATATTATTTTCCTCTTCCCTTTTCCAAAAACCATGAACAAAAACCATGGGATGGTTTGTGGTTTGGATTAATTTAATATAAGGGGTCCCAAACCTAAATAATAAAGAATTCCATCACCTTTCCTATATAAACCCACCCAAGCTCCCACTTCCTCTTCACTCAAAGCCTTCAGAGTTCATCCAACCTCTGCCCTAATCTCTCTATAATCCTCCCAAGGTGCCCCAAGCTCCCATTAAGCCTCTCACAATCCTCTCTCTAGCCTTTGGAAGCACACTTCCAAGTAAGGGTTTTTTCTTCCTTTCTCATTTTTTTCCAATTTTCATTAAGTTTTTTTCCCGTTTAATTTCAATTATAAATGTTGGGGTATGGTTTTGAAACTCCCTCATACTACCCTATTTAGGTTTGAATGATTTGATACCCTTTCTCTCTCATTAAATTCCTCCCATATACACCCGTCACTATACCGAAATTCCAAAAGGAACTTCTCTCTTCTCTTTTACATTCAAGAAATACTTTTGTATCATGAATCTAAATTCCATTACAACTGTTGGGAAATGTATCTATATGACCTCCTTACTTTCCATTACATGTAAATTTGATGAGGAACCCATTTCTCTCTCATCAACCATTTTTAGTAATTCTTATGTCACGCCGTTACGCTGCCGAAATCGCACCGATTTTCTAAGACAATGTCATTGAGTAGTGAATACCATGCCCATTTCCCCATCAAGGGTATTCACCTTTATGAACATTTACTTATTTATTATAAAGTTTCATGTATGAATTCCACATTCCTTTGTCGTGGAATATATGGTTATGTTTTATGAATCCATGTTTTATGATCCTTGTGGCAAACTTATGCATTAAATTAAATGTTTAAGAAGGGTGCACCCTTATAGCGCTCCAATGCATTGGGTACAGTATAGTATCATGATACGTCATGTGCAATGAGTGTTGAATCATGCTAATTCAAGTGAAACGAGGTTTTACTCGTGATTTATGTGCAATTAGGATTTACTCATGCTCCATGTGCAATGATCATTGGCTCATGCTAATTCCATGTTAAGTGTTATTGCCACATTTCCATGTTATGATTATCATGCTTTATCATGCCTTTATGTTCATGGTTTTCTTATTCTCTATTTATGTTGTTATTGTCTAACATGTATTTTACTCCTCATGTTATTCCATGTGTACTCCCTTACTGGGATTTATTGCTCACCTTTTTTTATGCATGTCCTCAAGTTATCCCATGCAATACTAAGTACGAAAGAATGTAGTGGTCATATAAAATAAGTTTTCTATAAAGATGTTGTATTTCATGTTTTAAGTTTTTATGTAATGATCCTAAGCCCCAAAGACACTAAACCTATCGATATTCTTTGTTATATCAAGTGAATTTTTTTGTAATAAATCATGTTTAAGTTGTAATAAAAAGCAGGGTTGTCATAGTTGGTATCAAAGGATAGGTTTGGTTATTTTTGGGATTAGGATTAGAAAACCCTAGTAAAGCCTTAGATACAAGACTAAGTACAATAAAAACGTCCCTAAGTATTGGTTAGTATTGAGTAAGTGGGTTATCAAAAAAATACATCCCAGTCTGGATACGAGCAGGTAGAGGCGGCTCTAGCACATATGTATCCTAGGGGTAAAACCCGAAAACACCACTTTGATCTAGACTCGAATGGGAACTGGTGCACAACAATGGGCCTTGCTGCACTCTTGGTTACGAAACACCCGGGGGATATGCTTTGGTAAATTCACAAGCTTAGTATGAACCCTTATTAAGGGAATTTAAAAAATGACCCTAAGAATATATGTTTGAAAGTAGATCATGAAAATCCTAGATTGAAGCCTATAGACTCATGAGTTAAGGAAATGAAAGTTTATTTATAAGTCATCAACTTTTTTCTTTGGATTACCCTTTATGTGTTACCCCTAACATTCCTTTTATTCCAGCCAATGGCCGGTAATAGGAGTACTTGGGCTAACAACCGATGTGAAGATTAGTGTGATGAATGTACTAATGAGATGCCAAATCCAATGGGAGCAGGAATCGTGATCTTTCTCACGCTTCACTCTCAGCTAACACAAGAATTGAATAGAAACACGGGTAAAGAGGAACATCCAAAGCCCCCCTAAGAAAGAACAAGTCACTATCGAGAGCTTCATGAGACAAAGCCCTCCTACTTTTAGTGGATCATCCGATCCCATGGTCGTTGAACAGTGGATCAACTCCATTGAAAAGATCTTCTCCATCCTTCAATGTTCTAAACAAGAGAAGGTTCTCCTGGAAGCATATCATATGGAGGGTGAAGCTTATCAATGGTGGACGTTGATAAAAAATACGAAGCCTGAAGAGGAGATTGAGGCGTTGGAATGGATGGATTTCCGGAAGATGTTTTTCGATAAATATTTTCCGCGCACCCTCCGGCTTAAGATGGAAAGAGACTTCTTTTCCCTCAAGCAAAAAGATGAAGAATTTGTTGGAGCATACGAGGAAAACTTCACAAGGCTTGCACGATACACTTTCGGCTTTGTCTTTACCCACGAATGCAAGGTTGACCACTTCTTTGGTGGGCTGAAGCCTAGCCTGTGGAAAGCATTAGCGATCCGTGACTTCGACAGCTATGAGGAAATTGCCCGATGTGTCCTCAAGGTCGAAATGGAGATCAGAGAATCACAGGGGTATCATGGGGATAAGAAGCGTAAGGTGGAATTCAATACAATTTGGACAATGCATAAATCCAACAGTGCTAAGAAGATCCAGCACCCCACCTTTCAAAAGTGCGGAAAGAAGCACCCTAGAAATTGCCTTAAGGGGACGAGGAAATGCTTCAGGTGTGGAAGAGAAGGGCACCTAGCTGTTAACTGTCGGCAAGAAAGACCCGCGGCTGCGACAGAGAAGAGGAATGCTCTGTTTGAACCTCAACGTGTTGTTCAATGCTAAAAATGAAAAGAACCGGGTCATTTTTCAAATCAGTGCCCTAATCCAAGGGTTTTCAAAGACAACCAACAACCTCCAAGGAAGAAAAAAAGATATTTTTCCATTACTTCTGTCGAAGTGAACACCAACAATGAAGTGGTGACAGGTACGCTATTTATTCATTAAAGAATAGCGAACATACTTTTTGATTCAGGTTCTAAGCATTCTTTTATATCTCGAAAGTTTAGTAGAACAATCCCAGCACAACCACAAATCATTGAATTGAAGATGTCGGTGAGTATGGAAAATGGGGCAATCATTGCATCCCATGAATATAAGTCCTCCCCTATTATAATCTGTGGATTGAATTTCCTAGCGAACCTCATCATACTCCCTCTGGTGGAATTGGATGCAATTATTGGCATGGATTGGCTTTACTTATATAGAGCCAACATAAATTTTCGAGAGAGGGAAATCACACTCTATATGGAGAATCGACCCCCCGATTCTTTACAAGTGTAAGGAGGAAGATGAATCTCCTTTAGCTCCATCATCTCAAGCGTGGATATTACTGCCTTATGAGCACGAGTATCTGGATCAGATGATTGAGTCCAAGGAAGAAACCATCCTTTAAGAAATGCCTATTGTAAGGGAATTCGCTGAAGTGTTTCCTGAGGAACTGCATGGTCTTCCTCCTAGAAGGGATGTTGAATTCTCCATTGAACTTATACCCGAGGCTTTACCAATAACCAAGACTCCATATAGAATGGCTGTTGTAGAGCTTGATGAGCTGAAGAAACAACTACAGGAGAATATGGATAAAGGGTTTATATGCCCAAGTGCTTCACCATGGGATGCACCAGTCCTCTTCATCAAGAAGAAGGATGGGTCGATGCGTATTTTCATCGATTATCATGAACTTAACAAAATCAAAAAAAAGAACAAGTATCCTCTCCCACGAATTGATGACTTGTTCAATCAACTGTGTGGATCACAATTATTCTCCAAGGTAGATTTGTGGTCGGGATATTATCAAGTAAGGGTGAAGAAGGAAGATGTCCCCAAGACTGCTTTTCGTACAAGATACGGGCACTATTAATTCATAGTAATGCCTTTCGGACTCACCAATTCTCTAGAAATCTTCATGGACTTGATGAATAGAGATTTTAGAGATAACCTAGGAAAATTTGTGGTTGTCTTTATAGATGATATTATAATATACTCCAAAACCAAGGAGGATCATGAGGAGAATTTAAGAACTGTACTAGAGACTTTGCGCAAGGAGAAGCTCTATGAAAAGTACAGAAGGTGTGAGTTTTGGTTGAAGGAGTTCTCATTCTTGGGCCATATCATCACTAGAAATGGGATATCTGTGTATCCTTCCAAAATGGATGCAATTGAGGGATGGCCTAGGCCAACATCGGTAACATATATCCTTAGATTCTTGGGGTTAGCTGGATATTATTGACAATTTGTGAGAAATTTCTCACGATTGTCTAACCCTCTTACCAAGATAACTCGAAAGGGAGTAAAGTTTTCTTGGAGTGATGAATGCAAAGAAAACATTAAGGAGTTGAAAAGGAGGCTTATCACTGTGCCCGTGCTCACTTTACCTACAAGTGGGGAACTTTTTGTGGTATTCAGTGATGCTTCGAAGAAGGGATTAGGATGTGTGCTGATGCAGAATGATAAAGTGATATCTTATGCCTCAAGGGAGTTGAAAACCCATGAGCGAAACTATCCAATGCATGATCTGGAGTTGGCGGCGGTGATCTTTTCCTTGAAAATCTGGCAGCATTATCTATATGGAGAGAAATGTGAGTTATATACTAAACAAAAGAGTCTTAAATATATATTCACACAAAAAGAACTTAATATGTTCCAGAGAAGATGGATAGAGCTCATCAAGGATTATGACTGTTCAATCCATTACCACCCTGGGAAAGCGAACAAGGTGGGAGATGCCCTAAGTACAAAGGATCCAGCGATTCTATCACTGATGAGAGTTGAGAAGGATCCAATCTTCTTAGACTTGATGAAGATAGACATGGGAATAATAGAGATGGGAATATCATCAATCCTTTCACAAATGATTTCTCAACCATTTCTTTTGGAAAGGTTAAAGGATGATCAAAAGGATGATGTCGGAATTTCAGAAAAAGTGGGAGCTATCGAAAAAGGGAAATCCTCAGAGATTAATGTCAATGAAGAAGGAATTGTGCGGTTTGGGAAAAGACTATGTGTTCCATCAAGTCAGGAGCTGAAGAAGGATCTTTTGGATGATGCAAATTGTTCAAATTTCTCTATTCACCCAGGGAGCACAAGGATGTATCGAGATCTCCGAGAAAACTTTTGGTGGGATAATATGAAGAAGGAGATTTTTGAATATACATCAAAGTGCCTGGTGTGTCAGCAAGTGAAGGCAAAGAGGCAGAAGTCTAAGGGGATGATGCAACCATTGCCCATACTAGAATGGAAATGGGAAAACATCACCATGGACTTTGTCACCGGACATCCGAGGACATCCAAAGGCAACAATGCAATATGGGTTGTTGTGGATCATCTTACAAAGACTACACACTTCATTTCTATTCAGGAGGATTTCTCATTGGACCAACTGGCACATATATATATCAGGGAAGTGGTAATCTTTCATGGAGTACCACTATCTATTGTGTCTGACCGAGATCCAAGATTCACCTCTAAGTTTCGGAAGAGTCTTCAACATGCTCTGAATACTGAACTGAACTTTAGTACGGCCTATCATCCTCAAACTGATGGCCAATCCGAGAGGACTATCCAAACACTTGAGGATATGTTGAGAGCATGCTCAATGGACTTTAAAGGGGGATGTGATCAACATCTTCCTCTAGTTGAGTTCTCTTATAATAATAGTTTCCACTCGAGCATGGAAATGGACCCATATGAATCCCTGTATGGGAAAAGGTACAGAACACCGGCATGTTGGGATGAGGTCGGTGAACGTAAGCTGCTTGGACCAGAAATGGTTGAGGAAATGGTGGAGAAGGTGAAAACCATTCAGCAACATATCAAGGCAGCCCAGGGTCGACAAAAAATTTATGTAGATAATTGTCGACGAGACCTTGAGTTTAAAGTTGGAGACATGGTTTTTATACGCATATCTCCTTGGAATAAATTCATGAGGTTTGGAAGGAAAGGGAAGTTAAGTCCAAGGTACATCGGCCCCTTCTAGATTCTTGATCGTGTCGGGGATGTGGCCTATCGACTAGAACTTCCTCCTACTATAGCCAAAGTACATGATGTCTTTCATGTATCCTTCTTAAGGAAGTATATACCGGACCCTTCACATGTACTCTCTTCTGAGGTGGTACAATTGGAAGATGATCTTTCTTATGAGGAGCAACCAGTGAATATCTTAGATCGTAGAGAAAAAGTTCTATGAAATAAGATAATGCCCCTCGTCAAGGTGTTGTGGAGGAACCACAAGTTTGAAGAAGCAACATGGGAATTGGAGGAAGTGATGAAGTTGAGTTACCCAGATCTGTTTTAGTGTGGGAAAAGGAAACTTTTGAGGGAAAAATTTCTTAAGGGGGGAATATTGTAACGACCCAAAGTTTCATTAATGGAAAATCCCTCTTGATCTTATTAAATGTCTCTTTATATAAAATGTTTTTATAAAATGTCAACTTCATTGATTTTATGATAAGAATTGTGACCGTTACTTTTATAGCCGTTGAACAGTGATCACATGATTAGTATGAATATAGGGATTTAACACATCCATTTTTACTTAGAAAAAGGAAGTGATGGCCTCATCTAGTAGAATTTCCCCATATGAATCCCATTTATCGAAGCTCGGAAAAGAGTTGGCATCCTTGGGCTTCGCTCTTGACCAATACCAAGCTGAGATTCACTATGTCAAGCTCGAACGGGACCGTCTACGGGAGAAGTGGAAGTTGATAGAAATTACCACTCGAGTGATGTTAACCGAGCCACCCCAAGAGTTTGTCACTATCACACACCTTACCCTTAGGTCTTATGCGGCTGTTTTAAGGGGTTATGTAACTAATCGATAGTGCTATGTTCATGTACATTATTTTTGTATATAATAATGAATATAATTTCTTGTCATTATTGATACATTGTAAATAGTTTTTAAAGTACAAATGGTGTTTTTAGTTATTATTTAATTAAGAAATATATTTTATTAAATTAAGGGATTTTTGAATTAAATAATATTTTAATAAAATATTATTATTATTATTAGATTAATTTTATTATATATAAATGATCATGTAATTGTATGAATGCAATTATAATTTTTATTAAGGTTTGAAAGCCATTTTTTTCAAAACCCATGAATTTTTGATAAATGTCAGTTTTTACTTTAAAAGTGAAAATTAACATATTTAGAAAATTATTTAGATAAAATAAATGTTAGTTTTGGAATCAGGATGTCAAAATCATCCAATGGTGAATTTTTCATTACTTTTTGAGACAATCAAATTTTTGAGTAAAAATTAAATACCGTTTAAATATATAATGTGTTTTATGACATAATAATGACCCAATAGTGATGTAATAAAATACTATAATCTTTATGTTCGGCCAACATATGTTTTACCATTAAAATAATGTAATTTTGGGTTTGTTTAGCTTACTTTTCAAAGCATTAATGGACCCCTCAAGACTTATTAAACACCTTGTCTTTTTAAATTAATTTCCATGGGAGTTTGACTCACCTCCACATAAGCAAACCCAATATTTTAAGAAGTTCGGGCCTTGGACTTATAAAATATTATTTTCCTGTTATCTTTGCCAAAAACCATGGGATGGTTTATGGATTGGATTAATTTAATATAAGGGGTCCCAAACCTAAATAATAAAGAATTCCCTCACCTTTCCTATATAAACCCACCCAAGTTCCCACTTCCTCCTCACTCAAAGACTTTGTAGTTCGTAAAACCTCTTCCCTACTCTTTCTAGAATCCTCCCAAGGTGCCCCAAGCTCCCAAGAAGCCTCTCACAAGCCTCTCTCTAGCCTTTGGAAGCAAACTTCCAAGTAAGGGGGTTTTCTTCCTTTCTCATTTTTGTCCAATTTTCTTTAAGTTGTTTTTCCTTTTTAGTTTCAATTATAAATGTTGGGGTATGGTTTCACACCTCCCTCATACTTCCCTCTTCATGTATGAATGATGGGAGACCCTTTCACTCTCATTAAATTCTTCCCATGTACACCCGTTACTATGCCGAAATTTCGAAAGGAACTTCTTTCTCCTCTTTTACATTCAAGCAATACTTTTGTATCATGAATCTAAATTACATTAAAATTTTTGGGACATGTATCTATATGACATACTTACTTTCCATTACATGTAAATATGAGGAAGAACCCCTTTGTATCTCATACACCATTTTTAGGAATTCTTATGTCACACCGTTACGCTG
Source organism: Viscum album (assembly GCA_963277665.1). Classification (NCBI taxonomy): domain Eukaryota; kingdom Viridiplantae; phylum Streptophyta; class Magnoliopsida; order Santalales; family Viscaceae; genus Viscum; species Viscum album. Next base: position 2,001,930,440 of record OY728164.1, on the reverse strand, counting down.
CCGAAATCACACCGATTTTCTAAGCCAATTTCATTGTGTAGTGAATACCATGCCCATTTCTCCATAAAGGGTATTCAACTTTATGCACATTTACTTATTGATTGTAAAGTTTCATGTATGAATTCCACAGTATTTTATCATGGAATAAATGGTTATGTTTTATGTATCCATGTTTTATTGATTGTAATGTTTCATGTGGCACACTTATGCACGAAATGAAATGTTTAAGAAGGGTGCACCCTTATAGCGCTCCAATGCATTGGGTAAAGTATAATATCATAATACGTCTTGTGAAATTAGTGATGACTCATGATAATTTAGGTGCAACGAGGTTTTAATCGTGCGTTATGTGCAATGAGGATTTACTCATGCTCCATGTGCAATGAGCCTTGGCTCATGAAAATTCCATGTTAAGTGTTGTTGCCACATTTCCATGTTATGATTATCATTATTTATCATGGATTTATGTTCATGGTTTTATTATGATCTATTGATATGCCTATTGTCTAACATGTATTTTACTCCTCATGTTATTTCATGTGTACTCCCTTACTGGGCTTTATAGCTCACCCTTTTTTATGCATGTCCTCAGGTTATCCCATGCAATGATAAGTACGAAGGAATGTAGTGGTCATGTAAAGGAAGTTATCAATAAAGATGTTGTATTTCATGTTTTAAGTTTTTATGTAATGATCCTAAGCCCCAAAGACACTAAACCTCTTGATCTTCTTTGTTGTATCAAGTGATGTTTTATGTAATAAATCATGTTGAAGTTGTAATAAAAAGCAGGGTTGTCATACCCTACCTCTTTTGCTAAGCTGAAGGATTTATAAATCCTCATTCAAACTCTATAACTCCCTTGTTTCCCACTATGTATAGTGGTAGAGGTCAAGTAAGACCTGGACAGCCTGTGAGCTGTTGTTGGTTTTCCCACGTAGAACTGTGGTAGTGGTCTTTGTACCTGGACAATGTTTTTCACTGTTGTTACCCAGATCCAGGGTGTGGATCAAATTTATATAAATTTTTTGAGAGGACTAAGTCTTAGTTTGAGACTGAACCTCTTGTTTATATATTCTGTGCATCATAGTTTAAATCAAAAGTATATTATATATATATTTTATATTCTGCTGCTAATTACTTTGAAATAAAATTTGTTTTAAAGTTACTTTGATAGTTAATTTAGAAAAGTGTTTATACTTATTTTGAACCAGTAAGTTAGTTTCAAAAGTTAATTTAATATTTTGATTAAATTAACCGAGACCTAATAAATCTTTGAGAAACTAATTGAACTTTTACAATCTGTATAAATTCACTACAGTTTAACTTGTTTTTAAATAGAGAGATTTTAAGAGAAATATTTTTAACAGAAATTTTTATTAGAACTCAATTCACCCCCCCTCTTGAGTATCCACTACGAACAAAATTTGGTATCAGAGGTTGTTTTTATTAATACAGGATTTTAAAACACTCTGTTTTTCAACTGTGATTTTAGTTTCATCTTTAAAGATCATAAATTTCTATTAGTTCTAAATTTTATCTCTTTAAATATATTTTCTAAAATCTTGTTATGGATAATAGACTATAAGGTGGTGCTACCAGCATGACACCTTTCATTAATGGTAAAAAAATTTCTCAGTGGAAGCTTAAAATGAAAATTTATTTGGAAAGTATGGGATTTCATATCTGGACTACCATAGAAACTCAATATAAAATTCTAGAAACTGATAGAACTACTTGGGATCAACCTACTAAAATAGCTTACAATAATAATTGTAAATCTATGAATGCCCTGTATTGTGCTCTAGGAGATTAAGAGTTTAATAGAATATCTTCTTGCAAAACTGCTTATGAAATCTGGGACACTTTTGATATTTCCCATGAGGAAATAACCAATGTCAATGAAATGAGGCTGAATACCTATACTATTAAATATGATAACTTTAAAATGAATCCTGATGAACCGATTTCTGATATGTATCTTAGGTTCAATGAGATTTTCAATACTATGAGCTCCCTTGGAAAGGATATTCCAGCAAAGGAACAAATTATGAGAATATTAAGATGTCTTCTAGAAAGATGGAGAGGCACATCTGTATCCATAAAAGAATCGTGTGATATAAGTTCACTACCTATTAAGGAACTTATTGGTAAGCTTATGATGTGTGAGGAAGAACTCAAGGTGAATAATAAAGAAGATGATAAACCTAAAAAGAAGTTAGTGGCCTTTAAGTCTACTTCCTCAAAGAGAAAGGATAAGGAGAAAGTTCACATACAAACTAAAATCTCAACAAGTGAAATTTTAGACTCTAATAGTGATGCTGAGATGGCTCAAATAGCCAGAAGATTTAAGAAATTCTATAGGAAGAATAAATTCTTCAGAAAATCAAACTACAAAGGTAAATATGAAAACAAAGGTCATTGGAAGAAGGATTGGAAGAAGCCTGATAAAGGTGATGATATTATCTGCTATGAGTGCAAAAGAAAAGGACATATAAAAGTTGACTGTCCCCAATTGAAATTCAAGAAGAAACATGACTACAAGGAAAAAAGTATAAGAAAGAAATGAAAGAATATTTGAGTGCTTCAGAAGACAATTCAAGTGATTCTGATTCTGCTAATGATGAAGATTCTCATAAAGCTAACATGTGTTTTACGACAAACACATCTGAGATAACACTGGACACTCCTTTTTTAAATTCATACTATTTGGAGATGATTCTGATTCTGAATATGAAAATTTGTCTGGTAAAGAATTATTCAAATATTGTAATATGCTAGAAGTGACTTGTAATTAAATTAAGGATAATTATAAAGCCTTAAAGAAACAACATGCTTTATTTAGCACTGTTAAATCTGTTCTTGATATAGAAATGGAAAAGAATTATCAATTACTTAAGGAAAATACTGAACAGAAAATGTCTAATGAGCAACTGAGAAAGGACTTAGAAAAGTTCATAAATGGAAAGAACACTCTTACACAAATTCTTGGTAAACAAGTGGCACCAAAGTACACTACTGGTTTTGGATACCAACCCGAACAAAGAAATTTTACCAAAAATAGATTTATTCTTAAATCTGGACAAAATTATGCTAGTTCCAGTTCAAGAAATTCATATGCCTCAACTAGTTATTAACATTTTTATTGATCAAAAAAAGTTTATATTTCAAGGTCAATTGATTCTGTGAATTATATGAAACACATAAGAAAAATTTGGGTACCTAAAAATTTACTTGCTAACCTGTCTGGACCCAAGAAGATCTGGGTACCAAAATCATTTTCGGTTTAAAACTATTTTTTAGGAGACCTACTTGAAGAGTTCTCACAAGAAGGTATGGAACTTGGACAGTGGATGTTCAAGGCACATGTCTGGATACTATTCATGATTTAAAAGATTAATAATTGTTGATGGAGGCTGTGTCACCTTTGGTGATAATTATAAAGGAAAAAACATCGGACTTGGCCAGATTGGTAACATTAATTTAGTTTTAATTTATAAAGTTTTATTTGTTGATGGACTTAAATATAATCAGTTACGTATTTCTTAGTTATGTGATTATGGTTTCAAAGTTAATTTTGAAAATGATTCTTGTAATGTTTTTAACTCTAAAAATGCTTTAGTATTTTCTTCCTTGAGAAACGAAAATTTTTATGCTGTTTATTTGAATTCTTTAGCCAAGAAAAATGTTACTTGTTTAAATGATTTTCATGAAGAATATTGGTGTTGTCACAGAAGACTAGGACACTGAAACATTCATTCACTTAGAAAACTGACTAAGAAGAACTTAGTTAGAGACCTACCTAAACATGAATTCTCAACTGACAAAGTTTTTAATCCCTGTCAAAAGGGAAATCAACATAAAGTTTCTTTCAAATCAAAGAAAGAAGATTCAACTTCTCAACCTCTCGAGTTGGTTCACATGGACTTGTTTGGACCTTCTATAGTTTGTAGTTTAAATGGGAAGAACTATGTCTATGTCCTAGTAGATGACTTTTCTAGATATCCTTGGGTATACTTCTTAGCTCACAAAAGTGAAGCTTGTTCTTATTTTGTCAAATACTCCAAGTCTGTAGAGAACCTTAGTGGTCTTAAGAATAAAACGATAAGAAGTGATCATGGTTGTGAGTTTGAAAATAATGATTTTGAATCTTATTTCTCACACAATGGCTATATTCATAACCTTTTTACCCCTAGAACACCTCATCATAATGGTGTAGTAGAAAGAATAAATCGAACCCTTCGAGAAATTGAAAGAACTATGCTTAATGAGTATGACCTGCCTATTTATTTCTGGGCTGAAGCTGTGAATACAACTTGTTATATTATCAATAGAGTCTTGATTAGACCTGTTCTTAATAAGACCCCTTATGAACTGTGGAATAAGAGGAAACCTAAAGTTAGTTACATTAGAGTCTTTTGTTGCAAAGTCTTTATTCAAAATACCAAGGATAATCTTGACAAATTGGCATCTAAAAGTGATGAAGGAATATTCTTAGGATATTCTTTAACAAGAAAAGCCTATAGAGTCTTTAACAAAAGAACCAAATGTGTGGAAGAATCTGTTCACATCATGTTTAATGAAACTGATCCAAATGAACCTAAGTCTTCTCTTGAAAATCTTGAAAATGATTTGACTGTTCTGGACCTTAATGAAAAAACTAAAGAACCTTCTGTAAAAACAAATAGTTCTGGACATATTCCAGAATCTGCTTCTATTGAACCTGAACCTATAGATGAACCTGAAATTTCTAGTCCTACCTTTACTAGATCAACTAGGATTCTAAAGAATCATCCTTTGGATGCTGTTGTTGGTAATCTTTATAGAGAGACACATACTAGAGATTCTCTAAGAAACCAGGTTGAACATCAAGACTTTATTTCACAACTAGAACCTAAAAATATCAATGATTCAATCAATGATGAATTTTGGTTAATGGCTATGCAAGAAGAGTTAAATCAATTTGAATGAAACAATGTTTGGGAATTAGTTGATAGACCTAAGGACACTTTGACAATAGGCACTAAATGGTTTTCTAGAAACAAAGTTGATGAGTCTGGAAATATAGTTTGAAACAAAGCTAGGTTTTTTTTCACAAGGATATAGTCAAGGGGAAGGAATAGACTATGATGAAACCTTTTCCCCTGTAGATATATTAGAAACTATTAGGATCTTACTTTCCTATGCTACTCATCTTAATTTCAAGTTATATCAAATGGATGTCAAAAGTGCTTTTTTAAATGGTTTTATAATTTAAGATGTTTTTGTTGAACAACCACCTAGATTTACTAATCCTCATTTTTCAAATCGAGTTTTCAAGATATCCAAAGCATTATATGGTTTGAAACAAGCTCCAAGATCTTGGTATGATAGACTTAGTAATTTTATTATTTCAAAAGTTTTTTCAAAAGGGATTGCTGATCCAACTCTTTTTATAAAAAGAATTTCTAAAGATGTTTTGATAGTACAAATCTATGTTGATGGTATTATTTTTGGATCTTCTAAAAATTCTTTATGTACTGATTTTTCAAAGAGTATACAAAATGAATTTGAAATGAGTTCAATGGGAGAACTCAAATATTTTATCAGATTTCAAGTTTTTCAAAATGAAAATGGTATTATTTTAAATAAAAGTAAATATACAAAGGATCTTTTAAAAAGTTTTGGTTTGGATAGTATTAATGAAAATGATACTCTTATGTGTATAGTCTATAAATTGGATGTAGATGAAACTCGGAAACTAGTGGATCAAACCAATTATATAGGTATGATTGGAAGCTTACTTTACCTTTCTGTTAGTCGACCAGATATTATGTTTAGTGTATGTATATGTGCAAGATTTCCAGCTAATCCAAAGGAATATCATTTTCTTGAAGTTAGAAGAATTTTAAAGTATCTTAAACACACTTTAAATTTGGGTTTGTTTTACCCAAAAGGTCAATCTTTTGAGCTAATGAGTTATTCTGATGCTAACTTTGCTGGTGGCAAGTTGGATAGAAAAAGAACATCTAGAACATGTCATTTTCTAGGTAAGTCGTTAGTATCTTGGTGTAGTAAAAAGAAGAATTCTGTAGCTTTTTCCACTGTCGAAGCAGAGTATATAGCTACTTGTAGTTGCTGTGCATAAATTATGTGGATGAAACACACTCTTTTGGACTATGGATATGATTTTAAGCATGTTTCAATTAACTGTGATAACACTAGTGCAATAAACATTTTTAAGAACCATCTATCTCACTCCAGAACCAAACACATTGATGTACGACACAACTTTTTGAGAGATTATTACCAAAAAGGTGATATTACTCTTGAATTTATAGGTACTGAACATCAATTAGCTGACATCTTCACCAAACCATTAAGTTCAAATAGGTTAAGTTACATTAGACATGAGTTAGGAATGATTAACCTTGATCGGTAGGTATCTCACCGATGTGAAAACCTCACCGATGTGAAACCCTCGCCGATGTGAAAACCTCACCGATGTGAAAACCTCACCAATGTGAAATCCTCACCGATGTGAAAAACTCACCAATGTGAAAACCTCACTGATTTAAAAACCTCACCGATGTGAAAACCTCACCGATGTAAAAACCTCACCGATGTAAAACCTCACCGATGGACCTCACTGACAGGAATTCTCACCGATAAACCCTACCGATGAGTACGCACTATTTTAAACTTCTGTCTGCCGCCAGAATTTGAATCCTTTATACTTATGATATTTTAATTATTTATTTTATGATTCCTAAATGATAAAATTGTGTCCTAGTTACTTCTCAATCCACCGAGCCTCAAACCCTTTACCCTCAAACCTTAGCTCCCGAATCTCTCGAAAATCCTAAATCCCTCGAACCAGAGATGGAAAAAACCAAACTTCCTACCATCAGAGACAAAATTGATGAGCTGAATGCAAAGAAGCAGAAGTCTAATATAGAAGCAAGTGGTAGTATTGGTAGAACAAGATCAGGGAGGCAACCAGTAAACCCACATTTTCAAAATAGAGTTATTATGATCGAAAAAGAGCTATGCGTGGAATGGTTGTTGCCTAGAAAATCATTAGTGATCGAGGTGATGGAAGATCACAAGTGGGTAGATTTATTTTCTAACAAAAATGTCCCCTTCTATCCAAAGATAGGGAAACAATTTTATGAGTTTGTGAGCTTTGAGAAGTTAGAAGATGAGAACCGAGTGATTTCTTTTGTGAATGAAACAAAATATCTTTTTCATCTGTTGAGTCGGCTGAATGACTGAAGGTTCGACACGAAGGTTCTTTAGGATATTTCTTTAAAGAAATACCACCTAAAAGTGATATATTTGATTATGAAACTACCCTATAGAAGCTCACAGGTAGTGGAAATCAAAGACAAGTGGTGGCTACTGAAATGGATGGAGAGAACAGATTGCTGTTCAAATTTGTTCAGCATGTCTTAATACCAAGGAGAGGGGACTTTGCAAATTTAAGATGTCAAGATATCTATCTCCTACATATCTTGAGACATTGTGTGAACGTGAATGTATGCATATTTCTAATGTTTCAAATGGAACACATGACCAATCCAAAATCAAAGACAAATGCCTTATTCTTTGCCAAGATGATCTCAGTGATGATCAAAGTGAAAGGGGTAGCTGAGTCTCAGGATGAGACAGTGGTAGTAAAGAATTATTTTTGTATCACAAGCACAGTTTTCAAATATATGAAGATAAACTGGAACCCATGGAGAGGAGAATGGGTTAATGATGAAAAAAAAGTGTATGATAAATTCAATCATGTGAATCATCCTTCAAGGCCTAAGGTTTTGAGGGATCAGGGTCTGGGACCCGATGAAGAAGAACCTGAGTACAGTGATGAGACTGATGAGGAGGAGACTTTTATGGATGATGGAATGGATCCAGACATTCCCCCAAGTCCTGCTTCTGAATTTGTGTCTTCATAAAAAGACGTTTTAGAAGAATAAACTCTTGCTAATGAGGAAGTCCAGCCAGTCCTTGAGAATGAAGAGGAAAGAGAAAATGAATATGAAGCCTCTGATTCTATTTTCTTAAGTCTGTTTCCATTGATTGGAAGCTCAGTTTTGCCTGTTAAATAAGTAGTGGGTGAGATGGAAACACCTGTGCCTAATCTAGAGGAGCCTCCTCCTGTTGTAGTTGTTTCAGAGATGGAGTTGATAGTACAAGATTATTATGAGGAAGAAAGACCTGCTGAGAATGCTTTTACTGAACAAGAGAATGCACCAGTTGAGGGGGAGCATCAAACCAGATATGGTAGTGTATTAGTGGCTGTTGAAATCGAGGATTAGGTAGAAGACCCAGGTTTTGTGGATTGTCGATTGGACTATCCATATTCTAATAATGAGGCATCCCTAAATAGACCATAAACAAATTGTGATATTCATACTGAGTTTTTACCTGAAGATATGGTCAGAATGCATGATCTGGACAAGCTCAAGTCTGATCTCAAAATCAGTTTTTTGGACGAAATAAAGAAAATGGAAGCTTCATTGGTGTCATCCATTCAATCGATTATGAATGACTCAGTGGCCAGTATAGCATCTGAAAGAGAACCTATTGTGGTTGCACCTGCTGATATGATCACCAAGGGAGATCTTGAATCCTTAAATAATGAGCTGAAAGAGTCTTTTAGTTCTTCTGTTTCTGAGTTGAAGCATTTCTTTGTTGAAGAGATGAGAAATTTGGAAAAGACTTTTAAACTCGCTCTAGGTTGTAATGTCTCTACCTTTGTGGAAGATATAGTGGATGATGTTACAGCTTTCCAAAATCAGTTGTCTAGACTAGAAGAGGATGTTGAAGCTCTAAAGAAATCTGTTATCTCTTTGGAATCTATTATGAGTTCTAAATCCCAAGTAGATAAAGATATGGCTTATGTAAAAGGTCGTGTGAGCCAGATGATATCAATCTTTGAAGGTTTTAAAACCTCCATGAAAGATCAGGTCAAAACCCAGGATTCCCAAGTAAAAAATCTCATCAGTGGCTTCACAAAAAACTTCAAGAAAACAATAAATTTCTCTATTGGTTCTCATGCCTCTGGACCTTCAATAGAACTAAACTAAATTAGATTTGTGATGAAAGAGGAGCTTGGTTCAGAATCAACCAGTGGATCTGTGGACTCATCCGATCTGAGAAAAGTGGTGATTTCTACTAGATATACTGCTATAGAGATAATGAAGATTTTTCAGGACTATATGAGAGAATCTTCTGCCTCTCAGAAAGAAGTGAAAGAAAAGGTAGACTACTATTTTCAAAGGATTTATACCAAACATCAACTCAACAATCACTTAAAACTTCTATTAGAAAACCTGAAGTTTGCTTCTATTAATCAATCATTCAGAGAGAAAGTCAGCATGCATAGGGAATTGACTCCATCCTTGGACAAATTCATGGAGAACAAGGATGATTTCATATCTGCTATGGAGAGAGGAGGAGGAATAATTATGGATTTTAGAAATCTCTTGTTGCCTTTCTTGCATGTCGATTCTAGGCCAGTGATTATACCTCCAACCTTACCTGCATCTGCCTCTACTGCTTCTCCATTTCAGATGACTCCAGCCCAAGCCATTCAAAGCCTTACTCCTATGATCACTCAAAGAACTACTCAGTATAGGACATGAACAGTTTCAGTGGCTCTGCCTCCTGTGATCATTTCTAGTGTTCCTAAGCCTACTCCTACATCCACACAGTCTGAATCCTCTTCTTATCCAAAGGGAAAATCTCACATTGAGGATGTGGATTGAATAGGTGTCTAAGATATTTGATAGGAATCCATTGTATTTTGTTTTCTCTCCATGTACCTTTTTGCAACATCAAATAAAAATGGATTTCTTTTCTTTCTCATTTTGTTCCTTTTGTCTTTGTTGTTTCCCACTTTTTGATTATCACAAAGGGGGAGAAATATTATAAGGGGATAAAAATTATATATGGGAATTATAAGTTTTATGAAAAAGGGGGAGAAATATCATCTAAGTGAGAGATAATATTATAAGGGAGAGCTAATATTCTTTTTAAATTGTACCTTTAATATGATTTCATTTTATTCTACCTCTGGTTCATTGCGTATTTTATATATTATATTGTTTCCTCTGATATAATTACTCATTATTTTGAAAATATAATATCATAAGTTGTGATTATCAAAAATTAGTATATTGTTGACCTCACCTGTTTTGATAATCCCAATTATGCTTTCACATACTTTGATAATCCCAATTAATGTTTATCTATATATTAATTATTTAAATCTATGATATTATATTATAAAGATGATAATAATATTAAAATAGTCCTTGAAATATGTTAATAAATATTTATCTATGTTTATATGAGTTTGGAATTAATTCTAACTCAATTAGATGTGTTCTGCATAAAATAGAAGTGTTAAGTCACTGATATGCCTATAGCTACTGATAAAGACAGTATACCGATAGAATTAGTCTACCAATAGACATAGTCACCGATAGGAAAAGGTCACCGATACAAAACTAGCTACCGATAGATGAAAAGTCTACTGATAGGTGAAGTCACCGGTATATAGAGATACTGATACATAGAGTAACATCTACCGATACTAGGAGATACCGATACAAGATGAAATAGCTACCGATACATGATAAAAGAGCTATTGATAGAAGGTCACTGCTACACAATGTCCACCCTGACACATCTACCAACATAAGGCTACTAATAAGAGCTTGACTAGTGAAACTCTACACTCTCAATACTATTTTTTTATTATGAAATAGTCATATATGATGTTTTTAATTCAATTAATGATATTTAATGATAGTTGTTGGCATGTCAGGGAACCGTACCTAGTACCCATGAAAAAGGTAATCATTATTTTTACCGGAGCTGAAATCTATAAAAGGATGTACAAAGACTGAACAAAAAAACTAAGAAGGCACGTGAAGGGTGTAAAAGGAAAGGGCTAAACATCATTTAAACATGGTGCATTCACAAAAAAGGAAATAAGCTATATTCATACTGGAAGAGCACTGGACATACACGAAGCCACTCATTCTAGATGGGAACACAAGCATCATCTTGAGTGAAGCACTACAACAAACTCTTCATGCACTCAAGCTGATAAAGCTGGACCTGAAAAACAAGGAAGAAAATGACCCTTTTTTTCTGACAAAAACCAGAGAAGGACTCAGAAGCATTTCTGATAAATCAAAAGTGTCTAGAGCTATAATTCACATCACTAGAGAATTCTAAACTCTTATCTATTCTTTTAGTGATTCTTTTGTTTACATTTCTAGCAGTGTGTATACTCTGTATATTTATTACACACACTGTCTCCTATGCTAAGTTGGAGGATTTCTAAATCCTCATTTAAACTCTATAACTCCCTTGTTTCCCACTGTAGACAGTGGTACAGGTCAAGTAAGACCTGGACAGCCTGTGAGCTGTTGTTGGGTTTCCCACGTAGAATTGTGGTAGAGGTCTTTGTACCGGGACAGTGTTTTTCACTGTTGTTTACCCCAATCTAGGGTGTGGATCAAATTTATATAAATTGTTTGAGAGGACTAATTCTTGGCTTGAGACTTAACCTCTTGGTTATATCTTCTATACATCATAGTTTAAATCTAATGTATATTATATATATATATATTATATTCCACTACTAATTACTTTGAAATACAATTTTTTAATGTTACTTTGATAGTTAAATTAGAATGTGTTTATACTTATTGTGAATATGTAAGTTAGTTTAAAAAGTTAATTTAATCTTTTGATTAAATTAACTGAGACCTAATCAATCTTTGAGAAACTAATTGAACTTTTACAATCTGTATAAATTCACTACAGTTTAACTTGTTTTTAAATAGGGGGATTTTAAGAAAAATATTTTTAACAGAAATTTTTATTGGAACTCAATTCACCCCCTCTTGAGTATCCACTCTGACCAACAATTATAATATCTAGGAAGAAGGCATCTACTAATAACTCTAAAATAGATTTGGGGGATAGATTTAATAATTTTTTGTCAATGATTTTATTGAAATTTAAATGTAATTTATTTGTATTATTCACTTATATATATATTCTATAATGAAATACTTTTAAAATAAAAAATGATTAATTAATACTAAACCCTAAAGATAGATTCCAATCTAAATGTTATAATCAAAGACATGGTAAAACTCTATTGGTTTTATGAAAAGATGTTTATCCACTAAGAGGAAAATACTAAGTTATTACTTACTATTTTGAATAATTTTTACATTATGGAGTCCACCTGTTCTATATAACCATACTCCTAACACATATTCCTCACATATTTCTTCATTAGTCATGGAGAAAATATTTTACATGTTAATGTAACATAAATACACATAAGTACAATGTCGTGGACACATTCTAAATAATTCATTTATGATTATTTCTAAAAAATTAAGTCTATATGAATGAAATGGATTTCAATAATGTTTAAATACAAAACTGATAAGGAAGGTACCAATAAATTTCTAATTTTTATATATCTAAACATTAATATATTTTACATTATATTGGTGTATAAGCTTTAAGTTGTTGAAAATAAAATTCCCTCATACAAAATTTCAATATTATAAACTATTCAAGTGGATTAAAAAATTTATTTACTTCCACATATAGGGAAAAAATATATTAAATACCTTATAAAATAAAAACAAATATATTTTTAAAAATAAAATAAAATCATTTTGTTCAAGTAAAAATAATTTTTTGGGTCATAGTTATGGAATTCTGATTATAAATTATAGTTAATATCATCAAAGTAAAGGCACCACTAAATGTTTTCATATACCAATATAAAATTAAATAAATAGATATAAAATATATTGTTTTAAGATGAAATTATATTTTTTATGAGTGTAAGAAAGATGAATTTTCAATGGATTTTACTTATCATAGTAAAATAAAAAAAGTATTATATGAATATGATTAACGAAGAAAAATAAGACATGATGATGTCAAAAATTAATACAAATTTGAAAGAGATAAAGTATTTACTGGATTTAGAAGATTTAATGATTTTTTTCAATGATCATTTGATGTTTAAAATTATTGATGAAAATATTATCAAGAATGAGGTACACCAAGAAACCAATACATACATCCAAATCACTGTTCAAGGAAGCATTTATAACCACATAATATTTTCTTACATGATTATTACATCAATTTTAAGATAAATAAAATAGTTTTAATAAATTACCGAATCAAAATTTTTAGTATATTGGGAAAATTTGGTTCAGACATAATTTTTACATAATAAAACATAAAAAATATTTAATTACTTATTCATATCCCTCATAAATCTCTAATTTCCTCTTTATTACAAGTATTCACTAGAGGATATACACTAATGAATGGTGTGAGCTAAAATCCTGGTAAGGGGAGGGATAACATAGAAGGAATAAGAGATATGAATCAATAATAAATGGGTGAGAAAAATAATAATAATCATCATATTGTTAGCATGGGATCATAATTATAAGAATGAGATAATTATTTAAAAAATTCATAGAATGTGGAATATTTATAGTAATAAAACATCATTACACAGTAGTCAAATACCACACATAGTTGTGAAAAAATCTATTACCGTGTTCACATAAAACATATGTTCATAAATTATAACATCATAAATTTTAAAAAATCTAGAATCCTCTGAATTTTTAATACACATAATATCATGTGATATATAATTTTATCCAATGTATTAGAGGTATATATAATTTTTATCCCAAACATTACAATAAAAAATTAACATAATCATGCATTCTACATGGGAAGAGATCATATAACAATCATAGTCATAATATAAACCCATGAAAAGGAATGGTTTTCATAAATTTTTCATAAAGGAAATTTTCATGAATATCCGTTGGGATTAATAAATGAATAATGGAAGTCATATTTTGTCATAACAGAACAATTTAATAAATTTGAAACATTTATTTCCCCAAAAACTAAATATAAGATATATTTAAATTAAATTTTAAACATAATAGGGGAATATATATACTGAGAATAATGTGAAGGAGGAGATAACCCAAAAATAAAAAGTTGAGTTCGAGATTCCCCTTACCTCAAATCCCAATTTATTTAATCACTTTTCAGATTCTTGTAAAATAAAAATAGTTTCGTTAAAAATGTATCTAGAAGTGAATTATGTTCATTATTTTCACTCTTGAATAATTATATTAATTATATTAAATTTATTAATTCCCCTTGTTAATGGTGAAACGTTTTGATATCACATTTTACTTAAAATAACCCATCTTTCATTGATTTATTGATATTTCTTTGTTTCTATTAATAAATTATTAAGATTAAATATTGATGGTCATAAATACATTTATTTATATATTTTTATATAATAAATAATATATTATAATCATTTTTAATTGTTGGGATAATTACAGAGATAGAAATGTCCTTCTAGACTATTAACCATCCGTCAAGGGGACATTATTAAAAGAGGCCGAAAAATGAGTATGAAATATAACTATATCATAAATATTAACAATATATTAAGTAAAAATATTAATAAAATTTTAAAATACTAATATATTAATCTTATATTATTTTTTATTGAAATTAATTTATAAAGAGAGGTTTAGAAGTGGAAAATGCGATAAAACGTTGATGAAAACATACCCTCTTCTAAATGTTTCTTCTTTTCTACGACCCTAATATCCTTGAATTCCTAGATTTCAGCAATAAAGAACACCCCTAATGATTATAAGGGGATAAATAGTGCAAATTTGAGTAGTATTGTATCTTTGGTAAGTGAGGGAGAAGGGGGATATGGGATTTTTATAGATGCATTGAGGGATATTTATTAGTTATAATGGTGAAAAAGTTATTTTAGCAGAGGTAAACCTTTAAATAGTATTTTTTTTGAAATTATGAAATAAATATTAATAAAATAAAATGGTTTTAGGACTTTCAAACTGTTGTTTCCTTGACCCTATTATCCCAAAGTCGGTGCCATATTTATTACATTAGCTTAGGATACAAGGAATTAGGTCATGAAGGACCAATCGGTTTAGTAGTCTTGGTAAACTAGATTCATACAGTAGTCTCACATTACATTGGAATACACAAAAAATATATATTTTTTCAAGAATAACATTATTCTAACTAGTGTATACCTACATATCAATCATAGGAACTACATGGAATCATGGGGAAAGGAAACCAAACAATGGTGAGATCTAATGACCTTTAAGGGTTTTGTACAATGGAAAAATTCGTGAATCAATAAGTATAATAAAAATGGAAATATAATTATGGAATAAAGATGACATATAATCAATAAAATAAGAAGGAAGTGCACCTTGGGGTAATATCAATGCGAAAATCTCATGGAAAATAATCAACATGGAAAGATAAATAACTAAAAACACGTGTCATTTTACCGATAACATGAATATAAAAATTTTATAAGGCATAATAAATATGTAATGGTAAATAAATTAAAACACATTCAATTTCATCTATTAATAATAATATAATTCATCCATAGATAATTTCATAGTGAAAATATATCAGATAATAATAAATGAATACTCAAAGAAGATAATGATTAATTATTAGATGGCATGTTTCCCAGG
The DNA here is from genome assembly GCA_963277665.1 of Viscum album. Lineage (NCBI taxonomy): Eukaryota > Viridiplantae > Streptophyta > Magnoliopsida > Santalales > Viscaceae > Viscum > Viscum album. The sequence continues at coordinate 2,001,914,820 of OY728164.1, read as the reverse complement.
TGTATGATAATTTTACCATCAAGACCTTTCCCAAGATAGTTTAAAACATACTAGGTGAAATATAACTTAACTAATATTATCCAAATGATTCATCCCATATGACTACCAATGCATCATGATACTATCTATAACAAGGATCCACCTTTTAAATACCTTTCCAATTAATTCCTCATATATTGAATAATAAATTTAATTCAAAACAATGTACCTTTTCATCAAATATCCATATTTATTAAGGAATACAAATTTATAAAAATATCCCTAGATAAAAAAATTCAATATATAACATTGTATATAAAAATGATATATGGTTTAAGAAGTAAACATATATATGATAAATGATATGGATATTTAGAAAAATTTAATGATCAATTGTCATAGGAAAGTGGACATTTCAAGGGAATTTATTGATTGAAAAAATGAATCAATGAAGTGAATGTTAGTACTATAATTGGTAAAAATATTCGTAGGACATCCAGAATTAGATTAAGGATGGTATTGAAAAAATATATATCAATTAGAGTAAAAAAAGGTGAAGAACCTTTATGATATTTTTTTAGATTTTTTTAATATTTGTTGATAATTAATTTTTTTTGTTGAAGAATGTTTTTATTATTTTGGAATCAGATCCAATCTATAGTAATGATGTTTTTTTCCTAACAAAATTTTCTCCACACAGGTTTTCATATTAAGATACACCAGATACTGAAGAAGTTTGGAAGATGAAGTGATTGATCATACACTTTATTGTATTCCGGTGCATCAGTATAAAACTGATAATCATCAAATTAAAAATAATTGGAGGTAGAATTTATTATTTCTCAAGAGTCTTGAAAGAAGTATTAAAGTTAAGGAGTCAAAAGGTTTTCATAATTTCAAATATAGATCAAATGATGATTTTCTGATCAAGATGTTCTCAAAAATCATTTAAATTATCATGATAAAATATTTTGACGAAATAGTGGAGAGTTTTAAATAATTTTAAAGTTGAAAAGTGATATTTCCATATAAATTGGAATCAAATAATAATGAGATGAGAAAGAAAAAAAATATTGCAGAGCTTGAGGAAGAAATAAATTATACTGCGAGTTTCATACTAGGATTCTCGTGTTGATATTTTTGTACTCAATTTTTTTACTAGAATTTTCATACTAATATTTTCATAATTTGTTAATAATACTGAGATTTTTATACTCAGAGTTTCATACTAATATTTTCATACCACAATTTTCATACTGGGAAAATCATACTGAGATCTGTTTACTCAAATTTTCGTATAATGAATTTCATACTGGGATTTTCATATCAGGAAAATCATAATGATATTTTCATTATCAAATTTTCATACTCAAATTTTCATACTAAAGAAATCATACCGAAGTATTCATAATGTACAGTTCATACTGGGAAAGAAATAGAATTTATATTCACTGAGAAAGAAACATAAATCAGATTCACTAAGAAAGAAACAAAAAATATATTGAGCTGATTATGAAGAATACTCAAAAAGAAAATTCCAGAAGTTTTATGTAGAAATAAAGTGGTAAAACATGAATTTAATTTTACTATAAATCTGAGAGAAATCTAAAGATGGTTGAATAATTAAATGTTGAAATCTTAAATATGATATATTTTCATAGATTTTGATATTTGAGGTAGCGAGGAATATTTTCATGTTTCCATCCTTTTTATGTGTGTCGCTAATAAATTCTTCATTAGATCATTTATTCATTAGGAACATTCAAAAAAACACAAAAGGTAGAGCATAGAAGAATTTGAAGTGAATGTTACCAAATTATCGAATAGGAATTATATTAAGAATTCTAGTCGAGTTTGAGTCTTTCATATTGAGAGTGATTTTATCATATGGAGAAAATCAGATCCAAAATTATTGTATTCTAAGAATTGGATCCAAAATTATTGTATAATAGAAATTGGATCAAGCATCATTATTTTGAGAGAATAAAATACATCATCATTTTTTTTGATTGAATCATATGTAACAACATTTTTTGTGATAATCAGATATGAAATTATTGTATTGAAAACATCAGATCCAAAATTATTGGATTGATAAAATAGGATCCATCCAAATCGGACTAAGGACTCGGACTGATAAATTATAATTCAGATTCAAAAATGTCTTTATTCTTTTGTTTGGACCAATATTTTTATAAAAAAACATGGAAATTTATGGGAGTCAGTATAATTATTACAATCAAAATATAGAACGTGTTTAACTGGAGTTGGAACAAGTGTTATTGAACTCTTCTTAATAGTTCATTTCCATAGACCCACAGGAGTAGATATGGAAAGGATTTAGGTTCTCACACAAAGGAAAAACATTTTAAATATTATGTGAATTACTTCATTTCCTATGATTACATGAATTATTATTTACTAAAAATTGGCAAGGATATAGATCCTAACAGGTTCAGGGGTTATGTTTTGAAAAGAATTAAAATTTTTAAAAGTTAGAAAATTATTCAACTACCCCCATTCTAAGTTTTTATTCAATCCTTTGTAACATTAATTGGTATTAAAGGCATGTTCCCCTATTTAATCCTAATTGTGGATAATATCAATTCTACCAACATCATAGAAATTATTATATTTTGATGGAAATATTATTATGGATGAAAAAATTGGATGATTACTTATCTCCTATATCTTGGCCTTGAAATTATTGATGATTATACTATTAGTTTTACACCAATTGAGAAATATTTTCATATGAAATTTTCTGATAAGAGAATATAGAAGTTGATGGAAGTGCAAGAAATGAAATCCATATGTCCTCATCAAGGAATTTTTATCGGTAGTTGATGGGTCTCAAAACATCAAAACGTTTGTGGGACAAGCATGAAAGTGTTTTCAAAGGGAATACAAAAGTTAAGGATGCAAAGATACAAATATAGGATAATAAGTATGAATAATTTAGAATAATAAATTAAAAAACAAATTATGAATACATCACTAGAGTAAATTTTTTTTTTGAAACATGAGAGGATTCAAATATGTCTTAGAAGATTCTATAATTGAGAATAATCTTATGAGAATATTTATGGATTGGTTTGATTATAAAATTTATTCTTTAGAAGATAAATATGATTTACCTATGGATGAATTTTATAACTTTATTATTAATAATTTAATTTAGAAAAGATCTAATGTTTATATATAATAAGAATGAGGAAACTGATTTTAAAGATATGGGGATGTTGAAAATTCATGATGTTGAAAATTTTGGTCTTTATGACTCTGAAGATAAAGAGGTTGATGAGTTTAATTAAGAAATCATATATTTTATATCCAATAACTATGAAATATTGAGAGGAGGTCATGTAGGTAGAATTCCTATCAAATGTTTTGAGTGTGGTGGAATTAGACACTTTTCTATGAATTAGCCTAAGATAAAATTTGGAAAATATCTAGATGATTCTAATGGAAAACTTCTATGGAAGAAGTGGAAATAAAATGATAAAGAAAAAAATTCTTCTAACAAATACAAGTAGAAGATTACTAGAAACAAAATAAGTATTTTGGGTAAGAAAGTGAAATTAGACTCAACTGAAAATAATTATTATGAGGTTTAAACTTTTAAAAAATTTAGAACCTTTATTAAAAAAGTTCAGAAAAAAAATATTCCTCAGAGAGTGAAGAAGGTGGTGAAGAATATTTTAGAGATTATCAGATCAGAAACAACTTATTGCATGTATTGAGAAAAAAAGTCTCAAAAAATAAATTATAGTAATGAAGAAAGATTGTTAAGAAGCTTCTGAAGGATGAAAATATTTTGTCAAGTAGGAGGATTAATAAATTCAGGAGATTTTAAGTTACAAACATAGAATTTCTAATCAAGGAAATATTATTGAAGATCATAGTAAAAATATGGAATCTAAGGAAGAAGAGGTTAACATGTTTCAAAAAAAAACTTATTGAGTTTGAAAACACATTTAGGAATATGAATTAAAACTTTAAAAAATAATTTAAAGTAAAATATTAAACTTCTAAATTTGTTGATTAATCTCAATATGAGAAGTAGGTTAAATATTATCCTACAAAAAATAATGTTTCATCTTATCATTTTAACATTTAATGTTTTGGAAAAAGTATATGGAAATATTGGATGGATAAATGATGTGAGAAAAATATAAAATCTACAAAAGTAGGAAACTTGCTTAAAAGAAAATATGGTCCATGTCTTGAATATGTTATAAATAAATGAATTTTCCAACCTCAACAAGGATTCAATAGAGAAAGATGTTATTTCAATAAAAAATAAAGATTTAATGGTTTTTTATGGTGTTATGGAATCTATGGGAATAGGTTCTATAATTATTGTAACAACTTATACTTACCCATAAGAAGGTTTGAGAATAGTGGAATAAAAGGTGAAAGTAGAATGAGAAACTTTTTTAAGTTACAAAAAGTTGAAAAAGTAAATTTTCAAGATGATAGAAACATTCCAACAAGGAATAAATATAAATTTATGGAAGCTATTTTTGAAAGATGCGATTAGTCTTTTAATAATACAAAAGGATGTATGAAACACCTTCAAGAATAAGTTTATTATAATAGAAAAGAAAAGAAATTCAAAAAAAATAAAGTTAAGGAAAGAACTTTTTTTATTGAAACATCTTTGAGAGAAAGTAAACACAACAAAATATGGATACTTGATAGTGGTTGATATTCAAATATGATAGGTGATATAAAAATCTTGAAATATGTTGAAATTATTGATAGTGGATTAATTACATTTGGTAATGATTTTTCCTAAAAAATTAGAGGAATTAGAATGAATAAGGTAGAAGATGAAAATTTAAAATAAATTTTTTATTTGTTTATGTACCAAAGATAACTTAATTAGTGTAAGTAAAATTTGTGATGATGGAAAAGAATTTGATTTTAGAAAATATTTTTATATCATTAAAAGTGTGAAAGATGGAATATTCATTATAAAATTAGACAAAACTAGTAGAAATCTCTTTCAAATAAGATTATTCAATAACTTTTGTTACTTGAGTGATGAAGATAAAAAAAATTGTTGCGCTAAAGACTTGGAAAACATGATAATAAAAACATGTATAAACATTCAAAATTTGATTCTCTTGGGAATTTTCTAGAACCAAATTAAAGAGATGGAAATGCTAGTATTACTTTCCAAAAAGGAAATATGACTAAAAAAGTCAAAAGAGAATTGAGATTCAATCTACTATACAACTTGAGCTTATTTATTTGGATCTATGTCAAATGACGAGACATTAGTAAAAAATGGATATTTATAATTTATCAATTTTATTGATGACTTCACTCAGATGAAAAACATATAGTTTTTTAATCACAAGTCAGATGTTGTGGAAATGTTCAAATTATTTATAAAATATTTTGAGAAAGAAATGGGGGGTTCTTTAAAGAAGTTGAGAACAAATAACAGTACCGAATTAAAAAAAATAGTTTTCAAACTTATCTGATAAATCTTGGTATCAAACATTATTATAGTTATCCTTATAATCCATAACCAAACTGTGTAGCAGAATGAAATAATAGAAGCTCGGTGGAAATGGGAAGAAGTTTGTTAGCAAAATATAATCTTTCAAAATTGTATTGGAGAGAAGATATTAGTACATCCATACATGTTCAAAGTATATGATTTTTGAGATGAGAAAATATCATGACTCCTAAAAAAATGTTGTATAACAAAAAAAAATTCATTGGAATACTTCAATGTTTTTGGAATTCCATGTTTTCTCAAAATCGAAAATTTGTATTTGGGAAAGTTTGATGAGGAAAATGAGGATGAAACTTTAGTGTCTTAATCACCTAATGGAAGAAGTTAAAAATGTTGTAAAAAAATGTTTACAAAAGTTAGTGGAATCATATGATATGAACATATTTGAAAATAAAATTTCCTTAAAAAAAGTTGTTGAGAATGCTTAAGAGGATAAACTAGACAATTCCAGCATTGGTGAAAGTAATTCAAAACATCCTTACCAAGACTCAGAAAAATCATGTGATGAGGAAATTTCATCTTGGAAACAAACATTGAAATTTACTACGTTACTAGAACATGTTGAATTCAAAAAAATTATTAGGAATCATAAGGATATACTTTATTCAAGAAGAAAGTTGATATTAGATTGTCAGACCACACTTATCTCAAAATTTGATCTGGAATAAGTTTCAGAATCTTTTCAATACAAATAATTTGTGGAAGTTAAGAATGAAGAGTCGGATTATATTAAGAATAATGAATCATGGGAACTTGTTTCATTCTTAGTAAATAAAAATGTTATCAAAACCAAGTGGGTTTATAGGAACAATTTAATTGAACATGTAGAAGTTTCAAAAAACAAATCCAGGATTGTTTGTAAAGGCTATGAATAGGTGGAAGATGTGGATTTTGAAGAATCTTTTTCCCTAGTTACAAGAATAGAAACTATCAGAATGTTTCTTTAAATGACTACAAAAAATAATTACAATGTTTATTAGATGGATGTAAAGTCATCTTTGTTAAATGGTGATATTAAAGAAACAAGTTTACATTGAATAACCCTGTGCATTTCCACTTGATGAGGATGAAGAAAAAGTTTATAAATTGAAGAAAGATTTGTATGGGATAAAACAAGATCCAAGTTCTTGGTATTCCAAACATGAATTTTTTTATGAAGTTGAAATTTTCTAATAGTAAAGTTTATAGAAAATTATATGTGAATGATTATTACTGCATAAATATAATTATAATTGCCTATGCTGAGAATATAATTTTTTTCTAGGGATAGAGAAGATGTTTGTAAAACGTTTTTATGAGGAAATTAAGATGCTTTTTTAAATGTATATGTTGGGAGAATTAACGTTATTATTTGGAATAAAAGTTAAAAAAAAGAAAAATACATTTTCTTATTTAGTATATGTATTCCAAGGAATTGTTAAACATGTTTGGTATGGTAGAATCCAAAGAAGTTTCAACTCCTTTTTCAGCGAGCAGCAAGTTGAGTAAAGATGAATCCATAAAAAGTATTAATTATAAATAATTTTGGATACTGGTAGGAAGCCTTATTTTTATTATAGCCTCAAGGATTGATATTGTTTATTCTTTGACTTTGTGCGGTAAGTATCAAAGAAATACAAAAGAATCAAATATTTTGGAATTAAAGAGGATTTTGAGATATATCAAGGGAAAAAATTCATAAGGATTATTATACAAAAGAAATATTGATATGAGGTTTCATGGTTATAATGATTCGATTGGGAGGGATATTGTAATGATATAAAATCAATCGCAGGAGGAACATTATTTTTGGGTGAATGTTGTGTGGGTTGGAATATTAAGAAATAAAGTTCATTATCTTTGAGCACAACTAATTCTGAATATGTTTCAGCTACTCAAGATTGTACTCAAATATTGTGGATATAATTTCAGCTGGAATCTTTGAAATTAAAAGTTTCTAAACCATTTGAGATACTTAATGATAATCGGAGTAAAATTTATCTTTATAATAATTCGTTCAAACATTCATGATAAAAACACATTGATATCAAGTTTCACTTTATAAAATAGAACATTGCTCTTAGAGATGTTTTGCTAAAATACATTTCAATAAAGTATTATATTGTTGATATCTTTAAAATGTTAATATTGAAAGAATGGATTATGGAATTGATGTTGAAACTTCATCTTCAACATCCTCCCATGTCTTCCTAAACATCATAAGGGATACCCCCACTGTTATTTATATTTTTATGATAAAGGGGGAGAGAAAGTGTAAAATTTTACTTTGTATTAACTTTTTAATTATATTTTTTTTATGAATTTTAATCTATGGTTTTTCTATAATGGGGAATAGAGAAAGAAATTAATATAATATAGGAAAATATGAAAGATATGGATAGTTTATATTTATATAGGCACACAATTTTATTTCCATTGGAGGATAAAATTCCATCAGACACATTACTTTATCTAGTAGTGTGTTGTTAATACACTCTATTTTGAGAAAGGATATGTTTTTGATAATAGTCAAAAAAAGTAGAGTTTTTTTTAGAAAATATGAGTTATGGAAAAGATTCTGAAAGTTGAAAATGTTTTTAACTAGGGATATCAACATATAAAAAGGGTAATATTGAAGAACCTTTGTGATAATTTTTTTTAACAAAGTTTTTTTTATTTGTTGACAACTAACCTTTTTTTTGTTGACGAAATTTTATGTTATTCTATAATCAGAACCAATCCATTGTAATGAGGTTGTTTTCCAGACACAATTTTCAAGAACCACATGTTCATATTGGGATGTGCCAAAAATAGAAGAAGTTAGCAAGATGAAGTTTTTGACCATACACTTTATCATATTTAGATCCATCAACATGAAATTTAAAATCATCAGATTCGAAAGAATCAGATTCATAATTTATTGTTGCTGAATAGTCTTGAAAGAAGTTCGAGAAGTTAGGAGTTAGAATGGTTTTATACTTTATAAAACAAATCCGACGATGCTTTTCTAATCAAGAAGTTCTCACAAGTGATGAAATCTGTCATGAGAAAATATTTTGAAAAAAATGGTAGAGAGTTTTGAACAATTTCAAAGTTTCAAAATTAGATTTAAATCATAATGGTAATTAAATTTTAATGATATGAGAAATAAAAAGATATTGTTGAGCCTAAGAATGAAATAAATCAAACAGGGAGTTTCGTATTGGGATTCTCATGTTGATATTTTCATATTGGTATTTTCATACTGGGATTTTAATAATGACATTTTCGTATGGGGATTTTCATAATTGAAAAATCATACTAATATTTTCATACTCAATGTTTCATACTATGATTTTTAGATATAGGGCTTCAAAATAAGAAAATCATACTAAGAATTTTGAAATCATATTTTCATACTGATATTCTTTTACTATAATTTTCATACTGGGAAAATCATACTACGATTTTCGCACTCATATTTTAATACTAAGGAAATAATAGTGAATTATTCATAATGTAGAGTTCATGCTAGGAGGGAAATAAAATTCAGATTCACTGAGAAGGAAATAGAAATCAGATTCACTATGAATGAAATAGAAATCATAATGATCTGATTATAAATAATACTCAAAAAAAAAATTCAAGATGTTTTATGATGAATTGAAGTGTTGAAAATTTAATTTAAATTTTTTATAAATCTCTAATAAATATAAGGACGTTTGAATAATTCAATGATTATGTTTTAAAATGTGTGATATTTTTGGAGATTTTTAGATTTGAGTAAGCGGTGAATATTTTCATCTTTTCCACCTTTGTTTTTGGACTACCCAAGAAACGTTCCTTAGATAATATGTTCACTAAGAACATTAAAAAATACACAAAAGGAAGAGCACTATATAATTTGATGTGGTAGTTCACATTTGATTGAAGAAGAATTGTATTTATCATTATAGCATATTTTGAGTTTTTTAGACTGAGAGTGAGTTCATCATACTGAGAAAATCAGATCCATCATTATCGTATTCAGATAATCGAATCCAATATTATCATATTATAGAAATCAGATCCATCATCATTGTTTTGAGACAATCAGATCCAACATCATTTTTATGATAGAATCTGATCCAACATCATTTTTTTGAGAGAATCAAATCCAATATTATTATATTTATAAAATTGGATCCAGAATTAACAAAATGAAAGAATTAGATCCAAACAAATAGGGTTGCGGATTCAGACTATAAAATTGTGGATTAAATTCAAAAAAGTATTTATTATTATTTTTGTCTCAATTATTTCAAAAGAAAACATTGTAATCTAATAGGAGTTATTATAGTCATTCCTACCGAGAGTTAAAAGGTGTATAATGGGAGTGGTCACATGTTTTATTCACTTATTCATAATATTGAATTTCTATAGGCTGATATAAGTGGCAGTGGAAAGGATGTATGTTCTCACCCTAAGGCTAAACCATACAAATCTTGTGACATTAACTTTATTTCCTACTATTTCGTGCATGATTATTTAATAAATGATGATAAGGATATAAATCTTAAAAGTCTATAGGGGTTATATTTAGAAAATGATTAAAACTTATAAATGTGAAGAACTGATTGAACCCCACTTTTCAGTTGTAATTCGATCCTTTGGAACATAGAATGGTTTGTTTTCATTGATGAATATAAATGCTATAACAAATATCTTTGAAATCATTCTTGAGGAAAACATCCTTTTTATTTTGAAAATAATTTTGAAAATTCTTTTCTTGGAAAAGCTCTTTATAAAACATTTACATTAAAAAGATCCACATAAAATTGAAAAGTATGCTTTAAAGAAATGATGTTCATGATGGTGGGTAATTCTGTACATGCCATAAAAGGTAAAAAGATGATTCCTTTTACACCATAAAAATGTTATGAATGATTATTTTTCTAAAAATGAAAAAAATATTTCTATCCCATTTTCAATAAAATTCTTATGGAAAATAATTGGAAAAATACATAAGAGTACTTTGAAATTTTTTTTTAAAAATTAATCTTGGGTAATAATTTTTCAAATAAATAATTTTTAAAAGGGTAAAAACTTTTGTGAAATCATTTTTTGGGAAAATATGGTTTTCGAATAAAACTAAATTCTAACCGAAAAGAGAAGTGAAGTCATATTTTCTTAAAACATTTTCTAAATTTTTAAGTTCCAAAGAGTGGGAAAATGGTACTGTTGATTTAGAATCTCATTATTAACTAGAGTATAATAAATTCATTAGGTTTTTTATAAAATGATCGAATAGTTTCCATTAACTTGAATTCCAGAATAAACAACCTTGATTAGAAGAAGACTATATAATAAACCCTTATAATGATAATAACGATGAAGTGAGAATTAATCGATGACATGATTTGGTGTATTAAATGAAAATCCATTAATTTTTTTTAATAAAATAATATATATTCCAAATTCATTAAACACATAATCTTAGATTATCAATGATAATGAAGGTGTAATATAACCAAATGAAACTAAATTCAGTTATAAAATTATTTACCACTTAGAAATTTTCATGTAAAATACCCTTAGATGAAATAATTAAAATTGAATCTTAAAATAACCTTAATAATTAATTATTTCTGATATTATATGTCAAATTTGTAGTATAGACATCATAAGAAATAAACTAGGTGCATAACATTACAATATGCCTCAATGAAATGAAATTGAAAAGAAATCCTTTACCTTATGCTTACTTTTGGTTGTAAGTGAATTAAACTTATGTATAGAGGTTTTAAATATATTATTAAATTTATATATAATCCTATTAATATTTATAATATCATATATGTTCCTTTTATAACACCCTATCACTTTTTATTAATGATATTTCATTATTTTTAACATTTTACGTGTTAACTACCATATTTTATCCTACGTGTGCCATCATTAAAGATCCAGTTATTGAACATATTATATAGTTATATCATCTAAATGAAAAAAATCATGACATAATTATCATATTTTTAAATCAATTTTACTTTTAAAAATAATCATGAATGATTGTTATGAAAAATAAAGTACATTATAATCACGGAGATTGTAGGTCGTACATATGCATGTGTAACATTTCCATTCTAACTGATCATTATGGAATGGAATAAATTAATATATGAACTTTATATAATTTTCATGATATCATATGTAACATATTATAAAATTATATATTCTATCCATGTAGTGTGGTGATGAAAAGGGAGTCACATCGCTTTGTGGAGGCGGTGATCCACACGTACATGAACAATGTTTTCCTATTTACGTGAGTGAAAAAGAAAAGAAATAAAATGATATATAATTTATTTAAATAATGATAAATATGTAATTAATATCATTTTTATGGAATATATATTACATATAATAATTAATATTATTTTTATCACCATCCATGTGAAGCATTTGTGAATGACGAATCACATCGCTTCACGAGGCAGTAGACTTCTGAACAGACGAGTGAAATTATACTATCTTATATATTGAAAGTTAAAAATATAAATTTGATATAGTGGATCCATATTTATAAATATTTTACAAATATAATATATATACTTTTTATACATCCGGACACCCAACATTGACTGTTCTAAATGAAAAAACAGACGATATCGGTTCACAGGGTGGTAGTTCATCGTACACACGAATGATGAATTAACAACCCATTTGATGTAATTGTAGATTGGTTTAGGTCATAAAATTAATATGAAAAAATAAAATTATATTGAATATACTAAATTTATTATATTATCTTGGATTAAAAAATTTAAGTAGGTGGATCAATAAGTGAAATAAAGATGCTCATTGAATAGCATTACCTATTCTTCGGGTATCCTCTTCAGGTTTGAACTAGAGACTTCAGAGTTTGGATTTATTACAAAAAAAGGATTATAGGAATAGGGGACAGAATTTGGAATGTTATTTATTTATGTATTTCTTGAATCTAAGAGGTTTGAATGAGTGAAGAAGAGGGAAGAGCGGGTGGACTTTTATAAGTACGGGAGAGGACACACTTGGTAATTTTAAAATGAATTGACTGCTCCCATGTTTTTCAAAGGTCACAAGGGTAAAAAATGGACCATTATAGATATTTATAGGTTTAATGATTTATAAGTTTCTAGGAAATAGTTTTTCGACAATTTATTAGGTCATTTTATCCCTTATGTTTTCAGTTTACCCCTAAGTAAATCGATTCTTACCTTAACAATGGTAATTAAATTATTACTAAATTCACTATTAATTTTGGTGGAAAATTACATTTCAATTAATATAAAATAAAAATTATGTTAACTTAAAAGTATTATTTAGAATTTTATGTCTTTTATTTTGGAAATCACAAATCTCTTTGAGCTCAATTCGCAAATAAAATATTTACATTGAATATTGAAAGTGAAAATTTATGTGCATATTTTTAATCCAATAATGATGAATTGTTAATTTTTTCAATGATAAAACCCATGTGTTTAATTGTTTTATAAAAATAATGGGTAATTTGAGTTTTAGAATGAAAATGGTCCAAATTGTGAAAAGTGCTTAATTTTAGATTTTTGACATATTTTTACATCAAGGGTATTTTGGTCATTTACAAAAAATAATAATTCCAAATTGAGTGATTATAAATTTTTATAATAATTTTTTTTATTTTTTTCATTTTTTTCTGGTAGACCTGGGGTTGAATTGATCATCCAGAGGCCGTAAAAAATCAATGAGTTTCATGATTTTTCCGGGTGGACAACGTGGACCCCACCACCATAACAGACATACATCTCGGCCTACACACATCCAAATGCATTTCTTCCACTTGGTAAGGAAAGAGGACTAAAAGGGGAGTTCACAAAATAAATTATATGGAGTTTTGAATCCATAAATGTGGACATTGAATGACATATTTTTGGAAGAAGCTGCCAGGATCCTTAGTCCAGAAACAAAAACCACCAATTATATTTTATAACCCATACAAATGGTAGAAACAATGAGCTTAAATATTTAGGGTGCTCTTAAAACACATTAATGAACAAATTTCATGAAGGGTTCCATTCTTTATTGGGCCAATTAATGGGTCAAAAATGTAGTAACCTATGGATGACAGAAATCTGCCTACAAAAGGAGAGGAGCTCATACCTCTCAAATTATTCCAATACTTCCAAAAACCATATGGGTCACCAAGGATAGGAGGTAAAAATCCATTTATATTTTTCTTCTTTCATTATTTTAATTATATTTTTGTTTTCTTTTCTCCTGAAATGAATTCATATTTTTTATATTAAAGTTTTTTTGTTTCTTCTGCTACCACTTTTCATTTCCAATATCAATCTTGTTTTATCTCTTCCATCCTTCCATCGTGATATCTATGAAATTATCCATGGAAAGTGTCTAACTCGAGGCTTGGACCCTAGGGAGGTTTCATGGTGTTTTTTATTATTATTCTTCAATTCAAAATCTTTTTATTCTATTTGTGGTGGAGGCGGGAATATTGCACGGGTGCGGCGGTCATCCACCACAAAACTATTTCCAAATCCATTTATTTTCATTGATTAATCATTTCCCCCCTCTTATCTTAGGAAAAACCATCATACGGTAGTGTTTTAGTTTCTATATGGGATGAAATGACATATGGTGGAGTTGGGCCTTGTAGGAATAACATTGTCAGCTGAGGTGTTTCCTTACTTGATTACTGTAGGAGGTGTGGTTTGGTGTGCTAGACACATGCCAAAATAACACATTTAATAAATCAATGGAGAGTATTTCATTAATGAAGTTTCACTACATGAATGGTCAAATTGAATTTAAAAAGTAAATAAATAATCAATGAACCCGTGTTATCCAAACCTAGGACCACGACCTTTCTTCCCAGATTTCATTCTATTTACAACTATATTTGAATTTTTCATTGTTTTATTTTAATTTCATGTCTTTTAAAACCCTCAAAAACATTGTTTTCAATAAATATTAAAAAAACCAAGAAGAATTACATTAGGTGTATTATAATTATTAATTGAACCAACTACAATGCTTCCCAAGTGAGATGACCCTGATCAACCTTTATGTTGCACTATGAAAATATAGAAATTTGATTTTGTCCTCCACTTGTGAAGGATAGAAATCTGCCTATAAAAGGAGAGGAGATCCTACCTCTCAAATTATTCCAATCCTTCCCAACACCATCAGGGGAACTATGTAGAGGAGGCAAATGGCCATTTATATTTTTCTTCTTTCTTCATTTTATTTTTATTTTTGTTTTCTTTTCTCATGTAACACATTCATAATTTTTATATTAAAGTGTTCTGTTTATTCTTCCACCCCTTTTATTTTCCAATCTCAATCTCGTTTTCTCTATTACATCCTTCCATTGTGATATATATTCACTTCACCGTGGAATGTGACTAACTCGAGGCTTGGACCCAGGGGAGGTTTCATGGTGTTCTTTTATTATTATGCTTCAATTTAAAATGTTTTTATACTATTTGTATTGGAGGCAGGAATATTGCACTGGTGCATCGGTCATCCACATGACACTATTTAAAAATCCATTTCTTTTCATTGATTAATCATTTTCTCTCTCTTCACTTAGGCAAAACCTTCATACGGTGGAGTTGGGGTTTCTATAAGGGATGAAACAACATATGGTGGAGTAGGGTCTCATAGGAATAACATTCTTGGTTGAGGTTTTTCCCTAATTGATTACTTGAGGAGGTGTGGTTTGGTGTGCCTGATGCATGCTAAAATCCCACATTTAATAAATCATTGGAGAGTAATTCATTAGTGAGGTTTCACTAAAAGAATTTTCAAATTGAATTTAAACAATAAATAAATAATGAAGGAACTCATGTTATCCAAACCTAGGACTAAGACCTTTCTTCCTTGATTTCATTATGTTTGCATCTAGATTTAAATTATACATGTCATTATTTTAATAGAATGTTTTCTAAAACCCTAAAAAACATTGTTTTCAATAATTTAAAAAAAAACAAAAAATAATTAGATTAGGTGAATTAGAATTAGTGATTGAACTGACTGAAAAACTCCTCAAGTGAGACCACCATGGTCAGCCTCTATGCGACACTAGGAAAATATAGAATGTTTTTTTATCCATGCCCCGTGACAGGCGTATGTCAAAACCGGCACCATTGTCGGGGAGATAAGCAGGTTAATTCAATCACCTTTTCAAAAATCACATTTTTGTAAGTATATTTTTTCATTAAAAAAATCTAAAGAAATTCTTTTTCCATTATGTATTCTAATTCAAATTTTTATGCATGGGAAGATTACTCGCAGGTGCAATATCAAGAACCAGAAGTCGATTACAGTGATCTAAATGACCAGGTGGATAGGATGAGAATTACTTAGGATGACTTGGGGATAAAAATGGAAAGTGGATTTGACTACTTTCATACAGTGATGGATCAACCTGACCCTAATCTAGAGCAAGAACCTGAGGTAGTGGTAAAATAAATTTCTCCACTCATCATTAAAGAACCAGAGGAGGTAAATGTTTAGGAAAATGAACAATCACTCATCCCCACTCAACCAATTCTACCTGAGATAGATGAAAAAGATGATGACTCCTCTACTGAGATATATGTGGGAGATCAACAAAAATTTGATGAATCCTGGAATGAATATAAGGAAATACTTGATATCCCCAAGCCTTGCAAAGAAGAAGATTCAGCACCACTGAAAGAAGACACCATCCATGTGGTGGAATTTGAAGTGAATATGGAGGAGCCCAACTACCTACCTCCATCCAGTGATAATAAACTCCAAGAGGCACTTTACACCAAGGAAAATATTCAATCCTAACCTACTTAAGAATATGATACAATATCTAAATCAAACTCATTTTATTTTGTTGAAACTAATTTGAGTATCACTCATAATAGCTTTGAATTTTAAAAAATGGATAGATCTTATTATGCCTTATAGGATGATGAGAAATAAGAAGATTCACCTGTTGAGGAACACCTGGAGCTCCCAAAAGACATTGAATATTTCTTAGAGGGAGTACAAGAAGAGAAAAAGAAGGTAGAAATGGTAGAAACTGAGGAAGAGGATGATCTATACTTAATCCTACCCCAGCCATGCAAGTTGTACCATAGTGCGATGGGGGAGGATATGGTGTATAGTATCCATGGATCTTCCTTCAAGAAAAATGATAAAACACAAGCTTGGAAAAGCCACATGTTGTGGTTCAAATCAAAGAAGCTTCATCCACCCTGTGATTTTGGATAATAGCTAGTACTGACCTCTGGAGGGAGTAAAAATTTAGGACCCACTTGAGGGATCATACCAAGATTTTTCTTTAATTGCTTTTTATATTTCAAATTCATTTTTTAGATTAGTCTGGCATACGACCCACTCCACATTATCTTTTTGAGTTTTAAGGACATGATCCTCGTTATTAAGTAAGTAATTATTTTTTTTGGGTTCGTATATGGGAAAAGGAAGCCTTAATTAGAGTAAAAGGACTAAATATTTATTTCAAAAGGGATTTCATTTTTAATGTTTCATCTTATAAACCCCTTACATGTTTTTTCCAAAACATGTTTTGATCTTTAAAGTTAATATTTCACGTCCACACTTGAATTATTTCTTTACTAGACTTATCTAAGAGACATGTGTTTCTTAGGAACCCTATGATTCCATGTTTTATATATCAATGTTAATGAGATTGAATGAGTAAAATGAAAAATTTAATGTCTAAAGTGAAGCATAGATATTGAAATTATGACTCATGATTTAATGGAATTAGTAGATTTATGTAAATGAAATTTCCCTATAATTTTTCATACTTAGAATTTATGAAAATCATGTGAATTGATTTTTTATTATTAATCATGCCATGAGTGATTGTACAATATCATATATCTCATTTATAAAATGATTTCTAGACCAAGTACTTACTATTTATTCTTGATCATATTTCTCGAGTGATCTTGGGACATGTCACCGACCAGAACTTGCATTTGAACTTGTCAAATCTATGACTATACAAAAGCACATTTAAAATGATTGAGGTATCTTTGAAAAGCCCTTATCCTTAATTAACAACTTTAAATTAATCCTTCATTTATCCCATAGAGACCATGAATGACCTTTATAGGGATGATCCATGTTTCAAGACATTTTTATCCATTCCTACCATACTGTAGGTATTTTCATGACATTTTATACAATGATGTGTGGGGGTGAAGGGAATAATGCTGGAAAGGATGTTATAAAGTGTAAGTAAAAAGTGTCGGGGTGTTATTGTGGGAATTTTAAATGGTTTTAGAATCATTCACAGTACATCATTGTTTTCCCATCTAAAATTTAAAAAAAAAATTATGACAATAACCAAAAAATGAGAAAAATGGGTTGTGAGTTGGGAAAACCAAAAATCCCCATTTTCCAGACTGACCATCCTCTTATTGTATGTGGTGAGGTGAGGGTTTTGAGGTTTTATTTAATCATAACTTTCAAAAAAAGAAAAAATAAATAAATTAAACTAAAAAAACAAGGGGTGGATTAATCATTCATTATGCTTTATTTTGATCATGACCTTACATTGAGTTTTGGTGGAAGTGGATGTTGGTACATTGAAGGGGAGAATTTATTTACCCTTTTTGATATCTTGCATTTTACTTAGGAGATAAACCTCCTCCTTGAGAATTAATTTTTAACATCAAATCCTACCAACCTGAAGCCTCAGAGTTATTTGAACCTCTATTGAAAATTCCTCATGATTTTAAGTGCATTTTTTATTTACAAAGTGGAGGAAGTAGTTCTTTGACAAGCTTATGAATAAGTTGAATGTTCTCGTGATATGAGCAAAACTCTACTTGAATTATATCATGAGAGATGAGAGTTAAAATTCAAAGGTGAGGTAAATAATGATGTGGCATGTTTAATAATAATGAATTGAGAAGCTTGAACGAATGAAAGACGAAGTCCCATCATTTTTCAGTGGGGAAAAGTAAAATATATGAATTAATTGTTTCCTTATAAATTGGGAAATTAAATTGATATTTTATATGGATTTTGAAAATTTTGATTTTACATTGAATATTTTTTATTTTATTACTTTTAAATTTTAATATTTATAATATTGGTGTCCTCGGAATTCCATGTTGAGATTTTATGCTTGAGGAAAAGCATGGTTTAAGTGTACGTGTATTTGGCAGAGAAAATTCATGTTTGTATGTTTAATCCAATAATGATGAATTTTTAATGTTTTTTATGATAAAACCCATGTATTTTATTTTTTTATAAAAATAATGGTTAATTTGAGTTTTAGAATGAAAATGGTCTGAATTTTAAAAAGTGCATAATTTTGGATTTTGACATATTTTTACATTAAGGGTATTTTACCCATTCCCAGAAAAATATAATTTCAAATTGAGTGATTTTTTTTCGAATCCTTATTTTATTTCCTTCATTATTTTCTTCTAGACCAGGGGTTGAATCGATCATCTAGAGGCTGTAAAAAATCAACGAATTTGAAGATTTTTCGGTGCGGACTGTGTGGACCCCACCGCCGTACCATACATCCATCTGGGCCTAAACACCCTCAAATGTGTTCCTTATTGTTGGGGATGAAATAGGACTAAAATTGGCATTCACCCAATAAATTACATGGAGTTTTGAATACATTAATGTGGACATTGGATGACATATTTTTGAAGGAAGCTGCCTGGATCCTTCATCCAGAAACAGAAACCGCCAATGAAAATTTCATAACATGTTCAACTGGTGGCCAAATGAGATGAAATGTTTAGGTTTCTCTTCAAAAACATTAGTGAGAAACTTTCATGAAGGGGTCCATACATTATTCGACCAATTATTAGGTCAAACACAGAACATCTTGTGAAGGACAGAAATGTGCCTATAAAAGGAGAGGAGATCCTACATCTCAAAGCTTTCCAATCCTTTCCAACACCATCTGGGGAACCAAGGAGAGAAGGATAGGGGAAATTTATATTTTTCTTCTTTATTTATTTTTATTTTATTTTATTTGTCTTTTGTCATGTAATGCATTCATATTTTTTATATTAAAGTGTTTCCCTTTCTTCTTTCAGCCCTTTTCTTTTTCAATCTCAATCTTGTTTTCTCTCTTCCATGATTCTATTGTGTTCTATATGAACTTCCCCATGGAAATTGACTAACATAAGGCTTAGATCTGGGAGAGGTTTCATGGTGTTATTTATTATTATGCTTCAATTCGCAATGCTTTTATTCTATTTGTGGTAGAGGCAGGAATATTGCACGGCTGTGGTGGTCTTCCACCACGAAACTATTTCCAAATAAATATATTTTCATTGATTAATCATTTTATATCACTTCCTTTAGGGAAACCCTTCATACAGTTGAGTTGTGGTTGCTATAAGGGATGAAATGACATATGATGGAGTTGGGTCTTGTTGGAATAACATTATTGGTTGAGGTGTTTCCTACTTGATTATTGGAGGAGGAGTGGTTTGGTGTGCCAAAGGCATTCTAAATTCACACATTTCATAAATCAATGGAGAGTAATTAATTAATGAGGATTCACTAAATGAATTGTCAAATTTAATTTAAATAAAAAATTAATAATGAGTGAACACTTGTTATCCAAACATAGGACCAAGACCTTTCTTCCATGATTTCATTCTGTTTGCATATAGATTCGAATCCTACATTGTTTTATTCTAATTGCATATTTTATAAAACCGTAAATATTTTTTTTTCATTAAATATTAAAAAATAAAAAAAAATTAGATTAGGTGAATTAGAATTATTAATCTAACTGACTACAAAATTCCTCAAGTGAGACAACCCTGGTTAGTCTCTATACTACACTAGGAAAATATCGAAATTTTCCTTTACCACACCCCACAATAGGTATGTGTCAAATACCATTTTTTGTTTATCTTACTGACTATTACCATCGTACTCACTTTAGTCATCATACTCACTTGGGCCATCGTACTCACTCTATCCATCGTACTCACTCTAGAAACCATACTAACTCTAGACATCGCAATAACTCTGGACATCTTACTCACTATGGAAATCGTACTCAATCTGGACATCATACACACTCTGACCATCATACACACTCTGTCCATCGTACCCAATCTATTTATCAAACTAACTTTGACCATAGATCTCATAATGTGCATCGTAACCACTTTGCATCATATTAGTATTTTTAATTATTTCATCCATACCTATCATCATACATGAAATATTAATCGTAATCATGTTATACTTTTATCACATACTTATTTTTATTCTTTTATAAAAACATATGTTTTATATCAATCATACTTATGTTATCATTTTTCAAATACCTATTATTTTAACCCAAATAATGTAGTGAAATTTTTTACAAACCAATAAAAAGGATTTCATGTTTTCTGTGTCAATATGAACGTTACAGTGCTAGGTGTCCAAGTCCATTTGAGTTTTCCGGTGAAATATGACCGTTGGAAGAAATGTGACTATTAGAACCTGAGGCCTATAATTAAGAGTTCATTTGACGCAAACATAACAACTTTATCTATATACATGATCTGGAGAGAGACTATGTGACTTCTCTCTACTTCATGTGAAATCCTTGAAATTAAATAACATGAAGGAATCATTTTTATTTTTTGTATTTCAATAAGTGATTTTTTTTGTTTCTAATTAGGTGTTAACAATCGAGGGATACCTAGAATAGACAGATGGTGTGACTGATCATTGTATATAGGGATTTCAAGTTTTTTAAAGACAGAGGTGTTGATTACCTATAAGATCATGGGTTAGTGCGGATTACAGGATGGATGTGCCGATCGTCGTATCGAGGGGTTATTGGTGTTATTAAGACAGACCTATTATCCCAGGTTAAATGATACCATTCTCATTGGTTCAAAATAATTGCAATACCTTTAACTTTTTCAGTTTATTATTGTAATGGAAATAGAATCATTTTATTTCTTCTTTCTATTTATATTATTTTATATTAAAATTGTTTCAATTATAGTTTATGATTTTTATAATTTATTCTATACTCTATATGGTAGAATAATTTACACTTTGTATTACTATGATATTTGTATTCAACCCAAATATAATTTTTTCATAACCTATGGTATCATAATAATTTCATCGGATCGAGAGTCATTCCGATTGTTTGTTTGTTTTATAAGAGGCATTGCGAACTCTTTTATTTTATGTAATATGAAACATAAAACCTTCTATAAAGGTTTTAATTTATTTTTTTATACAATTCACCTTTTCTTGTATTTGTGCCATCTCATATCTATTTAGATCCAAAAATTGGTATCAGAGAAGATTTTACACTCTGTATTTTTTTAAATTACTATGTTTTCTAAATACACTAAAATGTATTTTTGGAAAATGGATTTGTTTCTTCTTGATGGTAGGCATAATGAATGATTTTTCTATTAATAACCTTAATCCAACAAGACCATTTATTTTTTGTGGTATTGATTTTGAGTATTGGAGAGATCAAATGAAGAATTTTATCATAAATACAGGTGTAGATAACTTTGTTACGATCTTTATTGTCTATAAGATCCCCAAGAAAGAACTCATGAGTTTTACAACCCAAGAAAAAGTTGAATATTATTTGAACTATAATGTAGAAATACTTTATTGTGTTATATTACTAGCCATATTTATAGTAAAATCTCTTCATGTGAAACTATAAATAACATATGTAAGAAATTGGATATTACACGTTTTGATACTTCTAATGTTAATGAAACAAGAAGAGAAATGATAAGAGATGACTATCAAGATTTAGAATTTCCTTATGGTGAACCTGTAGTTAAGGTTCAATAGAGATTTATGACAGTTGTTACTAGTCTTCAAGCTATGGGATATAAAAATTTAGAATATGAAGTCTTAGTTGATAAGATCATAGAAATTTTTACAAATGAATGGGAATCCATGTATATTGAAGTTGATGAGTCCAGAATGATTACTAATATTACTCTTGATGATCTATTTGGAAATATATTACAATACTAAGGAATAATTAAGGGAGATTTAGAAAAAGTGAAAAAGAATAATGGTGGAGTATCATTCACTACTACATCAAATCCTACCAAGTCTCAATCACATGTGCAAAGTAAGTCAAGAAAGAGAAAGGTTGAAGTATTATCAGATTATATGGATATTTAGAAGTCAAATAATGATCTTGAAAATCTTATTAGAATAAATAAAAAAAATTTGGAAAGAAGGATTTACAATACAGGAATAAAAATACATCCAAAGGATACAAGGACAATAATGATCTTGAAGTCACATTCTGTGACATGTAAAAGAGAAGGACACATTCGACATGATTATACTATGATGAAAAGAAAGGATAGAAAGGAAATATATTCATAGAATAAAAAGAAGAAATAATTTAAGTCTTAGGTAAATAATATCTTGAAATTAAATGACTCCTGGAGTGCCAATGGAGGTAATTCTTATGAAGACTCTTCTGATAGTGATATCTCAAATCACAAGAATGCTGATCTCATTGCCAAAACTCCTAATCATTTCTTAATGGTCAAGGTACAAAGTTCTGAATCCTTTAATAATATGTATTTGAGTAGAAATTATCTAGATAAAGATTATTATTATGATAAAGAAACACCTTCATCAGAGAATGATAATTCTTTACCTTCTTACGAAGAAGTTTCCATATTTTCTAATCTTTTAGAAAATGAAAATTATAAAACTTTTAGAAAAGATGAAAAAATACTAGAATTGATATTTTAACAATAGAAGTATCAAATCTCTCTAAAGATCTAGATTCTAAAACTTTTGATATTGAAAATATTTCAAAAAACCTTGAAAAAGTGAAATTTGAAAAGAACAAACTTTTTAATATTTTGATAATATAATATCTGAGAAATATTTTTTTAGAGAAAAAAATTAATTTTAATACTAATAAAAATGAGGATAAGAATTTGGTCATCAAACTAAAATGTGAAATCTTTTCTTTTATAAAACTTTTATCCAATTTCACTACTGGAAGGAAAGAGTTTGATAAAATATATTTTGAAATTCGTCCTCTAAGGAATAGTTCTAGAATTTGTTATACTCATTAAAAACTTGTTTTTAGTAATAACGCGTTTGTTCCCAAAAGTGCTCTATTCTTCACTAAATGTCAATGTGGTGGACATTTGGAATTTTTTTCTGTTAATAAAAATCAATCTTTGGGTTTCTAAAAAGCTCAATTTTTAAAAAAAATGTGGATTCCAAAAAATTTTCTTGCTAATATTTCAGGATCCAAACATGTTTGGATTCCAAATTTTTAATTGTTTTTGTTTCAAGAAAACAAAACAATAAATAATAACAATACATGGTAGATGGATAGTGGATGTTCTAGAAACACGACTAGGAATAGAAACTTCTTTGAAAAAGTTATCAAGATAAATAGAGGAAATGTTACCTTTATAGACAATGCTCAAGGAAG
The DNA here is from genome assembly GCA_963277665.1 of Viscum album. Taxonomy (NCBI): domain Eukaryota; kingdom Viridiplantae; phylum Streptophyta; class Magnoliopsida; order Santalales; family Viscaceae; genus Viscum; species Viscum album. The sequence continues at coordinate 2,001,890,875 of OY728164.1, read as the reverse complement.
GATTGTTGGTATAAGTAATATTGTTTTCCTTAGTAAAATTTTTATTTCTAATGTTTTATTTGGTTGTGATCTTAAGAACAACCTCATTAGAATTATTCAATTATTTGATGAGGGTTAACTTTTGAATTTAAGAAGTGATAAATGTATAGTTCACAATTCCAAGGATGAATTCATTCTATCTTCCTAAAGGAAAGATAATGTTTACAATTTGATCTTAGAAGACCTCAGGATCCAAGATATACCTTATCTATGTGAAATGGAATACCAATATAGATTATGGGATAGAAGACTAGGACACTGTAATGTTAGAAACTTATATAAACTCTCTAAGAAAGGACTTTTTAATGATATTACTAAGGTTAGTTTTGATACTTATAAATTTTTTGTCCTTTTACAGTATGGAAAACAACATAAGTAAAGATTTAAGTCAATTAGTGAAGTCACAAATACTGATTCATTATAGTTAGTGCACATGGATATTTTTGGTCCTACAAAAACTGGAAGTATTGGAGGTAAGTACTGTGTAATTGTTTTAGCTGATGATTACACTAGATTTACGTGGTTATATTTTCTTGCCAAAAAATCTAAAGATATATTTTTTTAAAATTGTTGTTTGTAAAGTCAAAAAATGATAAAAACCTTCCATTGATGACTATTCGAAGTGATCATGGTGGATAATTTATAAATTATGATTTTAAAAATTTTTCTAGTAAGAATGGTATTACTCATAACTTTTTTGCCCCAAAAACCCCTCAAAAAAATTGTTTTGTAGAAAGAAGAAATAAAATTATTCAAGAGATAACTAGAACCATGTTGAGTGAATAATCAATAGAAATTGTTTTTGGGAAGAAGATGTTAGTACTATTTTTATACAATAAATCGATTTTTAATTAGAATTTTTCTTAATAACACCCCTTATGAGTTGTAAACATGATGAAAACCAAAAAGTTTCATACTTCAAAGTATTCGGTTACAAAGTATTTATTTTAAATACAAAAGACAACGTACAAAATTTTGCACATAAATATGATAAAGGAATTGTTTTAGCATATTCCACTACTTCTATGGCTTTTAGAGTTTTTAATAAAAACATTTTTATTGTTGAGGAAACAGTAGATGTTATGATTGATGAAACAAACCCTTTTGTTTTAAAAAAACCTCAAAATATTGCTTCTGAAGTGTTTTCCAAAATTTATTATCAACCTTTGAGAGAAGATTTTTCAAACATAGTAAATACTCAAGAAATTGTTACTAAGACATTTACAGTTGAATATCTTTTCACCTTATGTTGATGAGTAGGTTTTAAAAAATACAAATCAATTGTTACTTATGAATAATCTCAATGATAATGTCATTGGTGATATAAATTAACAAATTAGGACTATAAACTCCTTTAAAAATGACATAGAAAATATTTATTTTCTATCTTAATTTGAACCTAAAACTCCAATTGAGGCCTTAGGTGATAAGGATTGTATAAAGGAAATGCAAGATGAACTAAATGAACTCGAAAGGAATAAAGTCTAGATCTTAGTTGAAAAACCAAATGATAAATCTATTATTGGAGTAAAATGGGTTTTTAGAAAAAAATGCGTTTAAAATGGTATCATTGTAAGAATTAAATCTAGGCTTGTTACTAAAGTATATAATCAACAAGAAGTCATAGATTATGAAGAATCCTATGCTCCAGTTGCAAGACTCGAATCTATTATAATTTTATTAGCCTTTGCAGTATTCTTTAATTTCAAAAAATTTCAAATGGATGTCATGTGTTTTTTCCTTAATGGTTATTTACAAGAGGAAGTATATGTAGACCAACCCCCTAGTTTTAAAGATATAAAACATCCATAATATGTTTAAAAACTTACCAAGTCCCTTTATGGAATTAAACAAGCCCCTATCTCCTGGTATGATAGGATAACAATACATTTTTTACAAAACAATTACTTTAAGGGAACATATAATCAAAATATTTTTATAATGAAATAAGAAAAAAAATCTTACGAGTGTTCAAATTTAGGTTGATGACATATTTTTTGGATTAGCTGAAATGTCTTTAATAGATTAATTAGAAAATATAATGACGTTTGACTTTGAAATGGGTATGATGGGTGAAATAACATTCTTTCTTGGTTTTAAAATTTCAAAAAAACCAAATGGTACTTATATATCTCAACTTTAGTATATCATAGACTTACTTAAGCGACCGCGTTTGCCCCGGATGCTGAAATATATTAGATGGATACCACCCATCGGATCCTGCATCAAGGTGAATGTTGATGGAGCTGCGTTGGGTGCCCCAGGTACTTCGGGCTGTGGAGGAGTGTTCCGCACGTTCCGAGGATTTGTTAAAGGATGCTACCATCACGCTGTCGGGGTTGGCATTGCTTTTGAAGCGGAGCTTTGGGCAATTGTCTTTGCCATCAGGTATGCCATCCGTTTTAACTGGGAGCATTTATGGATTGAATCTGACTCCCAGACCGTTGTTCATGCCCTGAGTGCAAAGAGGCGCCAGGTCCCTTGGCGCATACTTCCACATTGGGTTGATTGCCTTAAGGCTATTGGCCAGATGCGGGTGGTGATTTCACATGTCTACCGGGAGGTGAATCAGGTTGCGGATGCGTTGGCGAAGTAGGCGCTCAATGACATAGGAGAGATGTGGTCGTTTACGGTTCCAGACTATTGTGCCTCACTGGTGGAGGCAGATAGGTGTGGGGTTGTGCACACTCGTTTATGTAATATTCCCTTGTTTGCTTGACTCTTCTCACTTTTGTTATTCAATCTTTTAGGACCGGCTTCCACCGGATCCTGGCTTTTCTGGTAGACTTACTTAAAACGTATGGATATAATAATAAAAAAATTATTAGTACTCTAATTAGAACCTCAAACACTCTTGATAATGATGAAGTTGGGAAAACAGTTGATCAAACCCTTTTAGAGGTATGATTGGAAGGTTACTATACGTAACAGCTAGTAATCCAGACTTAATGTTTTCCATATGATTATGTTCTAGATATGAAGTAAATCAAATACATTCCCATTTAGAAGATATGAAAAATATTTTAAGGTATTTAAAAGGAACTTTGGATTTAGGCATTTTCTATTCTTCTGGAAATGATTTCGTATTGAAAGGTTTTTTGGATGCTAACTTTGGAGGTTGTAGAATAGAAATAAAGATTAATTTTGGAACTTTTCATTTACTAGGAGATTCTTTAGTTTCCTGGTCATGAAAAAACAACACTCAGCTTCACTCTCTACTACTGAAGCTGAATATGTGGCAGCTGGAAGTTGTTGTTCTCAAGTGTTTTTGATGCAACACACACTCAAAAACTATGGCATAAACATTACTAAAACTAAAATATTGTGTAATAACACAAGTTCCATGACTTTAATTAAAACCCTGCACATTACTCTTGTGAAAAACCCATGGACATTTGACATCACTTTCTTAGGGATCACACACAAAAGGAGATATCATTTTACAATTCATTAAAACTCAATAACAACTTGTTGATATTTTTTAAAAAACATTATCTTTCTATATTTTTTTATATATTAAATAAAATCTGGGAAAACTTTTAATAAAATAATAATTCACATCTTCTTTATGTTTTTACAATCTCCTTACAATAAAAAAATCCACCTCAAATGGGGATAACATTAGTATTTTGTTATTTGTTTTATCTATTTTATATTATTTATTATTTATCTTATTATTCGTATTTTATTTTAATTCTATATTTTATAGTAATATATGTTTTATTTGTTTCATTCGTTGTTTTATGTCATTCAGTTTCACTTTCGGTTTGACATTTTATTTTTTGGTTTGACTTTTGGTCTGTTTGACATTCTGTTAATCGATATGAAAGAGTCTAGTCTATCAGCTTAAAAACCTATGGTAATGAATTTGTTTTGAATCAGCTTCAAAACCTATGTTAATGACTTTGTTTTCTATTGTCTTGACAACCAATGGTAATGAATTTTTTTCCATCGGCTTGAAAACCTATGGTAATGAATATTTTTTCCATTGGATTGACAACCTATGGTAACGACAATGTTTTCCATTGGCTTGAGAACCTGTGCAAATGAATTTGTTTTCCATCATCTTGAAAACCAATAGTATTGGATTTTTTCCATTAGTCTGATAACAAAATGTATTCAATGTCTTTCTCATCAGTTTTATATTTGATCATATTCACTTTTATTATTTCAATTATCTATTTTCTGTATTTTACTATATCTTTTACATTCATAATAGTATGAAACAAATAACTCAGTTTAAATCTTTGATAGGTACATTCTATAATCCTTTTGTATTTTCATTTTAAAAAAATATATTTAAAAAATATATTTAAAATTTTTACATTTATTTTCTACCGTTGGATTTTTTATCTTCAAACATCAACCATATAACTCCTATGGTCACCCAATTTCGTCAATAAATATAGGAACCTCCTCCTCAAACCCACGCCGGTTCTTCATATTTTTGGGCGAAGCTCTAATCCTTCTTTTAATACTTGGTACGACTATTTATTTTTTCAATAAACATTATGTCTCATTATTTTTCTAATTGTCCTACAGATATGTCTTCAATGACTTTTTCAGAAATTGATTTCTTCAGAGAAAGGTTAGTCAAAAGAGATTTCTTTGATAGTTGTGACTCAAAGATCAAAAGAATTATCTTTTTATAAGGTTGGGGACATCTTTTTTTAGAGAAACCCATATCTCAGGATCCAATTCTTATTGAAGTGGTTAGAAAATTATACATTACTATGTCATTTGATAAGGATATGATTAACTTTTCAGTGTATGATTGAAATTTTTCTATGTCAGTGGAACAATCAGCACACTTTCTCAATGTCTCTACTGAAGGTGACTCCTTTTGTCCTTATCATATGCTACCTGAGGAAGCTGGTATGTTTAATAAGGAAATAATAGGAGATTTTATCTCGCTCTTTTTCTCTCCCTTATGTTATGGCATAGGGCATGTCTACACCATCGCCTCCCCTCCTCGAATCACTTCAGCCAGGAAGGGGGGATCCTGCTTCCCCATCCAGTTCGATTCCCCCTCATTTACCCTCTTTCGTCCATTTCACAGATCCACCCTCCCTTCCTCCTTTCCCTCCGATCAATATGATCCCTAAGGTTCCACCCCTTGTTAATGGATTTCCTTCGGTTCATATTTCCCCTTTGGAGTTCACATAAGAATCTGCATTACTGGATCTCACGTTGGTTTCCTGATTAGGAAGGGATCATCCATCAATCGATGTGTTTGATCGATTTGTGTTTTCATTTTAGAATTTAAAGGATCGGGTTACGGTAGTCATTTTAGATGTGAGACATTTACAGCTTCGATTCTCTAATGAATATGACCTCGTGTATGCTTGGGCGTTTGCTCGACATTCTATGAAGGGGTTCGGGTTCTCTCTATTCCGATAGACCTTTGATTTTTACATGAGACACGATACTCCGACCTCAGCACTATGGATATCCTTACCTGGTCTTCCATTTCCATTTCAGAACCCAGCGATCCTATGGTAGATAAGAAATCTTGTTGGACGCTACCTTTTCTCTGATTCCTGCACCAAGGCCATCTGTCACCCAGTTGAGCCAGGGATTTGTGTCAAAGTTGATTTATCAATATGACACTTGGATTCCATTGTCATCATAATTGAGGGATAAATTCACTGGATTCAGAAGGTACGCTATGACTACTGGATTTTCTTTTACTCGGGATGTTCCCGCGTAGGACATGATGTTTCCAGGTGCCGACGAAGCCTCTCCGATTGATCCTGGTATGGTTCTCCTCATATTATGGAGGATGACACCATTGAAGTATGAAATCTACATGTTGTAACCCTCATAGAGAAGTGGGAGGATGTTGTGGACTGGTGTTGTATTAGGGAGTCTCAAGGGATCACTAATCCTTCGGCTTCAATACAGAGTAAGGGACGGAGGTTGACTGAAGATAAAAATGTGGCTGATGTGTTTGATCGGCTAAAATAGAACCTGGGTTTACAGTTGAAGGAGCCAAGAGCTAATGAGGAACAACAAGCCCAGACTGGTTCTGAGAAAATAGCTGATACCAGGTCTACAGTCGAGATGAATTAACTCACTCAAAGTGAGCATGAATGTGACTCAATAGAGGCTGGCAATCACGAGGATGCCAAAAATCCTAGGAATTCAAAGGAGGGTCCTCTTTTGTATATTGTGCTTCCCCCCTGATAAAGGGATGCTTGAGGAGGGGAGGGTGGTGGAGCCTCCTAGGATATAGAAGGTGCCTTGAGTTACTGATGTAGTTCCTAGTATAAGGATTCATAAGGAGGGGAGTGTGTTGGCTCCCTCAGACCCAAACATTCTCCACCCCTATCATATCTAAAGGCTACTTCTATAGGGGATCAGAAGTGGTTCCCCAGGGATCTGAAAAAGTGGTTTGGGTAGAAGCCTCCCACTGAAGGCCCGAGGGTTGAGCTGAGGAACCGCTTTGATAGTCTGGTAGATCAAGATCAAGTAATGTCGCATGAGGAGGATGAGTTAGGTGCAGATAGCTATATCAAAATCTCAGCGGACAACTGGGATCGTTTCAAAGGGAAAGGTCCTCACAGCCCTAGAAGGAATAAGGGGATCAAAGGAAAGCGTGACTCTAGAAAATGCATTGCGTTATAGGGGAAAACCAAAGGGATGTAAGGACTATTCTTACCTGCCAAAACCAATTGAAACAAGGTTGGCCAATAAAAGTGGAAGAAAGGAAAGAAAAGTCCCACAAGACAGAGATAACAGTGATCCAAGTAGAGAACAAAAGGTAATAGAAGAAGAGGTAGGGGAGTGTTTGAATCTCATATTTTACTCCAAGTAAGAAATGACTGAGAAATACATGAGGCCCAAAGCCTCAACTAAAGAAATTGCAAGAATTTATGAATATAGGTTGCAAGTTGAGGCCACTGAGGAGAAGGAAGCGTGGATAAAAAAACAAGATCGAATAATTTCCCGGGGTTTCAATCATGGAAAAATATATCTAGAATAATTCATTCAGACAGTGGATATGATGATCTCTCATCTCGAAGAACTTTTTAGGGAGGATCCAAACACACTGGTTAGCACTTTGAATAGGGAATTATATAGAGTGGCTGATTCAAATAACCTTAGTCTAGTGTTTAATAACTTTGTGAGCTCCTTTAGCTCGTAGTAGTTTTGGTTTTGCGAGTGATGGTTTCCCACTTTTCCCTAATGTGGATTTTTAACAAAAATTTATTATTTGATGGTTTAATAAGGAAAGAGCAGACATGTCACTATTTTATATCAATCTGGAGGAAAGAAATGTAGCCCATCTCTCTGCAGGCAACTAGTTTATTCTCCTTTGGATGCAAGGGTTTCTTATTCCAATGAAAGAAGATATAGAAACTCTTAAGGATTCTGAAATAATTTTGTTAGATTATCTTTTGAATATGAGAAAGGTAAATCTCATGGGATAAATTTTTGAAACTATCAAGAATGTAATGTTGGGAGAAAATAAATCTCATCTTATCATGTATCCAACCATTCTCACAAAGTATTCTCTTGAAAGTTTGATGTTTTTTAATATTCCAGTAAAAAGAGATTTGAAAGAGTTGAAGGTTTCATGTATAAGAAATAACGTAATAAATAAATTGAATGTTTTTTTGATGAATAGTCAAAACTATTTGTCAAATATGTGGAAGAATCGATACCAAATAAATTGGAACCACTTCTAATAGAATCAACTCCAATAGTTTTAGTTTCTCAAAAATCATATCCTTAAAATGGTGCAAAGTCTAAAAAAACCAAATAGAGTAAAGAGGTTGTAGCAATGTGGAGAAAGGATAAAGAACAAAGAAAATAAGATGATCCTCAGTTTGGTCTTGATCCAGTTGAAGCTCTAGCTGAGAATATGAGAATAGAAGATACTCTACTGTTTGAGAAGAAGAAGAAGAAACTCTTGAAAAAAAGAGCTCAATATTTTTTTTCACAAAGATATAAAAAAAATTTGAGTTAGAAAGTTCTCAAATGAAAGAAAAGATTCAACAAAAACCAATCATACAAACTCTTCTAGAGAAAGTGAAAGGAAAAGTGCTAGAAGAAATTAAATTAGCTTCGTAATAGGAAGGTGAAGAAGAATAGAAAGATTAATTTTTTTATGGAATATATATAGAGTTCTAATAAAAGTAGTTTTGAATCTTTTTTTCAAAAAAAATGTGAAGGGGTTCAATAATAGGATGTTCATTCCAATCAAGAACTGGTAAAATATATGGAAACTCAATCAGAAAGAGTTATTTCTCTGGTCAAGTAAATGGATCAATGTTATCATGCTGAGAGAACCATTATCATTAGTGATATAATTGAAGAAGAAAGAGTTCAAAAAAGAAAATATAGAGTTGAGAAAGAAAAAGGGAAAAGAAAATTAAAAAAAACCAGATGAAAACTCAAGCTGATAATATGAACTTGAATCGTATTATGAAGACACATATTTAGAGCACACTATTTATCTCAAGAAAAGTAATTACATTGTTCATGTTTTAAGAAGGATTGTGAATACTATTCATTATTTTCCTAGAATATAAGGAAATATTGATTTAATTACAGAGAATAAATGTATTAAATTTAGTTCAGTAAGAGATCTCATAAAGAATGTGATGAAAGTAGAGGCTGATCTAAAGGTTTTGTGTGATAGATATATTTTTCATAAGAAATATCGTAACAAGATGACCAAGTGGTCATACAAAACAGAGAGTTCAAAAAATGAATATGATTAGTCTATTGAAGACTTAAGGAGGATTTCAAATGATATTTCTATTTATTTTAATAAGCTCAATAAGGAAACAATTGACAGGATGAATCAAATTTCAAAAACCTACAGTGCTGATACTCTTTCAGTGAAGGAGTTGCAAGAAAGGCTCAATGATTTAAAGTCAGAGTTTTTGAAGGTTTTATCTTTCAAAGATAAAATTTTTTTTAATGAAAAAAACACTTTATTTGATGAAGAAAATAAGAAAATTCAAGAAAAAAATTTATACTCTTGGAGAAGTGATCAAGATTCAAGAAGACACCAACAAAAACCAAGATCAAATTTTTGCAGACCAACTAGAGATTCTAAAATATCATGGTGTTTCTATCTCAAAAGACAAGATAAAGATAAAAAATAAGAATTCTATTCTTCATGAGTTGATGATGAAATAAAGATAAAGATAAATCAAATGGATATTTTATTATATCTTTCATTCTTAATTGTATTTTTAAATTCTATGAACTTTTGAAATTTCAATGAGCTTTATGTTTGCATTACCATTGTTTTGTGTTATATTTCTCTCTATACTTTTTAGAAAATTCAAGATTACCCCATTCTTTTTGTAATTCACTAAGGGGGGGAATGTTTTATAAAAGGGGAGTAAATTTTACAAAGGGGGAGATTTATTAAATTTTTACTCAAATTTAATGCATTTAAATAAAAGAAAAATATTAGAATACAATACATAAGAAAGTCTACACTTAAGGGGGAGTTAGTTGTATTCATTTCTTTCTTCAGAAGAGTGTATAACTCAGGGGGAGATAAGTATTTATTTCTAGTTGTACTTTGTGTTTTCTGATTTTAAAAAAGGGGGATATTTTCAAGTCAAAAGTCTTCTTTTGAATTTTATGTCTTTTGTTTTGGAAATAAAAAATCTCTTTGTAGTAAATTATCAAATAAATGATTTACATTGAATAAGTTTTTCTCGTTATCATACATAATATTACCGTCATACTCACTCTAGCCATCGTACTAACTCTTTCCATCATACTAACTCTGATCATCATACTCTCTCTGGCCATTGTACACACTTTGGGCATCGTACAAACTCTAACCATCATACCCACTCTATTTATCATACTGACTCTGACCATCATACTCACAATATGCATCAAATTCACTTTATATCATATTAGTATTTTGAATTATTTTATTCATACCTATCATCATACAATCAATATTAGTCATACTCATGTTATAATTTTATCACATAATTTTTTTATTCTATAATCAAAACACATGTTTTATACTAATCATACACATGTTATCATTTTCTATATATCTATTATTTTAACCAAAACAATTTCATGGAGTTAGTTATAAACCAGTGAAAATGATGCCGTGTTTTCTATTACAATATGACCATTACAATGCATGGTGTCCAAGTCCCTCCGAGTTTTCTAGAGAAATTTGACCATTGGAAAAATGTGACTGTTAGATCCAGAGGCCTATAAGTAGGAGGTCATTTGAATAAGACATAAAAACATTAGCTACTTCCAAGTTCTAGAGAGATACTTTGTGACTTCATGCTATTTCGTGTGAAAGTCTTGAAATTATAAAACATGAACGTCTCATTCTCAGTTTTTGTATTTCAATAAGTGATTTTTTGTGTGTGTCCAATCTGGTTTTAAGGATCGAGGGATGCTATGGATAGGTACATGGTGAGACAGATAATTTTATTGAGGGCTTTCAAGTGACTGAAAGACAAAGGTGTTGATTAAATGTAAAATTGAGGGCCTACGGAGATAACAATATGGATGTACCAATCATCGAATCGAGGGATTACCTGTGTTGTTAAGACATACCTATTATTCTTGGTGAAAGGATACCCTTCTCTTTGGGTCAGAAGAATTATAATAACTTTTACTTTTCCACTGCTTATTTTAATAGAAAAAGAGTCATTTTATTTATTCTTTCTATTTTAATTATTTAATATTGTAATTGTTTCAATTAAATTTTATTATTTTTAGAATTTATTCTATACGCTATATGGTATAATCATTTACACTTTGTATTTCTATGATTTTTGTATTCAACCCAAATAAAATTGTTTCATAACCAGTGATATCATAATAATTTCATCGTACTAAGATTAAGTCTGATTGTTTTTTTATAAGAGGAATTGTTAATTGTTTCATTTTATGTAATATTAAACTAGGAACCTTCCATAAATGTTTTAATAGAATTTTTTATACAATTCATCCCCTCTTGTATTTGTGACATCTCATATCCATTTCAATCCAAAAAATTATTGTGATTCAAAATATGGAATCCATTTTTTCAAATTCAATTCACATAAGTGTAAAAATATAATTTAAAATTAATCTTATAAACATGATGAGAAAGCATTTTTTTACAGTGAAAATTTTCAAAAGTTTAAAAAAAATTTATATCTAAATTCATTATAAAGATGATTAAAACGACCTAAATTAGATTAATATATGTATAATTAATATATTTTGACTTTTAAACCAATTAAAAATATAATTTATCATTATAAGTTCTTTATATGAAAATGAATTTTTCAATTAAAATCCAGTATTTTTAACTATTCATCAAAAAGTTAAACATCTCATAAAAATATCAAAAAATCACCCAAAGTGAATTTTGCTATTTTTATTTCAAAAATAATGTTTAATTTTTCAAATAAATAATCCTAAAGTGTTAAAACTTAATTTAAAATTATTTATGCTAAGCATGACTAAACCGTTTTTTGGAAATTAAATCTTTTTTGAATTTTTTTAATTAAATTATTCTTATTATTATATAAAATCAATATACAACCAATAAATGTGTGTAAAATATATATTTTCATAATTTTATTATTCCTATTCATACCATAAATTCAAATGGTTAGACATTAACTATAATATTAAATAATAATAACCATAATATTATATTATTGTTTAGTAACACCCAGTCTTGCATGAAACACACACTATCAAAGAAAATTTTTGTTGTGTGTAATATAAGATAAAATTAGTGTTATGTAAATTGAACACTATAGAATGTATTGAATTTATTTAAAATAGTAAATATATTATAGAGTCTCAGTTTTTATATTCTATGATATGCTTAAAGTTGTGTTCCATACACTCTATCGAATATGATGTTCATATTTTAATATTTCTGGGTGTCACATTCTCCCACCTTAAATAAATTGATCCCCCAAAATTTAAACTTGATATTGTAAATAAAGGGTTTGAAATTTGGAAATATTTTTTTTGAAAAATACATATCATAAAATATTTAATATAATATCCTCTTAATAATATAAAAAGTGAAGTATAATAGAAATATGGAATAACAAATATCTAGGTTTTAAAATAAGAGAAAATTGGTGGAATGTGAAGATATGTAAATGGTGGAAAAGAATAAATATTTATGGAGTGATAGTGTTCATTGATCATAAGAAGGTTTATGATGAATGAAAAGGAAAATGTCACAAAACGATAAATCCACAATGATTTATAAGACTATATGATTTATCCGATATGAATGTAATTGGATAAAACTTTTATTTCAAGATAATTTTTCTAAATTTGAAGAATTATTTTACTATGTAAGAATATAAGGAAATGTACTTAGCTGATATATTTATATTTCAAAATTAAAATTTCACCATTTATTTATGGATCAATCAATTTCCAATTTACCCCTTAGTCCAAGAAATAAATATCCAGAAACATAATTTTTTATTCCTAAAGAACTAAAATCCAATTTTAATAGATCATAATATCCATAAAAGCATAAAATATCTTTATGTATAATTATTTCCCAAAACCAATATGGATTACAAAAGATATCCAATAAATTAATCTCTAAAACTCAAAATTAACAATTTGACTCATCTTTAATATTTTTTTCAAATAATTTAATTAAAAACAATGACATATTGACCAGGGATTTGTTTAAGCCAATGGTAGGTGCTAAACCCTTGTCATCCTTTGGTCATGGGTTCAAGCCCTGCGACCTTGCTAGAAATTATGGGTTTTACATGGTATATAATTTATAATTTTTCTAAACTATATTAATATAATTCAAATAACATTCCCAAAAAAGATATTATGAACATACTTGAAATAAATGTAATCATAAAATAATCTTGTTACTATGTTTTTCAATACAACTTTATTTTAAAATAATTATAATAAATATCATTTTACTATAATGATCATATTAACCCCTAAAGGTTATCAATACCTTTTAACTTATGTTTATAATATGTAAAGGCATTATTCCCCAAATAGCATTTTCACTGAAACATATACTAAACCAATGGGTTTTATTTCCATTAATTTCTCCAAAAATATCCTTAATATTTTTAAAGTCTTATTGTATAAAACCTAAAAGGGGTGTTTAATAATTTTAACTTTTGATTAGTATTAAAATCATTAACCCATGATGGTGTCCATAACTCTTATGTTAATGAATAAATTTTTTTTCTGAAATTTAATATAATCCTCAAAAGTTTTGATATTATAATAAAAAAAATAACATTGGTAAAATATATCAACAGTTTAATTTTTGAATCAAAATACATAAATAATTCATGAATTTTATTTCCACTTAGGTCATTCCTTGGTCTTGGTGTTAACCTTTAGAAGAGGGAATTGACTCGGGTAATGCCTAGTTTCGACACATTTAAGAAAATGAAAAATAAATGGATCCTTAGGTTGAAATTTATTTCCTTCTATCATACTATTAATTTTTACTTAGAAATACTTTTCATTAATACCTTCTTTTCTTCACATAAATAAATTTTCCATTACACCGATACAATTTCCAGGGTGTCTCTTTCCACATTTATAACATGATGGAAATCTATACTACTTTTCTCTATGGCCTCCATTACTCATTATATTAGAGTACTACATCATTCTCTTATTTGGAGAGTCTATTATTTGGTTATGGTAAATGTTTTTAATCATATTTTGAAAAAAATTATTAGGCATAATCATAATATATTTTACTATATTATTCACCTCATTTTCTTTTTCATAGCCACCTCATTTTTCTTCATATTCGATGTTATCATGATTTTGTAGGGTTCCATCTGTTGAATAAAAAAATCATACTGCGATTCACAATAACCATAGTGAGGAACATCATATGATCATTTATATGATGTCTAAATAATGACACATTATCGTCAATTTATGAAAAATTATATTTAACCTAGGTCATTCATTGTCACCATCTATTAAAATCCTTCATTTTGGTTTGTAAAGAAAATGTGAATTATCATAAGAATATCACTACTAAGTGTCAAACTAGGTGTGCAGTAAGGCCTATTTCCATCTACCAGGTAACTCTTAGGTCAAATCCAATATGCCTTTTTTGGATTTATTACCCCTGAGAAATTCTATACCAAAACCTCATCCACTTATAATATCCAAATTGGGATGCATTATCAGGAAAAAACACATAATATCTACCTTACCAAAAGTTTCAGACATTTTTTTTAAATTATCCTCAAAGACTATCTTAGGGATATGTTCCCCAATATATGTTTTCAAAAATACAGTTTCCAGCGTTTCTAGTAATCTTCTTTAGATACCACCTGTAGCAACCCCGAACCCAGTATCATAGAACCATTTCCTACATTATCACATTGGAATAATATACAAGGATTCAAATAATGAATGACTTATCATTTTAGTAATCTCAGTAAACTAAATTCATACTTGAGTCTCACATTACATTATAATAAAAAAATTAAAACATATATTTTTTATAATAACTATATTCTAGCTAGGTTATACCTTCATAATAGTCATAGTAAACTTCATATAATCCTGGGGAAGGGAAAGAAAATCAGTATGAGCTCAAATTCTTATTAAGGTTTAAGTATAATGAAAATGTTCCTGAATAAATAAACATAACCAATATGGAATTGTAATAAATCAAAACACATTCCATATTATAAATAAAATGATAAGGAAATTCATCCATTGATAATATAAATTCAAAAAATCTCATGGATAATAATCAATATGGAATGGTAAATAACAGAAAACTCATTAATTTTAATCAATTACATGTCTATAATGATTGGATAAACCATTTAATCGATAAATGATATTGAAATTATTCCAAAGATAATATCATAGTAAAAATATCCTAGATAGTAACAACTGAATACTAATTGAAGGAAATTCTTATTTATTGGATTCCATGTTTTCTATGTACATGATACCATTACTATCATGACCTTTCATAAGATAGTTTAAAATATACTGGGTGAAAACCCACATTACTGAGGCTACCAAACTGATTTGTCCCATGAGACTACCAATGCATTTATGGGATATATATAATCATTTTGAACCTGTTTCATACCTATCCAAAGGATTCCACATATATAGAATATTAAATTTAATTCAAATTTTTTTTCATTGTCACCTAATATCTTTATTGAGTAAGGAATATAGATTTAACAATATTTCCCCAGACAAGAAAATAAATTTCAACGTAGAAAACCATATTTAGAAATAGTATATCTTTTATGAAATAAAAATATCGATGATAATGATATTGATATTTATGGGAAGTTTAATTTTCAAAGTTCATAGGATAAAAAAATTTAAAATGAAGTTATTTATTTTCAAAATGAATCATGGAATTGAATTTCAATACTATACTTCATGAAAATACTCATAAGAAATCTAGATGAAGATTAAAGGCGATATAAATAAAATATTCACCCATAAGGTTAATAATAAAAGTTTATTTTCATTTATGAATATAAATAATTAAAACAATCTTTAAAAACATTCTTGAATAACTTCCATTTTCATGTTGAAAAAAAATTTGAAAATATTTTTCTGTGGAAATAAATATTAAAAATATTTCCTTTAAAAAGATCCTCATAAACTTGAAAATAAAGATTCAAATAAATGATGTCCAAAAGGAAGGGTAATTCAATAAATGGAATAAATGGTAAAAACAATGTTCCCTTTTCATTTTAAAAAGGTTATGAGAGAGCCTTGTTTGGAAAAAAATAAGAACATTTCTTTTACATTTTTGATAAAAGTGAAAAAATAATTATTTGGGAAACAACATAAGATTAGTTTGATTTTTATAAAGTAAAATGGGTAAAAATTTCTTTAATAAATAAATTTGGAAAGGATAAGATAATTTTTTAATTTTTTTAGAAAACAAGGTTTTGAAATAACATTGATTTCTGATCAAAGGGAGAAATGAAGAAAGATTTTATTAAAAACTTTTTCTAAAAAATTTTAAGGAACAAATAGTAGAAAAATGGTACTATTACTTAAAAATATCATGAATATAAATAGTATAATAAAATTAAAAGTGTTTATTTGAATTTTTTTTAAATAATTTACTTTAATTTAAATTAAAGAATAAACAATATCCATCAATAGTATGAAATTGAGATGAAATCTGTTATGTCACACTTCATATTGGTTATACATTATTTAACCTCATTTATAGTGGTTTTAAAAATCTTATAAACTTATTAAATAATCATACTAAATATTTATAATAAGATATATTATCCTTTTATAACATATTATCACTCATTATTAATAACATCTCATTATTTTCCTCATTTAGGGTGTTAACTGAACTGTTTTCTCATGCATTTTTTTGGCCTATAAAGATGAAATTATTGAACATATTATATAGTTTTATCATTCCTAGAATAATAATAATTACTTAATTATTATATTTTTACATCAATTTTACTTTTAAAACCAACCATTAATGATTATTATGAAAAATGATGTATGTTACGGTCATGGATACAGTTGGTCTTATGTATGATTGAGTAACGTTTCCATTTTCAACAATCATTATGGAAAGGATTTATGTAATATATAAACTTTATAGAATTATAATTATATCATATTTAACATATTATAAACATATATATGTAAATCATGTGGTGTGGTGATGAAAAGATAGTCACATCACTTTGTGAAGGCGGTAGTCTACTCATACACGAATGATGTTATTGTCTTTATTTCAGTGAAAAGAAAAAATATAAGATGATATATATTATTTTTTAAAAATGGTAAATATTATATATATATATCATTATTATTCAATATATATCACATATATTTATTAAAAGTATATTTATCACCTTCCATGTAATGCTTTTGTGAAAGATGAATCACATCGCTTTGGGAGGCGGTAGTCCGCTGTACACATAAGAGATGTTATAGTACAACCTATGGAATGGAAAGAAAAATGATATATATTAAATAGAGAATATATTGTTATACATATGTCATAAATATCATATATATACTTTATCTCCATCACCATACACAACATTGAAGGTTGGTAGTGGAAAAAATAAAGATTTCAGTTCGCGAGGCTGTAGTCCTCCATAAAAATAAATGATGATTTTGTAACCCATTTTATGGAAGATGATATGGTTTAAGGAGGTGGAGAAAGAATTAAAATAAAGAAACTCATTGAAGAACATGAACTCTACTATGTGTATCCTCTTTAGGTTTTCACTAAAGCCTTCAAAGGATGGATTTATGCAAAAAATATGGATTTTAGGAAGAGTTTAGGGAATCTAGGAATTTATTTGGGTATTAATTGTCCAAAAAAAAGTAGTGTCAAGGTTTTAAGTGGATAGGGGAGGGGGTGTCCTTTTATAAGTGGGGGAGAGGAAACACTGGATATTTTTGAAGAGAATTTAGTGCTCTAACATTTTTCATATGTAAAAGGGTATAAAATGGTGCATTATAGAAACTAAGGTATTTAATCGTATAAATATTTCCATAAAATAGTTTTTATCCAAGTTTTTATTTCATTTTAACCCTTATCATTTTAATTTAACCCCCAAGTAAATCAATTTTTACCTTAATCATGGTAATTATTTTTTTTACTGCATTCACTACACATTTTGGTCAAAAATTAAGTTGAGTTATTAGATATTAAAAATTGTGATGATTCAAAATATTTATTAAATATTTAAAAATTCAATTCATAGTAGTGTAAAATAATAATTTAAAATTAATCTCGTAGACATGACTAGAAAATAGATATTTAAAATAAAAATGTTCAAAAGTTTATAAAATTTTTAATTATAAATTAAATATTATAATGATTAAAATGAAATAAATTTGATTAATATATTTATAATTGAACTATTATTACATTAAAATAAATTGAAAACATAATTTAACATTACAAATTATATAGACGAAAAAGCTATTTTAAATTAAAATCCAATATTTTTCACACATTATAAAATATAGTACTTCTCTGAAAAATAAGAAAAATTCACCCAAAAGTAATTTTGGTATTTTTATTTCAAAGAGTAATTTTATTTTCATAGATAATGTTTTTAAATGAGTTAAAAAAATAATTTTAAATTATGTGTTCTAAGCGTGACTAAACTGTCTTTTAGGAAAATACAGTTATTCTAAAAAAATTTCTTTTACTATTAAAGGATTATTATTACTTATAATCATTATAATATAAATAAATATTCATAAAATATTTATTTTTATATGTTAGTTAATATTATTCATATCTTCCATTCTAGGGGATTGGCAATAATTATCATATAAAATAATAATATTAATAGTATATTGTTCTTTTGTAAAATTTTGTTTTACATGTATCATAATAAATTGATGAAACTCGTTGTTATGGGTAACTCATTATAAACTTAGTGATGTGTTCATTTCAAGCTATAAAATGTATTTAATTTATTTAAAATAGTTAATATATCATAAAGTCTCAGGATGTTATATTCATTTATATGCTTGAGAATGTGTATTATACACACTATCAAATATGACGTTCATATTTTAAACTTTTAGGGTGTTTTAATAAAAATTTAAAATTTAAAATTAGCTATTTATTTAAAATTTAAGGAGAAATTTTTTTCTAAATGTATACATTATACATCTAGACTTTGGAAATCAGTTTTTGAGGTATAGAAATTGAGTTTTTTTTATAAAAGAACCATTTATCTTATTAAATTGATTTTTTGTTAAGTTAAGCGATTTTATATTTATTAAGTAATTATAAAATTATTATTATATCTTAAAATATGTAGAAATTAAAAAACATCATTTTTCCTATTCATATAAAAATTGAATTTTCTTAAAAAATTAAAAAAATACTTGGTAAATATCTAGGTGCTAATTTTAAAAGTTATAGTAATTTTATTTAAACAATTTTTAACATATGTAATTTTAGTTTTAAAATGAAAATTTTATTTTTATGAAATACATTAAAACAAATTTTATTAAAAATGTGTTTGTAGTTTATTTGTGTTTTTAATATTGATATTTATGTTGTAGAATTATAATATTTTTATTTTCATAAATTTATAATGATTGATATTATTTATATTATATTTCATTATTTTGAAGAAACATTACTATAATAACATTCAGGTTAGTGTTCTCAATATTCAATTTGTTACTCGTAATGGTCAGGTTACTATTCTAAGAGACAAAATACTATTTCAAAAGTCATATTACATCCTCTAAACACCTCATAGTTCTTTTATAAATTATTCATTATAATTCCCATAAAGATTTAATTTTTTAGTTTTTGAAAATCTATATTGGTTTACTAATATTTTAATTCTTTCCATAGTGTTTTTCATGGGAGTGATAATTCTAACAGATTGGGATAATCCAAATATTCTCATTTTTCTTTCTATATTTTATATTTTTTGTCCTATTTTAATATTTGGAATTTGTATGTGTTTAGTTTTTGAAAAATGTAATGCTCTCCATTAATGAAATAAAGTTTTTTTGGTTTTTTATTTGTGTTTTATGTGTATAATACTTTATACTATAATATAAATCATACTTATTTGGGATGATTTTTTTAAATTCAAGGTTTGACATTCTATCCGCTTTTTAAAATTTCATTCCTAAAATTTCAACTTGTATTATTGATTGAGAATAGATGAGTGTACTTTTATTTCATTATTTCCTGAGGTTCCATGTCAGTTCATTATATTTATGGTTATACCAAAACACTTTTACAAGATGATTTTTATTATTATGAATAAAATTATATCTTTGATCCATGATCTTCCCCATATTATTCTTATAAGAGAGGTCATGATCGAGTTTTACCACCTCTGGATTCAGTACATATGAGGGATCAGTGTTTTACTTCCTTTTGAGAGATACATGGAACACATCATGAATATGAGCCATGTTTGGTGGAAGTACTAGCCAATAGGACACCACTCCTATGAAATATAGGATATCAATGGGGGTTTGTACCTTGGTCTTAACATTAATTTCTTTAAAAAACATATAAATCTCTTCTGTAGTAATATTAAAAGGAATTCTTTTTCTGCTACTTCCAACTACAGGTCTATTTTGTTGTTGTTATCATAGCTCTTCTACCAAATCCGAGAATCATTTTTATTTTTCTAGATGACTTAAACCTTCTTTGTATTCTGTTTCAAATGATTAGGTACAAGTATATTTTTTTCTTTTATACCATCCAAACATATAGGATTTCTAAATGTCTTAACATATAGAGCTTCATATTGTCCCATTTGAATACTTGGGTGAAACCACTTGTTGTATGTGAACTAAACTCATAGGATATATTGATCACATCCTACTTAAAATTCCATTGAGTAATATCAAAACATTTCCTAGAGTGTATAAATGGACCTTGAATACTATCCACTACTTTAGGATTTATAGGACACATTGAAATTGAATTCAGTATTTAGAGAAACTTGAAAACTTCTTTAAAATTTATAGGTTAACCTTGGATCATGATAAGAAATGATTTAATTTGGTGTACCATGTAGCATCACCACTTCCTTTATGTATATATTAGAAAGTTGTTCAAGTAAGATATATTTTTAAATAGAGTGGTTTGTTTTGTATTGGTGATTTGATCGACCATAAAGCATAGCACATTGCTTCCTTTTGATGTCTTTTGAATACCAATGATAAAGTCTATACTGAAGTTTTCCAATTTCTATGGGTATGAGAAATGGTTTCATTATCCCATTATAAATATTTCATGTTTCTTTAAATTTATTACATACCAAGAACTTTAGGGTGTACTTAACAATCTCTTTCATTATGTTTCCTTGTAAGAAGTTATTTTAAATATCATATTACACATTTTTACTGCCAGGATTGATAGAGAAAGAAGAGTTATGTATGTTATCCAGTTTTTATTTTTTCATATCTGGTGATCAAGGTGCACAAATTCTAATTTCAAACCAAATAAAACCATCTTTATCAATGTGGAATTCATAAATATTCCCTTCCTTTAATGATTTCAAATTCTTTTATATCTACAAATCATCCCTTTATACCTCCTTGATCTAGTCATAGATTGATTTTTGGGAAATTATATGGGCCAGGTAGGATTTATTTCCTAATATTATGATTTGTAGATAATTCCATTATATATCCATTAAGATAGGGTTTTTCTCAATACGTATCATAGATTTTTTAGCTTTTTATTTTTTGTTAAGCGCATTAACAACCTTATTCTCCTATCCAAGATGATAGTGAATTGAGAAATCATATTCTTTGATTAGGTCTTATAATCTTAATTGACATATGTTGAGATCTTTACATGTTAATTTATTTTGATATTTATATATTCCACAATTCTCACTATAGAGGTACTACCCCAAAATATTGAAAGTAAAGATCGCAACTCGTAACTCTAGATTATGTGTTGGGTCGTTTTTCTCATTTATGTTCAACTATCATGAGCCATATTCCTTCACTTTAGCATTATGTATGAGTACACAACTTAATAATTTCATTTAAGAATCAATGTATATAAAAAACCCTTCCTCAATTGAGGATAGTATGAGTACATGAAAAATAATTACCCTCTTATAGATCTCCTTAAATATGTTCTTATATCCTTTTATACAGACAAAATTTACCCTATTTTTATGTTAACATAGTTAGTGGGATAGACAATAATGATGAAATTATCATAAATAATCAGAATTGATAGATAATCTAAAAAAACTATATATATACATGACACTAGTGGGTCTGGGACATTCTTCAATTTTCATTGTCTTTCAAGGGTCCACATAACTTTCCTTACTTGTGATTACATGCCTCAAGAATGCGACTTATGACATCAAAAATTCTTACTTATTAGAATACATATTATTCCATCTTAATGAAACCATCACAATCCTTATATAAACTTCATGTTACTCTTTTATATTTTAGTAAATAAGGATATCATCAATAAATACTACCACAAATGTTTCAAGGTAATCACAAAATAATTTATTCATAACATTCATTAAGATTTTAGGAGAATTAATATGACCAAATGGAATATGTATGATCTCAAAATGTCTATATCTTATAAAAAAGGATTAATTATGAATATATTATATATTAAAATTCATTTGATGACATCTGTAATGAATATAAACCCTTGACAATCACTAGGATCATCATAGTTGACCAAATACGTCATCAATCCTCAATAAGGGATACTTGTTCTTTATGATGATCTTTTTTATCTCTTGGAAATTGATGCACAATCACATTGATCAAAAAAATCTCTTGAAAAGAGATTTGGAACACCCAATGGATAATTAATAAGGCATATGAACCTTTTTTTATATTATCTTACAACTACTTTTTTAACAGCTCCAGTTCTTTCAGAGACATCCTATATGTTTTTTTGAGATACGTGTGCCTCTAAATATGAGTTTTATTGATAACTCTACCTCAAAGTTTGAGGGAAGGTTGGGAAAGTCTTTGGAAAATATATTTGTACATTCCCCATTAATATTAATTTCTTTAAGGATTATACTTTTTTAGGCACAACCATTTGGGAATGAAATTATTATTCACTGGTTATCAACAACCACACCATTAAGGGATAATCTACAGAAGATTCAGGATCATCCTTGAATTTATAAAAGATCAAAGGATGGTTTAAAATATATAAATAGATTTTCTTTTATCAATATTTTATGTGATATCTATATAAAAATATAAAATCCAAGCCCAAAATAGAATCAAATTCCACAATAGCAAGGATTATAATATTTGTTGGGATAATATTGACATATATGTTAAGAGGAGAACATTGAAACACTTGAGTTCCAATGCTATCTCCACTAAGTGATTTTACAGATATATATTCATCAAGTTATTTGGAATGTTATTAAACTAGTATATTAAACTAAGAGTTTATAATGGAATGCGTGGAACTAAAATCAAATAATTTTTTTACATTATTTAGTGAATAGTGACTTTTCCTTGTATGACTTTATTTTCATGTTTAACCTCAATGGTGGTAATGGAATAGGATTTCCCTTACTCTTTATTATTTGGTTGTTTTTTAAATTTATTACCCTTGAAATCCCATGGATTAGTTAACTAGATTGCATAGTACCCTTTCCCCCTACAGTTTAATCATTGAACCATGGATGGTACAATGGGAGGTTCTTTCATTTACTTTAACATATTGGTTTGATTCTTCTAGTATATTCGACATTCTTGAGTTTTATAGCCTTATATATCATGCATAAATCATTTCCTTATCATTTTTAAGTAATTAAAATTATTTTTCTATCCACATATTTTACATGTCAGTGGTTAGATATTCTTTACTCATTTATCAATTGATCCTAGAGATTGAAACTCCATCATTTTCTTCTTACCTCTATATCCATGGGTGATTCTCTAAAATCCATCTCTAATTTAAAGTTACATTGAACTAATTATTTATAAGACCTAAAGTATTGGATAAACTTAGACATTGAATATTTGGTTTGAAACCACTATAGAATCAATCTATTTTTATACCACTGTTGATAAAAAACATGAGGCATATCTTGTAATACTTTTAAAATTATCATAGGAAGCCATGATAGATTCAATATCATTTTGATTAATCTATAAAATTACATCTCTAAATTTGTCCAAATAGTTCTAGTGAAATAATTATTAATAAATATATTCTTCATGTCTTCCCACTCTATTTCTTCCATTTCACAATTTAACTTTGTATTATTTATCAATTCCCTCCATTGATCAACCTCTCTATTGAAATGATTAAGAACCATGGAAAATTATCAATATAATAATATTAGATCATATAAAATATATTATATATTTAGATAACACATTACTCAAATACAATTATATTATAATATTCTCTAAATGTTAGCAGTCATTTCCATATAAAGGACTTAATGTATAGTTTCTACTTATCATGAGAAGGTGGACATTCCACATGGTTCAGGTTATTGTTTATAGACTAAGACATCTATGAATGAATGTTCATTAATTTTTTCACTTCAAATACCATTTAATTAATAATATCATCTATAAAATAGTTTCATTATACCTTATATGGGTTATTTTTATAGTTTATCATGGTTTCCACAATTTTTTTAAATGGAAAAAGTTTGATCAAAACTTAAGTCAACAAAGTGTGAATACTTTATTTTCATGTAAAAATAAATTATAATGTCATAGATTATAGGATCCCTATGCTTATAATTTTTATCAAATTATGCTTCTAGAATCATGTATTTTAATATGTTATAACTTAAAAATAGATAATTACTTTATCTATATATTCTTTATAATGGTTTGTATAGATATTGTAATTAACTAAATCATATCCCCCGAGGGAATCAAATCAGGTGTGTAATGAGTCCTATTTTTCCTAAATCATGTTCAAGTAATATTAATACCCAATGATACCTTTCATGGACGTTAACCCCATGTCATATATTCTATAACCACACCCACTTTTAGTATCTATATAGATTTTTCACTGATTGTAAACCACAAACTCCCATACATTACCAAAACATATGATGTTTACCTATAAATAGAATAATATGTATGATTTTCCAATAGTGTTTCCTTGTCATAATTTCTAAATTTTCTAAATCGTGATCTGATGTCAACTATAGGGGCAATTTTTTTATTCAATTAATATTACATAATTATTATGATAAATAACGTAATAGTAATACGTTCCTTGATCAAAATGTTTAGTATATTGGGAAAAGTAAGCTTATACATCTTTGTACATAATAAAACATTAACATCATATAATTTTTTATGTATGTCCCTCAAAAAACATTGATTTCTTCATGAGTTCATATATTCACCAGAGGACATACTTTAATGAAATAACTAAGATAAATTCCCAGTAAGGGGAAGGATAAAAAAGAAGGAATAAGAGAGACAAATTAATAGTACATGGGTGAGAAAAATCATTATCATCATATAATATTCATGGGATCATCATCATAATCATGATGTGATCATTTAAAAAATTAATGGAATGTGACATATTCATAATAATGAAACATTATAACATGGTTTTTAAATAAAAAATAATGTTATGAACAAATCTTGCATCAAGTTCATGCATAACAACTTTGAATAAATTATAACATCATAATTTTGAAAATTTATAGAATCACATTCTTGAATAATATACATAATATCCTGATATATATCACATAACCCAATGCATTGGAGTGATATAAAATTTTATACCCTCCTTTCACATCATAAAATACTCATAATCATGCATGCCGCATGGGAAGAGATCATATAACAATCACAATTATGAAATTAAACTATGTAAAGGAATGGAATTCATAATTTATTTGTAAATAATAATTTCAAAAAAATATTTGGGGTTAAAAAATGAATAAGGGAAGTAATATATTGGTATAAAACATCATTGTTCTTGAGTCAAGAATAAAAAATAAAAAGGCGTTAATGTGTTGTTTTGGAAAATAAATCCTCTTTAAAAATATTTAAATTTGGATGAGAATCAATTTTCAGAGGCTAGGAAAATGTATATCATTATAAATAGAAGATAATTAATAGTGAAATAAAATTTTAATGGAAATAGAGTAACATCGATATGGGGAATAATGTAAGTAATAAAATAAACAAAAAAAGAGTTGGGTTCAAGATTACCAGTACCTTAAATCCTAATATATTTCATCATTTTTTCATCTTTATTATAATAAAAATTGGTTTTTTAAAACATGTAAACATAAGTGATTTAAGTTAATTCTTTTCACTGTTGTTCAATTATAATAGTTTCATCATATTTCTTAATTATAATTTTTAATTGTGAAATATCTTGATATCATATTTTCTTTAGAGTATCCCATTATTATTTAATATAAAGATCTTTATTTACTTATATTTATAAATTATTAAGATTAATCCTAAAGTATTATAAACACATATATTATTAAATTTATATAATACAAATAAATTAATCATATATGATTTTTATTAGAAAGAAATAGAGAAAATTAGGAAGAAAAGATGAGGGTAAAAGTTGATAAAAACTTACCCTATTCTCGATGTTTTTTTTCTCCAACACTAAACTCCATTAATTATTGGAGTCGAGTGACTCCAAATATTCCCTAAGGATAATAATGGGATTAAGAGATTGAATTTTGGGAGTTTTCTGGGTTTTTGAGCGAGGGGAAGTGGTTTTCCTAGGGGATGGAGAGGGTTTTTTTTATAATTACAGAGGGGTATTTTTACATTTTAATAATGAATAAATTGCTATATCCATGTTAAACAATTAAATGCCAATATTTTGGAAATTCTGAAATACATTTTAATAAAATAACATTATTTTAGGAATTTTAAACACTTTATAAGTAAAATTTATTTTATTAATCAAAATGAAAGGGAAAATGATAAACTGCTTATTTAAATGGACACTTTAGACTTTTAAACATTTGAAATTACTTTTTTAGGTTTTTAAATAATTTTAAATAATTTTAAATGACTAATTTTTCATATTAAACTTATTTTGGGTTGATATAACGAATTAAATAATTATTATTTCATTATTATTTCATTATTACATAATTATTATGTCATAAAACATGTTATACTTAGAAAACTATATTTTTACTTTTCACATGAAAATTTATGTTTGTTAGAAATTTATAAAAATTCATCCTTTAGAAGATTTGATATACTAATTATAAAAATGGAAAATAATTTTATTAAAATAATTGTAATTATGAACATAAAAATAATAATTTTTATGAAATATGTTAAAATTTAGTTTATTAAAAATGTGTTTATAGTTTTTTTAGGTTTTTAATCTTTATATTTATTTTAAAGAATTATAACATTTATATTCCCTTAAATTACTAATGATAAATATTATTTTCATTATGTTTTATAATTTTGATTTCAAATTACTATTCCATCAGTTATATAACAATTCCTAATGGTAAGGTTGTTATTCCTTACTGTTAGGATATTATTATAATGGTCACATTACTATTACAATGGCCACATTACTATTACAATAGTCATATTATTCCAATAAATACCTCTTCAATAATTTATAAATAATTCAATATAATACCTCCACAAATCATATAGTTTAATTTTATAAATTTTCAACTAGTTTACTAATATTTTGTTTCTTTCCCATAATATTATTCATTGGGGAGATAATTCTAGAAGATTTAGATGATACAAATATTCCCATTTAACTTTTTATTACTCTATAAATTATATTTCATTTCATGAATAAATGTGTTTTATACCATATTTTATATTATTATTAACATAAAAACACATAGAAAAAACAAAAATACAGTATTTCAATAATGAATATCGTTACATTAGTCAAAAAATAATCCCATGATAATGTAAAAAATTAGAATGGGGAAAAAAATAAAAAAATTATATTGGGAATATTTGGATCATCCTAATCTGCTAGAATTTTAACTCCAACAAACTGACCTGTGTAAAATATACAAAATATTAGTAAACTAATTAAAATTTTAGAAAAGTAAAATAAATAATATTGGGTGGAATTATAGTGAATTATATATGATGGAATGAAGAGGTATTTATAGGAGGTAATAATACTTTTGGAAAAGTAATGTGACTATAAGAATAATAATTTGACCTCAAAAAAATAAAATTTAATTTAAATAATATATATCACAAGTAATTTAATAAAATATAAATATTACCATTCTATAAATCTAAATGTGAATATTAAAAACTGAAAGAAACTATAAGAAAAAATTTAAGAAATAGCATTTTAATGTATTTCATAAAAATCATGATTTTTATGTTAATAATTTAAGAAAATGAATTTTATTTTAAGAATCATGATGTTGAAATTTACCAATGGTAACTTTTTTATAATTTTTTTAGAAACATAATTTTTTTACATGAATCGTAAAAACACAATTTTTCAAATACCGCATGTTTTATTACATAATAATGATGTAGTAATGACATAATAAAAACTGAATTTGTTATGTAAATAAAAAATCATTTTAATAAGATAAATTTAACACTTAAAAAAATATATTTAATTTTAAAATATATAATGTAATTTCTAAAGCCCAAATGTCTAAAGTGTATCTTTAAATAAACATTTCCTCATTTTCTCATTTTATTTTTATTAAAGTAATAAATTTTAATTAAAACTATTTAAAAGTCCAAAAATCATATTATATTATTTAAATATTCTTCATCATGTAAAACTTTTACAATTTAAAGGTTTATCTTCGACATAATAATTTATTCATTATTATAAATTAAAATACCCCTGTCTAAAATTATAAATGTAATGACCCAGAATCTTATCAAGGAAACTTCCTTCTTATAATTATGTCCTAAAATAAAATACTTAAAATAGATAAACCAATAATAAAATTATTCTAATAAATTAGTAGTGATACATTTGCCGGTTGTCTCGACGTTTCTCATCGTTGCTAGCCTATTTCTCAACCCATTCCACCTTTACTGGCTAGGGCTTCCCATGGAAGTGCGGTGATGGGTTAGTGACTGAGATCTAGCTTATATAGTAAAAGGGTTTCCACCTCGTCTCTTGTGAGCGTGTTGGGTGGTTTTTCGGTATCAACAAGCAACCTAGACTGTGGAGACGAGTTTGAGATTTAACTTGTGGCAGGGCATTCTTCTGGTGAGCTATGAAGTTCAGGTGGCCATCAATGTGGGGATGTTTTTTTGATTTTCAAATTTTTATTTCGTTTTTTGGATTTGGATGTGATGATGTTCATTATTGGATATGGTTGATATACATATTTTGAATTTGGATCTACTGTTTGTGATGGATTTGGGTGATTTCTTCGAGTGTATTCTGGCATTCGGGTTGTGAATTGGATTTGGATGTGTTTTAATTATACTATATGAATCTTGGAGGCATTGATGTTGGAGGTATGAAGTTTCGAATTTTGGTGGTTTTAATTTCATGGACCATTGCTTTTTTCTTTGGCCTCTCTGGTCTGCGATTCAAGGGATTCTGCAACCAAATCTCCTACAAGATGATTCTCCAGATGAGGTTCAGAGCAAGGAGTTTCCACTATACCATTTCTATCCATAATTGGATGTTTAAGAGGGTATGTATGTGGCCATCGGTAACAGTCCCATTCACTTTTACACAGGATAACTATCCATCCATCAATGGAAGGTGGAAGGTAGAATTAAGGTTTATTATAATGATTTGATAATTTTATGATTCCATAAATAAATTTTCAAAGGGTTATAAAATGGATTATAATATTAAAAGTGATATTTTTCAAATAAACAATTATTTTATTTTAAGATTAAATTTCTCAGACATATAAATTTATTTTCATAAAATGGGTTCCATTTATTTTAATATAAATGTTGAAAAATGGTTAGGGTGAATTCTTTGGACTTTTATAAAATATTTGAATTTTTGGTGAATAGTGACATATAGTCATTTTCTGTATTAAACATTATAAGCTAAATCCAAGAATTTTTGAGTCAGGGATGATGTAATATTGATATAATAATTGATTGGTTCAAAATATCTAGAACTATTTACTATATTTAGTCATATTAATCAATAATAATGATACGTTTGAGCGAAAATAATAAACTAATAAATATAATAATAAAAAACACCCCTACCCCCCACCCACTATAAATACCACCCATGAATACCCCTTCTCACACATTCTATGAGTATTATATTATCAATATTTTACCCAATCCCGTTCCCAATACTCTTCCCAACATCCCAAATTTTTTGGTTTCAAAAAAGGACAAAGCCTAGGTGCCTTTAAGTGGTTTTTAAGGAGATGATATTGATGTTTTAAAATCCTTAATCTTTCTCTTTTAATTTATTTTCTTTTCTTATCCTCTCCTCGCCACCCTAATATAAAGTTTCATGATAACTCTAGTATAATATATATAATATAATGTTATTGTGCTAAGGAAATATGAA
Organism: Viscum album; assembly: GCA_963277665.1. Classification (NCBI taxonomy): domain Eukaryota; kingdom Viridiplantae; phylum Streptophyta; class Magnoliopsida; order Santalales; family Viscaceae; genus Viscum; species Viscum album. Next base: position 2,001,860,829 of record OY728164.1, on the reverse strand, counting down.
TCATGAAATCCCATCATTTCTCTTTTTATTCTAAAATTGAAATCATCATCCGTGATATGTCGGTTCAACACCTTAATTGAAGACACATTTTTGTTTTCCAATACTGCCTTCAATGATATTCATAAAACCATTATTATGGTTAAAAAATATTTTAATATGTATATTATAATTTTTTTTCATGTTATGGAACTAATATATATACGTAACATTAAATAAAAATAAAAAAGATCAGGATGATCCAAAACCCACTAAAATCAACTATATATTTATCATTGACATTTTATCAAATGAACCATCCTCATTCAAGAAAACCAAATTATATGTATGGAAATTTTAACTTATTTAATTGAATCAATTTCATATAATTTTACTTTTATATAATTAATCCCATTTTACAAGAGCTTCCATAGTTATATACAAGTAAAATTCCCCTGAAACCATGAAAACGAATGCCCCTCGAATGATGAAATTAAACTTTATAACTCATCTAAAAAGATATAATTTTTTTTAATGAAGGTGGTTCCTTGATTAAAGGCCATATCACAATATATATTATTAAATAAAGGAAATACATGTGTCTAAAAGACACGATTTTTTTACAATATCTATCATAAATGGGTAGTAAATCAAAATGGAGGTCATCCAACCATGTGGTGACATGGTTGACTCCCATATTTTCAAGAACATCTGTCACCATGTTCACTTCACAAAAGGAATGTGTAATAATGTAGTTTATGTCTATGAGCGAATGAAGACAGTTCATTCGGTGTGTTTTAAGAGGCCACTCGAGGTGCATCACAACATTCAAAATAACTTGAATGATGGTATTCGAGTCACTTTCAATCCAATTGTTGTTCTAACCATGTTGCGTGGTGAAAGAGATAGCATAGACCACTCTTTTTAATGTTTTAACATTAATTTTACTTAATTATTCATGATCTAATCTTATTTTTCTTTTATGAATGTCTATGAATGATTTAAATATCTTATTTAATGGATACCATTGTTATATTCCCTTGGGATATGCCTTATGAATTGATTATGATACCCATTTCATTCATGGATAACCCTTAGATTAGTTCTTTATGATTGATTATTTATTTGGCACATATATGTTTGAACATGATTTGAGGTGTGAGCTTAGACAACACTTAAATTTGTTGTGTAATGTTTTTTATCTCATGAGACTTCATGTATGTGATTAGGTAGTAAACCTAATCCATTATTGGACTTCTCCACCATCTGATATAGTCTTGGAAGTTAGCCTTAAATCATGTTTATGTAATGTTTTATTTTAATTCCACATTTCTTTATTTGCAGAATCATATGACTCTAAGTTTATTATGATATTAATATACATGTTACTCATGTTCTATATATTCAGTTTTATTATTTTATTCCATCTAACTCATTCGTTATGATTCTTTTCCATGATGATTCAATTAATAGGCTTTTTTTCTTGTCCATTTTGTCTATGCTTTCCCCAGGCTATCCTATGAAGATGTAGGAGATAAAATTAAGTTAATAGATCATTATGTTATATTAATATAAATATTCTTCATTAAGGTTTCATGTTTTCTAATTAGGTACTTATTCTTCCAATTACACTAGAGTTTTAAATACTTGTTTTTTATTTGATGAATGATTTTACTTAAAATCATGTAATATTATGTGTAAAATAATAGGGTTTCTATAGTTGGTGTCAGAGTATGATCAAGTTATTTTTGGTTATATTACTTGAAAACATTATTAATAACCCTATGTATTATCCTATCACCATTGTTAACCTTAATTTAAACTTAGGTAATCAGGAGTTAGTATATAATTTTTATTTATATGTTATTCCTTCTATGTTCATAGTTTTTTTACATTATCATAAACTATTTATTCAATAGCCTTAAATTTATTATTATTTTCTAGATAATGGTGTGAAATATGACAAGTGTTATAACATTTTTTCACCATAGCATATAAAACGAAATTTTGAGGGTGAAATTTCATGTTGGGGGGGGGGGGAATGTAAAAGCCGAGAATTTTTTCAATGTAATTCCCTTCTTATAATAATGTCATAAAACACATACATAACATAGATAACCCAATAAAAATATTATTATCATAAATTAAGATCGGTACATTAGTCATTAGTTAAACTGATGTGAATTTTGAATATTTTAGTCGGATAATAAATAGATAATAAGATAAAAAGAATGGGGATATTTGATTATGTTCAATCTACTAGAATAACTGCACTCACAAAAAAATATTTTGTAATAAAGCATAATTTTAATAACAAAATAGTCAATTTTATGATTAATTATTATATATAACCTTAAGATAAAATTTTAGTGAATGGAGAATGATTGAAATTAGTGGTATTTATAGAAATTCTAAAACAAATATGAAGGTTAAAAATCCGACAATTGTAATAGTAATATGACCATTTGGAATAGTTATCTAGCCATTAGAATAGTAACCTCATCTATGAAAGTAAAAAATAAAATTTAGGTATCGTATAAATAAAAATATGATATATTTATATCCTAGTCCAAGTAATTAAATGTTTTAAAAATGATAAAATACAATTTGGTATTTTTGTAAAAAATAAATATTTTATTTTCAATTATATATTGAATATAGTGATTTAAAATATAATTTATTTTCATAAATTTATTTCATAATTTAATATTATGTTTTTTTGTAATTAATAAATAATTTTATGAGAACATGAATAATTTTTCAAAGGGTTATATAAACAATTATAATATTTGAATTGGTATTTGTCAAATAAATAATGATTTTACATAAAAAATAAATTTCTCACACATTAAAATTTATTCTAAAAAAATTGATTCAATTTTTTAATAAACACATTGAAAAATTTTCTGGATGAATTTTCTGGTTTTTTCTAAAATAGTTTAATTTTTGGTGAGTAGTGAAATATGACAATTTTTGGTATTTAACATTATAAGATAAATACATAAATTTTTGAGTCATAGATTATGTAATAATGATATAACAACCCTTTGGTTCGAACTATAATTAAAAATTTATTTTATTTAGTCATATTAATCAACACTATCGATAGTCTTGAGTTAAAATAATAAACTAATAAATATAAGAATAAAATACCCCTCTCCGCCCCCTATAAATACCATCCCTCACCACCCCTTCCAGTCACACCTTCATAGACCTGTATCTTTTCAATATTCTACCTATTTACCATTCAATAATCTTCCTCATGTATAGGATATTCAGGTGTCAAAAAATACAAAACTGAAGTGCATAAAGTTGGTTCTCAAGAAAGGAGACATGCAAGAGGTAAAATCCTCAATGTTTATCTTTTAATTTATTTTGTTTTATTATCTTATAATCACCTCCACTACATGAATTATAATTATAAACCTAGTATCAAATATATACCATAATCTTATTATGTTAACGGGATATCAATCATCCAATATCTTATCTTCTACTTTTATTCTAAAATTGAAAACATTGTCAGTGATATGTTGGTTCACCACCTTCGAATAAAATGAGATTTAGTGTTTTATTACCACCTTAAAGGATGGTCATAAAACCATTATTATGGGTAAAACATTTTTTAACATATATATTATAACTTTTTTTCATGTTCTGGAACTAATTTATACAAATAATATTAAATAAAACTAAACTAGTTAATGATGATCGAAAAACAACCAAAATAAACTAAATATTTATCATTAATGTTTTATCAAATGAATCATTCTTATAAAAAATTATACATGGGACCATTTAAAATTATTTAAGTTCATTGATACCATATAATTTCAATTTTGGAGAATTATCCCCATTTGAAAATAACTTTCATAATTGTATTTAAGTAAACCGACCAAGATACATTAAATATGAGCACAAAAAGAACGATGAAATTGGACTTTATGACTCATATATATGTCTTTAAATGGACTTAATAAAATTAAAATAAATAAAATACATGTTTAACATGTCCTTAACTAATTAATTAATTAATTTTATTTTATTTTATTATGTTGTATATTATGTGTAAGTGCATAACACATTCTGACATAAGGTAAGGGATCTCTCCAACCCTCCAAATTAACTTTTGGTTGTGCTTTTTCTCTACTTACATCAATTTATTTCTTAATTATTCTTATATAATTGTAGTAAATTTTCTATTTGTGATCCATTTTTTTATCTAGATCAATTCAACCTTATTTTATGGGGAAAACATGTTTTAAAATTCCCCCATTTGAATTCCTCCGGATAAACAAGTCTAATTAAAGGGAACTTCTCCAATTCTTACCCATTTTCAAGTTCATTACATAAATTGTTTTTAGACACCAATATTTTTAAAAAAAATCACTCTTTGTACATGAAGAACGATCTTAGTTAATTTATGATATTATGAAAAAAGTATTCCTTCATCGTTTTTAAATATTATTTATTCTTTTCCCAAAAACTGCACTTAAGTGGCACATTTTTAATGTCATATAACCACTATTTTTAATGTTTTCACTTAATATGTACTTCATTATTCATTATCTAATATTAAATTATCGTTATTAATTTCCAATAATTATTTAAATCCCTTCTATCATGGAAACTAATGTTATATGACCTTTGGTTATACCTTATGACATAATTACCACACCCATTTCCTTCCTTGGGAAACCCTTATGTTTATTCATTATATTTGATTATTTATTTGGAACACATATTCATGAAAATGTTACAACGAGTGAACCAATATAGAACTACAATGAATTGGGTAATTTTTTGTCTCATGTGATGTTATGTATGAGGTTTGGGAGTAAGCATGATCCATTATGGGACTTTGTCCACCATGTGATACAGTCTTGGCATTTATCCTTGAATCTTATTTATTTCATGTTATTTGTTTCTTCAACATTCCTATATTATCTATATCATATTATTCCTTGTTCTATAAGATATTAATCTAAATGTAATTCTGGTTACATGCCTTTAATGTTATTATTTTAATCATTCTTACCAATTGTTTATGATTATTTTCTATGATTATTCCCCTACTGGGATTTTTAGTATAGAATCCCGCCTTTTTATAACATACACTTTCATTACATTACACAAAACTGAGGATTTTTAAGGTTTAGTGTCTTTCAAACCAGGAACATAATACATGAAAATGACATAAAACATTCTTATTATACACTTGAAAGACTTCTCCTTAAGTTCATCCTAGGTTCATTACTGCATCTCATAACCTGGGGACATGCATCAAAGGAAATGGTGAGCAGAAGGCCCAGTAATGGAACAAGAGAAACATTTAACATGTGAACTTGAGATACATCAACTATGTCATGAAAAAGAACTTTAAGGCATGAGAAAGAAATCATGTGGTATATCATAATAAAAATAACATTTTTCATAACTTTAAGATGTGGCTACATCATTTAACATATACAATCATGAACATATCACCATGGTCCATCCCCAAGGTGTCATTTGAAAATTACCAAGGTTATTCACTAAGATATTGTGAAAATTGTAATCTCTAGTGGTTACATCATTACCCAATGCATTGGAGTGCTATCAGGGCGCACCCTTAAATTTTCCTTTACTATCATGTGATCCACATATATCATCATCAAACATTTCATAAATAACCCATATAGCATAAAATAAATGGGTTTCATTTCATAATCATAACGTTTTAAAATCTGCTTTAAATACATGATCTTTACGTCACTTTAAAACCCACGAAAGGGGAGAGCAGGTCTCATGTATGTAAACACTAGAATTTAAAATAGAACATTTTTATATATATGTGAATACCCCTATATAAATAAGAGATTTTAGTATTCAATTTATAACATAAAATAATTTTGAGAAAAGAGAGAGGCATTTTGAGACAAAAAGTATGCAACATAACGACTATGTTTTGGGGTTTTAGAAAACATTGAAAAGAGAGGGGACATGGGTAAAATAATCATAAATGACCCATAAAACAGTAGAGAGATAGAATATAAAGTATTTTAGAACATTTTAATGAAATTTTAAATATATACCATATGAAATGAAGAATATGAAAGGAAGACAAAAATATTATTTCTTTTATGAAAATTCGGCAGCCCAACGAAGTCACTTAAACTTCAACAAAAATTAATTGATAAGATAAAAATAGTGTATCTCATCATATGAACATAAGGGTTCAGTATTATAGATATAGAGATCATAACCCAACCTAAAAAAAGGAACTTAAAAGACTTGACATGAAAATAGATCATGAAAATGAGATGGGTGAAAAAATCCCTTAAAAATTCGGCAGCCTAACAGCGCCTCTTAAAACATCAAAATACTGAATTGAAGAGATAAAATAGGGTATCTCATCATATGATAATTAAAAGATCAGTATGATAGATATAGATATCATATCCCAACATAATAAAAAGGAACTTGAAAGACTTTACAAGAAAATAGAACTTGAAAACGAGAAGGGTGAAAGAACCACTTAAAAATTCGGCAGCCTAACAGCGCCACCTAAAACATAAAAATACTGAATTGAAGAGATCAAATGGGTTCCCTCATCATATGATCATAAAATATCAGTATGATAGATATAGATATCATACCCCAATATAATAAAAAGGAACTGGAAAGACTTTACATGAAAATAGATCTTGAAAAAAGAGAAGGGGGAAAGAATCCGTCAAAAATTTTGGCAGCCTAACGACGCCACTTAAACATTTAGAAAACTAAATAATTAGAGTAAGAGGGGATCTATAATTAAATGAAAATGAAAATGGAATTAAGAGGAATATAAAAGAACATCCTCCAACATAAGAACATGAAGCATAAAAGGAATGACATAAAAGAGATTACTTGAAAAGAAAGAGAGAGTTCGAATTCCTTACCTTAAAACGTAACTCTTAAAACTCAAAGGTTTGGACCTTGAGGGAATGTGGCCACCTTGGTAGGACTCCTTGTCAGGTAAGGAGACCAGAAAATCGTTGAGAATGATTTTTGAGTCCAAAGGATGAGAGAATGACCTGGTATTTATAGGGAAAGTGAGGGGACAAGGCATTAATGGCCAAGGGAGACCACATAAGTGGGTTTCTCAAAACCATGTTTTCTCCCAAGATATTTCACATGAAGTTAGTCCAAATGGGGCCCCCAAAATAATAATTCATCACCTTTGGTCATCCAACCCATAAAATATCTCATGACATCATCATGACACAGTTATGATGTCATTAAACATACCGAAACCCTAAAACTGTATTTTTACTATTCACTGAAAATTCAACTTTCTCAGAAAAATCCCAAAATTTCACCTTAGCCAAATATCAATGCTCTGATTTCAAAAATGAACTCCATTTTATAAAAATAATTTTCTAAATATTTTTAATTTATTTTTTTAAATAAATACACTATTCACAGAAAATTCATTTTTTTCAGAAAAAACCCCAAAATTTACCTTAACATAATATCGATGCTCTGAGTTCAAAAATGAAATCCATTTTATAAAAATAATTTTCTAAATATTTTTAATTTAATTTTTAATTAAAAAAACTACTCCCCTTAAAAAACTAATACTTGAATAACAATTTATGAAACCGTTATTTAACCATTTTATTGAATCACATTACTTAATCAAGATACCTAGATTATATTAATACATTCTTTAAGTGAGATTACTAATCCATTTGGTCACATTACTAATCCTAAGCGTAAAATCACTATTCATAATTTACTATTCATCAAAAATTAAGTTGATCTTATTATACTCTAAATTTCGTACTGAACATAATTGTAGAAGACCATTTTTTGAAAATCATTACACATTTTTATTTATTTAAGGTTTATATAAACATTTTTTAAAATATCCTTTCCCCAAAAATATGCGTACTATATTTATCCGGACATTTAAAAAGTCATAAACATCATCATAAGAAGATATCCTTATTTTTACTTAAAACAAAGGATTACACAAGGTAGTTATGGTCTCCTTACATAGCCCCTTATCACACCAGCATAGGACCTAAGTGTAAAGTGTGCTAAGGTGATAGAATCCGAGGGAGGCTCGGCCAACATCGCACGAGTAGTAATTTCTATAAGTTTGAACTTCTCGTGAAGGCGATCCCATTCTAGCTTCACACGATGAAGTTCATCTTGGGTTTGGTCTAGAGCAAATCCCAGTGGTGCTACCTCCTTCCCAAGTTCTGTTATATGGGCTTCGATTAGTCCAAGACTACTGGGTGAGGCCATCAAATCTTCTTTCTATATTAATTAACCAAGATTACTTGTATTTAGAGACAATAATCAAAACATTTAGTTTCCAACGGTCATATTGACCAATCGTCATATAACAGTCAAAACCCAACGGTCTTACTTTAATTATACTCATGTTATCAAATGAAACATTTTTTTGAGTATAAAAATAAAATAACACACAAAATTAGGAAACAAGATTTATTCAAAATTTCGGGTTGTTACATTTTGCTCTTCCTTTTGCCTATGTATTCCTTAGGTCATCCGATGAAGATGTAGGAACTCAATGTAAGTTATGATATCAGTATGGAATAATAATACAAATATGTGTTATTTTGGTGTCATGTTTTCTAATTAAGTTCCTAGTCTTCTGAAGGCAGTATCATTTTAAATAATTGGTTGGTATTTCGTGGATAATTATGCTTAAAATCATTTAATATTATGTATCAAAGGCTTCAATATCTATAATAAGACCCCAAATCCCTCCCCCTTTAGAACCACGTATAACGTAATTACCAAATACAAACCTCTATATAAATTCTCTCTATTAATTTTAATCCTTAAGTATGTTCTGGAGTCACTCTACTCAAAGTATTAAAGGATTATAGTTATATAGAAACCAAGAAACACACAAAAGAGGGTATGTTTTCATCAACATTTTTATTTCATTTCTTCTTCTCTTCCTATTTTCCCAATTCATTTCAAATAGAAATATTCTATGAGTAATTGAGTACTATTTAAAAATTATATTTTTGATCTTATACTACTTTAATGATTATATTTATTATGTGTGTATATTTCATACTTCTCTTTCATTCAATTTTGATAATGTCCCATCAACGGTCGGTAAAAATCCCATGAGGATGTCGACAAGTAACTAATTATCAAAACCATTATGTATGATTATAATTTTTTTATAATATATAAATGTAAAAATAAATATTTTTAGTATTTTCTATTTAATCTTAATAATGTAAAAATAAAAATAAAATAATATCATTAAATCGATGTAAGATGAGATAGTTTAAGGAAATATGATATCAATATTTTTCACCATTAAAAAAGAGAAATAATAAATATAATACAATTATTATAATTAATCAAGAAAGACAAGAACTAACATAATTAACTTATGGTTTCATGTTTGAATAAACCAATGTTCGTTATAACTGATGTAGAAAAGAGATAAAATAAATTTGGATTTAAGGTAAGGGGAATCTCTAACCTAAATCTTTCTTTTTTGGGTTAACTTCACTTTCAGATTATTCTTAATATATATGTTTAACTATTTTCGTTAAAATTTTACTTCACAATTCTTTACATTATCTTTTTGGGTATATACATTATTCTACCTTGTAAAAATTATCTCTAATGTAAATTATTTTTTTTCAAAGAGATATTATTTTCCAAAATACTGCATTGACTCCTATAAAGTTATTTCTTCTCCACTCAATAATGATGATGTTTTATAGAAAATAGGATTTAATTTATTCATTTAGTAAACTTAAGGGGTATTTATAATTTTTTTGTTAATAAAAAATTTATGAAACCCATTCTTTTCAAGGGGTTAATTTTATGACTACAATTATTATATGATCACTTCCCATGTGGCATGCATGATTATGAGAATTTTAAAGTGTGATCAGTGGGATCAGAAATATATATATCTCTAATGTAGTGTATTATGTCATATGTACAATGATATTATGTTTATTATTTATGAACATTATGATATATTTGTATAAAATTTTGATTTTATGATTTATTGCCATTTGTTATATATGAACATGGTAAAAGATTTGGTCACATCTAGGTGTGGTATTTGATCACTATGTGATGATGTTTTATTATTAAAAATTTAAAACATTACATGAATTTTTTGAAATGATTGCTGTATTCTTATGATGATGATCCCATGATTATGATATGATGATAGTGATTATTATTATCACCTAGGATTTATTGATTCATATCTCTTATTCATTCTATGTTCTCCCTCTCATTACTATAATTTTAGCTCACACTTATCATTGATGTATATACTGTAGTTAATACATGATCTAAAAATTAATTGTGATATTAATAAGGGATATGAAGAAAGAATTAAATATTTTCTATGTTTTATTATGTACAAATGAATTAGGAATAAATTTTCCTCATGATACTATAATATTTTATTCATGAATGTATTTCTATTATGATATTTATCTTAAAAATGATTTAATAGTGATGTAATAAATCATTTCATAACAATAACATGAAAATGGATTTTATTTATATGAATAATCCTACTTTTTTAAAGATGTCATATATGCCTAAAATTTTTATTTATATGTTTTTTATTTATCTTTTATGTAATAAGGTATTTTGATTTTAATTTGAACCCAAAACTATAGTTCCATGTTTCCATATGAACCAACACCTGACACACCTCTCCATTATCCTGAAGGGTGTTCATAATCCCCATGGGCCGAAAAATTGTGTCTGGGAATTTTAGAACACACATTGGGAATGAATTTCCATATGGTATCAATAAAAAATAAATAAATAACTAAAAAAAGGAATAAACCATCCTAACAAACATGGAGCGACTGATAAAAATCCATAAAATGATAAACATTTGAATGAAATAAAACATAGGAGTGTATGATAAATATTAAAATTCCATGTTAATGGTCAATGCAACATACCCAAAATAAAATAAAAATGGGAAAATATAGCTTGAATAGATCTAACACCACTACCAGTGACCCCCAATCACTCATCCCATCACACTGTCCATCCATTATCCAACCCTGAAATCAAGAGAAGGGATGAATTAGAAATATAGAACTATATAAGAACTATACATGTAAAACAGAATATTTAATTATAGTAAGTGAAAATTTTATTTCATGTTACAAAATTCTAATTTTTTTGGATGAATACGATTTTGAACATACTATGTCAAAATAATCGTAGAATGAATTTTTAAAAATGTCACTTAGAAATAAGTTTTTATAAACAATTGATAATGTAGTATTTATAAAATATTCCTTTTATTTATAGTAATGTGTAAAAATATTTAAAATTTATCATATATTGATTATAAATTTTATATAAATAATTACAAGACCATTTAGATGTAAAAACGAATGTTTTTTATAAAAATATTTTAAGTGCATAATGATTTTCCATTTTTATTAATTAAAATAATCCCAAAATATGAATTATTTAAAATAAATTAATATATTATATACCTATATATATTAATTTAAATTCATATAATGATGATTACTTGTCATATAGTAAACATAAAATCATTTAATGCTTGGAAAATGCATTTCTATAAAAAACAGTTTCAGCGCAATTTTTAGGTTTATTATAAATTAATTTTTTCTCAGTAATAGAAATATAATTTTAAAAATGAATTCTATATTTTGAATTAATAGGTCCAAATTTTTTAAATAGGTCCCTTTTATTCTTAAGCATTATGAATAGAAATTGTGGTAATGATTATCACCATGGTAAAGGGTAAAATAAGATAAACAATGTTAACAATACATGATAAGGATTCAAAATCATTCATACACTTTACTATATTTAATTGAATGATTTAATTCTATAACTACCATAATATATTTAAAAATAATATATCCTAGTGCCATTTTTATAAGATAAATACCTTTATATTATTATAGATAAAGAAAACTTCCAAAAATGTCATAAGATTTAAATTAATTTTATATATTTTCATATGGATAAGAAGATGTTATAATTGAAGGTAAAATTTTACATTGAAAATAATTAATTTATTTTTATGATGGTAATTTATTTAAAAATTTTAGTGATGATATAGTTACCTTAAATTTTTACACAATGCAGACATAATGCATGTGAATGAATTAGTGAAATCAAAGTAAATGATTCAAAAAATTTAAAAAGTAATATAGGTTAGATAAATTATAATATAAACTAAATTTTATAGTTAATTATAATGGAATATTTATTGTTCTAGTTTTTATATTCAAATTATTATTCATGTATTTATGTATTTGATGTCAAAATATGTGAATAGTTCATATAATAACTTTTATGGAATTTTATGTTAAATTATATTTTATTAAAGGATTTAAAAACAATTAATATATTTGAATATGATAATAGGGATGGGATATAGAAAAATATTTTATCCCATATCATTTTTAGGCCAATTTTTATATTATAAGTAAATTTTTATCTCATTAACAATTAAAAAGATGTTACATTGGTTAAGGTTAAAACTGATTTATGAAAGGGTTAAAATAAAATAAAATGTTTAAAATTATATATAAACCTATCCAAATTTTATTTATTGAATGTATTTAATCATTAAATTATCATATATATGAAATTCTGGAAAAATTTTGAATCCTTCACATAAAAAATAATTTATTATAATTAACCCTTTTATGTAATTACAAGTGTGTTCATTCCTTCACTATAAAAGCACACCACCTCTTATATATTATTCAAAAAAAAACATGAGAAACGTAGCTCCGAAAAACCTACCAAAAAATATCTTATAAATCATTACCAACATTAAATATTTGATTATATTCTTAAAAGATAACCCATAGGGTCCTTAAGGAGGAAACCAATGGATGTTCTTCTAAGAGGATCTAATCATCTAAACCAACCATTTTCATTTTACTTATGCTTATACCATATGAAAATATTATATAAACATGATAATATAATAACATAATTATCTTTAATATATTGAAAATTTATTATTCTAGTCACTTAACCCTTTTTCATATCCTTTTCATCCTACGGAAATGAAGACATCACTCGTGCATATGTACAACCTACCATCTATGCATAACGGTGTAATTAATTTTTCATCACCACTTTACTTGGATGTTGATAAATAAGAAACTAATGAATATTTTTTATTTATTATTTTTTTGGAACAATGATATATTATTTACCTTCTTACAATTTTACCCATTAAAAAGTGATAACGTCACTAGGGCATACATCTAGACTACCACCCCTACGAAGCGATGTGATTTATTTTTCATGTCCATCGTTCAAGAATTATTATAAATTTTTATCTCTGTAAAAAAATATAATTTTTGTAACATGAATATTATTTTTTATATGATGAAAATATAGCCTATGGATAAGAACCATAACTTCCATGATGAAGCCTGCATAAGGAAACTAAACAATCAACACCTGATGGTTGGTTTTAACGTGAATGAGTAATGAAAAGGAAATGAAAATATATATAAATTAAGATAAACATTAATATGGTTGTGGTATGAATTAATAAAATGTTTAAAACCAATATACAAGTTATTAAAGAATGTTCAACTAATTTTAAGTGTGAGTTAAGGAGTTTTCATCTCAATTTCCACTTCATTAAGATATATTTTGTATTATTCACCTATTTTATTTAATATATTGTATATACTACCTTTTTTATTTTTAACATGAATATTTATTTATTTATTTTATTTTAAGGTTAAAATAAAATTTACTCTTTCACTGGGTTATAATTTAAAAGTTACCATAAAGATATGAATATATTTTGACAATATCATTTTTAGGATTAATTATATTTTCATTGAAGGAATACCACAATATTTAAAACATAAAAGACATAAAATATTATTCTAATTTTGATATTTATAGAATTTATATGTTTTATTATAAATTTTCCCTTCTTTCTATGTTTATTTAAATAAATAAATGTCTTAAAAAAATCAATCTTATTTCTCTTCTTGATTGGGAATATCTTTCTTCCATATATATATTTTTCAGAAATTGTTTTATAAAAACCATTTTTATTTTATAAAATAATTTATCTGGAGAATAATATAACATATTTTACTTTTTTTTAAATTTTATAAAAGATTATTTATAATATTTATTGAAAGGTTAATGTTTGAATAGCTTTTTAAAATGTCAAAAAGGGATGTCTATTTTTATGTTTATAGAGGTAACTGATCTTCTAACCTATATAACCGTTTTATATTATTTAGATTCATATTCAAGTTTCCCATGGTTCTTTAAATATATTTTTAATGAAAATTTATTTTAAATGTTTTTCTTTCATTTTTTCCATTTTTAGAAGACTTTACTTAATTAATAAAACTATATTTATGCTGAATTCATGGTCACCTCTTATCTTTTATTAATTTTGTGGCCATTAAATTTCTATTGAAACATTCTGTTTCTTATAATAAAGTTTCATTGGAAATTATGTTTCTCTTCTATACCAACATACACTTTTTATCATAGGTATGATTATTCCCATAGTTTTATAAAATTTCTACATATGGTGTTTTATTTATAAAGTAAATTAATTGACTAGGGAAATATTTATATTGTGTATTGTTTCATAAATATGGATATTTGTTGATCAAGTTTATTGTTCATGTGTAAAATTGATCATTAAATATATGAGGAATTAATTGAACATTTAGACATGGGTGAGTCCTAATTATAGATTCCCCCTTGATGGATCAATAGGTTTTATGAAAAAAATCGTTAACTAGCCATATTAAATGGGGTTTAGTGTATACCTTACCATATTTGAAAATATATTGGTAAATTGAATTGATTAAGAAATCCGAAATTATTCTTTTCCTTCATTGGGAATTTAGTTATTATTATCCCTGAGATTAATACAATGATATTATCCATGAAAGTATTTTGTGATAAAGTCATTGATAAAATGAAAAGTGTTTTAAGTTATATAGCTTACTATATTGACAATTACTTATTTAATTGTTATATCTTACTTTGTACACAACCCTTAATTAGAGTTTTAGCTCACCCTTATTTTTTTCCTTTCCATAGGATACAGAGAAGGAATATTTTAATGAGTGTTAAGGATGCAGAATATTTTATTTTTTAAGGTTATGTAATTTACTTCGGATATAAAATGGTGATAAAGAATTTATATGGTTATTAGTACTAATATATTTTTTATCCCTTGGTGATGTGATCCCTTGTATCATATGACAATGTAATATAGTAGACACCAGATATGGGTTACTAGAGTCGGTGCAGTTACAATTGATATTAGAGAAAGTTTTTGTAAAAACCTTGGGATCTTGATTTAGGAGAACTTAAGTTAGAGAACCTAACCCTTTGATAGTCTCTAAAGATAATACTATTTATAGGATAATATCGCATTCTTTGTAAAATGAGAGATTGTCTGGTTTTCCTAAAAAATAAACCCTTATATAGATACTAGAATGTCGATGAAGTTGTCACATAGTTTCACCTATATAAAAATAAATGGGGAAGATTAGGAATTAACTTAATCATCACCAGTACATGATGAGTGGGCCTAAGAATTCATAATGGGATAAGAAATTCCATGGGATATAATTTGGATGATTAACATGCTCTTTATAAAAAATTATGAAATATTATAAAATATTTTTATGATTTGAGGATATTCCCTATGAAACCATGTTTATGATTATGAGACTAGCTATGTATAAATCTGAAATTATGTTAATTTTTATGATAGTTTTATAATTATATACTACTATTTAAAATTTATAATTCTATGAGTTAACTCTTAATATTACATTTTTTTAGAATTGTTTTGTATTAGAAATAATGGTAGTATTAATCATGGAAAATTTATAGATTTACCTACCGACCAAGCCAATAGAGTTGGTGTTGGAGGCAAACAGATTGTGACCATCTTATGGAACCAGGACTAGTTTATAACTAATATTATTCCACATTAGATAAAAATTATGTACCATGACATTATTAAACTATATTTTATCATTTCATACAACATATGCCTCTATATTTTTTTTGAACCACTAATCCACTGACAGCTAAGAAACTAATTTGGACACTTGAAAAGATATTTTCAAACATGGGATGAAATGAAAGTGATAAGGTTATACTAGAATTAAATTATATTAAAGGTGATTATAATAAATAATTTCTATTAATCTAGAATACTAGTAAATAAAATGAAATAGAACATATATTATAGATATATTTTATAGTAATATTGTTTCAAAAATATTTCTCTAATGAAAAATTAAATTAAATAAAGATAACTTTATAATAGTAAAGAAAAAAATAATAGAGTGTCTCAAATAATAAAGACATGTTTATAATAATATCTACGTATGGTTTATATTACATGAATAATCCAAAAAACAATTATTGAAAATTTATTTTAATGGATTAAGACAATCCTCTAAAGGGCACTGGTGTCTGAAACATTTTTAATATATGATGAAATATTATTCTATGCACTAAAAATTGGTAATGAATTTTATATTTTCTATATATTAAGGGGAAATAAAGAGAATAATATTCCAACTATGAGACAAGAAAAATATAATTCAGAAAAGATATTTAATGGAACAAAACAATTTTCAATATATGAAAATTGTGGAAAGAAACAACATTAAAAATGATTGAAGGGAATGAGAGTTTTTAATATGTGTGGAGATAAGATTCACATAGATAATAAATTTATAGGAAATAATGATATCAATAATATATAGTGATTAAACTATATATAAATAGGGCATTATTAAAAATTTTATACCATGCTTGATGGTAACCTACTACAGAAGAGGCCAATGGGGGAAGTCCAAGATTTTGTGACCACTACAGTGGAGGTTGAAGTTCATAAATATGTTGTGGTGGGTATGTTACTCATTGCCTAAAATATAGTTATTTCATTATTTTATTCAAAATCTTCATAATCTTTTATATCTTCCATGTTTTCTAAGAAAATTAGATATTATCCTGTCACCTTAGGAACATAATTTTCAATAAAAAATCATAGTGTGAATATTTCCGCAAGAAGTATATATCATTTAGTTACCATTATAAAACATATATGTACCCTATTTTAGACATGATTGTTATACATGTGGTTGAATTTAATATAATCCTAGTCGTTTATTGGATTTAAAATTAAAATTAAAAAATTACTTACAAGATAAAGTGATTATGATTCATGATGGAGATATAAATCTATTTTTTATAGGGGAGACTTCATCACTCAAGTATTGTCTATATCAACCTCTAGTAGTTCTTATGAATCAGATTTATATGGGGAATAAGTGTAGGTGAAATTTATGGATAGGAAATTTAATCTTAAAATTGAATATGTAAATGTTTTATATGAATACATTAACATGTTTCCTAAGTAATTATGTTGACATCCACTGGAGCATGAAGTTGAGTATCACAATGATTTAAATCCTTATGTGAGACTTATATCAAATAATACATATATAATGGCCAAGTGTAATTATTACATATAAAGAAAATACTATAGGATTTATTTTGTAATGGATTTATAAACCCTTGTGTTTTACCCTTCGGATCCCTTATTATTTTTGTTAAGAATAATTATAGATCTGTGTGCCTGTGAAATGATTTTAGAAAAATTAATTCTATTGTTATAATAAAAGTATCATGAACCTCCCATTGATGGATTTTTTGGTAAACATCGAGGTGGTATGTATTTTTTAAATATTTACCTTCATTCTGGGTATCATGAATTTTGAGATTATAAGGATGATATTCTAAAGAAAACATTTTCGAGAGGGTATGTGAATTATAAGTTAACAGTGATACCCTTTGGATTGGCTAAAGAAACCTATTATTTTTTGGATCTAAATGATATATTATTAAAGGAATATATTGATAATATTTTTGTGCAATTTATTTATTATAACTTAGTGTAGTATAAAAACTACTAAAAACATGGAAACCACTATGGAATAACTCTTGGGAATATTAAAGAAAAGTAGTTATATGAGAAATTCAGCAAGTGTAGATTTAATATTATGAAATATTTCTTTCTTAGATTTTTTTTCTTCTAATTTTGGAATCCCAGTTGATTTTATAAAGACAAAGGTGGTAAATGAATGTATTTCATCGATGAACACAAAAAAGGTACGTAGTTTCCTTGGTTGGTTTTTTAACTATCAGTGATTTTTTTTAAACTTATTCCTTATTGGATGACTGGTTAATTGGGAATACATTTAAAGGGGTTAAGTCTAAATAGACAGTGTAATGTGAAGAATTATTTGAATAATTGAAGGGGATATTGATCAATTATATGATATTGACTATACAATTTGGAATGGATGGATTTTTTATATATATTGATGCATCAATGATGTTACTTGGTTGTGTATTTATGTATAATGATAAAGTTATTTCTTATATAAATTTTTTTAAATCCCATGAACATGACTATAAAATATATGATCATGAGTTATAATCGATAATATTTTCTTTTGAGACAAGGAGTTGTTATCTACCTGGTATAATATGTGATATTTATATAGATAATAATAATCTAAAATATATATTTTCATGTAAAGAGATCAATATGAGGAAAAATCCAAGACTCTAGCTACTTAAGGATTTTAGTTCTATAATAAACTAGCACCCATGGAAGGAGAATAAGGGAAAAGTTTCATTGAGAAGAAATAATCATAAATTCAAAAAAAAAATTAAGATTTATATGGATTCTATGTTCATTGATTTAATAAATACTTATATAAGAATTATTAAGGAAGGGAAAAGCCACTACTTTTTCAATGATTTCAAATCCACCTTTATTAAAAATCATAAAAACTTCTCAGTATGATGATGATTATTCTAAAAAATAAAATTAAATCCATAAGTGATAGGATATTGGAAGAATTCATTTTTGAATATGGTTTTATGAAATTTGGAAAAAGGATACGTGTTCCATGTATTCCAGAGATTATAAGGTAATTATTAGATGATTCTCATAGCTTGAATCTCAATATACACCGTGGTAGCAAAAAAATATTTAGCTATATAGAGGAAATATTTTGGTGGGATAATATAATGTAATAAATTTATTATTACGTGTCAAGATTTATGGGTTTTAAAAAGGTGAAGTTAGATAGAAAACTTCCTAAAGGTTTCATGAAAACATTAACTATTAGTATATGGAAAAGGGATGAAATTACTATGCAATTTCTCATTATATTACCAAATAATCATAGAAAGAATGATTTTTATGGATTATTTTTTACTTCCAAACCAAATACACACATTTCCAATTCGTAATAGAATATTTACCTCTTAAAAATATTTTATGGGTCTAAATTAATAAACATATAAGACTTAATGTTGAAACTCTTTTAATTTTGTTTGATCATGCTCCATGTTTTACATAAAAATTAAGAAAAATCAATGGGATCTTGAAAATTAGCTTCATTTGAGCACCACCTATCTTCCTCAAAATGATGTAAAATTTAAAAGTAATATTCAAAAATTATAAGTAATGTTGAGGTCATTCTAATGTGACATTAAAGGTATATGTGATCAGTATTTTTATTTGGAAGAGAATTTTCTTAACAATTTCTTTCATTCAAGCATTCAAACGATGCCATGTGAAATACTACATGGAAAGAGATATTGTACTCAAAATTTTTGGGATAAAGTTGGTCAAAGGAATATTGTGGGACCATGAATTATTGGGTAGTCAATAATGAATGTAGATATTATTCCAACCCATATTAAAGCATCTCAATGCAGGAAAAAGAGTTATGTAGATAACCGAAGGTAAAATTTGGAATTACATGTGAGAGATTGTGTTTTATAGAAATAATCTTAATTGAAGGGTGTTATAAGGATAAATAATAAATGGAAACCAGGACCTAAGTATATCAAAACTTTTGGAATTATAGATTTATTTTTATTTATGGATTATCAGTTGAAAATTCTATTGACAATATATAAAGTACTTTATGAGTTTCATATATGATTATGAAATAAATATATTCCATAACCAGAACATGTTCTTGCATATGAAGAAATAAAATTAGAACATGATTGATCATGATTTAAGAGGCTATCTGGATTCTAGAAATTGGAGAGCAACTGTTTCATAATTATATTACATTACGGGTAAAAGTACATTAGAGGAATAATAAAATAGTTAAATCAATATGTGAACCATAAGATGTTATGAAGAAGAACCACCTAGTTTTTTTGGAAAGTAATATCCATGGAACTTGTGAGGACAATTTTTTAGGAGTAAAGAACACAAAAAACAATATCCAATTATAGTAATTTTAAATTTTATTTTATGTTATAAAATTTTAATTTGATAGTATAAATATCAATTTTCAACAATGTGTGTGAAAATAATCCTACAATGAATTTTTGAAGATTTCCTTCAGAATTAAGATTTTATAAATAATTGATAATATATATTTAGATAATAATACCTTTATTTAAGATAAATTTTTATTCTAATTGTAATTAATAATATAATTATTATCAATTTGATAGAAATTAAGACAATATCATTTAGAGGTAAAAATGACATTTTTTCAAAAACTATTTTTTCGTGAACAATGATTTTCCATTTTTATTAATTAAAATTACACCTAATGATTAATGATTTAAATGAATTATATATATGTATTATAAATCTTTTTATATGAAATTAAATTCATCTAATTATGATTAATATTCATAGTGTTTATATAATAATATCTTATGCTTGAAAATTCCAATTTCTTGAAAAATCTATTTTCATCACATTTTGTGGGTTTTTTTGAAATTAATTTATCTCAGCTATAAAAATTTAATTTGATAAAATATTTTTAATATTTTTAATTAGGAGGTTCAAATTGGGTAAATATATCCCTTTTATTTTTTGTCACTATGAATTGTAACCGAGGTGAACTTTATCACCTTGGTAAATGGAAAAATGAAAGAAAAAAGGATAAAAATGTAGAATAAGGATTCATAATCATCCATCAACATTACTATATTTCATTTTATGAGATTAATTTGACCAAAATAGACATATGTTTTAAAATATTAAATCTTTGTTCTATTTATATTCAATAAATATGTTATATTTTGTCTCATGTAAAGAAGAATTCCAAAATTTCACTCTATTGATTTCAATTTCTCTTAAATTTTTATGTAGGGATAAGAAGATGTTGTGGAAGGGTTTTAAAATTTATTTTTAATATAATTAGATATTTTTTATATTGATAATTGTTTTCTAATGTTTGGTTATGGTAGATTTACGTTAAATTCTTACAAAATGCTAACACAATGCATCTATAAGCAATAGAAAAATCAAATTAAATGACTTCAAAAACATTAAAAGTGATATTTTTTGGATGACTTATGGAACCACAATAATTTTGTTGTTAATATTAATGTATAATTAATTTTTATAGAGTTTATATCCAAATTATATTCCTATATTTATGTCTTTGAATTCAATTTTTTTGTATAGTTTTAAAAATAATTATAATGAGATTTTATGTTAAATATTATTCTATTAAATGATCTAAAAATCATGAAATATTGAAATAGGACATGAGGGATGGGATACGATATAAAATTTCATAAATGGAAATTTTTTGTGCCAATTTATATCTTAGAATTAAATTTTTAACCCTTTAAGAATGAAAAATTGGTTTCCATAGTAAAGATTAAATTTTGGCTGGGAAAGGGCTAAGCTAATAGATAAGGTTCAAAATACCACATAAACATATGTAAATTATATTGGTTGAATGTATTAAAAAATTGATATGTTATGGTTTTTAAATTTTTTCCACTTTCTTCCACTTTCAAATGAAAAATAATTTATTATATTTAAATATTTAAGTATTTGAAGTTTGTATTTTCTTTCACTACAAATGGACACAAAATATCCTCTATTCCTCACACCAACTTGAGTAATTTTCCTCATAGGAACCTTAAAAATTATTTCAAAAATATAATTAGGTACATTTGAGAGGTTATTTTATTCTAAAAAGGAAATAAGTAGGGTCCTTATGGAGAGATCTGAATGAGGTTTTTAAAAGAAAAGGTAATCATCTTAATAAGGAATTTTCATTTTACTTATTCTTATAACTCATTAAAATATACTAAAACCATGATAATATAACAATATAAGTATATTTAATATAATTTTTTGTTATTTTTATGTCATTATAGTGATTATGAAGATAAATAAACATTTGGGGTGCTAATGGAGTATTTCAAAATCATTGATAATTCAGAACACCTAAATTGATTAGGAGAAAACCGTTACTTTTCCCTAAAATATGGGAGAGAATCTGAAATAAATAATGAAAATGAACACAATGATGTATATTGGTTTAGGACGCTATGATCCCATAGTACACTCCACCAACTCTCAACTCTATGAGCATGGTGATTTTTACTAGGTCTTATTATCCTAAGACTTTTAATCAACAATGAGTGAAGTTAATTGAAACCTTTACAATATGAATTTTTAAATCTTTCAAGATCTTTTACAGGGAATCATAAATCCACATTTTAGTGAAAAGGTATACACTTAAATAAAACTGAGTCTGAGAATCCAAAAATCCACCAAATCAATATATATTCATTTTTTTGAGGGTACAAATTAAACTTCATAGTTACATTAAGAACTAATAGATGTATTCAGATCTTCAACAATTCACAATAGTAAATATATCTTCAATGCTAAGTATGATTTTTTTAAATAGAAATAGAGAAGACAAGAAAATGTTAAAACATATATGTTTCCCAAGATTACATCTTACAAAATGATTTATCATTCATATAGAGGAAGTTGTTGTGATAAAGTGCAATATAAGTGACAATAATAGTAGCAACAACAATGAAACGATAGATCAAAATATATATGTCTCCAAAGTGTATATCTGAAAGTAATGAAATAATATGTTAAAGGTATATCACTTTTTCGGTATATTCATCTTCATTTTACAGTGAATAATATCTCGATATTTATAATGTAGGTTTGATGCTACAAGTCAAACCAAATCCAGAAATATCACACAATAAATCATGAATATTAGAATTCAAAAATAATCATGTGAGGACATAACATACCATAATAATAGTAACTATATAATCTGCTAAATATGTGACTTCAAAACAATCATAATGAGACTTTAAATCGGTCATAAACAAGATTTTAATAGATCTTTATGTCCACAAATACCCTTACAAAAATCATAGATAACATCACTGAATAAAATATTGTTTAACTAATTGGAAGTATGAGACAATGAATTTTTGCCTCAATTTACATTTTATTGAGACATATTTTGTATTGTGCACATATTTTTTTACATGATGTATAAACTTCCATATTATTATATTTAACATGAATATATTTTTATTTATGGTATTTGAAGTTTCAATTCAATTTTACTCCTTCAATGTGTTATAATTCAATATTTTTCAAAGAGGTGTGATTTTTTTTAATAATATCATTTTTGGGATTGCTTATATTTTAATTCAAGGAAAATTATAATATATACTTTATAATCCCCATATATATTATTCTACCATATATATTTATGGGTTTTTATATTTTATTTCATATTTTCATCTCTTTGTAACTTAAATCAAGAAAATCAATGTTCAGAAGAAAAACCAATATTATTTCTCTTCATGATGGGTAATTTTTTACTTCCATTCCCATATTCTTGAATTTTTTAAAAATAATCCATTTTTATTTAATTAAATAATTTATTAAGTAAATAACACATAATATTTAACTTTATATACAATATTTCAAAGGAATCCTTGAAATATTTCTAAAAAGGGTCAATTTTGACATTCTTTGAAAAATGTTAGAAGTAAATTTTCTTTTTAGAACATATGGAATGAATATATATTACCCCCTCAATAACAAATTTATGATATTTATATTATTCTATAAGATTCTAATATTTTTAAAAAGAAAATTATTTAATGAAAAATTATTTTAAATATTTTGATTCTATTTTATTATATTCTCGGAAAGGCTTTTTTATTACAAATCCTATATTTCTGATGAATTTATGGTAATATTTTATCTCTTATTAATTTTTTGGTATTTACGTTTCACTTGAAACATTCAACTTCTTGTGATCATCTTTCATCGTATGTTACATTTTTCTTATATGTCCATATTATTGTATCATGGGTATGATAATTGAATAACACATAGACAATTTATATATACAATGATTTACTATGAAAGTTATTTGATTAATTGAGGAATTATTAATATTCTATATTCCATTTTTAATACAGATATTTATTGATAAGGAGAATTGTTCCTGAGTGAAAATGATTAGTTACTATGAGAGGAATTCATTGGAGATATTTTTATGTGAGGGACCCAATTATAGATAGACCATAATTTCATCGATAGGTCTCATTATGAATACTAGTTTTCTATCATTATTAAATGGGGTCTTGGTATACAACTACCCATATTTGAAAATATCTTAGAACAAGTCCTTGATCAATATGTCTAAATTTTTTCATTTTTTTATTGAGAATTAATTTATTATTTTCCATGAGATTAATACATTGATATTATACATAGATGCATTTTTAATTATGATATTTGTTAACTCACATGTGTTTTGGTAACATATTGACTGTTTGGTTTTCCTAGAAAATAGATCCATTTTTGGATACTAGCAAGTGGATGAATCTTTGAGAAAAATGATCTTATTGGTAACTAAATTGAATAGGGATGATTAGGTATTAACTTGACCATCACCAGTGGATGATGAGTGGGAATAATATTTCCCAATTTGATAGAAATTCCAAGTGTATATTCTTTTGTTGATTCACATGATCTTGAAAATCCAATATAAGAGATTTGAATATATTTTTATTATTTGAGGATATTCCCAAAGAATCCAAGTTCATTAATTTTATATTACCTATTTATAAATTTTCAATTTATGTTAAATGTTAAAGAAAAAAATATTTATACACTATGATATAAAATTCATAATTCTATGAGCTGATTTAGTATATTATATTTTTTATAAATTGTAAATAAAATAAAGAATAGTATCAATTCTGATAGACAAAAAATAGATTTACCTACTAAGGAAAGCCAATACAACTAGCCTTGGAAATGAGTAGATCATGTCTATCTTAATGAATATAACCAAGGTTTTAACTAATAAACATTAAAATATGGTGTAAAATTATGTTCCATGACTTGATACACTTATATGAGATTGTTTCATGGGAGTACAATCTCTATATATATTTTTAACTAAAAATCCATTAGTAGTTTAGAAATGGATTAAGTCGCTTAAAAATATATTTATATCCTTGGGATGCAATGATAGTGAAAGGTTTATATTAATAGTGTATTTTCTCAAAGATGATGACAATCAATGGTGGTTTTGATCCAAAATACATGGGGGAAGAAGAAATAGAACAAATGGAAATAAAAACTTTTATATTAACATTATTTGATAAGTATTTATGTCTTGTGAAAAAAAACTAATAGGAAGATAATGTTACTCCACTTGAATTAAATGAAAGAAAATAGTGTTGATGAATATGAGACTACATTTACAGGAATATCCAAGTATGTTGTGGGATATATATGTAATATAGATAGAATTATTTCCCATTTCATTTAAGGGATTAATCCAAGCCTATAAAGGGAACTAGTTTCTTAATCTTTTTTATTATACAATTAAGTAGTTTTACCTACCTTAAAAAAGTGAAAGAATTTCATAAATACTATAATTTTAAGGAAAATAAATAGTACAAGAGGTTTGTTTAGAACTAATATGAAGGAAACTTCTCAATTATGAATAAGGGAAAAGAGAAATTTTCAATATGTGAAAATTGTGGAATGAAGATTTTAGGAAAATACTTAAAGGGTATTCATGTATTTTAAAAACACAGAGATAATTGTCATCTAGATACTAAATTCAATGGAAATAAATAAACCACTATTATCCAATTCATAAACTATATATAAATGGGTAATTACATAAATATTTCTCCCATGTTTAAGGGAATCAACCACAAAAGAGGAAAATAGGAGATGACTAAGCTAATTAAATCAATGCAGTTGAGGTTAAAGTTCCCAAATATTCAGTGGAAGGTAATTTAATCGTAGCCTCATATTTTTCCAATTCTTTATTTTATACATGATCTTCACAATAATTTATATCATCAATATTTTCTAAAAAAATTAGATATTTTTTTACACCTTAAGAAAGGATTCAATAATAATATAGGATATATTACGATAATAAGGATATGTCAGTTAGTTACCATAATGACAGATAAACATACCCTATCTACATAATTGATAATTATATGCATTGTTAACATTTATATGTTATTTTTATGGATTTTATTTCAAAAAAAATTAAAAAAAATTCTTTCCAATTAAAGGGTATTTCATTTTTTGACGGAGATATGATAATCATTATCTTTAGAGGGGAAATGTAATCATCTGGGTTAGGTCTATATCCACTACTAATAACTCTTTCGAATGAGATTCTTGGGGAATATGAGAGGACACAATATATAAAAGGTAAATTTAATCTTAAAATCGAATATGTATCTATTATAAATGAATATATTGATGTGTTTCTTAAGGAATTACCTGAACTTCTGCCAGAGTGTGAAGTTGATAATTCTATTGACTTAATTAATTTTATAAGATATATATCAAACGCCCCTATATAATGACTATAGTAGAATTAGTAAAACTAAAGAAACAACTATATGAGTTTTGTTATATGGGATTTATACTACCTAGTGTTTCACCTTGAGGATCCCTTATTCTTTTAATTAATAAGAAAGATAGATCTATGAGGATGTGCATTGAATATTAGGAAATAAATGAAATTAATATAAATCAAAAGTATTATATAACTCTAATTTATAACTTGTATGATCAAATTAATAGATATTAATATTTTTCACAGATTCATCCATGTTCTGGGTATCATAAACTGTGATTAAAATAGGAATATATTCTAAATAAATCATTTTTATGATGTATAAACATTATAAATTTACAATATTTCCATTTGGATTTACAAATTTACCATATGTTTTTATGGATTTGATGAATAGAGTATTAAATTAATATCTTGATAATTATTTTATTTTATTTATTGTTGTTATATTAATGTATTATAAAATATATGATGACCGTGAGATCCACTAAAATATTATTTATGAGACACTTAAAGAAAAATAGTTTAATGGGAAATTCAACAAGTGTGAATTCTGACTTCAAAAATTGTATTTTATTAGCCATTCTATCCTAAAGTATAGAATCTTAGTTGATCCTTCTAAGGCAAAGGAAGCTAAATAATGGACTACATCGATGAACATAATTAAGGTATATAATTTCATTATATTTTCGTGTCAATTTCAATTATTTGTTAATTTTTTCTCCAATTGGATAACCCATTGGCCACTATTACATGTAAAGGGGTTAAGTTCATATATAAAAAGTAATGTGTAGAATATTTTTAATATTCAAAGAGGGTATTTATTAATGCTCCAATGTGGAATCTACCATTAGGAAATCATAGAGTTGTTATATATAGTGATGCATCGATGAAGGGACTTGGTTGTTTCCATATATAGAATGAAAATTTTATTACCTATCCATCATGGTAGTTAATGACTCATGGATAGAACTATTCAACCCATGATCTTGTTCTAATAGTCAAAATATTTTATATTATGTTATGGAAACATTACCTCAATGCTATAATATGTGAGATATACATAGATCAAACGATTCTAAAATGATAAATTTCAACAAAAGGATCAAATTTAGGAAAATTTGATGGATTTAGCTACTCATGGATTATTATTTCTCAACAAATTAATACATATGGAAGGATAATGATGTAGTAGATTCCTTGAGTAGGAAATATCATAGAGTCCTGGTCAAAATGAGGATTTATAGGGATTATATATTCATATATTTACTAAATATAGATAAGGAAATTATTAAGGATGGAGAAATATCACTCATTTTTTATATTATTTTCAAGATATATTTATTATAAAAGATGAAATTATCACATGTTGATCATAAAATTTTTTCAAAAATAAAATAATGTCATGAACGATGAGAAATTAAAAAACATCATTTATAAAAATGGTGTTCTGAAATTTAGAAAGATGATATGTTTTCCATCTATACTTTATTTGAAAGTAGAATTATTATACTGTGTTCATAGATCGAATATCTATATACACGTGGTAGAACCAAAACATATAGGTATATGAAGGAATATTTTTGTTATGATAATTTGATGTAAGAAATTACTGATTATATACCAAGATGATTGGTTTTTCAGTAGGAGAACTCTAAGAGACAATATCCTATAATATGCATGAAAACTTTTCTTATTACTATGTGGAAATGGGATGAAATTACTTTTAACTTTTTCACTAGAGTACCAAATAAACCTCGAAATAATGATTTGAATATTTGTTATTGTGGATCAACTTACCCAATATATACATTTCTATGCTATAAGAGAATATTTACATGTTGAACATCATCCATGTCTCAATATTAAGAATGTTTTGAGACATAATGTTGATCCTCTTTCAATTTTTTCTAATCATGGTAATTGATTTACATTGAAAGTATAGAAAATTCATTAGAAGGATCCTGACAACGAGATTCATTTGATCACTACATATCATCCACAAACTGGTGGACAATCAAAAATGATTATTTCAACATTATAAGACATGTTATGGTCATGGTTTATTAGATTTCAAAGTATATTGGAACAATATTTACCTCTATTGGAGTTTTAATATAATAATAACTCCTATTAAATAATTAAAATGATTTTTTATGAAGTATTATATAGGAAGATATTCTGTACACCAACTTGTTTGGATGAAGTTTGTGAAAGGAAGCTTACATGGCTAATTATTTTTGAAGATACAATAATAAAAATAAAGATTGTTCATAAACACATGAAATTATATCATTGTAGTAAAAAGATCTATATATAAATCCATTGGAATTTTTTTAAATTTCATATGGGAGACCATGTTTTCTTGAAATTATTCCTACCTAAGGGTGTTATATGGTTCAATAAGTATAGTAAACTGATCCCCATGTACATTAAACCATTTGAAATTCCTGAAAGGCGTCGATCTATAGATGGCCATTTGAAAAAATAAATCAATACTTTATAAAGTTTATGATGTGTTTCATATTTCATTATCAAGGAAGTATATACTTGACCCAATTAAAGCACTAACCTAAGAAGAAATAGAGCTAGAAAATGATAGAACATATTGTGAAGTGTCTATCTAGATTCTTGACTTTAGTGAGAACGTGATTCAGAATCAAATGACTCAACTTATAAAGGAACTTTGGAGGAATCATAAAATATAGTGAGAAATATGGAAAACTAAGGAATTTAAGATGAAAAAACTAGCCTCATTTATTTAAATTAATATCAATAAAAACTTAAAGGATGAAATTCTTTAAGGGAGGAAGAATGTAACACCCATGTTTCAATTTTAGCAAGTGAAAATTTTATTTCCTGTCATA
Organism: Viscum album; assembly: GCA_963277665.1. Lineage (NCBI taxonomy): Eukaryota > Viridiplantae > Streptophyta > Magnoliopsida > Santalales > Viscaceae > Viscum > Viscum album. Next base: position 2,001,831,194 of record OY728164.1, on the reverse strand, counting down.
ATAATTATAATTTTATAGGTTTAATAGGAATTTTGAACTTACTATGTTAAAATATGCATATAATGACTGATCACACCTCTCATATAGCTAAGAGATAGGGTATCGATGGCACGTTGATTTGATGGCTTCTGCACTGGTCCCTCCTCCATCAATGGGGGGATCTTTGTTGTCTCTTCAAGGAGCATCGATGTCCATCACACCATACTCAAATATCAATTTCCTCCCCCCTTTTTTCCTGATCTCGCTCAAAATAAAAGTTCTATAAATTTTCAAAGTTTTACCTATCCTTTGGACCTTTTGTGTAGAGTTTTCTTAAGTAACGTCTCTCTTAAATGTTACTCTCATTTATTAGTTTAATCAGTATCCACCTTTGGTTGACACATTTGAGAGATATGTTTTTAGTTTCTGAGTCTTGAAAGATCATAAAACAGTGGGTTTAATGGATAGAAATTACATCTTTATTCATCTTTTCAATGGAGATCAACCTAATCAAGGTGTGGTCTTGTAGTCCATTCTCTTTCAATGGGTTTATGTTCTCTCTTCTTAGGTGATCCTTCTATTTTAATATGAACTGTGACACCATTTCAATGGAAATTTGGGTTAGTATTCTTGAACAGCCATTAACGTTCCAAAATCCATCAATTTTACTAATGATAAAAAAATTTAGGATGATACCTATGTTTTGATTGTAGAACTAGGTCCATGTGTCATCATATATCCCCTAAAATTTTAATTGAGGGAGATGTATCTAAAAGGCCATCCAATCTTGTTTGTATTATTATTAGGGAGAAGTTTATTTGGAATAAACCTATCATCTTTGAGTTTTACATTGACTTTTGTCCTTCATGCAAGAAATTTGGTCATGTCCTATCAATATGTAGGTATGTGAGGCAAATGGACATAATTTATGGAGGTAGTGACAGTAGCTTGGCAGTTGGCTCTAGTGGAGGATAGATAAAGCAACTGAGGGATAATTTCATGGAAGAGATGGTTCAAGGAAAGAGAACATAGGGTACCCCGAAGGTAGAAGATGTTTTTAATAACCTTAGGCATGATCTGGGAGGCCCTTAGGAAAATGGAAATGCTCTTGTTGGTTCAGTTATTTATGGTGTTTCCAATGCTAAGGATGTTGTGATATCAAACTCTTGAACCTATCTAATGGATGTGCCTGGAAGAAATAGTAACAAACTTAAGTGGTGACTAAACCAGATGGGATGGAAAGTTATAAGGATGGTTAAAATTGGGAGGAGCTAAGGCATGGTAGAAGCAGTCAAAATGAATATGAGGACTGTTTCCCATCACAACCTAGAAGACCACTTCAATAGTTAGAGTACCAATAGACGGGTAGATAGATAAAATTTACATTTATAAATAGAGTATAATGGAGATCAAATAGGGTATAGTAAATGTTTTCACAGTTCAAGAAGGAAGAAGGGATACAAATAAAATAGGGGCCGGGGGAGCTTCATTGTCTCCAAGAATCAGAAATCCAAGGGGCTAACAGATTACTCTTTCCTACCTAGGCCAATGGAGATAAAATTATCCAAAAATGGTGGTAAATAATACATCAAAGAGACTCAAAACTAGGATATTTAAATTCCCAAGATAATGACAAGGAAGATTCCAAGGCTAAGGCTACCAGAGAATCTTTGGCAACTCCTCAATGAGATGTCGAATAGATGACTGAGGGGCTTGGGTAAAGGCACATACAATTGGAGGATGTTTGGATGGAGGATGGTGTAGATCATCATAAATAATATCATGTGGAAATCTCTCTTGAAGCCCCTCAAAAATATCAATCATTGTTTCTAAAAAACATGGAACTACTCATGCACTTAGATAATGAAATGATGAAGGACATTCTGAATATTAATGTGACGTAAGAAGAGTTTGGCCAAAAGATAGAAAGATTTTACCAAGTGGACACCTCTCAGGATAAATAAGAGTAGATCTATAAGAAAGACCACATATTAGTTAAAGGCTTCAACATAGGGAATATCAAAAAATTATAATACATTAAATCCTGGGACTACTTGGCGTATCATTATGAATACATCTTAAAGGATGATCTTGACAGTTTGGTAAATTTTGTTCCTTGTAACCTATTTAGGAAAATTGATTCCAACTGGATTGAACATTTCTTCAACAAGTCTATTGTCTCCTTTGGTGTTTAAAATAGTTAGCTATGGGGGTTCTCACTTTTCCCTTAAAAGTGTTTGAAAATAAAAAAAATTACACGGTCCATAGAATGTTTTTTTGAAAATTTCTCATAGAAATAGAATTTTATGAATATTTAAAATTTCATTTTTTAGATAATAACATTAGATTTATAATAATGAGTTATAATGTGTAAAATTTATCAACTATTTATTATATATTTTATAGAAAAAATATAATATCATTTGGAGGTAAAATAAGATATTTTTTTCTTCAGAAAATAGTTTTAAATAAAAAATAATTTTATTTTTTAATTATTTAAAAGAATCTATAATTATGAATTTTTTATTTTATATATCTATATATATGTTTTTTAAGTCATATAATGATGATTATTATTCATAGGGTTACTATTAGACCACCTAATGCTAGAAAAATATATTTTAAAGAAAGACGATTGTTTGTCACGTTTTGCTGGTTTATTTTCAAATTAATATCTGACACTTATTGAAATTAAATTTGATAAAATATATTAATAATTTTGAATTAGTATGTTAAAATTTGGTAAAAGTATCCCTTTTTTAAGAATTATGAATAGTAATCATGGTCACATTTATCATCTCAAATGGTGAAATGGGATAAAGAGGTTAAAACTATAGAATAAGGCTTTAAATCATCCATAAACTTGATCTTATTTGTGATATTAGTGTAATTAGACCAAAAATTCATATATTTGAAAATATTATATCTTGGATACATTTTTATTTGATAAATACCATTATATTATTTTATGTAAAGGAAAATTCCAAGACACCACTCTATTTTTTTTAATTTATCTTATATGTTCACGTACAGATATGAAGATTTTATGAATTAATATAAAAGTTCTTTTTGAACTTAATTAGTTTATATTTTTTATGTTTTTTAATTTTTTAATTTGTAGTAATGGTATTATTAGATTAAATTCTTACACGGTGCTGACACTGTATTTGTGCAACCAGTAGAAAATCAAAGTAAATAATTTTAAAAACACTAAAAGTAATTTTTTTTATTAATTATGGTTTAACACGAATTTTATGTTTACTAATAATATATAATTAATGTTTAAATAATATATATTTTAATTATATTCATGTATTTATGTCTTTAATGTAAAAATATTTCAATATTTCTTAAAATTAATATAATAGTATTTTATGTTAAATATTTTTTTTTAAATTATTTAAAAATTATAAAAACATAAAATTATACAAAATGGATGATATATGGTCTTAAATTTCATTAATTAACCTTTGGTGAGACAATTATCACCTTATAATTAAATTTTTCACCATTTTAGAATGAAAAACCTGTTACCATGGTTAGAGTTTAAATTGGTTAACAAAAGAGTTAAACCAAAAGAGAAGGTTTAAAATTCCATGTAAAAAATAATTTTTTTTATCTAAAGTTATTTAATCATTAAATTACATTTTCGTTGAAATTTTTTCCAGTTTTTGGTACTTGAACATGAATAATAATTTATGAAATTTTAATATTTTAAGTAATTCCCTATTTTTCCTTTAATTCCCTAAAACTGAAACCACTTATTCTCTATTATACACACCACCTTGAGAATCATAGATCCAAAAAAACCTATAAAAATAATTCCCCAACATTCTTATTTAAATTATCGAGGTTCTGATATTCTAAAAATACAATCAATAGGGTCATTAAAGAGAGATCCAAAGGAAGATCTTCAAAGAGGTGGTTATCTTCTTAAATGAACATTGCCATTTTACTTCATCTTCCACCTACTTAAAATATTCAACAACCATGATTATATAAAATATTAGTATTTTGGATTTTAAAAGAATGTTAATATTCTAATGGGAAAACCCTTATTCATCTCTTTTTGTAAAACAAAATCACTCATGAATACGTATGGATTAGCATCTCCACGTAACGATGTAATTAATTTTTCATCACCACTTTACATGGTTGGTTTTAAATGTGTAAATAAATAATATATATTATATTTATGAAATAATTATTATTCTAGAAATATTATATTTCATTTATCTTTTTACACTTCCACCCATTAAAAACATATAACGTCGCTCGTGCGTACGTGCGGAGTAAAACTACGATGAAGTGATGAGATTCATTTTTATTGTCCACCTTCAAAGAATTATTTTAAAAATGTATTAAATTAATAAATATGAAATTTATTACATGAATATAATTCCTTATATGATGAATCAATAACCTATGGACAAGATTCACAACATTTGTGATAAAACATGCATGTGAAATCAAAACAGGTAACACCCCATGATTGACTTCACCAAGAATTGGAAATAAATGGGTAGTGATATTATATATAAATTAATATAAATTTGAATATTGTTTTTGTATTATTTATATTAATTTTAATGCAATTATACATGAGGTTAAAAAAATTCAACTAAGTGAATGCGTGATGTAAGGAGTTTTTGTCTCATTTTTCACTTTATTAAGACATATTTAATATAATGTACCTATTTTTTATGAGGCATATATACTGATTTTTTGTTTTATTTAATATGAATATAATATTATTAAATATATTTATTGTTTCAATTTCATTTTTATCATTAATGTTTTTATAATTCATGGTTTACCAATGAGGTATGAATTTATTTTTACAATATCATTTTTTGAATTTCATATGTTTTAATTAAAGCATTCTTAAAATCTATCCTTTATAAACCCATATATATATTTTTATCCTCTAAATATTTAAGGAATTTCCATGTTTAGTATCAAATATTCCTCTCTTTGGAACTTCAATCAAGAAAATAAAATTTTAATAGTAAATTTGATCTTATTTCCCTACTTTATCGGGAATATTTTACCTCAATATCATTATTTTTTTAAAATTATTTTATAATATCCATTTTTATTTATTTAAATAATGTATTGAGATCATAATATGTCATACTTAAATTTAATTATAACTTTTGAAATAAATATTACAAATTGTTTCAAAAAGGTTCATTTTCTACTCTCACTACAAAAGGTAAAAAAGACATGATACTTTTTAACGTATATAATCAGAGACAAGGTCAGTACAATAGACATATCATATACTCCAGATGTATCACCTCTTGAGATATTTCACAAAAGTGGTTATGTTATAGTAATAAGAGTTTACACAATATTATATTTTCAAAATCCCTTAACAAAATAATATTCTTATTAGAATCATGTCTATTATGTGATAGTTAGTATATTGATGTTTATTATCAGTTGGATCTAGTTCAAGTGGGAGTATGTTTGAGTTGGTTCCATAAAACCAACTTCTATATACATTATGATTACCTATATTCATATTTTATAATATTAATAAAATATTTATCACATCTTGATTTTTTTTCTTTGTGACATATCATGTGATAATTTCCTAAGAGTATCTTTCTTATTGAAAGGCCACTATAGTTAACTACAATGATGATAACCCAAAAGTACCATGATAGTATTCTTCAATATTTGTTATATACCAAGATTAAATAATTTTATGGAAACAAATGATACATTATATTAGGTGTGGATACTCCTAGGACTTTGAGGCACCTTCTCAAGGCGTACGCACTTGGTAAATTCTAGTGTAGGTGATTATCAGAACATAACCCACCAATATGAAATCAAAATTTATATATTCCATTAGATTTCCCTATCTATGGGCATGTGTATTGGTCCATAAATATTAATATTACTATTAATAGATATTATGAGTTGAATATTTTTATGTACTGATGAAAATTAGGTTGACATATTTTTACAATAAAGTAGGATATGTTGGGTGTGTCACGAGTAATATTTCATTAATAAGTAATTAAAGAGTGGATGTGTCCCTTAAATAATTTAATGTAAGTCAATATCTTAAGACCTTTCATGGAAGTTATATAGCCTAAATAAATCCATATAAATGGTGTTCTTTTGGAGAGGTCAATTTCTAGAAAATAAAAGAAAGTACATCATGTACATAGGTTGATGTCGTTGGCATATAACCTTCTGGATTAGTCATAACGTGGTAAAAGATATTATATTACATATTAAGTATTTATATGGGATTTTATGACATTGATGAATTAACTTCTTTCTATATGGGTTAAATTGTGTGTTTTTAGATGTTATCCTTAGTCTGTGGGCTTCATCGCTTGATGATTCTGAAAAAGATGCCTAAAGGGCCACATAATAAGTGTATCCTGAATCTCTATTGAATAATATTAATATTTATCATTTAACAAGTTAAATAAATATTTTCCCCACAAATAGTCTATTATTTATTCTTTTTTTCTTGATCAACTATATTCTACCACCCGTTACGTGAGGGAATATTTTCTGAGAATTAAATTTAAAAAATATTTATTTTCTCTTTCGTGAATATGATATTTATTTCTTTATTAGATAATAACGTAGAGATATTTATTTAGTAAATAAATATTCATTATTAAAGGCCTAATAAATATTATAGAGGATAGGAGAATAAAGAAAAATGATCCAGTGAAAAATATTGCATATTAAATATTATTAATATAAATAATATTTAATTTAATTCATGTGTTTAGTTCATGTCAAGAAAAAATAATAATGTTATTTTTTATTATTATAAACATGATTAATAATAATGGTTCACATGAAAAATTATTATTTTCTACCCCAAATGGTACATAAACCCAATTATATTACTCTTTAAAAGGATTTAATTTCATATTTTATATAACAATGACATATGAAGAAAATTATCTTGGATTCCTAGAGAGATCCCTCTCTAAGAACGCACTCAATAATGGAGAGCGATCCTCATCCACCACAATTCTTGCGTATAGAGAGATCAAAGAGAATTCTTCTTCAAGAGATTCTTGAGGTGATCAAATATAAAAAATATAAGAGTTATGATATACTACACTAACACCTAGAGATACCTATGATGGTATTCAATGGTACAAGGAACACATGTAGAAAAAAAATGGGGGAATCTACTCTTGATTTCTACAAAACAATTATGGTATGACATAGAAGAATTTTTTGATCAATCAATAAACAATTATTCATAAAAACATAATTATATAATTATTTAAATTAATTAAAAATCATATGTGATGGTATTGTACCATGAATCTGGTGATCAATTATAAATTATTCTTCAATTGTATTCCATTTCTCATGAAGTTTATTGTTTATTAATTCTTGGATTAATCATCGATTATGGAATAAATCCTTGTTTTTCATTCTCTATCTACATCTTCATCTACCCTTGTAACCATCACATAAGTCACTAACCTTGAATATCCCATTATAGGGAAAACCCTCACATGGGTTACATTCACATAGAATAAGACATTTTATCACTAGTAACTCTAGTAACACCATTAAGACCACAAGTTCTTACATGCAACTGAAAAAATGTTTCACTGGGTTTACAATTCACAGAGTATAATTTAGGAATGTCTCTACTAACATTAAATAATGGCTTCACCCTTGGACTATCCACATCGAGAGGTAATATTCACCTAGTTTGGTTAAATAACACGCCAATATAAATTTATGGATCATTACACATAAACTATAGTCAAATCCTTAATTTATTAGACTTTTCTAAGAGATACATGCACAAGGTTCTTTACTAATGAAATTAATGCAGAATATTCATCAAAAAAGCATATTTTACAATATGAGTATAGATGGGTTGCATCATTTTTCTCTCTATCACCATAGACATCATTGGTGTCACCTAGGTGCACTACACCATAGTCTCACATTATTAACTTTTAAATTTTGATATGCATTACGGTTCATGAAACTAAGATTTCATTAAGAGATTGCAAGTTTAAAAAAATTAAAAGTTGATTAAACTATGAATGTGAGTCCTTTATAGTCTGTACAATCACATACATGTATCATATATTTCATTAGAAAGCAACAGAATAAATATGATTCATGTGATGGTTGTTGTGGATATTTCCAAGAGTCCAATGCATATGAAATTAGGACCTAAATATATATGTATCTCACAAAAGTTAAAAACCAATGAAAATAAATGTGTAAAAAAAACATCTATCACATTCCCTATTAATATGAACTTCCCTCAAAAAAAAAATTTTATGCAGCAGACCAAATTTCATCACATGCCCGGACACAATCCTTTTTCACCTATCTACCAAATCCGAAAATGGAAAAATAAGATATCCACTTGGATACTATTATTTAACACCCCGACCCAAATCGTCGTGTGCAAAATGGATTGACACATAAACTTAGACGCACCTCCCCATGAAAAAATTCTACAGACTTCTAATAAGGGTCTAAATTGGAACATTATGAAGACAATAACATCAATCATATTTCATAATAAAAAATAAATTACCAACCATAAAATAATATTAGAAAACAATAAAATATAAAGTATATGAATGAATGCATAAACAACAAACATGAAAAATCATACCTGAAACAAGACATGGATCACCCACCAAGATGATCATGTATGAGGTAGAAAGAAATCAAAGTACAAAATTATATGAAACTCCAAGACTCAACTCATCTCGATCTAAAGACTCACAGTGATCTATCACACTCAATAATCATTCGAAGACTCAACCAAACCCATACCTATAGAAATAATGAGTTCATAAGTTACCCATGTTCCATGGAAACCCAAGTAGGGTGTGAGTAAAAATCAGTAAGACGCCACCAATGTGGTCCATTACCCAACCAGTAAAATGATTTTTATTTTCATGTGATAAGGTTGTAATAATTTAATAAGAAATAGATAACTTCACAATAAATAATATAAACATTAATACACAAATGAGCAACAAACACCCACTTTTCAAGTGGTTTTGATCTTTCCAAGACACCACAGACATCGACCTCGCCTACTTTAGATTTATACAGGAATGAAATTCATAATAGAAATTATAAGTAATTGAGAGTAGAATATAATTATGGTCCACAATGTATCGATAAAACATGTTAGTCAGCATCCCCAAGGCATCAAGTTAACATGTCTCTTAGTAGCCTATAAGAATCAAGTGAACATATTACATGAAATAAATTTGAATAGAGAGTACATGACACTATACATACACTAGGAATCAAGTAATCATATTACGTGGTATCCACTAGTCATCGACTAATTATATTTTTCAAAATCCAATATTCATCAAGTAAACATGATACTAAGCTTTCACTAGGCCATCATATCCCTCAAACCCATTCATCATGGGTCAGGATTCAAGACAATCATTCCCTTTCCCTATGCTTACTTCTCTCATCAAAATAGGGATAACCATATCACAATGGTCCACATATCTTTCAATACCATAATAATTCGTCCAAATGAAATATAATATATTGCAAAATAGGGATGTCCATGTATAAAAGTAGAGAGTAAAATATCATCAGGATTGTTTAATAGATACATAAAAATAAATTTCATCGACATAAAACATGGTGTGAAAATATAAAAATTCAAACGCATGTTTAAATGAATTATAAATTTATCAAGCGCTACACTCCCACCTACACATGATCATTATCAATCATGGTCAACACATTAATCCAATCCAGGTATAACATCAAGGAAAATAATAAAAAACATTTAAAAAGATCAGGGAATATAACCATAAGGTATATAAACTACGCATGTTATCAATATCAAAAACTATAAAAATTGGATATCTAATCATACTCATGCTATATTTAATTTATCACATCTACCTTATACATTTATTATGTTCATGGAACACGTTTTTACATTGTAGAGTGTAACACAAACATTTTTAGTATTCCACATCAAGAATGTGTATCAAGAGAAAGATATAAACACACACATGTAAACATCATTAAACATGATGTCATGGGTCACTCACACACACACATGATCAAGCCATGACCATCGACAGCCAGCATCAAGCTAGTGAATAAGGGGTTTTCATGGACATTTCCTCCTTTTCCAATTCCAATAGGCATGGTTCCCTTAATTAAATGACTCTTAATGATCATTAATTAATTAATCATATTTTATTACAACACAATATGAATATAATTGTCATTAAATTAAATTGGTGAACCCCATAACTCATTTTAATAAACATTTGTAGTACCACAAGATGGAGCACATGGGACAACCTACCTCAAACATTGTCAACTCCCAACTATGAAAATCCCAGAAATATTTTCCATGTCATCGATGTACATTCATCCTTCATCGATCACCCTGAGTTACAAATCATTCCCAACCATTCCAAATTAATTATTATATATAAATTATATTTAATTAATTATTTATAAGGAAACTTTCATGAATAGGTGAAAAGAATAATTTTTAAAAAAACTTTCAGATATCAATTCTTAACTAAAACCATTACCAACCATCCCAAGAATCTTTGTGAAATTCTATAGACTTAATTCTAGGTAAATAACTACTTTTTGTAAAAAATACACAAATCAATTTAATAAAATTAAATATGAAATTCTGGAGGAACCAAAGCAAGATACAAACATTTAATAAAATTATTATAAACAGAATACATACCTCATCTAATGTTATCCACTATATAATATCAGTAAGAAACATAAAATTGGTAGATTCAATTATACCGAGGGGAATTTATTAAAATTCCTAAAAAGGAAATGTTTTAAATTAAAAATGATAGGGGTAAATAATCATGAAAGGATAGGGGGAATATCCTTACATCTGACACTATAAAATCACACATAGAACCACCAATATTTGGGAAGAAAAAATGAATGGAGAATCTACTTAATCACTCATATATTTTTTCTTTTCATCTAAGGAAAATAGTACTAATAACCTTATTAAGAATAAAAAATTGATCGACCATATTTCATGGTCTGATGACTGTAATTACAATATGATTTCTAGGATTCACACCTTATCCATGTCTTCATGTCATGAAACCCCTGGTTCCACCCTATTAAACCATTTCATATCATGAATACACTATCAATAATGTTAACGGATCTTTCTACACCTTTACGTAGTACTAATATCCCTACCAATCCTCTAGTGATATCCCAAAACACCATTTAGAGACATTCATCCTCCTGAAACCTCATTTGGATTCAATGTTCTCAAAAAAACTCTCTACAAAATCCTCAAGTTTAAATTTTTCTTCGAATTTCCAAACCATAATGATTTTGGCCATTAAAACTTGTATTAGTTGGTGAAAATTATTCTAGCCCATATAAAAAATTTAAGGTGTCAAAGATAAGTGGGAAATGAAGAACCGTAAGGATTTCATTTGAAAATATGGGTATTGGAATAGTAATTTTGATGTTAGTTGTTATAAATCAATATTTAAGAATCCTTTATAGTCATCATTCAAAATGATATTTGTCAGAAATAAAAAATAATGTCTGTAAAGGAGCCATTAATGGATATAGCCTTTACAAGTATTAAAAAATGATGATAAATTCCATATATATGAATTCTAAAGATTCACTACAGGAAAACGGAATATTTTTGACGGGTGATTTGCGACGGGATCCCGTCGCAAAAGACATTTTTCCACAGGGCTCCGTCAAAAATCACCCGTTGACGAAAACAACGTCATAAATAGGTGTTTTTGCGGCGGTCCCGTCGCAAAAATAGTATTTGCGACGGTATTTTTCATCTGTCGCAAATATATTAGTTGTGACAGGTTTCTAACCCGTCGAAAATGGGAAATTTAACAAATATTTGTGACATAGGTATTTGCGACGGACCGTCGCAGAAATAGTTTTTACGATGGGTATTCTTTCCATCGTAAATGGGACAGTAAAAATAAATTTTATGATGGGACACCTCGTCGCAAATACTCCCGTCGCAAATACTAAAAAATTAAAAAAAATGAAATAATTACAAATCGTATAAAATTATATAAAAATAAAAATAATAAAAATAATATAAACAAATTCTACTATTATAATATAAATAAAAAAATATATAAAATATAATTATGAAATATTAATATAAAATAATAATAATATGAATATAAATAATATAATATTATATAATAATATTAATATTAATAATATAAAAAATTAATATATTATTATTATTATTAAATTATGTATATAATAATAATAATAATATAAAGAAATTATATTATTATAATATTAATAATAAAAAATATATATAATATAATTATGAAATATTAATATCAAAAAATAATAATATTATGAATATAAATAATATGATATTATATAATATTAATACTAATATTAATAATATAAAAAATTATATAATATTATTATTATTAAAATAAACATTAATATTTATGAAAAAATAATATTAATAATATTAATATTAATAAAATTATAAAATTATAAACTTCTCAATATTAACAATAAATATAAAATATTAAAAGTAATATTACTAAAATAAACAGACATTAAAAATAATACTAATAAGTAATAAAATATTTTAAAAAAATAACAAACTAAATCATTCAATATTCGTACCACTATGAAAGATGAATTGTAAATAGTTAATATGACAATAAAATATGAACTCAAATGTTTATTACATGTAAAAAAATCACTAGGGGGTGGATAATCTGGGGGACCTGGAGGATGTGGTAGAGGAAACTTCATCTCTAAACTATGAGTCAGACTATGCATATACTCCATCTGCTCCTCATGTTGCTCCCCATATCGACGCCTCTTTTCATCCTGCTGCTGACGCATCTGCTCCTGCCATCGACGCATCTCATCATCGTGCTGCTAACGCATCTACTCCTGCCCCTAACGAAAATCATCTATAAGCTGACTCTGAGAACGCAGCTGCTCCTGATACTGTGAGGCAGAAGATGATGTCTCTCCACGAGCTCCTCTCGATCCGGACATCGACATCACAGCAATACCATAATAAGCTGCAGGAGTCAAATGAGAGCTGAAACCAACTACTTGGCCCTTTTCGAAGCCATACTGGGTTGCCTGCATCCATGCCGTCTCATTAATATGGTGGGCACTAGTATGATCACCCGTCTCGTCTTGACTCTCAGCATGTGTCTGAGAGGTCTCAGATTCATATAACTCCTTAAGTTTCAATTATACATTAAAATAATGACAAGATTATATGTATTTAATTTTCAAACTAAAAAGAAAATAATACTGACCACAATCTGACGCTGGTGGTCACCTCTAATCTCTCGAGTAGCTGGATCAGTGTACATCCTCCGATTAACGCCGTACGTCATAATACCGGGCTGCTCGGCTTCCTATATGAATATAAAATAAAGTATTTATATTTAAATTTGTATAAAATATTAAAAAAAAGTACTTACCAGAAGCTCTTTATACGCACTGAATGTACGACTACCGACTCGAAGTGTTACCTCTTGTCTCCCCCAATTCTGTCGACCCAATGTAGATCTCCCCTGAGACCCACCACCCAACCAGTGTGTACATAATCCATCCCAAACGGGAGATGAAATGTACTCTGGTCGGTGGGCTCTACAAGACTCATCAAATTCTGTCACATCGGCTTTCCTCACAGCCGCATTTCTCAAATTATGCAAAAAATAATGGAAAAGGTCACGCAAAGACATCACCCATGTCGTGTGTATAGTGGCACACATGCTCTCGTCGATGGGATACCATAAACCCTAATATAAAGTTATCAATGAATTAAATTTAAAAATAAATAATATGTAATGATGTACCATCCAATGATCGAACATGGCGGCCTGCACATCAGTGGGAATCTTATCCCAGGTGAGCCAGAGCTAAGAAAAATAATTTCAAAAGATAACGCTCCCCTGTCCAATAGCTATATGCATAAAACTGTGGAAAAAGAACAAATAATCAAACAATTATAATATAAATAAATTGTAATGAAAGATAACTAAAATACACAGGTCACCATACCACCACATGTGCGCATCGAATCCAAGAGGTGGACGTCGCTCCGGGATAGGATCTGGAATCATCAGTCTGCTAAGACCACACCCCCTCCGAGTGCTCCCTATAGTGCCAATAGCCTGAGGGTCAGATGACTCAAGAACCTCATCATCCATAGGTAGATCAGCCTCCAGCAACTAACGATGCGTTTCTAAGTCCATATGAAACATGAAATTATTGTTATTAGAAAATAGTTGAAAATAACTATTATGTATAGATATATATTTGTTATGATTCTAACAAGAATTTTACTTTGTCAATGTTCATCTTCATCATAATCTTCATAGTTTTCAATGTCAATGTCATCATATTCATCATCAACATCATCAATTTCCATATTAGTTTCACTTTCATCATCTCTTGTCATTTCAAATTCAGTTGTAACATCATTGACAACATCATCACCATCAACCATTAACTGTGGGGTGTCATCCTCAATATTCATGTCTCTTTGTGAAAAAGATGTGTTTTGAGGAGTGTCCTGAAAAATTTAATTTCCTTGCACTTCAGTGGAACCACATTCAGTTTGAGTAAACTGATTTTCTCGAGATTTAAATTTTATTATACTCCACCAATCATCCAACCTTTTTGCAGTAGCACAGTATTTTGCTTAATAACTTTTATGTGCCTGATGAGAAAATAAAAATGGTTCATTTACTGCAAGAAGACTTTTATGTTTAATGTCAACAATTCCATGAGTCGGATGAATACAGAAGCTTCTCTCAGTATCCATCCAATGACATTTAAACATTGTTACATAATTCTGTCCCAAATAACACATTTCAATAATTTCTTCAAACATGCCGTAAAAGTCAACTTCAATATCTCTATGATGTGATCCCTTAAAACAAACACCACTATTTATTGTTTTCTTTGATTCCCCATATGCACGTGTATGAAAGTGATAACCATTAACCACATATGTATTTTAAGATTTAACCATTTTGAATGGTGGGCCACTCAATATACGCAATCAACTATCAATCTTATCAGCATGTACAGATACCTAAAAATTTGTAAAACATTTATCACTATTACAAGTAATAAATTGAATTTATATTTAAAACAAAAAAAGAATGTACGTTACCAGTTTTTGAAACCAGTAGGTAAATTTTTTTTTTCCGACGTTCTTCTAAGACAGCTGCTATAATTTGTGGAAATTGTTTCTTAATAAGATCATCATATAACCTACAAATACAATATGATTAATTTACTGTAACAGAATCTATAGAATAAGGGATAGGATAAATCACTGTATAGTTGGTGACATTTATTCACAGTTGAGTAGAACATATATATGAGCTCTATGATGTTAATCATTTGAAATTAATCTATCATGAACACCACCGAAGCCAAGTTCGGGTTAATTGACAACAAAAAAATTGATTGTTCATATCATCATCAAAATTCCCCTCGTTCCGCCCCATGCGGTGAAATTTTGAGGGATATTCAGATTCAAAATAATGAGATTAGAATAAAGGAATTTACTCTTGAAAATAAGCATCAGCAATTGAGCCTTCAACTGATGCTTTGTTATCTAATTTTCTTCAATTTCTGCATGCATCTCTAAAATGGGTACATCCATTGAAACTGAACCGGACCTCCACATTTTGATTCATGTGGAAAATGTAATATCAAATGTTCCATTGAGTCAAAGAAAGCCGGTGGAATAATTTTTTCCAGTTTTCATATAATTACAACAACAGCTTCTTCGAGTTTTCTTAGTGTATTTTAGTCTGTTGTCGTCGCACACATGTCTCAAAAAAAATATGATATATCTGTTATCTAATCCCAAATATTATAATTCAAAAAACCTCTTAATACAATAGGCATAAGTCTTTCCATTATAACATGACAGTCATGACTTTTTAATCCGGTAATATGACCATTTTTAACACATCTTCCCATGTTGGAAGCATATCCATCTGGAAGTCTCAAATATGAAATCCACTGACAAAATAATAAGAAACTCTCTTTGGTCAGTGTATAAGCTGCTTTTGGATTCATTAATCTCTGTGATCTGAGATTTTCAAACAATTCAAGTTCTGGTCGCCTGCAAATTTTGGCAAGATTTAATCGTGCCTTTACATTATCTTTGGTTTTACCCGGTGTATCCAAAACTGTATGAAATAAATTACCAAAACAGTTCTTCTCAATATGCATGACTTCCAACATGTGTCGGACCAAAAATCAGACCAATATGGCAGATTCCAAAAATTTCCCCATTTTTTCCAATTGTGTTTTTTCCTAAAGCCATGAATTTTCTATTGGTTTATTGTCGGTCCAAAAGTGATGGAAGGTAATGAAAATACAACTGATTGTAACTCTGTACCTAAGATCATTTTTAGAGGTTCATCTCTTTCAATTCTGCCTTTTCTAAAATGATATTTATTCTTCCGAAAAGGATGATCGATTGGAAGAAATCTGCGATGACAGTCAAAATAGAATGGTTTTTTTCCATTCACGAGCATAAATGCTTTGTTGTCTCCCATACAGTAAGGACATGATTTTGGACTATGTTTACTCCATCCAGATAACATTCTATATGCTGGGAAGTCACTAATTGTCAACATCAAATTAGCTTTCATTACAAAATTTTGTTTCACAGTAGCATCATATGTACCAACACCATGACTCCACAAAAAATTTAACTCATCAATTAATGGTTTCAAATAAACATCAATATTATTTTTCAGAGATCCTGGGATTAATAATGTCAAAAATATATAAGGCTCATTCATCAAAATCCATGGAGGTAAATTGTACGGAGTTATAAAGACAGGCCAACAGGAATACTTACTACCAAAAGATCCAAATGAAAAAAAAACCGTCAGTAGAAAGACCCAGTCACACGTTCTGGGATTCTAAAGCAAAAGATGGATGCACTTGATCAAGATGTTTCTATGAATCACCATCAGATGGATGAATCAAGCTTTTACCATTTGAAATATTGGTTTTGTTCCATGACATCATTGTCACTGTGTTCTGAGACATAAATAAACGCTGCAACCTGGGTGTGAGTGAGAAATATCTCAACTGTTTTACAGGAATCAATCCAGACTTCCCTGACTGAGATTCTTTATACTTCGATTTTCCACATGTGGGACAACTATCCGACGACTCATTTTCACCAGAATATAAGATGCAATTGTTTGAACATGCATGGATCTTCTGATAACTAAGGCCCAGTTTACGAACCGATCTCTTTCTCTGATAATAATTAGAAGGCATCACATTTCCTTCAGGTAACAGTGCTTTAACCAAAGAAAATATCTGATCAAAACAGTTATTTGACATTCCATTATCTGATTTAATAGCCATAAATTTTTCAACTGCTTCTAATTTTCATATCTTGCAAACAGTATATAATGCATCCTCAGTAGACCTGAACAACTCAGGAAATTCAGATGGTGCCAACTCGGGAGGTAAATCAACATCATCCTCGATTTCAGTTTGTTGAACGGATGACCCTGTAACATCATGTACTAAATTCTAAAACTGTGATAGATCCGGAATCAAATTATTTGTATCTTCTCTAGAACTGCGCTCACCATGTTGATACCAAAAAATATATTCTGATTGAAAACCATAACACAAGATATATTTCCCAATAATGTCAAATGTCTCAAACGTTCTCAGAGCACATTTCTTACAAGGAAACATAATTTTCCCTTCTGAACCAAAATCTAGGTTTGACGATTCAAATGATAAGAAAGCTTCAACACCATCAACATATACAAGATTTAAACTAGAACTGTTTGTATTTCTAAGCTGATTTATCCAAGCACGATCATCTAATAATGATTGATGTCGATTTCCTTGTTCCATATTCATATTTATGTTTCTAAAAAATTTAAAACCATTACTATTTTTAAATAATTTAATATGAGAAAAACAATATCCTAAAAAGAGAAGATACATAATTAGAGTTATTTCTTAGTAATTATGAATAATTATAGGCGACACAGTTAGTTTGTAATCATCCCCACTAATTATTAATAATTTAGTAATACTTATAAATACTTGGAAAAATAAAATATGCTTGAATAATGAAATAAAATTTTGTAATCATCGTTGTGGAGATTATATTACTAATTATTCTTATTTGTTTCCAGCAGATTGGCGGTAACTCTTTTGCCTGACGACTCATCTCTTTGCTAGGAGATGAGTCGTCAGAGAAAAGAGCCACTTTTGTCCGATGACTCATCTCTTTTTAACTTTCTCATGACTGAAATTAGTGTGAAAAACATGCTATGACATACGTCAGAGAACATTTTTGATACTGATTTTAGTGGGAGAAAGTAGAAAAGATATGAGACGTTGAACAAAAGGTAGCTGCCAATCTGCTGGAAATTGTGCCAATTTATAACCATGTACTCGAATTTAATTGATTTTTGTTTAATTATTACTAATTATTACTAATTATTACAAATCTCAATATTTTCAACAGATTTTGCTCTATTCATAACATGTTCAAATCTTAAAGGGTCGTCAATTTTAAGGTCATGCCTAATAAAAAGTTTGCGTCAGCCATGTCCAATTTAAACTCTATAATTGTCCTTTCATGGTTGATCACCTCGCAAGTAGTGTTAAAATAGGAAAACACAAGTAATGTCCTTATTGTCTTTAAGAATTATTTCGCATGACCCTTTACATAGATCATTCTTTCTTGAAAAATTAAGATAAATTCAGTATCTTTCCGTTAATTTTTCAAGAAAGAATGGTCTATATAAAAAGTTATGTGATATGATTCTTATAGATGAGAAAGACATGACTTGGGTTGTCCTATTGCAATGCTACTTGCGAGGTGATCAACCATGCAAGAACAATTATAGAGTTTACATTGGACACGGTTGACGCAAACATTTTATTGGGCATGACCTGAAAATTGGCGGCCCTTTAAGATTTTAACATGTTAAAAATAGAGAAAAAGTTGTTGAAAATATTGATAATTGTAATATTTTATAAATTTTTTATAATTTTAATAATATTAATATTTTTTTATAAATATTAAACGTATAATAATAAAATAATTATATAATTAGTATTATTTAATTATTAATATTAGAGTAAAATAATATTTTATATTATTTTACTATTTATGTTACTAATTATATTAATAATTATGTTACTAATTAGTAATGCGAAGATATGCATATAGGTCGGGTGGTTAATCAATCATTGAATAGAAAAACAAATGTGATTGACCGCTCATCAACCTCAATTTTCTTTTCATTTATGTGTTGAGGTTGATAGGAAACTTCTACCTCCACATGTAATATTTGTTTTTCCTGTCAAAATTATAAACCTCCTCACCTTTATGCTAGCAAGGAGGATGATAATTTTGACAGTAAAAGAAAATATTACATGTGGAGGCAGAAGTTTCCTGTCAAGCCTCGACACACAAATGAAAAGAAAATTGAGGTAGATGAGCGGTCAATCACGCTTTCTAATTTTCCTAATTGTTTTTAGTTGTTTCCTAATTGTTTTTAGTTGTTTCCTAATTTTTTTTAGTTGTTTCCTAATTCTTTTTAGTTGTTTCCTAATTCTTTTTAGTTGATTCCTAATTCTTTTTAGTTGTTTTCTAATTCTTTTTAGTTGATTCCTAATTATTTTTAATTGTTTCTTAATTATTTTTAATTGTTTCCTAATTCTTTTTAATTGTTTCTCAATTGTTTTTAATTGTTTCCTAATTATTTTTAATTGTTTCATAATTATTTTTAATTTTTTCCTCATTATTTTTAATTGTTTCTTAATTATTTTTAATTGTTTTCTAATTTTTTTACATTTTTTCCTAATTATTTTAAATTGTTTTCTAATTATTTTTAATTGTTTCATAATTATTTTTAATTATTTTCTAATTTTTTCTTAATTATTTTTAATTGTTTCCTAATTATTTTTTATTATTTCCTAATTATTTTTAATTGTTTCCTAATTATATTTAATTGGTTCCTAATTATTTTTAATTGTTTCTTAATTATTTTTAATTGTTTCATAATTATTTTTAATTGTTTCCTAATTATTTTTAATTGTTTCCTATTTATTTTTAATTATTTCCTAATTATTTTTAATTGTTTCCTAATTATTTTATTTGTTTTCTTATTATTTTTAATTGTTTCCTAATTATTTTATTTTTAATTGTTTATTTTTAATTGTTTCCTAATTATTTTTAATTATTTATTTATAATTTTCTCTTAATTATTTTTAATTGTATCCTAATTATTTTTAATTGTTTCCTAATTATTTTTAATTGTTTCTTAATTATTTTTAATTCTTTTCTAATTATTTTAATTGTTTCTTAATTATTTTAAGTGTTTCCTAATTATTTTAATTATTCTAATTATTTCTAATCAATTAAATCTAATTATTTCCTAATTATTTGATATTTATTTTAATTAAATCTAATTAAATATAATTATTTCTTAATTATTTGATAATTATATAATTATTTCTAATTAAATATAACTATTTCTAATTAAATATATTTATTTCTAATTATTACCAAAACAACCTCAGGGAGTGTCGAACCAAGAGTGCAGCAAAGCCCGTTATCGTGTACTAGGATACCTCGAGTCAAGCTCGAAACACCTTGTCAGAGTTTTCACTCTTAGGTACATCTGTTCTAGATCCGCCTCTACTTGTTCGTATCCAGAAAAGGATTATTTGGTACAACCACTTAATCTAATTATACTATATAGCTACTAAACATTCAATTAAAAAAATTAAAATTAAGAATTAAAAATAAAATTAACAATTAAAAATAATTTAACAATTAAAAATAATTTAAAAAATAATAAAATTATAAATACCTTCGATATTTTGAAGAAATTTGCGCCTCCTAACTCCTTCTCTCCTATTCTCATAAGAAAAAATTAAAAAGAAAGAAATTTTCTACTTAGAACTGAAAGTTAAAGGGAGAGAGGAAGAGAGATCTAAATGATTTGGAAAAAACGGTTGGGGGTATATATAGGTTAGATTATTTGCGACGGTATCCCATCGCAAATACCTTCGCCCGCATTAATTACGGGCGTTGGTTAAAAGGGTTTTTGTGATGGGCCCGTCGCAAATAGCTTCCTACCGACATACTATTAGCGACGGACAGATATCCCCGTCGCAAATTCTTATTTACCGCCGCCGGTATTGGCGATGGGCCCCGTCGCAAATATTTTCACCCATATTCATTACGGGCGGCGGTTAAAAGGGTTTTTGCGACGGGCCCGTCACAAATAGCTGCATGCCGGCATACCATTAGCGACGGGCGGATATTCCCGTCGCAAAATCCTATTTACCATCGCCGGTATTGGCGATGGGACCCTTCACAAATAACACCTTCTGAATATATTTTTGCGACAGGAAAATTACCCGTCGCAAATAGTATTTACCACCACCAGGTAGTTGCGATGGGTAGAAGGCGACCGTCGCAAATAGGCTTCCCGTGTTTTGGCGTGCAAACCATGCCATCTCTATTACGACAGTTCCTGTATTACCGTCGCAAATAACTGACCATTTGCGGTGGGAAAATATTCCCGTCACAAATACACTTTTCATCAGAGTTTTTGCGACGGGAATAAAGCCCGTCACAAATTCCCCGTTGCAATAATCAGTTTTTCCTGTAGTGATTAGAGCTTATAAGGAAGTCCTTTATCAGTGTTTTTAGCACAAATAAAATTAGATAACTCTTTTTAGTTTTTTCTCCATCTCACAACCCAACCCCCCCCCCCCCCCCCCGGTATTTTTAGCACTTTGGGATAGCTTCCACTCACACTCACGAGTGATGTTAGCAACCACACCCTATTGTCAAAACTCGTGACCCCCTTTGTCTTCTCTAGACTACTTCCCCAATACCTGCTCACTCATACATGCCTGGACATGAACATCATATCCTAATATGAAAATAAAACACCTTTATCAATTCCATTTCTTGTTATATTATATATTTTATGATAATTATTTTTATTTATATATATAAATACATGTTTTTTATCCATATATTTATATAATTATTTTTAAATATATTAACAAAATATATGTTTTTTTGTCTGTATTTATACGTATGTCCATGTGTTTGTGTTATATATATATAAATATATTATACATTAATATCACTTTACATATATTAGAATATAAATATAAATATAAGTCTACTTATTAATGCACACACATAATTATATAAGAACATTATATATACATTTTCATTGGTATATATATTCATGAATTTTTATAATGTAAAAAATTAGATATATATTATATTAAATAAAATGGATATTAGTTGATTCCATATGATTTATACAAAAAAATTAATATGTTTTTAAAATATGTCTGTACATTGTATATTTTGATATTAATTTTATACATATTCACATATAACTGTATATTTAGATATAAATTTTTTATAATGTTTCTATAAATATTTATTGTAAATATGATTGTATATTATATTTAATGGTTATTATATATTTAGAAAAATAAATTTATAAATTGTGTATTTATATAATACCCCCCCACACACACAGATATATACATATTTACACACACACATAAACATCTATATTTCACACATACATAGAATAATATTTACACACACACACACAAATATATATATATATATATATATATATATATATATTTAAATTTATAAAAATATTAAAAACATATATATTTTTCTATTGAAAAACACATATTAATATATAAACATTATATATATATATTAATGTGTTTCTATAAGATAACTAAAATTTATAATTTTTTATTTTAAATAAAATGAAAAATAAATACTTATTCTCAAATTGTCTATTTATCTAAAATTTATTTTTTATTTAAATATTATATAATATTTATATATAAAACAAATTTTTTATATTTAAATATATATATATATATATATATATATAATTATAAAACTATATATAATTAAAAATTAGATAATTAAAAAAATAAAATCTCCATATACGAGTAATATCTGAAAATAAATTTATCCTCTAGTGAAAAAAGAAACAAAGACATCCTTAATGATGCCTCAAATCTCATCAATTCTATAAAATTTAAAGTATATTGATTTAAAAATCTATTTTGGATGAATAATAGACAATTTTTTACCTCAAATAAATTCTTATAAAGATCCACATGGGTCACAAATTCATATATCGTTTCAAATCCTTGATTTGAAATACGGTAGAACCCAAATTGACATCCAAATCAAAATTAATGTTTCTTTGAATTTCATGTCATGTCTTCAAATTATATTAGATCGATTGTTTATTTATTGGAATTTTCTATAATCCAAATATTATTAATTGAATATTTATCAATTATAATTATAATACTATGAATTAATATTGATTTTTAATAATTTTATAGTCTATTTTTAATTAAAAACGTATATAATAAGGGAAAATGAAAATTTATCCTTATCTAAATCATATTTTATAAAAATATATTATATTTATATCATTATAAATTTATTTAAATATTCATATATAATTTTAAATGATTTATTTTTTCTAAATTATACCTTTTATCAGTGATAAAATAGCTTTGATAAATTCCACCATGTATCTGCACCAAAAAAATATTTTATAAAGATGAGCTTTCTTAGAATGAATAAAGGGTCACTTTATTATAACTTTTAGCTAAAACTGATAAAGGAGGACCCATTATCAGATCTTTTTATATACTGATAAAGGGTAGCACTGAATATAACATGGTCTTTTGTAGTGAATAAAAGAATATGGGTAATATCAAATATGAATATCAAAGGATAAAAAATGAAAGACAGGAAAATAAGAACACAAAAATGAGTTGAAGGTTGTGATTACAACTTAGAATTTCCCAAGGGATTTTAAATAATAAAGAATATCTAAGAGGGAAGGGTATTGTAAGTCATTGTCTCGTGGGTGAAATTTGTGAAGTTAAATGTAATGGTTTTTATTTCAATAAAGATTCTTACATTGATTATGATTCTGATAAACCATTATTGAGTAAAATGGAACATGTGACAAGAAATATAATGAAACTTAAAAACATATAGAATCATATAAGAAGAAGTTATAGGAACACAATAATGTTGTAATTGAAAATAAGAATCTTATTATAGAAGATGAAAAGTTAAAAGATTATTATTTTGTTGATGATTCTATACTAAATAAAGAGTATAATAAGCTGATGAAAAAAATGATAAATTTTTTAATATCACTCCAACAGCAAGTATAAGGTATATGATGATTTAAAATACCATCATAATGAAAATTGTAAGATTAAGGATGAGCTATAACGTTTAAAGGAACAATTCTTTCAAATTAATTTATAGAATAAATTGTTTGTATATTTTTATGAGATCACAAAAGGTATATCAAATGATGAAGAAATGAAATTGTATTGGTCATAGTGGCTAAGAACTTAATCTATAGAAACAACTTTGTAAAAGGTACTAATTCATATTTTATATTATTAACTATTTATATGTACATATTTCACACATTATTTTAGTGATTTTTTTTTAAGATTTGTTTGATATCTCTATAACCTAAAAGAATCTATTTCAATGTCTGATTCAAACTACTAATTGACTAATCCATCAAAATTAGAGGTTTCTAACTGATATTATAAAAATTTAAAGTGACCTAAGCTGGTCTACATACATAAGTAATAGTTTTTCTGATTGTTGATATGCATTAGCATTATATTTTTATTTTATAGTATGTCAGAAAGTAATTTATTGTTTATATTGTTTTCATTTGGTTATGTAATGGTTAATTATATTTATCATTTTTATATGAAATTAGATAACTGTTGGTTAATTTATAATTTTTTTCATATATTTTAGAATTAATTGAATATAATTAACTTATTTTTCATATATATATATATGTTGTAAATAAGGTGTTTATATAAAGATATTACACTATCATATAATGTCCATGAATGAAACATTATATTTAGGGGCACAAACTAATATTTTTACATTAGTTTATTCCATGACAGTTAATATTTTTTTAATGCATGAGTTTTTTTGGGATTTTGTTCAATTTTTAGTTGATCAAATCTATTAGAAGTTAATTATTTTTATATCTTAATTATTATTAATTTTATTAATTATTAGTATCATTTACAACTTAATCATATTGGTGTGATTGGTGTTATTATTGTCAAAATATTAGGTGTGTTTCTTGTTATTTTTAATTTTTTGACATTATTGAATGATATGAGAATATTGTTATATTTAGGCATGCTTATATATTCATTTCCTTATCTTTTCTTTCCTTAATAATACCAAAGAAAATTTTGTGGGTTTATAATTATCAAAAATGGAGTGAACATTGTGTGGTTCCTTTCAATTTTTGATTTATTATTTTTTAAAATAATTTATTCACCCCAATATTATTTTTTCTGTTTATTTATTTTTATATAACATGTTTTAGTATTTTTTTATTTTATTTTTAATTAATATTTTGACTCTTTTTCATACTCTTATTCTAGGGAAATTTGTTCTTGTGGCATATTATAGGTTTTTAGTGTTTTAATGTTTTTCCTAATTTTTTCTCTTTTTTATTGGTTTTTTTAAAAAGGTTAACATTAACCAAAACATAAATTTATATATTATTTTATATTCTTAAAAAAAATATATTAAATTAATTTTGGTTTTTATATTATTAATTATGTGTTTTTTCTTTGTGTTGTCATTTTTAAGAATGAGAATGTTTTAGGAATTAATTTAGTTTAGAATAATTGATGTTGTAAAATCGTTTATTTCATTGTAATAACAAAATAATTATAATTATTGTTATATGAGGTTAGAAAATGAGTTCTTTTAGTATGTTAGATTAGTTGAGAAATGTTTAGGAACCACATAAGAATTGTTTTGTGAAATTTTATCACTATGTACAAATAGATTGGAATAAATTAAGTTGTATTAGACTAGTTAAGCATGTATTGATATAATGTAAAGATAATATCCCCTATATGACTATGACTTGGTTACTATAGAAGGATAAGTTTTCACTCATGTATGATTAATTTTTTTCATTTTTCATGTCATGTTTTAATACTCTATAGAGAAGGTTCCCACTTAAAAATCATAGGATATGATATATATAGAACATTTTTTATAATTATCGGGGAATGTTGATTACATCTCAAGATAATAATTATAACAACATGGGGCCACAAAATGAATTAGATTAATAGGGCTATAATTATAGTCAATGTGGGACTAATTAAATAATATTAATGATTACATTGAATGTTGTTTATAATCTAAAAGTTGTAATTATATTATTTTAGATAGAATTATGAAAGAACCCATTTCAAGTGAACATTGATCTCATAGGTGAGAAATACCAAGGATGTTAGTATAAAACATGATGGCTTACTTTATTTCAATACTAATACTAATTTGTTACATTGTTTCAAATTTATATTATTCCACTTTCATGAAATTTAATTCACCAAGTAATTCATAAACCTCGCTAATATTTATTGATCTATATAAATACTAAATTGAAAAAGATTATTGTTGTAATTTAGTATCTACATTGATCTACATTCAGTTGTTTCATTTGGTTTGTCTATTAATTATACCATAATTTTTAATACTATAATGTCATTAGAATAATTTTTATACTACAGTTAAAATTATTTATATCAATTATAATTACTTGTCCAATAATAATTAGACTAGTCCTGGGTCTGTCATGTAAAGAGGCTATTGGATAGGAATACTCCTATAAAATTTTAGTTTTATTTGATCCCCAATAAAATATGGGGTTTGGTCTAAACCTATGTAAAAGGGTTTATCATAGTAGATATCCATGATATTTATTTGAGATTATCTAGAGTAAAAATATGATAATTTGGATCAAAAATCTTTTAAATTATGTTTCCGCTGTTATTAATTGAATTATACATACACTATGAACACTTACTACACAAAACTTTTATGCTTGAATTGTTTTTATTTTTTTTAAACTAAATTTCTCATTGTATATTAGATTAGTATATTTCATTTAATATTAAAAATCCATCTCCACCTTGTAACATTCCATTACTATTGTGGGACCAATATTAACACCCAACTCTACCGCCAATCACTGTAATTTATTTTAAACACATTCCAAAATACAAAAAACTTCACAATCATCAATATGATAAATATTTATTTTACATTTACTGTAAAAACCCCACTTTCATCTATAAGATTTGTGTTCTCATAAGACACCTCCTCTTAGTCCTCCATCCTTGAGATATTTAATTTTTGAAAATTATTTAAAATCAATGATGTTCAAGGACTATAATTATATAATTATAAATACCCCATAGATTTATATACACTTTTTATTCTAGAAAAACCACATTAAAAAACTTAATTCTATAAATTTATACCTTATATTCATCGTATATGTACAATATTTCACTAAAAAATTTCATTAGACATTTTTATATCAATTATATTAAATAAAAAAGGTCTTTTTTCACCTCTAATCCTATAAATTCACAAAATAAATTAATCACCTAAAATTTTTGTGGTTGATATTCACATAAAACTATAGAAAAGTTCCAAATATCTTTTAATATGAAACCAAATGAGGAGATATACTATAAAAACAAAAATAGTATATATCAATCATCATCCAAAGGATTTAAAATGTTTCCTAATAGAGCACATGACTGAGTAAGTGATACTAAACAAGATTAAAACATATCAAATTAAAAGGAAATGATTTAGACAACCTTTATAATTTTATACATGAATATAGACACTAATATACAATGATGAAAATTGTTTATATATCTACAAATATGTCTATCACTCATAATGATATCATATTGGTTTAAACCCAAAATAATTAAAAGTCCTATATAACATTTTATAGGGTGTCAATTCCAATTTCTCGGAAAAATAACTGAGGGGAATTTTTTATCCACATTAAAATTATGAAAACTATAACAACTTGGAACTGTAGGGAGCACAACTTACCCATAAATAGGTGTTTTCCCCAACCTGGGTCCCGCCTATATCCTCGAATGGATAATCAGACTAATTACTATCCTCATAGGAAATCCATTTTCTTTTAGTTTTATTTTTCATCACTCACACACACCATTGGAAACATCCTAGGATGTCACCCAACATGATCCCTACTCTATAAAAAAATTATTGTGGAATTATAATCTGGAAAGATATCAAAAATGAACATTCTCCATATTTATATAGTTGATAAAATTTATCTTTTTAACCCCTTAAGATTCTGTGGTGTGACATTCGGCCCCTTTAGAGAATAATATATGTAACACCCTGAGATTTTATGAGATTTATTCTTTTTAATTTCTTTCATATCTTCTGTTGTACGCTACTCCAAGATTATCTTGCACTATACGCAAGATTGTATTAGCTTGCAGAATATGCAACACTACTCTTGGATCGTGTTACACACAATTTCAAGTTCGTTTGATAGTAGTTATTCTATGCAACATTGAGTGTGTGTGTATATATATATTCAATGTATAAATGAAATATGGTTGGATTATGTTATATTCTTCAACAAATAAGTCTTGCACTACATATAACCCTGACTTGGCTTGCATTACACGCAATCGCGACCTTCCTCGATAGCGTGTGTTGTACGCAATACCTGGTTTCACTAAACAACGATATATGGTTATAATATTATTATGAACTAGACATTATGAATAGTATTAACTAAATTTTGAATTTTATAACATTATCATTCATCATAAACATTTTCTAGAACATTATATGAGAACAAAATAAATTTTTTGGGTAAAATAAGTATTCTACAAAAAATGCAGTTTTACCGCCTTTTGATGGCTCACCCATTTTAAATATAATTTTTGACATGTTTATAAGTTAAATTTGACAAAATAAAATTCTTCTTTGGAATCAGGATATAAATATTAACTTTGGATAAAATTTTCATATTATTTTGATAACTTTCATATTTTAATGAATAGTAAAAACACGTTATATTTTAATTAAAAATAAATTTTTTCATCGCAATAATTTTTATGGTTAAATTATAATATTTAATGGTTTTAAATTATAAATAGAACATGTTTTTACCATTTAATATAATTTATGTCATTACCATTAATTTTACATTGAATTCATTGGTAAAACCATTTCAATCTTTTGTATTGTTTTAACTTTTAAAACTCATTTTCTTAACAATGGGACTAATTTTAAATTAATTTCTACAAATTATGTGATTTGAATTAGGATAAATTGATTCTATATTTGTAATCAGTAGGTCCAAATTATGTTAATAGTATACTTTATATTTTTGGGCACTTTGAATAGTAACTAGAGTAATTTTATTTACCATAGTTAAAGGTAAATCAGAAAATTAAGGGTAAATATAATATTATAAAATTACCATAACACTTGTACTAATATAATTGGATGATTATATTTCGTCCTATGGAGTATTTTTGTCGAAATGGAATCCATTGGAACCCACTTGGATGTGATTAAGACCTTTAATTTATTTTATTTAAAAGAAAGTGAAATATGTCTCACTCAAAATTTAATAATTAAACTATTTTTATATAAGGTTATAGAGAATATAAATTCGGTTATAAATACTCATTTGAAATCTAAAATTTTTTTATTTATCATGGTAATTTATTTGTAATTTATAAAAATTGTTTATTTACCTTATTAGCTAATACATTAATGATGCAGAAATTATTTATTTAGTGAAAAATCAATAATATAGTTTTTAGTGAAATAATAATACACATCAAAAGGCTCAAAAACCTGACCAGGACTTATTGGTAGTGTATATATAAACCCTAAGCATCCAATTTCCGAATTTGTGACCATTTAGATCCTTATAAAGAATATTATGACACTTATATTATTTTATTTTAAATGATTCCAAATTTGTCACCTTCATAATTTAATATATATAACAATTTAAATGTTGTGATTTTAAGATGGTAAATTCGATTAAAAGTATTATTAAAAAATATATGAGATTTATATTCATCATAGGATTTTATTTTTAATTTTTATGCAACAAAAAAGTATATTAAATAATTATACTCTAATGTTGTACTAATTATTTTATTAAGAGATATACCAAATAAATGGTTATCAAAATATTAAAATAAATATTATATGAACTATTTAATCTTTCCCACTAATTTTATAGACAAATTTTACATGTTATTAATCTATTAAATTTTTTTTAGAATATATCCTCTCTGTGTATTTTATTTAAATTAAAATAAATTAATAGTGTCAAAATTGACACTATTGTTATTTTATAAATAAAACATATTATAAAATTTCATAAAAATCACGAAAATATTTAAAAATTATAAATTGAAATTTATATGGTCCAAAATTTCACTAATTATCTAATTATAGACAATTCACAACACGTAAGTTATTATTTATAACAATTTAAAAATTAGAATCTTATTACCACAAATAAAATTAAATAGATTAAAGAAGGATAAATCAAGTTGATAATGTTTAAAATAAATTCCCAAAATGTCTAAATTTTATTTTTTGATTATATTACAACCCAATCGCATCTAATATTTGGATTTGAGTAATTTTTGGAGGTTTTTAAGTGAGGTTTAATTTATTATAAATTAATATTTATTATGTTACCAAAGGTGCCCCTCTCCTCCCTAATAAAAAAGGGCACCCCTTCCCTCTTATCTTCACACCCTTTTGAGCCTTGAAGCTCAGACAAAACCTGAAAATTCCTCTTCTAAAACTCTCTAGTTATATCATAGAGGTTCTGATATTCTCAAAAGACCAACTCTAGTGCCCTAAGAAGAAGTTTAAAGGAGGTGCGTCGAGGAAGAGGTAATCTCTTCTACCGACTCTTTCAAGTTTCTTTCTTCTTCTACTTATAATTCCTAAGTTGTTTCCTTATAATGTAATAACATCAGTATTACTTATATAATTATATGTTATTGTAAATATGAAACAACCCTATTTCACCTTCTATCAATCCTATGGAAAATGAAATCATCGCGCGAGCGTACGTACAGAATACCGTCTCCACGCCGTGGTGTAATCTATTTTCCACCACCACCTTACTTGGATGGGTATAATGGTGTAAAGAATAACTATATATTGTTATTATAACATCATACTGATTTTTAGATATTATATCATCCAATCCAATTTAGTTCATTAATTATGGGAACGATATCATCGCTCGTGCGTACGTAGTGATTACCATCTCCACAACGCGATGAGATTCATTCTCCATGTTAACCATTCAAGAATGATTATAAAGTATATATAATGAATAATAATGAAATATATGACATGATAAATTTACTTTATTTATGTATATATATATATTTCATCTAAATACTTCTATTCAAGTCAATAAGGAAAGGAAAACAACGTTCATGCGTACGTACGGCCTACCGTCTCCATGAACGGTTTATTTCATTTAATATATCTATCTGTTATATATATATAATGAATATATATGATATATAAATATTTATTTACATTCTGGAAGAAATTAAATTATGATATAAGTAATAATAATATCAATAACAACAAGTCCAAACACGTACGATTAATAAAACAATTTTACCCAAAACGCTGCTTTAACATGGAATTTACAAAAGAACGGGTAATATAAAGTCTTAGGTGAACCATATATGATATCATAACAATGAATATGAATCATTAATAAGTTAATGATATTATTTCAAAAATTATACATGAGTCTTGGACACAAACAGAAAAAATTGGACATAAGGTAAGGGAAAATCTCACAATCTCATTTTTATTCGAGATTGTTTATACTTTAGAATTTACTGGGGAATATTTATCATCCACATCCATGTTTCCTCAATATGAAATATTATTTCTATATTCCTACAATTTTTTAAATCCAATTTTACTCATTGGGGATTATTTAGTAAAAGATATTAAAGGAATCTTTTGTCATTTTTAGTATCAGGTACTTTTTGACTTTTCCTGACAAAATATGAGAAAAATGTTTTTTAACTTATACGGCATGAATGGATTTATAGGTTTTATAACGCCTTATTTTCATAAAGATTACTCTAAAATATTTCATAACTATTTTCAACAAAATCCTTTTCTTTTAAATTCTCATGGCATTTTGTGAAAAGAAAATGATTTTTAAAAAGAAAGGAAATGTTCCTCAAGAATTCATTTCAAGTGTTTTATCAAAACCTTTTTCCATATAAGATGACTTTATTTCATATGTTTATGTTTCAATTATAATGTCTCTATTATTCAAAAGGGTTCACATTTCTTACGATGAAATTATATCCATTTGTTTTATATGGATTATTTTATGATGGGGTGATGTTTATGAAACCCATTTTATTCTTGGGTTATGATGAATGATTTATGTTAATGTTGTGGCACAATTAAGACTGATTTAATTATGAGATTGGTGTGGTCTATATCTCCCTCCAATTCATTGGGTAAAGATTTATATCTCATGATATATACATGGCTGGAATGAAAAGACAATCCGGTTTAGTGATACAGGACTGGAACGAGGAGTGAACTCGATACAGAAAGGGACTTTGTCCACTAAGATGGTCTTGGAAGCAATGCCTTGGCTACTATGAAAATAATATCATGTGCGTAATGTTTTTAAAGAGTTAAATGTTTTATTCCCATGATATTTTATCATTATTGATGTTCCATTATGACATATGCCTTACGTACTGCCAAGATTTATTTCACAACTCAAGATTTTGATTTGTAAACTTTACGTTCATGTTTTGAAGTTCAAATGTATATGGTTTGTTTTATTTTCTCCATGATTACCCTTACTGAGAATTTGAGCTCACCCATTATATGTTTTTTTTCCCAAGATATAAAGAAAGATTTTAGGTGAAAAAAAGGGAAGATCTTTATTGGAGATGTTGAAGATCTTTCACCCTGATTAGGAGACTATATTCTTGAGTTTCCAAAGACACTAAACTGTTACGGTTCTTTGGTGTCTGTTTTTGTTATGTATTAGGTATTCTTCAAAAGTAATGTAATGTCCAAGAACGTTCAGCTTGGGGTCTCTACAGTTGGTATCAGAGGAATGGTTTATTTAACCTTTGGAAACTAGGATGCAAAAACATTTGTGAGATCCCTATAGATATTTCTAAGGTATGTCTCGGGATGTCCCTAAGGTTAAGTATAACTATAGGTTATAGTCCTAGGATTATGGTAACGATTATAGAATTAAACCTAAGATGTTATATATTGAAAGTACTTTACCTTTATTAAGTTGTTTTCCTAGAATTATTTCTTCCTCCCACACTTTTCTTTTTGGGTTTTAGATGATGTATGGAACCCGAAGGAACCATGTTGATCAATGTAATGGACAATGCAATGGCTGTCCTCCTGGAAAACCAAATGTTATGGGAAATAGAGTGCAAAATCTTATTGCTATACTTACATAAGCTATGAATCATTCTGGACTTCCGAATGAGCAGATAAGGGAACAATATTCTATTTAGTACTTCATTAGGCAACGTCCACCTTCTTTCAGTGGGTCTTCTGATCCACTTGTTGCTGAACAATGGATCAGTAGCATTGAAAATAATTTTCCATTCTTCACGGTTTAGAGCATGAAAAAGTCATTGTGGTTTTTTACCATTTAGAAGGTGAAGCATACCAGTGGTGGACTCTAATTAAGAATACAATTCCCCAAGATGAAATTGAATCATTGGAATGGGACGAGTTTAAGAAATTGTTTTTCAATAAGTACTTCCCTCGTATTCTTCGAGAAAAGATGTAAAATGAGTTCCTTGAGCTTAAGCAGAAGGATGATGAATTTGTTTTTATATAAAAAGAGAATTTTACAAGGCTTGCGAGGTATGTATCTGGCTTTATCATCCAACCTGAAAGTAAAGTTGATTGATTCTTCAGTGTCTTAAAAACAATTCTTCGAAGGGAATTAGCTATATGAGACTTCAGCAGCTATGAAGAAATTGTGCATTGTGTTCTCAAGGTAGAACTAGAAGTTGGTGTTACATATCCATCTCATGGTTTTGACAAAAAATGAAAGATGGAGTTCAATGAGAAATCTCATAATAATGTTAAAAAGAAGATGAATGTTTATTTATGCTCAAAGTGTGGAAAGAAGCATAGTGGAGATTGTATTAAAGAAACTAGAAAAAATTTTAATTGTGGAAAAGAAGGTCATCGAGCAGCTAAGTGTCAAAGTATTGGAAAAAGGGTAGCTAATGATGTGAATAAAGAAATGACTGCAGAGAAGACACCCCCAACACTTTAATGCTTTAAGTGAAAAGAAATTGGGAATTATGCTAATCGATTCCATAATCCAAGGGTTCATGATGATCAACGTGAGCAACCTCTTAAGGCAAAGGATAAAGGGAAGTCACATGCGATCACTATTTGTGATGTTGAGTATGACAATGATGTTGTGTAATGATTAAGTGTTTATGTAATGGGATTTCAAAATAGTACCATGGAATCTCATTTATGGTATTGTGGAATTTTGGAATATCTATGTATTGGTTTTCAATAATTATATGGTACCGGTAACCATGAAAAGTGATTGAAATATTTTTTTAAAGAAGCTGATATGCGCATAATGAAGGGAAAAAGAAAAAATGAAATGATCTCATGACTGATATAAGGACAAAGTTATATCATGGTTGGAGTATATTGAAAATTTTGGGATTTTAGAATGTGGAAAGTGTTAAATTTTGACATCATTCATGTTTTCACTAAGGTTCAATGGTTATTCATTTTTTAAGAGAATAAATGATTAAGGTATTGATATGTTTCTAATTTGACCAACAATATATATCATATGATATATGAGGGATAAATGATGGTATTCATGTGCTTTTTATATGACCTTTTAAGTAATCTTTCTCTTTATACTATGAGTTTGGAAAGAAGTATTTTGTATAAGACTACAGATTGGAATGGATTATGTTGAACATAAGTTAGTATTGTTTAAGGCTAGAAATTTTTTCTATACTATTGATGGAATGTTATAATAGTGTAGTTTAAGAAACCGGACAACCTGTAGAACGGGCGACAACCCGTCACGTCAGACAAGGCTGTGGGAATCAAACCCCCAACTGAAGTACGACATGCCTTTATCACCTAGCACTAGCCTACAAGAAGTCCCTGGTTAGTAGAAACTAGTTTTGTTATATTAAGCGGTATGATAGATGAAGTATAAGTCCATTTTTGGAATCATATATGATTAACCTCACCATTGATGGACTTATGTATATTTGATAACTATTTCTAACCTTATGTTTGAGACAGATGGAATTACCTATCATTCTATCGCATGATCTGCTAACACTTCACAGAAGAAAAGTTCAACTTCATTTCTTTAAGAGATGAAGTGGAAATTGTTCAAGTCACAAACAACAGTGAGATTTTACCAAAATCAAGTAAGTATTTATTTTAATTCAAAAAAATTTCAACATTAGGGAAATGATCTTGAAAACCAAAAAAGATGTCCTAGTGCCCTCATATCCGATGAATCAGATGGTACCTTAGATCATCACAAATTTATGGCTTTGTGACTGTTGGATTTATCATAGCCAGGTCCTCTACCACTCTCTATCAGAACTTGATGGTTATATTTCTCTTCCATATCCATATTTTCACATATGTTATCCTATGTGGAAACCCAGTGATTAGTTAATTTGGGTAACTGTTACGTTTCATACTTTAGTTTGTAAATATAAGTTTTGGTATTCCTTTTT
Source organism: Viscum album (assembly GCA_963277665.1). Lineage (NCBI taxonomy): Eukaryota > Viridiplantae > Streptophyta > Magnoliopsida > Santalales > Viscaceae > Viscum > Viscum album. The sequence goes on along the minus strand of OY728164.1, from coordinate 2,001,795,371 downwards.
ACGATATGGGTTTCTATGAATGAAACTCTCATGTAATAAACCATTTATAACCCCCGACGAATTTTGAGGACGAAATTCATTTTATGGGGGGTAGAATGTAACACCCCGAGATTTTATGAGATTTTTTATTTTTAATTTCTTTCATATATTCTATTGTATGCTACACCATGATTATCTTGTGCTATACGGAAAGCTGTATTAGCTTGCAGTATATGCAACACTATAACTGGATCGTGTTACACACAATTTCATGTTCGTTTGATAGTATTTATTCAACACAACTTGGAGTGTATATATATATACTCAATGTATAAATGAATTATGGTTGGATTATGTTATACACACCAATAAAGAAGTCTATCACTACACGCAACCCTAACTTGGCTTGCATTACACGCAATCACAACTTCCCCGATAGCATGTGTTGTACGCAATATCGGGTTTCACTAAACAACGATATATGGTTATAATATTATTATGAACTATACATTATTAATACTATTAACTAAATTTTGAATTTTATAGAATTATCATTCATCTTAAACATTTTATAGAACATGGTATGAGAACAAAAGAAATTTTTCAGGTAAAATAAGTATTTTTCAAAAAATGCAGTTTTGCCGCCTTTTGATGGTGCACCCATTTTAAATAAAATCTTTGACAAGTTTATAAGTTCAATTTGAAAAAATAAAAGTCTTATTTGGAATCATAATATAAAAATTTACTTTGGATAAATTTTTCATATTATTCTGATAACTTTCATATTTTAATGAATAGTAAAAACACGCTATATTTTAATTAAAAACAACTTTTTTCATCACAATAATGTATATGGTTAAATTATAATATTTAATGGTTTTAAAATATAAATAGAATATTTTTTTGCCATTTAAAATAATGTATGTCATTACCATTAATTTTACATTGAATTAATTGGTAAAAGCATTTCAATCTTTTGCAATGTTTTAACTTTTAAAACTCGTTTTTTTTACAACGGGATGAATTTTAAATTAATTTCTGCAAATTCTGTGATTTGAAATAGGAAAACATGATTCCATATTTGGAATCATTAGGTCGAAAGTATGTTAATAGGGTACTTTTTATTTTTGGGCACTATGAATAGTAACTACGGTAAATTTTATTTACCATAGTTAAATGTAAATCAGGTAATTAAGGGTAAATATAATATTATAATATTACCCTAACACTTGTCTTAATATAATTAGATGATTATATTTTATCCTATGGAATATTTTGGTCAAAATTGAATCCATTGGAACCCACTTGGATGTGATTAAGACCTTTAATTTATTTTATTTAAAAGAAAGTGAAATATGTCTCACTCAAACATTAATAATTAAACTATTTTAATATAAGGTTATACAGAATATAAATTCGGTTATAAATACTATTTTGAAATCTAAAAAGTTTTTATTTATCATGGGAATTTATATGTAATTTTTAAGAATTATTCATTTACTTTATTAGTTTATACACTAATGATGCAGAAATTATTTATTGAGTGAAAAATCAATAATATAGTTTTTATTGAAATAATAATGCACATCAAAAGGCACCCAAACATGAAAAGGACTTACTTTTAGTTTATATATAGACCCTAAGAATCCAATTTCCGAATTGGTGACCATTTGGATCCTTATAAAGAATATTATGACACTTATATTAATTTATTTTAAATGATTCCAATGTTATCACATTCATAATTAAATAAATATAACAATTTACATGTTGTTATTTTAAGATGAAAAATTAAATTAAATGTATTATTATGAAATATATGAAATTTAACTTCATAATAGGATTTTATTTTCAATTTTTATGCAACAAATAAGTATATTAAAAAATTATACAAAAATGTTGTACAAATTATTTTATTAAGAGATATACACAATAAATGGTTTTAAAAATATTAAAATAAATATTATATAAACTATTTAATGTTCCCCACGAATTTAATAGACAAATTTGACAAATTTGGAATCTATTAAATATTTTGGTTATAATATATCCTTTTTTTGGATTTTATTTAAATTAAAATAAATTAATAGTGTCAAAATTGACATTATTGTTATTTTATAAATAAACATATTATAAAATTATTTAAAAATCACAAATATATTTAAAAATTATAAATTTAAATTTATATGGTCGAAAATTTCATAAATTATCCAATTATTTAAAATTCACAACACATAAGTTATTATTTATAACAATTTAAAAATTAGAATCTTATTACCACAAATAAAATTAAATAGATTAAATAATGACAAATCAAGTTGATAATGTTTAAAATAAATTACCAACATGTGTAAATTTTATTTTTTGATTAGATTACAACCCTATGTCATGTAATATTTTGATTTGAGTCATTTTTTGAGGTTTTTAAGTGAGTCTGAATTTATTATAAATTAATATTTCTTATGTTACCAAAGGTGCCCCTCTCCTCCCTTATAAAAAAGGGAACCCCTTCCATCTTCTCTTCACACCCTTTCGAGTCTTGAAGCTAGGCCAACACCTTCCAATTACTCTTCTCAACCTATATAGTTATATCATAGATGTTATAGTCTTCTCAAAAGATCAACACTAGTTCCCTAAGAAGAAGTTTTAAGGAGGTGCTTCGAGGAAGAGGTAATCTCTTCTACCGACTCTTTCAAGTTTCTTTCTTCTTCAAATTCCACTTCTTTAGTTGTTTAATTATAAATTAATAACATCAGTATTAATTATATACATATATGTTATTATAAATATGAAACAACTCTATTTCACATTCTATCCATCCTATGGAAAACGAAATCACCGCGCGTGCGTACGTACGGAATACCGTTTCCATATCGTGGTGTAATCTGTTTTCCCACCACCACCTTAGTTGGATGGGTATAATGGTGTAAAGAATAACTATATATAGTTATTAAAAAATAATACTGATTCTAAGATATTATATCATCAACTCCAATTCAATTCAAAAATTTTGGGAACGATATCATTACTCGTGCGTACGTACGGATTACCATCTCCACGACGCGATGTGATTCATTCTCCATGTTAACCATTCAAGAATGGTTATAAATTATATATAATGAAATATATGAAATTATAAAGATACTTTATTTATGTGTATATATATATGTCATCTACTTACTTCCATTCAATTTAATAAGGAAAGGAAAACATCGTTCATGCGTACGTACGACCTACCGTCTCCATGAACGGTGTATTTCCTTTCATTTATCTATCTGTTATATATATATATATACTGAATATATATGATATATAAATCATTATTTACATTCTGGAATTAATTAAATCATGATATAAGTAATAATAATATCAAGAACAACAAGTCCAAACACGTATGAAAAATAAAACGATTTTACCCAAAACACTGCTTTAACAGGGAATTTACAAAAGAATGGGTAATATAAAGTCATAAGTGAACCATTTATGATAACATAACAATGAATATGATTCTATAATAAGTCAATTACAATATTTATAACATTATAAAGGAGTTCTGGACACATATGGAAGAAATTGGACAAAAGGTAAGGGAAAATCTCGCAATCTCATTTTTATCCGAGATTGTTTATACTTTAGAATTTACTGGGGAATATTTATCATCCAAATCCATGTTTCCGAAATATGTAATATTACTTCTATCCTAATAAAATTGTATAAATCCAATTTTACTCATTGGTGATTTTTTATTAAAAGATATGAAAGGAATCTTTTGTCATTTGTAGTACGAAGTACTTTTTGACTTTTCTGGCCAAAGTACGAGAAAATGTTTTTTATCTTATATGGAATGAATGGATTTTTATGGTTTCATAATGACTTATTTTCAAGAAGCTTACTCTACAAGATTTCATGACTATTTTCAACAAAATCCTTTTCTTGTTAATTTTCATGGAATTTTGTGAAAAGAAAATGATTTTGAAAAAGAAAGGATATTTTCCCCAAGAATTCATTTCAAGTGTTTTATCAAAACCATTTTCCATCTAAGATAAAATTATTTCATATGTTTTTGTTTCAAGTATAATTTCTCTATGATTTGCATGGTTTCACTTTTCTTATGATGAAATTATATCCATTTGTTTTATATGGATTATTTTATGATGGGATGATGTTTATGAAACCCATTTTATTCTGGGGTTATGATGAATGATTTATGTTTATGTTGTGGAACACTTAAGAATGATTTAATTATGAGATGGGTGGGACCTATATCTCTCTAAAATTAATTGGGAAAATATTTATATCTCATGAGATAGACATGGATTTAATGACAGGATAATCCAGTTCAGTGATACAGGACTGGAACGAGGAGTGAACTCGATCCAGAAAGGGACTTTGTCCACTAAGATGGTCTTGGCTACGATGGAAATCGTATCATGTTCTTAATGGTTTTACACAATTAAATGTTTTATTACCATTAATATTTATCATGATTAATGTTCCATTATGAATTATTCCTTACGTACTGCCAAGATTTATTTCACAACTCAATATTTTGATGTGTAAACTTTACTTTCATGTTTTGAAGATCAAATGTATATGGTTTGTTTTATTTTCTCCATGATTACCCTTAATGATCATTTGAGCTCACCCTTTATATGTTTTATTTTCCCTAGGATATAAAGAAAGATTTTAGGTAAGAAAAAAAGGGAAGATCCTTATGGGGGATGTTGAAGATCTTTCACCAAGATTAGAAGATTATATTCCAAGTTTCCAAAGACACTAAACTATTACAGTCCTTTGGTGTCTGTTTCTGTTATCTATTAAGTATTCTGCAAAAGTAATTTAATTTTCATGTATGACATGATTTTTCCTCTACAATATAATTATTTTGAACCCTATATAGCTTAACATATTTATCTTTCCTGATTATGATCACATGTTTATGATTGTGTATGTAGGCCATGAGACCCAATATAATATTTGATTCTTTGAGTATTTATATAGTATCTTGTCTCTTTGTTTTAATCTTATCACATTTTTCTATGTGTTTCTACCATATTTACCATGTTGATATGTTCTTCTTTACCTATACACTCTATATTTTTATATGTGTTACCATGCCAAAGAATTTTTTATTGGTTCTTAAGATCGGTCGACTATCATGTGATTTTTATCACTTATAGGAATATTAGGAACAAATTATGACAATGAAAACAATGGGACTGATCACATGGTAGGGGAATGAAGGCTTAGAGGTCTAATATATGGTAGTGCAATTGTGGTATGATGAGATTATGGCCTTACCTAAGGTACATATGGGGTATAATAGTCTAGAGGCCTAACCCATGATGGGGTTGAAGATATGATTGTTTGGGGTCCTGATCTAAATCAACTCCTTAATACCACTAAGATATGTTTTGTGATCAAAGTGTATTTTTCTTTATCACCAAGACATTTTATGATTATCCAACCAGCAAAGAGTTGAAGTAGGTACGAATGGGGTTCTTTGGAGGCTTGGTTAGTGAAAGACCACTAAATACATGTGGTATGACTGTTATGATTGTAAAACATATATTATTATCATGAAATGAACCTGTTATTATTTATCATTATTATTAAAGATGTATTAGGAGTTATCTATTGGTTTTTATTACGCAATCCATCTACAAGAATTTCAATTGAGGTTTCGACTTCATGTTTATGGATCTGAGTAATGGAAAAGGGTATGTGGCCGATGGAAAAGATGAGATTGTAGAGCTAGTAGAAAATTGGGACACATGCCAAAGGACCACTCTATCTTATTTATATACATATATATTGTTTTTATTACTATAGTTTGGTTTACCACTTTTGGATCTCGATTATTATCATTTTAATTGATCTTCCATATTTTATTTCTTGTATGATACCGTTTCTATTCTATTTATTATATTATTTAGTTATTATAATATAAAATTATAGTAAGGGTATTTTCTCCTCAATAATGCACTTATACCCTCCCTAATATTCGGTAACCACTTGTGGATAGTTTATAATTCATAAGGTCATGGTTCACTCTAGTTCAAATATGGTGGTTTGAGATGGTGCGTTACAAAATCACCCCAGCTATGTGTTCGTGGACTATAGTAGTGTCAGTGTGGGAGACCACATGGGAATTTTCTAATCGTGTGTGTGACTGAGGACAAGGAACACTGAAAGACCATGTGTGGGCCTATGGAGAAAATAATTAGTTTGAATAGTGTCCCCCTTAGGAAGTATCCTATGTTGTGATGGGTAGGAAACCAAGGTATTATAGGAGGCCCATAGGGCTGGATGGCTATATTTAAGGACTAGGGAATTTGGGTATTGAAAAATCATATCAAAGCTAATATATTTCCAATGGGAAGAGATATTTCATTGTCTTGAGGTGTGGATTCCACAATGAGAGAAGTTTTCTTTAAAAGGAGAAATAATAATACCCTTGGGAAAGTGAGGCCTAAAATAGAAAATATTATAAACCATGCCAACAAGGTGCACCTTTATTTTTAAGAGCATACCTGATTTTAACATCACAATTAATTGTTCTTGTCGTGTAGTAATATCAGGATGGGTAACCTCTACAGAAACTCCCCATGGCGTGTGTGAGTGACAATAAAAAACACTAAAATGTGTGACATTATAAATATGTTATAAATATGAATAAATTTTTTTTTTCTCAAAATTTTTTTTCTTATTATTCATTTTATTGTTATATTATTTTTAATATGATTATATATATTTAGTTAAGTATATAGTGGTGATATATTATTTTTTTAGTGGTGGTTCATTGTTTTTTATGTATAATATAATAGAAAACTTTGTTATTCTGGTAGAATTGATGATGTGATTGCTTCCACATGATAGAGTGGTTATCAATGAAATGATATGGATAATGTTTTTGGTTTATTTGGATTTCATACGACTGCATAACACATATAAAAAAATATTGTGATAAACTATAAATCCTTATATAGAACACCATGAAAGATAAGTGAAATCATGGAAAATATATAATGAAGAAATTATTGTATGTACACCTTACACTGGTGCATTGATGCTATGATCATAAACATTATGTTATTGATAAATATCACATTAGAGGAATGAAAATATAATTACTCATTCAGAAGTATCCATACACTATTTTAAATTACTGATCATATGAGTGGGATTCTTTGACCCACCATGGCATGAAAATGCCACATGGTGTAACACATGTAGGATAAGTGAGATACTATTTGGATATCCTTCATAATGATTGGGAAATATGGAACATGCCATAAAATGTTTAATTAATTCATATAAATCCCTTTAAAATTCCCCTGGATTGAACATGTTTTAACTTATATGTTATGAGTTAATGCATGCATCGATTGTAGCCCTTAGCTATTCTAACTCTCCCATCCATTTTATCTAATGAAAATAATAATAAATTATTACCTTCATATTTCATATGAGAGTGTTAACTCTTTAAAACTTCACTACCATAAGATAATTACACCATATAAAATACCTTATGTATTTAAATCCAAAACTATTTTACATCAACTATAAAACACTTATATAGAATCTCTCTGAGTAAAAATAAATCACTAATAAATCAACAACAGTGTGGTAATGCAAGGGAATTTGTATAATTGAAACCATAATTTATTTATTCAATTAATAAATATATTAAAAGATAATTCTATAATAAATCATCAATTAAACCTAATATATAAATGGTTATGGATTGATCTCTATCAAACATGTGTATCTCTATACTAGTTTTCACCAGTTGCATCAAATGAAAGCATGCATTCCTACATGATCCCATTGTCTAAGTTGTAAAGTTTTTATGGAGAAAATGAATTTCAATCCCATATATACTACTGAATCATTATCTATTATATAATTATACACTGACCATATAGATAAATACATCACATATAATTCAGCTATATAGATGTTCACATCACAAGTCCCTCAACTAAATAGATAATCACATAAAATGTAATATTCACATGAGTCCACACACTTCTTTGTTCTAACTCAATTACAGAACTAGATGTTATACTATTAATATGATATGAGAAATACCAGCATTTTTTAGATCCAAATGATTACATGATTATCCACATTTCCAATCACCCCTTGATTAGCTACACCACATGGATTGAATGAGAAAGGTATTCAGGTATGATGGTTATCACGGTAATTTTATCACCAACCTAATGTAGTAAGGACTCGAAATATAGTCCATTCCCTCCAAGTATAATAAATACGTAGTGTATAACACTCCATGTGGAATAATTAGTGATCCACACAATGAAAAAACCAATGTCTTCTTTATGTGTATATCATATATCCTGATACGAGTATCCTACTCATGAGAACCTTAAAATTTCTTCCAACCCAATAAAACATCATGATGAATAGCAATAAGGGATAATTTAATTTCATATTTTTATAGTTCAATTATCATTATAATTTGAAATATATATACATATCAATTTATAAATATATGTATCTAATGCGAATGAATGAAACAGTGGAGATTTCATTTTATATAATCATGAAAAATTTTATATTATTAAAATCCATTAAAAATACTTATAAAAAATATATAAAATTTTCTCTAATGTATCATATATGGTATATTACAATATAATCCTTTTTTATTAAAATTTCACGGTTTTTGTAAACTTATTACAAATATATTTAATTCATGGAACGTATTTTTGTGACCCCCTCATAAAATGATTCCATAAAAATATTTAGATAGTGAAACCTTTATGGAAATAAATTTTTAATAATTGTGAGATATATGAATAATATTCAAAATTTTCAACTCCTTGAGTATATTTAAAATTCTTAACAGCACAACATAAAATATTATGATTCTAATAAAATATATTTTATATTCATAAGCATTTAAAAAAAATAGTCATCACTATTTAGACCATTTCCATGAAACTTTTAGATGAAATATTTTTGGTACATAGTGATAGTATTTAAATTATTACTTTACCAACCGATTATAAACTCCATTAGGATATACTAGTGTTCTGTATTTTAAGGTAACTAAATATAACTATTTCAATTTCAATTTACCACCATACCCAAAACTATTTTTGGATATTATGTGAAACTCACTCTGAATTTTGACTAGAATAATATTTTTAGTTATTAGCAATTAACATCTGTTAGCCTACAAATATGTCCACTAGACACTTGAACACTATATTCAATTAGAATATTAATCTATGATTCAAAAAAAATCAGGTAAAAACACTTATTTATTTAAGGGTAATATTTAAGAAAAAACTTATTATATCGTATCATAAATGATATTCTATGTGTTTGTATTAATTAGTTAAAAACAATATTATTCTTGTGGTTATTCCTCTTATGAGTGGTGGGAACATATACTATTATTTTAAATAATATCTAGAAAACCTATTTTATATAGGATAAATCTTTTCCCCCCTTATCTACTTTTAAATCATGATATATAACATGATGATTATTTAACCATTTTGTTATAATAAGTCGTCTCATTTTCTTTCGAACAACATTTTGAATTTAATTTATTTATTTCTATATATGAAAAAATTTGTGCTTCCCATGAGAATATATATTCACTTGTTGAACAACAGAAATATTTATGTTAATAAATAAGGTATTTATCTAACACTTATAACCTTACAGTATAAATTTTATTAAGTTACCAGTCTTTGTGGTTTCATACACTAATATTAATTTTTTAAGGGTTTATATCATTTTTCGTTTTGAATATTATAATAAAATTTAACAATAGTGAAGTATTTTATCATAAGAGTATCATGTTTTATAAATATTTAATATGAGAAATTATTAAATATTCTCCAACTAAAATAATTTCCTTATCAAAATTCATCATATTTTTTAGTGGGTCAAACTCCATATTTTATCAGGATTTACACTAGGCTGTTCGTTTAAATAATCCATTACTATATCTCATAGAAAATAATATTCAATCATATCAAATATAATTATTCCATACCTAGATGGGTAATTATTTATCCAATTCCACTCTATGAAAATATACTCCACTCTATCCTCTTGTATTCTATCTATTAGGGTTCCATGACTAATTATAACCCAAGGAAAATGCTAAGAATAATTCTCTTTACTATTAGGGTAATCATATTACTTTCTTTCCTTTCACAAGATAATCAATGGAACCTATGTTTCAACCCCAACCATAGTTCCCTATAGATGATGGTTACTATATTATATTGGAATAATATACATGGAATCACATCTTGAATGATTGAATATTTTATTTGTCTTGGTAAAATACTTGCGTACATGAAGTTTTCAGTATAATTGAAAATATAAATTTAAAAATTGTTTTCTTTGAGAGCTCCATTACATCATAGAGATTATCTCGGTATATTAACCACAAAACACTTCCTGGTATCTTGAAGAGAATAAAACATAAGAAAGGTGTGGGCTCATATGATTAGTAAGAGTAATAATATAGTAGAATATATAATAAAATAAGTAATAAACAACATGGAATGTTAAATAAATAAATGAAATGAAATATAATAAAGATCTTTAGAATAACATGGTGGGAATAAGTAATGACCAAATTGTACCACATAAATAATCGCATAATATTGAAACATAGTCATTAAAATTCTAAAAACTCAAATAATTATATAGAACATCGATGATAGAATTCAGAATTATGAAATGAATAATTATAAACATATTAAACATACCATCAGGGGCTCATTTCAATAATTATTACTATCAAGGACTCATTCCAAGACATTATACATAAATGGTTAAGGCATCATCCAAATATCAAATCTAATTAATTTGTCTCATAGAACCTACCAATGCAACGATGAGCTCTCTATAACTAAGACTCACCAATAACTTAATAAGTATAATTCATTCCACATAAGAAAGGAGTAGAAAATAATCAAAATAAAAAATTCATACTGAAAAACTAACAAAAAAGGATAATAATAAACCTGATTAATAAACTTAATCATAAACTATACATAGTAATATGGTAAATGATATTAAAAGTAAATAACACCAGTCAAACAGATCTTAAACCAACATGAAAAATAATATATATTGTATTAATATAACATATCCTCAATGAATCAAATGTAAAATAATGGGTTCATGTTTATGATGAATATAAATACTATAAAAATTTCCTTAAGGTCATTTTTGATGAAAATAACCTTTTCACATTGAAAATAATTTTAAAAATAAAATATTGAAAAATATTTTGAAATTAATATTCTTTTAATATATATTTTAAAAACTTGTAAAATAATATTTAAAACATTTAGTGGTTAGGATGGAATAAAATTGCGTCTATTTTGTACACATTAAAACAAATATTCCTTTCACATTTTAATTTAAATAAAAGGTGCTTTCATTGAAAATGACATAATTATTCCTATCAAAAAATTATAAAAAGTAAAAATTTCTAATAATATATCTAATAAATAATTTTAAAAAGGATAAAAAATATTGATTTTTTTTCTAGAAAATATATATTTCGATGAAGAAGGGTTTCTACCGAAGAGATAAATAAAGTAAGATTTTATTAAAAAATTATCATTCATTATTTTCACTAAATAGTTTGAAAATTATACTATAAATTGATAATTCAATGAATAATTAGTTTATAATGAAATAAATTAGATTTATGATATGAAAAATAGTAATTCCTCCAATCGAAACATAAATAATCCCGAATAATGATGGGATTTCGAAATAAACCCTTATTACATTAGTAAAATTTGAGTTATATTACCCATGAAATAAATAAATTGAAATAAAAAATTAAATAACATGAAGAGAAATATATTCATCATATAAAACAAAAAAATAGGTAGTACATTAATCACAAAAGGAATAAGGGTTGAATATGGTATTTGTCTCACAGAAATAAAAGTGAGGCGAAAAAACAGTACCACTTGTTCAACATACTTCATATGTGACTGAACCTACTATATAATAAATATTGGATTACTAAACATCCCATAAAAACCAATAATCATTTATCTCATATTATATATTATTTACTTACATCCTTTTATCTCTTATTTATTAGCAATTAATTGTTAAAATAATTATTTTGGGTGATAATTGCATCATTTTTCTACACTGATTTTTCTTGTTAATTTTGTTACATTTAATTCGATCATGATTAAGTAATATAAAAAATATAATCTAATATATAAATATCATATATATAAATAATATACATTTAGATTAATCTATAAAATTGATAAATAAAAAATTTAGTACAAAGTTCATGGAGATGGTAGGAAGTACATACGCTTGAATGATGTATCCATTTTTCTTGATTGATGGAATGAATGGGAAAAAATATTGAACAAATTTTATATAATAATTATTATGTTATATATATAATTTATATTAAAAAAAACATATCCTTATTAAAATCCATTTAAGAACACAATGAAACACATTTCACATCACAACGTGGATGCAGTAGTCCACACATAAGCTCAAGAAAAATTATTTTCTTCCAATAGATTAGAAGATAAGAAGTTATATTTGATGTTATATTTAAATAATTATTTTATGATTATAAATATCACATTAAATCATTGAGTTATATACTTACGACCTTTCATGTAATGTTTAAGTTAAAAATGAATCACAACACTTCAAAAGGTGGTAGTCCCCCATACACATGAGCAATGTTATCGTATCCCTAAAGGAATATAATGTAAAAAAGGTATATCTAATATTAAAATTTAATAATTATAATAATTTATTAATTATAATATTAATATTTTAAATTAGTCATTACATCCTTCATTGAGGGGAGGTAATGGAAAACAAAGTGTATCAATTCACGAGGAGATAGTCCACAATACACACAATCAACAGATTCATTTTCCATTTGAGGGAAGTGGATATTGATAAAGTTTAATAAATTAAAATAGTAACATATCTTTATATATGAGGTATTTTTGTATTTATTTTTTAATATTTATAAAATATTATAATGAATTATAAGAAGAATTAAAATCTAAATGCATAGTTAAAAATATTACATCTTTTTCGAGAAACCTCATTAGGATTAACCTAAATACTTCCATAATAGTATTTATGATCAAAAGATCCCCATAGTATGTGGTTATGAATTTAAGTAAGAATTTTTTCCAGCTATTTTTCAAACCAAATTTCTTTTTTAGTTTAAATTGGGGTTGATATGGGGTGTCCTTTTTTAATCAGGGAAGGGGACACACTTGGCTAAAACATAATTTGAAGATATTAGATAAAATAAATTATTATGATTTCAATTATGGATTAATTTTTAAAAAATTAAATTCGTAGAAGTGACTAGATCCATTTCAAAATTATACCAGCATACGTGATGAAAAATAAGGTTTTCAACGAGAAAATTTGTATAAGTATATAATTTTTTCATATCAAAATTCAACATAAAATTTATTTAAATGATAAAATTATTTTTAATTTAATATAATTGAACTAATTTTACATTAACCCAAATTTAAATAATAATTTAACCTTATAATTAATTTTAATAAAAATCCACTTTTCAATTAAAATTTAATATTTTCACTATTCATAAAAATTGAATCTTTTTGAGAAAATTACTAAAAAGTCACCCAGATATAATTTTTACTTTTTGATTTGAAAATGGATTTATTTTTTAAAAATAATTTTTCTAATATTTTTAAATATTAATTTTAATATATGTTCTCAAAGTGAAACTAATCCCTCATTCAAAAAATGTAGTTTTTCAGAAAACATTTTTTTCTCTTTCAGATGGTTATTATTTTAATTATAATAAATATATGACCATTGAATTTATTTTATAGATGTGTCAAAAATATATTTAAAAAAATTATTTTTTCATATTAATTCCCCAAAACATCAAATTTAGGTAATAATTGTCTTGTTTAAATCATTATTTTTTAATAAAGTGTTGTCTTTCATTTAAACCTAATATTGTGTGCATCCCAAGATATTAAATATATCTAATTTATTTAAAATAAAATTATTATAAATCCTTGAGGATTTATAATTTCCTTTAATCTTGGTGCTGAGTGTCATACGAGCTATTAAACATGATGTTCTAATTTTAAAATCTCAGGTTGTTACAACCTAATTGTTTGGGTAACCCATACTAAATGAATGAGGTAATAAAAATTATTTATTTTGAAGGAATATCATACATACTGTTTTTAGGGAGATTTAATATCTTTGAATTGTGTCATATTATATCATTTATATAATTATGCATTTAGTGATTTGGTTTGGAAACATATTTCTTACATCAAACCAATATGTTCAAACCACATTGATGTGTAACCCTTTACCGAACTTATAGTTTGTGTAACTCACACACAAAAAACAAAAAAAAATACACACATCCCAAAACATCTTATGCATAATGTAAACAAACATTAAATGTAATATATTAAAATTATATGAAATTTAAAATATATATTTGAGTAATCCTAGATCCATAGAGAGTCAAACCTAACTTTTTGGGAATTAGAAATATGCCTCTACGCTAGTGGAATGTTTGACCCAATATTCATCTAACCTAGGATTCTTTACAACATAAATATTAAAATTCTATCATAAATCTAAAATATCATTTGTATAAACTCTATACAATGACTAAATTCAAGATACTAACATAATTTAAATACCAATTTCAAGGTATAATAAAATTAATTCATTATCATAATTATCATGCAACTCATAAGATGCATGAATGATAATTTCTCTAAATATTTTAGTCAGTTTAAAATAAATAATACAAACATTAATAATATAATTTACTTAAAAATATTGATAAATATATATAAGTACCTTAAAAAACTATTAAATCACAAATTTGATATTGAGAAAAAAAATTATGAACAATTTATAAATATATAAAACAGTAAAGACTTCATAATTTTGTTTTTTATTAAAGATATTACCTAATAATTCAACATAATAACTTTATATTCGTTCATAATATTTAATTAATTGTATTATTAATTATATGTAATTTACTTTAGATATAATATATTAAATGAAATAAATAAAAGTATACTCTAATTTCTGCTAGGGGAATTATTCACATAATCGCAATCCCACATACAATACATTACTTAAACCATAATAAAATCAATCATAAAAAATACTATTTATGTTTTTTAAATAATTCCTCAAATATAGTCATAATTTGAACAACTCATATTCAGTATTCATAATAATTCATAACATAAATATAAAGACATTTATATTTTTTGGAATTATTTTCTTATTTATAAACTATTTTTAAATTAAACTTATAATTTACAGAATATATATATATATTTTATTCCATTCCATATATCTTAAAATTTATTCTAATATTATAAATTAATATTATGGAATATTTATTAATAAATGTTTCATAAACATCTAATAAGTTAATTCTAAACTATTTTTATGTAAATAGTTTTCAAAAAATTGACTAATGAATATCCCAAAATAAATTTTATTATAATTTATAAAAAAATTATACATTATATAGTTAAATTGATTATTTAATTTTATAAAAAACATTATTCTCCAGAAATAATATTTAATGATATCCAGAAAATTGTAAACTATGATTGATATGTTTGGTTTCTTAGTTTTTTTTAAGTGATATTTACCATATGTTATGACTAATAGACCCATCCCTACAAAGTATAATTGTTTTTAACATCTACCAAAAATGAAACACCCTTATGTATTGAGTAACCCAATTATAAGATTCAGCCATATGGTAAAGGTAGTGACCCTTATGTTTGGAGTAACCCATACATACGTGTGTTTTACTTTTTACATAACATGAAGTGGACCATTCATACATGCCTATCATGTCTTAAAATATCAGTTGAATTGTTATTATGACATGATTCTTTATTTTAATAAAAAAGGATTTTAGTTATGGACTACGATATCACCTATGTTTTATCTTAGGAGAAGGAATAAAAAAGCAGTTTTTTAGTGCATTGTGCTCTATGATACACATCATTCATTCCTTTTGACAAAGAAATTCTAAATAAATTATCCAATAATGTAATGATAAGTAAAATAAACACTCATTATGATATTATATATAATCTACTTAGGCTCCCATTTGAGATCACATTTTTCTGGAAATTGATGTTGGCTATTATTATTCAATTTAAAAAATTGATTTAAAATATAAAACACATGGTAAAGATTAAATACCAATGATGAGTTATAAAATATTTCATAACACATATTATAGGTGGTATAAATGAAATATAAACTATTATCAAAGAACACTATTTTAGATAAATGAAATAAATAATGTGATCAAATAAATAAACTTTTTAATTTGTACCATATATTAGAGTGTAGTTTCTATGATCTTCACATTTGTGTGTATAACGAGTAACACATGGGTGGAAACTAGTTGAAATCATTCTCATAGAGGTATTACTAGGAAATAATAAATAACTCATCGTATGAGTGCGATTCTTCCTTCATGGAATGCTAGTTCCTTAAAGTGAAAAATGGGTGTATGAAATGATATTCATTCAGGTATTGGGGAATATTTCTCACATGTTATCTCATATGAATTCATCTTTATAAATCCCTATACCATTCTCCTTAATTTAATATTAATAACTCATGTGTTATAAGTTAATACATGCATATGTAATACAACTAATATATGAGAACATTATTGGGAGAGATCCATGATTATGATCAACTAATATTCTAATAAATCTACCTGAGCTTAGATTTTATATCCACTAGATACTCTCACATTGATCAGTGTGCTACAAAAATTTTAACAACATCACCCCGTTCAAGTAGTTGTACCAAATATTGGAAGTCCCTTCACCCAACCTAATTAAAAAAATATTTCTTTTTTAAACTAAATAAATTTACACAAACATTTATGGTAAGAAAAAAACAAGGAATATAGAAAAGAAAAAAATGATTAAATTTACACGAATGAAATGTTTAACATGAACAGCAGAAATAAAAATTCTTTTTTATATTTAAAATAATTAAAATATTATGTAGAATTGAAAAAACTATTTGTATGATTTCATTATAGAGGATGGGCTATTTGAAAATACAATATATCAACAGAATTCACTGTTCATATCAATGATGAAAAACTTCTATTGAAACCCTAATACATTTATAGGAAAATATTATTGGTTTACTTGGTTTCACCACCCTATAACCTTTTTTATGGAAAATAAATATCTTTAGTAACTCGTTGACTCTAACTTCTTGCACTTATAAACTATTAAATAAGAAACATTTGAGAAACGTCATTCTAGATACTTCAACAAATATTCTATACCTCATTGATATCATCAAAAAGAATTAAAATTTTGATAACTGTACTGTAACTATAATGGATGAACTATCATTGACTACCCATCATTTCTAGCCACATTTCACAAACTGAAATTCAGATAAACATATTTTTAGTGACTGAACTTTTGTTTATAAAAAAATATACTTCACTCCTAAAAATATAACCCTTGAATACTTGTTTCATGGAAACACATATTTCAAATATTTGAACCTTTGGAAAAAATTCTTCCATTTTCTTCTTCGTCCATATCATGAATTGTTCCTCTATCCTTTGAATTCACCCAATCACCACTAATGTAAAATACAACCTAATAATTTCATGAAATAATATTTTAGTGAACTTTTCTCCTAAATTTTACCTAATAGATATCTTTTGAATAACTAAAATTCTTTTTATAGTAAATTTATCATGAATAATCAATTTATGTTAATGTTGTTTTCCATTGCACAGATAACCGGATTTTGAGCCAGGTGAATCACACTTTTATTTTTTTAGAATAAGATTTATTCTTTATAAATTATTCTAAGATACTTCAACAATTTCATCAACCAAACCAAATCCTTCCCGGCACTTTTTCTCAATCCATACTCTACAGCCATTTTACTCAATGTATTATGATTGTATAGTTAGACATCAATATGATTATTGTTCCTCCAAGGAAAACAAGGATCTGGTTATTCTCTTTTCTATTTTAAATCTCCAGTAAATCCAACATCAACAAAACCATATAAAAAATTTCCCCCATGATAATGTCCAGTATCTTACAATCATTTCATAGAGTAGAGTCTCCATTTTATAAATTCCCAGTGTTCCTTATCTAGGTGAAAAATAAAATTAATTACAATCCTGACTAAAAAAATATATCTGATCATGTATAAATCAATAAATACATTAAACATTTGATAGTTGATGAAAATGGTACTTTCATGAGGTAGCAGTGTTCTTCTTAAAATTTTGTTTTATGCAATCTAGATAGTTATATGTAATTAGAAAGAGTCGAAGATACTAGATTATTTCAAGTTGTTCTAAACATGTTCATATTCTTCTAGATATACTCTTTCTCAGATGGAACCAATGTTCCCACTATCCTATCTCCAATTATTCTCATCCCAAAAAATATATTATTTTTATTGTTATAATAAACTAGAAAATATCTAGAAAAAATACACTTAAAAATAAGAATTCTTCTGCATTCATTCCAACATATAATATTTCATAAGTATACACATCCAATAATATGAAGGCTTTTTCATCCCATTTCTTCTAATAACAAAAATTTTATGTGTTTCACTTCCAAAATACTTCTTCATGTATAAATCAAATTTAATTTTGATTTTATTTCCAATATTATTACACAAATACATAAATACTTCTATTCAACTTAAAAACTATGTTTTCCTTTCTATATTTCATGATTAATACTTGCTACATTAAATATATCTCTTCCTAAAACTATCAATATTGTAATTTGTCTTTAAATCCAACTATTTATGATAATGATCCCTCAAAGAAACCATGATCACCACTATCTAGATATTTTATAATTAAATACCTTACTAAGCTGGTGAGAAGAAATCTTAGAAATAAACAACTTCATTTTTTTGAAATCCCTTCGAAACAAGCCACACTGCTTAACACTTCTTTATATCAAATTAATTTTTAAATATGAAAACTCCTATATTCTTTCGAGCCGTTTTATTTAAAAATAAATATATTATATTTTAAATTCCATTATTTATCAATGAAACAATAAATTCATACATTATAGTTTCCAACAGTTATAATAATTAATTGTTGCATCCTTATCCAGAAATTATTGTTCACCTACATCCATTAATATTTGAAATTACATACTAGGACCAAACCTATGACATGATCTTGTGATTCTAATTGATCTATTCATGTAAATTTTCTTCTCAAAACTACTCAAATATACCCTTTCTTCCATATCCATAATTCCCGATACTCCTACTCAATTTTCTATCACCCTCTAAATTTTTGAAATTCCTCTTAATAGTCTTACTTTAGGTCTTCATGTGATTTTATTATTCTTGTCAATGTTCTATATAATTTTAAAAAATATTCTTACCTTACTCTTATCAACTTGGACTGGGATAGTTTATTTAAAATGATTTTCATCTTTTTCCACTATGTTTTTATACATCAATAGAGTCTCCCATTAAAGGGGACAACCCTACTTCTGATGGATTTTCTCTTATAATCATCCTATATTCAAAAAAAAAATCTTTGTTTTAATTTTGTTTGAAGAAACACATTCTAGATTTACCTTCCAATTTATCTCTATCCTTCATGTCAACATTAATATATTTCATTATTATGAGGACATTTAGAATATTAACTTATGTTTTTTCACCAGACCATAACTCCTTCATAAGTTCTTTCACTGTGATTAATTCTTAAAAAATATTGATGATATATTTCTTTAGGATGAGTTCCACTGAAAAATATCCATTAGTCATTCATAAGTATAGAATAATAATACTAGAATTGTATATAAAATTATGATTCATTCTATTAGTGAAACCATCATACTGTATAATTTTGTGAAACATCTTCTCATTCGCTAACCCATTATTCTTATAGAAGTTATAGATGTTTTATCAATTGTAATCACTTATGTTTTCTATATGAATACACTTTAACTTATGGTTATATTTCATTTAATACAATTATTCCTCTTTAATTGAATCCTTAAATACATAAGAATTATTTTTCAAAATTATTCCTATACTATTCATGTAGAATCATCAATAAAGGCCACATTGAATAGGGAACCACCGTAATAATGACTACGGTCTATACTAAAACATCTAAGTGAAATATCCCTAAATTTAATGAATTATAATTAAGCCCATAAAATTTAAATGACACCCTTATCTACATTGCCAATAAAAAATTAAAATATTTAAATTTAAATGTGAACTAGATTAAATATTTATTTTATCATTATATTTTTTATATTTTTTCATTATAATGACTGGATATAAAATTTTTAATCTCCTTATCATTTAATGATGTACTTATAGACAATAAGATTTCATCTATGTCTTTATTAAAGTAAAGAGTTAAATATTTACCTCCTTATGAAAACACCATGGACCACTGAGTATCATCTGATATCTCATTAGAAAAGGTAGTTCCAAAACCATCCTCATCATGTTCTATAACAGTAATAAGGTTTCCCATTACCTAGGATGTGCCTGATTCTAGTTAGTTTCATTAATAATTTATTTTTAATTTTTATTTCAACTTATCCTTTTCCAATTACTTTTAGGTATTCACCATATATAATATGAACTCTCCCAAATATCTTATATACATAATTCAACATGAACCATTGATCACAAATTGAATTAAATGATATTATAGTTATAATCATAAAACATTTTACTAGAGTATTAAAACTCAGTAAAAAATTGCATCTTTTTTCTGTAGCATTAAGTGAAATTGAACTAAAACAAGTTGATTATCTCTTGGGGTTACCCTTGTGAATTTTTTAAATTTTCTTGAAAATCTATTTCTTCCTATAATTTTAATATTTAGGAACTAGTAAGTGGTCTTACTCTGAATTATTTGTTGATATTTATCATATGATGATTTAATCAAATAGACATGACTATTCTTAGGTGATAAACCTCTCCAATCAACATTAATCACATTAACATTTGGTTATTGGAATTTATTATATAATATCTCTTCATTTAGGATAATATTTCATATGTCCTCAAACACTGAGTTTGGTTTTACACTATAATTACTGAACGAGGAATCGTTATAATCCCATCTTTTTTAATGTGAACACAACATAAGTGGAACTATACATAAATTTTAATTTTATAGATTAGAATATACAACAGATGATATTAATGTAATTTTTATGATATGGTCTTGGAATCTCATCCACCAACATTACGTTAAGCAATCACTACGACATGAAATATTTTCTTTGGTTTTTCACACATGTCTTCCAATGCCTATATAAATTCCATTAATTTTATATTTTCATGGATATCGATGAAAATATAATTTCAAAATAAATCATTACCAGTTTGATAACACACATATCTATACATTCCCATTCACCCTTTTCCATATTATTTAGGTGTTCTCTTGTAATCAGAATATCCAAATCCTTTTAAATCGGATGATCCTAAAACTATGTTCTCAATAATCTAAAATCCATTCCATTAAATTTATCTCTCTAGAGTTTACCTTTGTCTTATTCTATAACCGTTAAAGATAGAAATATACCACAAAAAATTAAATAAACTCAAATGAAAGAGATGAAAACTTGATTTGCCTCCAGTTTTCTAAACTAAACTACAAGTTCTAAAAGGAATTGTTGGGAAGGAACCATGATTCTGGTAAATCCAGCATAAATTCAAGTACCGATCAACCATAAAAATATATATATATATATCAGATCAGCAGAAAACCAAAATTTCTAGTACTTCACCTCAATTGGACTCGATATATCAGAATTATGAAGTCACTCTACTCAACCCACCTTAAAAATTGGACCCTTATCTCACTCAAGAAATGCATGAAAACATTATATGTTACAAAAAAATGAATAAAATATATGAATAAAATAATAAAAAGAAATAATGTACCTTTAAAGATATGCCCATCATGAATTTTATAAATACTAGAAATTCCATTTTATTTATTGGATCTGTAAGACTACTTCCAGCTAAAAAATAGTTGGTAATATTTCATTATAGAGGAATTACTCTCTTGGATAGTATACCAAAAACAAATGTATTATTAGTGTCAGTGATTGAATATTTATATTAGTCCAAACATATAATTATAGGAAACTATACTCACTTGTCTTGATTTTACCACCTTCTAACATTTTAATTGGAAATTGGAAATTTAGAGTAACTATTTATCACTAACTCTTTGCATCAGTAAACTATTTTAGAAACCTCATTAGCAACAAATTATTTTAGAGTGTTTATAAAAAAAATCTATACCTCCTTTTACACAATTAATAGATATGTTCATATAATGAGTTTGGTATCACTATAAGGGATGAACTATCATTGACATTAAATTATGTCCAAAAACCTTCTGTTGACCAAAATATTGGTAACCTTACTTTAATGACTGAACTTATTATATTCTAAAACCTGACTTCACATCCCAAACAACCTTACCATTGACTTCATCTTAAATAAAAACAAATAAATTTTATTTTATGTGTTGGATATATGATTATTTAATCAATAACAATCCACTACCTTTGATAAACCATTATAGTGTTAATGGAATAGTACCATATGATTAATATCACTATGATTCACCTTATCATGTAATACAACTAGCTAAATTATTCTAAATACAACATCCTTATATTATAAAATATGTTATACCCTAAAGCCTTAAAATAATCCTTATGAAATGTGTATGTTATACTATATGACCTACCATATTGTACAAAATGATATCACATGGATTTAGTGAATATTTCCATTAGTTGTGTCATTATTTATTAGGGATTTAAGAAATATATGAAATTAATCAAATAATAAATGGGAATGGAATTTGAAAAAATGTAATGAAGTTAAAATGAATAAATTATTGAAATGAATAATTGAATGTGGGATAGATCATAGAAGAATAATGATATGTTGGAAATAATAAATGATGTTTTGTATAAATTATATGTGGTAAATCAAAATCAAATTTTATATATATATTTGTAATAGGTTTAAATATATGTTTCATAATTAATATACTATTTTCATAAAAATATAAAGTATAAATTATTTTTAGCCAAATGGTTTTTTTCTAAATTCATCAAAACTTATTTATAAAGTGGTGGATTGGATAACCATGATGTTTATAGAGTTGCTAAAAAAACATGGATTTGTTAACAATGGTTATTGATAGGGATTAATGAAATTATCTTATAATAAGAGTATGATTCTCATATTAATGATATTTTTGATGTAGATTATCAGTTTATTCATAATGGTTGAATGAATATTTGAGCATTCTATAATAGTTTTTCTTAAATCTATTTTTGAATAAGAGTTTATTAACTTCTGGAATAGGGAAAACTAAAGATGAGTTACTAGGGGTTGATTATGATACATCAATATTACTTCATACAAGTCATCCGAATCTAGGAATGAGTTCTTTTTTATCTGCATATGAGTCAATGTATTCTGTATACAAGTGATTCTGATTTGTGTATGAGTGTTTTAAGAAAAATGAAAAAGTAATACCTTTTCTCATTTGTATAGGATTCATCTTAGTATATTTATGAATGATTTAAATTTTTTTCATGATTCATTCCAAATGTGTGTAATAGTTATTTTGTTTTGGAAAAATCCTAATGGTAAATATAAATCAGTTTTAAATCATATTTTTACAATTAAAAGGAAAAATTATTATGAAATAAATGCATGGAATCATGTTGAGTTTTCAGTGAATATTTTCTGGCAAAATAATTATTAGCTTTATGTAGGATTAGTCACATGAATTGTATGATTATTTTTAAGATATTAAATTTTTATTTATCATTATTCTTTGAATTTAAACCATGATTCAATCCACAATTAAAGGGAAATTTTTTCTATTGTTATCAAAACATAAAATATAGAAAGTATTTCATGGTTAAATATTAAAAGCATACTGATTGAGAAATATATACCCCTATTATATGAGATATCTCATGAACAATATTTATATAATTTTCTATATTTAATATATGGTTGGTTTTCCTACATGGGTATTATAACTAATATAATAACTACATATGGATGAAGACGAAATTTTATAGAAAAGGGGACTCTCTTGATTATCATTATTAAATATTTGTGCATTGAGAAAATATATAGGATCAATGAACATGGTTTAAAACTATTACATTAATGAAATATGAACTTATAACATCCTTAATATATGTTTTCAAGAATAATAAAGGAATAAGGTTTTCACTAACATGTCTAATGGCTGAAGGAAGTGAATATTGATGTAGTGTTAAAAATGTGTGGATATTCAATTTATATAACTAGAAGGATTTGAAGGTTATTTATTTATATAAAAATTGGTGAAGATCAGTGGTGTATCTATTCAAAAACTAAGATTCACAACATCACATGGTTTGTACACATTTTCAAGAAAAATACACATCTAAAAATAATGGGTGATTATCCCTGAAGATGTATTAAAAGGAGGAAGAAAGGTGGTGACATTTGGGAAAGAAGTAATATATCCCTAATAAATATAAAATGCATTGAACCTAATGGTTGAGTTACCATAAAAATATTTTTTCTAAAAAACATATGAATAATAGTATATTCTAAGACTTTAACAAATTTTTTATGTTTGATCTTTGGATATAGCCCAGTTTTGGTGAACAATCTCAAAAATTGTGTTTCCTTATATTGTTATCTTTACTATACTCACTTGTGGTACTTTTATGATGTTATAAGTAATGAACAAGATGAAAGGTTGGCCACTTTTCGTACCAACATGGGAATAAGATCCAAAAATAGGAAATATCTTAGAAGATACCAAATAGTCAAATCATCCAAAACACTAATTTATCACCCACCATCTTAGTGTGCCTCAGGGTCAATAAAGTGTTATCAAAGAATGAATGTTCTATATTTGTGTTTAATATCAGTTTTTTTCATGTATAGATCAAATGTGCATGCCTCTTCTCTGATGTGGTATTAAACATTATGGTTTAAAACCAACATTTCATTACTTATATGGATGAATTTATAGACGTTTATCATGAATTGGTGCTATAAATAATTATTCTATTGACCTAGAATGGAAATATAATTTAAATAGATTAATTAAGTCTATATATTTATCCTCATAAGAATATGTATTTAAAAATAAATAACAATAAGAAACTTTCATGAATGTGGATCACTACAAGAGTTTATAAAACATGTGGAAAAATTAGGAAGATCAATATATTAATGAATATATGTTGAGGGGAGAATAATAAAATTGTTCAAGAGGAACCACTGAATATGGATGGTGAAGAATACTTCTTGTATAAAAGAAAAATAATATAGGAAACTAAATGAGTATTCCCAAGTATATGAACTCTATAATAGGGTTAACCATATTTTAAAATAATATTTTTTCAAATTTTATCTATTGATTAGAGGAATATTGAAAATGAATATTTAAAAAACCCACGTGATGTGGAAAAGTAGTGATTCCAATTAAAATTGTGGATAAAATGTGGCTCCAAATCAGGATATTTTTCTTGAAATCACTAAGAAGAGATCCAATCCTTACAAGAAAAAGGGTATCAATGTGAAGTCACTCAAGAAGTAAATCTTGAAATAATATTATATTTATTCAAGGAAAACAAAATAATAAAAAATATTTATGTGTCCTAGAACATCAACATGAAGAATAAATAAGATAAAATGAATGACCAAAGATATCAACTAGAAGAACTTTCATAAGTGATAAGTAATAAAATTTTTAGACGGAAGGATTTAAAATCATCTATTATTCCTCTCAAGACACCACCTGAAAAAGGTAATTTTAAATTGAGGCTACCTAAAATATTACTGATATTTTGGACCATTATAGAATAAAAGATAAAACACTCACAAATATAGATATAAAACACAGTTCCGTAAAAGGAAAATATGTAAGGGAATGTCCTACCATAGTAGTAACAACAAATAAATTAAGGAAGAATCCAGATCATAAATGTGGATTTGAATGAAATTTTATTGAAAATATTGATGAAAATACACATAGAAGATGGTAGATCTAAAATAAAACTTTTATGAGATAATTATTAATAATAGGAGAACATATTTTGAATTTATATGTCCTTGTGATGAATGAAGGTATGATATATTTCCATCTCAACCAAGAAGAAACCCTAAGAGGGTGAATTTCGTGGGATATTTTTACTCTTAAACATTGGGAGAGACATTTTAGTTCGAGTGGATTTGGAAATTTTATAAGGATTCTCACCAACCATATATCATACAAGGATATGGTGTACATTAGAATCAGTCATGTTATTCTATAAAAATAGTTTATTCTATTGAAATTTATTTATATAGATAATTAAATGATGAATAATGAACCAATGTTAGTTTACTCACATTATACTTCTAGTAAGGAAAAAATAAATATCTATAAGTAATATCATGGATTTTTTCTATCAACAATGTAAATATAAGGGAATACAAAGAATAATCAGTCAATAAAGGAAAATTTTGAAGTTTCTTGCATGGAAATCAAGGAATAATCATACCAAAATGGTATCAAAACCCCACTATAAAAAATGAGTTGATGATGGGTCTAAAATATCTTAACTGGAATAGGAATCAGGAAGGAGGTAGTAATTATAAGGAATCAAATGAGGAAACACTCACATGTGGTAATAGTCTCACAATAGATGTAAAACTTAAGTTGAGAATGTAAAATTCTAAAAAAACAACTAAGATTAATTGAATATAAATAGAATCACTCAAATAATAACCACCTGCAAAAAAACTAAATAATATACCCATTGGTATGATCTAAAATAATATTTTATCAATGCGGTATTGGGATTCCATTCCGTTGAAATAAAATATGAAAATGAATGTTTAAAGATAAAGGGTTCACCATTCAATAAAAAATATATTCCTCAACTACAGGAAATATATAACACCCCTCTCCCCATGTAAATAAATATTTCTTTCATGTTCTGAAGCGGTGAAACATTTATGGAGAGATAAAATCCATGAGGAATTAATTTTCCAAAAATCACACAAGGTTGAAAGGAGACATGGTTAGACTATGAAATGTTACTATAATAAGTACTGCGGAGTAGTAATTTTGCTATTAAAAACAAAATATGTATGATAAATTTTGATGTGAAGTTTCATATTGATATGAATATATAAATAAAAATTGTATAATTATTAGAAATAAATACTTAAATCCAAACCAGATATAAGGAATGTTATCATACAAAATCTATGTTTTTACAACTGATATCAATACATCGATAGAGTATTAGACTTATACTAAAAGATAGTGAAATATTTGGATTATCCATATCTATAAAAAAAATTATTAACCTATTTTTTATATTTTAACATCAGTTTGAGTCGGTGCTGTAAAAATTATACTATAAGAGGATAAGAGTTTGATAATTTAACATAGTAGCAGAGTTGGAATTTTTTCAATTTATTTTCCAAAAATTTGTATTATATATTTGTGGTTATAGGATATAAAAGTCCACAGATAATGATTTATTTTCTTCCAAAAAAAGTGTCCTAAAAATTGAATAACACATCTATATAAATGATACTAATGTTTAGGGGGGCTTAAAAGAGATTTTATGAAGATTCTAAAGTTTATTCTAGAAGTGAAAGAGTCTTTTAGGAAAATGAAGGAACACGAGTTAAATTAGTTTCACTTGATTATTATTAAAAAATGAGATTCATTGACCCGGTGATTAATATTCAATTATTTTGCTTTTTTATAATCATGTGTATTAAAGATTATAAACCAATGGTTTTTGTATTAATTTGATTGAGATCACATGTGTTTTTTGTTGGATAATGTAGAGATGTTTTAGATTTAAGTATTCAATTGAGAGATGTGGGTGACATGAAAATACTTGAGGAGTTAATGAAAAATATTTATTCCTAAACTGATCCTCAGATCATCATAATTAGAGGATTTTATGGAACCCTAAAAGTAAAGTGTCGATCCCACTCGAGGGTGTCCTCTGAGTTGGTGTGGTTAAACAAGAGAAAGTTTTTAGATTTAGAATCATGGATTTTTTTCTATTATTTCATTTTGTAAAAAAATACTTAATTTATAATTTGTAATTAGATACAAATTTTACTCAAAATATTTCTAGATATTCATTTAAAGTTGTATTGAATCAAAATAATGTAAATAGATTGTTGAAAATATGGTATTTTTCAAGATGATGAAAATTTATCTATATGAAATTCCAAAATCAAATGAGATCAATGTTAATGGTTTATCAAAATCGAATGAAAAAAATAAGTGAGAAGAAATTTTAATGAAAACCTAGAAATATTTGACAATTTTTATTTGATTAACAAGAAGGGGTAGAGATATTTGAGGTATTATTTTTTAAAAAAATACAATAGGGTAGACTATTCTCCAAAAAGAGAGTTTGTTGGATTTGTTTACAATAACATGTGATTTTATAAACAAGATAACCACAATTTTTATGAAGTTGTAAAAAATTAATGAGAATTATTAAAAGTAGTTTTTGAAATAGGCTCTAAACATTGATCTTGGAATAAAAGTATAATATTAATTTTCTTGACAATGTTAAACTAGTTCATGAGAAGTTTCATGATGTCTGAAATAGTTTTGGATCATTCAAGAAAGGTTATCATTAAGCCTATTTTTATATGGAAATAATATGTTTTTGGAAAACAAAAAATTATATGGGTGTTTGGGGTTTTTTATGAGTAATCATGAAGATTGCGTACAAGTTATAAAATAACTATATAAGATCCATTTTTTATCAATATAGGAATCATCATAGTATGTTCATGAGTATTCTAATATGTGAATGTGTCATCTGCGACAAACAATAATGTACTATCAGAGTATGATTGATCATCACTATATAGAAGTCATCTCACTTTTTATATAAGTGATTCCAATTTTTCTAAAGGTCATTCAAAATTTACATAACAGTTATCCCCTTTGTAAAAAATCATGGGGATGTTATTATCATTTATCTAATAGATTTTTACAATTAATAGGAAAAAAATATTCTAAAATAAATACATGGAATCAAGACTTTAATTTTAGGATGATTTCAAAATTTTTAAAATGCATATTTGGATAGAATTATTCCATAAAACCACATGATTCTCATTTTTATATTCAAATAAAAATATGATAATGGTTTTAAATAAATCCATGATTCAATCCATAATTGAAGGATGTTTTCCCAATAGTTTTCCTAAATAAAAAATGAAAAAATAGAAATATTATAAGTTGGTTTTCTAATAAAAATAAAGACATGTTTTGTGAGAGATCTTGATATTTATATTTTTGGAAGATTTTATATTTAAAATATTAAAGGTTATCTCGCATGGGTATTATATCTTTATTAAGAAGGATATAAGGAATAATAAAAAAGTTGTGGATTCAAAAATATAGTGTCTTAATTATAATTATTTAATATCAATGCATCAATGGAAAATAGTGGTTTAAAATGTATTATAGGAAACCATGGTGTCTAAGAAAGAGGAAACTATAACATCTAGAATATTTGTTTCCAAGAACAAGGGAGAAATATGATTTTAACTTCCAAATTTTATAGTTGAAGTAATATGTTATTATTGAAGTTCCAAAAAGGAAGTGATATCCTATTCATAGAATTATAAGGATTAATATGTTATAGATTTATAATATAAATAGTGAATGTCAACATAAAAATTATCCAGAAAATCAGATTCACAAAGAAACGCTATTTTTTCTCATTTTGTAAAGAACTACACTTATACAATCTATAATTTTTATTCCATATATCAGTCCAAAAATGATGTGAATATCTGGACAGACTTTACAAATAAGTGATGACTACATAAAACATCAAAATATAGTGAGACTTTTCATGAAGTGACCATAACAATATTTTATCAATCAAACTTGAAAATATCAGTGTATTTTTTCACATTGAAAAATTTTCAATGGAAGATCTATAAATTTATCTATGTGTGGGTGAACCAAGTAAAAACCCATATGTCCCTTTTATGTTTTATTTCTTTCACATACTTGTGTAATTTTAGTGAGGTACTGATAAAATTACTTGATATAATGTTTTAACATAATTATAACCTTTATGGGAACTACATCATAAAGACAAAACATTTAAAAATATATAAAAATGGTTAAATCATAATACATTATAAGACCCCACATTCCCTTTCAATATTCCTTGATAATATAAAAATATAAATGGTAATTATGTGTTTGAAGATGAAATGGGATGTTTTGGGTATGTTATTTGGTTTCTATTTGGTGTAGTGGTGTATTTGGTTATGTGGTGGCTATGGGTGGAGGTGATGTTTATGTGTAGTGGTTATAATTGTGTCTTATCATAATGTATTAATTAGTATTCCCTTGTAATGGACTTTTGTACTATTATATATTAAGGATATTTATTTTCATTTATTAAACATCAAATCTCTAATAAGGTAACGTAACTAGAGAACATCTATCATTTTTGGTTATGAGTTTTTTCCAAACATCTAGGATGTAGGTGAAATGGATGGATAAATACTCCCCCTTCTCTATCCCCTATTCCAAAAATATTATAGGTTCTGATTGATTTTGGTTACATTTTATGATGATATGGTCTCACGGTGGAGAAAAACAGAATAGAATGATGGTATGAGATTTATATTTTTTGGTATTAATTCCTTTACCATGGTGAGTTTTTTCGATGTGGTAGTTATGTGTATGTAGATAAGTGATTGAAGTTGTGGTTTCTTGTATGTGATATGTGGTATATTGTTATGTTGACATGGTTTTAATGGGAGCACTATAATGTATGTTATTTGTGTGAGAGGGTAACTAGTTCATTAGGGAAGTGTATACAGGGTACCTTAACATTTTTTTATATTATACTAATATATTTGTGTGAGATTTTGGGTGAGTGATCATTGGTGAGGTTGGGGAATCAGTTGATCTAGTAAATATAATAGGACTATTTTACTATTTATACACTGATGTATGAGTATACTTCTTCCAAAATTTCAAGAGAAGCATTATGGAGGATTTAAGTCAGTATAATTTCATGCTTAATATTATATTCTATATTAGTTTTTTAGATTCTCATGACAACTTTGGTGATTAATCTTGGAATTACTATATCATAAAAAAGTTAACTCATGTTTGTTGAGTTTAAATACCCAGAAAATTCAAGGAATTGTTTTCTTAATTCTTTGGAATTTTATGAGTCCGCAATTTTTGACGGCTCCAGATTCTGAGGCCCGGTGTGCATGGAATCAATTTCTGAAGTTTTGTTCAGGTACGTTTAGTAAACGTACGTGCAGGTTTTTCTATCTTTTGAACCGGTGCTCGGAATTGAAATCTGAAGACACTAATGAACTGACAGCACCAGTACTCGCATAAGGGGACCTTTACCGTAGTTTCGTTTTATGC
This sequence comes from Viscum album, assembly GCA_963277665.1. NCBI lineage: Eukaryota > Viridiplantae > Streptophyta > Magnoliopsida > Santalales > Viscaceae > Viscum > Viscum album. The sequence continues at coordinate 2,001,763,786 of OY728164.1, read as the reverse complement.
GGGTTGAGAGTTAATATTTGGGGTTTAATTAAAAAGTTAATTAAATTGTTTAGAATAATTTTATTTTCCTTGGAGGTTAAATCCTACATGAGGAAGTTAATGGTGGGGCACACCCCCACATAACTTCCCATGTGTGGATATTTTTGAGGTAGGGCCCACACGAGCCCCAACCTTTCATCTCCCTTAAACCTCTCTTCAACTCCCCATAACTCCCCCCTTCATTAATTTCTTTGAACACTCCCCATAAAATTAATTTTGATCCCTCCACCTTCCCCTCACCATTTGATTCTATTACAACACTTTTAATTAATGAATTGTAACAAAATTAATTAATTAAAGTGGTTTGAAATTTTAATTACATGGGTTAATAAAATAATAGCCTTGCCTATTATTTTATTTTGGGCTTTTGGTTGTGTTGAGAGAATCTGGAGGAAGTTCTGGAGAAATAGAGATAGTGTCCTTCTCTCAACGAAGAACACAATCTTCTTCCAATTAAGAACCATATATGAGTGAATCATCACATTCAATCTTTGTCCAATCCAAAGGACAAGAAGCCACCCTCAAGGAATGCCAATGACTACGTGCCTTACTTCCTCATCTCTGCAATAAGTGAGGAGATGTCATTTCCTCCCTGGATGCACTCTGACGTTGTCAACGAATCCTCTTCCCGTGATGCCATCTTCCACGACGCCGACCACAATGAACCTTAATTCGAGGTAGGGGTTGTTTTTTTATAATTCTATTTATGTGAATTATACCCTCAAAGTTGGGCGATTAATTGTTGTGTGATTATTTGAACCACTAATGTGGTGGGTACAGGCTAAATAACAAGTCCAGGCCCACCAAAAACATGTTTGTGTTACACAGAATGTTTGGAGATGGATGAAAAAAAAGGGAAACGTTGTTCTGAAGCTGTCACAGTGAAGAGCACGACCCGAAAAGGCCGTAGGCACAGACGGAAGCTAAAACCGACCACCGGAGCGACTCCAGTGGCCCGCAGAATCTCGTGGCGGCGTGGGTCGTCGGAGCGGCGGTGCCAGCGACCAGAGGTGGTGGCCGGCACCGGCCGGCCCCCTAGAGGTAGAGGCACCCCAGCGTGCTGCCAGCAAGAATCCATCGTGGCCCTGGCCACGGCAGTGTGGTGCAGATTCTGCCTGTGCGGGATCTGGGGTGACATGGCGGCGCCAGCCTGGCACCGCTATTTCGTGATCCCCCCCCCCCACTCACTCATCCGGCCTGGCCAAGTAGCAGCCGGCCGTGGGCCAGGCCGCACCCCGACGGGCTGGACCGCGACCTACCGGGCCGACCCAAGGTGGGTTGGGTAGGGTCGGACCGGGCTGAGACCCCCCCTTTTTAATCATTTTCGTTCAAACACTCAAATCTTGAGCTAAGTACCTCTGATCGATACACCGTCAGTTGTGTAGGAATTCTTGGATCAAGATGTTCATTTAGGTGTATTACACTCAAGGCTTCGGCAAAGTTTGTGTATGGCCGGGTTGGTTCGAACCCGAAACAAACTGGGCCCTCCGAGCGGAAATGCTTATAACTTAAGGACCAGACATCCAATTGACGTTCCATCAATTACGTTGGATTTCTTATGATGAAACGATTGTTTTGGAATACTCCACTTGAGTTTTGGATGAAGATGGAGTATGGTCGGGTTGGTTTAACTTAGAAACCAACGGGGCCCCTGGAATAGAAAAGCCAATAACTCTCTGACCGGACGTCCGTTTAATGAACCGTCAGCAACGCTGGTAATCTCTTTGAAAAATAGTTCCTTTGAGTTTACCCCATAGAAGTTCAAAGTACATTAATATACAATCAAGTTTGTTCATACATGAAACCAATCGGGCCCCCGGGACAAAAAAGCTAATAATTCACAGACCGGGCGTCCGATTGACGTGTCGTCTGTTGCGTTGAGACCCCTATAATGAGGCGGTACTTTTTGATACTTCTAAATTAGTCTTTGTGACACTTGGAGTATCGAATAGTAGCTCGTGGAGCGGAGCCTCCTGGAGACGAGCGTATGGGGTGCGGAGACCTAGTAGTTGTAGACCTGACGACTGGTTGACCGATTCAACTTAGAGTGATTCGATTAGCTCAGTGGATGGAGCACCCGGTTTGGCAGCAGACCCACGGTGGATAGAGTGCTTGGTTTGGAAGTAGACCCGCGGTACTCGATAGGAGGAGTACCTTTCTAGGCTATTAGGGGAAGCACTACTATGTTGGGGCGGCAGAACCATGGCGGGAAGTGCTACTATGTTGGGGAGACAGACCCGCGGTACTCATCAAAAGGAGAACCTCAACAGTCTAAGGTTAGTGAATAGTGCCTCGGAGTCGTGACAGGGCCACTATACACAACAGTGGAGGAGTTCTCTAGTAGTTTTGGTTTCGATAATGAAAATCCTAGTTTGATCTGAGTCAATGTCCTTTGTGTTTTTCCTCATGATTGAGATTGGTTACTTAAAAACATAGGTATATGTATGGGAATATACTTAATTAAAGATTATCTGTTGAGATCTGGGTTCATGGTTTATCCTTGTTAGATTTTGTGAGACCATGAGGGTCTCAGAGTCCCTACTAAGTATCGTTATACTCACTGTTGCACGGGCTATGCCTGAACATCGATGTGTTGGATGCAGATGATGGACAGTGCTGACCGAGGCAGAGTGTACGAGGACCGGACGGTACCCGGAGGTAGACATCATGAAAAGTATGTACCTGGAGGAGACAGACAGACGTGTAGTGCTAAGGAGGACATCTGTACCTACCCTTTATGTAGGAACCCGGAGGACGATCCAGGAGCTGATTCACCATTCACATGTTTGTCTTTTCAGTTGTACTTTCTTTCAGTTGTAGCTGTACCATTATGTTGGGCTTGTATTTACAGCACTTTTGCATTTTCAGTACACTTGTTATACTTCTTTACTCAGTGTTTGCTTCTTCTTGTTCTCTGGTTGTGTGTGTTTACGTTTTATAAAGGCAAAGCCTTCCCAGTTCTAGGGAATTACGCCTTTGGTGGTAGTCTCTAGCCCTATGCCTATGGAAGGCGGGCTTGGGGTAGTCATGATGCGGGCCCCGGGGGACGGGTCGTGAAATGAAGTCTCTTTCCTAAGAGTTTCTATATCTAGTATTGATATTGGATTAATTTTTTATATAGAATTTTATATGTATTGTGGTATTAGACTATTTATTATTAAGTGAATATTATTGGTGGTTATACCATTATTCATAGTATTTATGAGGTTAATTCCTCTCACATGTGTGTTTTATGCACTTAGTGTTAGTAACTAACCAACAGATTATTAGATTAAGCATTTGGGGGTAACAATTAGATTTTCTATTATCAAAATAAAGGTTTTAGAATGGATGTATAATTATAGCATAATAATATTTATTTTATTGGAAATTATAAATGATATTGATGTTAGGAAATTGAAAGGAATTAATAGTTTTATAGAAAAAATATAATGTTAGAATGTGTTATGTGATGTAGGCGTAGAAGATAGAGTAAAATCTGGTATATAGGTCACCATGTGATCTAATACACCGACCATAATCTTAACAAACAAACAAAAAGATATTATGTTGATTGAAAAGTATAAACATAGGCGTGTTTCTTGATTAATTTTTATGTACTTGTATTTGAATTTTATAAATATTTGTAAACCTTTAAAATAATTTAATTAATTGATCATAATGTAATTTAAATATTTAAAACACTGGGTTTTTTATATATAAGGAGATTGAGACTATGAATCATCCACTTCTTTTATGATACTTATAATAGGATTATCTTGTTTACAATAAGAGATTCAACCCAAAAGATGATGATAATTTAGGGAATATTTTGTATTATTTTCACTTTATAATCAGGTAAAAGTATGATATATATCACTATAATTATGTGATAATGAGAATCTCATTAGTTATATATTAATAATAGTCTGAACTTTCAAAAAAATTAGAATTGGATTTTATTTCTCATAAAAAATTTTAAGTGGAAATTCTTATTTATGGAGGATCATATTTCAAAATGTTAGTGAAGATTCGGGGATATCATTGGAGAAGTTTCAAAGATATTTTCAACCTATGTTATATTCATTGATGTTAATGGTAAAATTGTGACCGGAGTTTCTTTCTTTCTAGAAGAAGAGCCTTAGTGTACATGATCTCTAAATATGGTTCAAGAATCATCCTTGTTTTATTTCTTACCATATTCTTAACATGGTGTATAGGTAATGTAAATTTTCTACAATATTCCACATAGTCATTATGTTCTCAGTCACCCCATTTGCATTACTGAAATATGTTAATGTTGTCAAAACAGATAATGTAATAGGGAATATTCTATAATAAACTAGTTTATCATGAGAGGGAAAACATAATAAAAAATCCATGTGACAAGATATGGAAGGAAGTTCTTGTTAATTCGAAGAGTCATGGTTTCTATGAGTAATCATGGTGACAATGACCTACTTCTAGTGTAGGTTTTGTTAAAGTATCCTATGAGTACTTGTTAACAGTAATAGGATAACCTTTATGATTTCGGGTGAAATAGAGAATATATAGAAAGTAGATGATACCCTTATTATATCCCTAATTCACAGGTATATCATATAGATAATTTTGACATCAGTTGTCATCATCAGGGTCATCATGGAAGGGAAGATGGGTGAGGTCTTTTGCAAGATATAGAGTTGACAACACTAGGTGATTCTGGCAACATATGAGGTACCATATGTTTATCTATAAACATGGATTATAATTATAACTAATTTAATATTAATTATATTTTTATAGCTTTATTACATATACCTTGGTAAGAGATATAGTATATTAGTTAGTGATCCCAAAATTTCAATTGATGTTAACTAAACTAGTTGGTGGAAATTCATTCTATAATGACGTTTTTTTAGATTTAATATTATGATGGGGATACTTCAGTTGACTATGAAGATTTTATTATTGTAAATATAACTATATGATTTCATTATTATCATTGACTATTATAATTTTTCATACTCTATTATTGAATTATTTTAAGGATACTTTTTCCCATGATATATAATTTGAGTGTGTAGTGTTAATTTAAGAGTAATATCATAAAATGGGTAAATTACATGTGGATACCTCTTCTTCATAGTTGTTGTGATTGAATTTGGGTTCAATATAAGATTAGGATTTGGTATATTTTGAGAGATTTAAAAGTTTTCAGTGATGTTTTTCCTTAATAGGTTATGATTACACCCCTTGAAAATTACACCAAGATCTAGATAGAGTTGTAAGACAATATTTCTCAAATTTCAATGCATCGTTATCAGTAAGTTTGCTATGATATTCAGAATATATAGATGTAGATAAATTATTTGTTACAAAATGTGTTCATCTTAACCAATTTTTCACCATGGCATGAATCAATGTTTTGTTCAAAGTATGTGAAGGGAAGTTTGAGGATGTGTATCTCTTATTTTAGGCTGAATTATGTGGTATTGGATAACCAAAATCCTCTCCAAAGGAATGGTGTTATTTTTGATCATTTAAAGTGAGCTTCCATATTTTTGAAAATCTATATATGGTCTTGATATCTTCAAATTATAGTGTAGGGAGAGTTTATCTTAAAGGATACCTTCATGTGTCTCTGTATACATTTTGAGTATATGGTAATTCTATTTAGTGAAAAAACATACATAAAAATTTCCATAGGAGTGATAAAATTAGTGTTTTAGGAGTTCTTGGTTTTTTTTCTAGAGATCATGGAAAAAAATAATTAGGTATTTGAGTTTATTAGGTGATTGTGTTGAGCAAATGAGAAATTTTATCTGAGTTCTCTAAAAAACTAACTATATAATAAATTGTATTTATATAATGTTGTATAGTATCAGTACATTTTCTTGAACATATTATGTTTCATAATGGAGTAATAATTGTCTAACTTTAAACTAAATTTGTTTTGTATTTGGTGACTGCTAAGAATTTTATTTATGTTTTTAGTTTCCTTGGTCTAGTAGGATTTTATAAGAGGTTCATTCTATTATTATCTTTAATTTTTTGCCATTAAAATTCCATGAACAAGAAATACCATTAATTTTAATGAATATATCAACGTCATGTATCATTTTATTACATGAAGAAGCAGTTCCATTCCCCTTTTATTTTGTTTCCAAAGGAGAAATTCATGTCTGAGGTTATTAATGATACTTCTTATCTTAATATGGGATTTGGTTTTTATGAACAACGAGATGATATTTTCTTTTCATGGTAGTTTTTAACTCATGAACATACCTACACTAGTATTTATCTCATTCATTCAATAGAGGTGTTTTCACTAAATTTGAATGATGAATTATTTCCCTGGTAAGACATTTACATTTCTCAGAGATCGTAGGAGAAAAATTTTATTTTCTCTCAGTGTATTTCTAATTTACATTAGAAAATTTTGATATATTTGTTATATGATTATACTTTTTGTATCATCCATACAGTGGTAAAAGGTAAAGAGTTAGTTGATACACTATGTGGTAAGTCACGTGGTGATATTTTATGTCAGTTTAGAGATATATAGTATATATTGGGGAATATTACCATTTTTTATTTTCAAAATTTTGATGCTAGACATGGAGTTTTTATATATCTGATGAATATGAATTTTTACTGTCTGTAGTAAGTGGATAAGTCTCTTCTAGTATATCTAAAGGTATAATTGTATGGAGATATTGTGTCCAGTTATATTGGTTTTAATGGACTGTTGAAGGATTATAAGAGTCATTTTTTATTTCATGTAAAGAATTTTATCTATTAGAAATGCATGAGGTAGTTCTCTATGAGTTTCATTAGCCAAATAATGTGTTAAATCATGGTGTACCAATGATGTAACAGGTCATGATTTGTCATTAGTATAATGATGAATAATTGAGTTGTAGTGTTTTTTTTCTCAATGTTTCATCCTTCAAAGGGTAAAGGCTGTTCATCATGTTCTAGTAGGTCTGATTCTGTCATTAAATGTTCATTGGTAGAAGTGGCAGGTAGTTTCATTGGATTTAATTATAATTTTAACTATATCGTAATGAGGGTGTTATGTTATCAATGTAATTTCAAATTGGTTAATGAAGTAGACTTATTTTCTCTATGTAAAAGAGTTGAGAAAAGTGGATGCTTTTTGTGAGTCTATTTTTGGAAGAGATTTTGTATCTTAGTTAGGTTGTGTGGATTATATACATTGATTGTGATCGTTTGTTTTTATCATAATTATGGAATATCATATAATTTTCTTTTGGATCATAGTTATGAATTTTCTATTTCTTTTAACCTTATATGAATGGTTAGATGAAGCGGACTGTCTAGAATTTAGATGATATAATATGTAAACCTATTCTTGATTTAGGAGGTATATGGGTGAATCACCAATAACTAGTTGACCTGAATTATAATAATTTTTATCACACATACATTAGTCTATCGCTATTCGATAAAATGCATGGTCATCCATACAGATGTTAATTGTACTAATCAATGGTTGGAGATTCAGAAATTCTTACACATTATATAGTATATATAAATACAAATTAGATTTAGGTAATACATTAGTGAATGACGGTTATCCAATATTGTTACAATTCTTTTTTTTAGATGATAATACTATTATAACTAAAGATTATCCATCAGGTGTTTTGGATATTTTCTCCTCGTAATGGGAAGCAGAGTCTTAGTCATGGGAGTAAGCTTTCTTATTGTATTATAGAATCTTTTTTGGTGTTCAATCATATTGGAGATGTATAATAATGGATGTACCTTATTCTATATATGAATCAAATCCATCTCTTTCTCTAGAAATCATATATTCTTTAAATACATCGTAATGAATCCAATATCATTAGTTGAGGAGAGTCGGAAAATGATGATTATGAAATATTTTTTGGATAACCAATAGAGGTTCATGATAACTAAGATAGAGTGTTTTTTATGTTTCATTATCTTTTTTGGTTTCTTTTAGAGGAAAGGATATATAAATGTTTATATGTGGGATAATAATTAATAGAGGTATTCTTAGTGTCCCAATCTATATTGAAGATACATTATTTTTCAATGATTTTAGAAACACGATTCAATCAGTTTCCTATTTGTTGTTACGTTATAATTTTAATAATAGTGATATAATTTTATGAGAGCTGTCTCATTAGGTTAAGGGTTATGATATAATATTTCTTTTATTTTAGGTTTTATTTTTATTAATGGGGATGAAAAATGTTTGACATATATTTAATGAAAGGAAATCAATTTACCCTGGTCTCTAACATTGAGGCTTTATGGTATTAAAGCTATTAAGTATTTTTTTGGAGAAGGATTAAATAATTGGGAAAATAATTTAAGTGAAAATAGATGTGATAATAAATATAAAAATTACATAATATTTTTCATTTTGATATGTTTTTTTGTAGATCTAGAGGGGAGGGTTGCATTGATTGAACTATGTTCTATGGTGCAGGGTTGTTAGGATTAATGTTTCAATTTAAAGGTTAAATATTAATGACATATAGTTTATTTAGATTTTTAGGTTTAGTATATTGAAATATGTTGAATAATTTCAAGTCGTGAAGCTTTTTTATAGCATAGAAATATCAACTAGAAAAGTTTAGTATTTCTCTATTTTGATCATTATGCAATGATTTCTTAAATTGTCTTGTAATTTTCATCCCTTAACCATTTAAATATAAATTCAAGGTGCCTCTATAATTATTTATATTTCATTCATATTTCCTCAATCCCTTGAAGTCCTTTAGTGAAGTTTTAGAAGTCATTTATATAGGTGGTGTAACCTAAGAAGTCTAAATAACATTATTCATCCCTTATTATCCAAGTGTTCATTCTCTTTTCTTTTTGTCTGCTTCATATTTATCATTTGTTATTATTATCATAAGGCCATGGTAGGGGATCTAGCTTCAATTTTATTAGTTCTGAATATGGTTATTTATGTATATGTATCATTGTGTTTTGTGGGATTTTTTAGGATAATTGTGGTGTTCAATATTTTTTTCATCCCATTCTTATACAGTGATTAGTGAAGATTTGATTAGAACAAAGGATCCAAAATCACTCTTTCCTTTTATATGTTTTATGTAGTGTTTTATCATTTCTATATTGTCAATATGTAAGTACATAGAATTTACCAAGTGGTGATAATATCATGAATTTCGTAAATTTAATTGGGAAACTGTATCACATGTGCATTATATGATTTCTATGTCTCTTCTTCTATATTATATCTTATGTTGTTTTATATGAATTATAATGTGATATTAATGTTTTATTTTTTATATGAAAAATAATGTACACAATTGGTTAAGTAAATTAAATATTGAAATAAAATTGAAGTTAAAAAATTAATAATTATATGTTAAAATGTTTATGTGAATTATTCAATGTATTATAGGGAATAACTAAAAGTGGTTTATTCTGATTTTAAGTTTCTATTTTTTTCTTGTTTCTATTATTATAATTAAATTATTCTTAGTTTGGTTCATTTAATATTTTTGAGAATATGGTGAGAAAAGTTCTTTTTAGGTTGGTTTTTTGGCATGTTTGGTGTTTAATGGAGAGGATGGCATTATGAAGGTGGTGGAATAGATATTGGGGATCAAGGAATGTGAAATTGTGGTTATTGATATATAGATATTCAGATTATGATGTGTGGTTGTGTAATAGTTAACCCCAAATCTAAAATTTGACTGAAACTATTGAAATTATTAATGAGAATGGACGCCATAAAATTGAATGGTGATAAAATAATTAAATAAATAAAATGGGTATTATAAAGTAGGATATATAATAGAGAAATATTGATATGTTAGAAATTATAAATGGGTATTTGGATATATGATAAGAGGTAAATTTAATTGGAAGTCAATATATGTAATTTTAATGTGTAAAAATAAAAGTTTTATAATAAATATATTATGTTTGATAAATTTTAATGTGGAAAACATTATGTACAAAATAAGTAATATAAGCTGAAGTGAGATGTTGTGTGTCTAGTGTGTGGATATTGTGTGGTGTAGTATTGGATTTGGTTGTGTTGTGTCTAGATAAAGGTATGATATTAATGTGTAGTTGTAATATTTATGTATTAGAATCGTTCTTTTGGTAGTATAACCTTATGTTGGGAATTTTTTTATTTAATTATTTATTACAGTTCTTGATTACTGTTATATAACATTTCCCATATCAGATAAGGTGACTGATTCCCATATGATATTTTGGGTTTGGAGTATTTTTTTCAATGTCTATAGGGGAGGTTATATATATGGATAATTTCTCCCCCTTCCTCGTTCCCTCTTCTAGGCCAGGCATGGGATGTTATGTTTTGAGGTTATATCATGTGATGGAATGCATACATAAGTGTGACATGCAAAGAAGGTGGATGTAATGATGTTTATTCCCATAATTATTATGTTCTATATGATATTGTGGCATGAAAATATGGTAATGATGTATCTATGGATATGAAATAGTGATTTTTGTTAGGTGGATGTGATATATTGTACATAGTTATGTGGATATGTAGGAGACGAGAGAAGAAAAACTTATTTCATTGGGTGTAAGGGAGAATAGTTTGGTGGTGAAGTGGATATGAATTACCATCAGATATATATATATATATTATATAACTATAAGTGTGTGTGGTTTTGGGTGAGTAATCTTGGTGGGATTAGGTATTTAGCCAATATGATAGAGGTAACACGTTTTTCTCCCTGTTAATTCATTAAGGTATTAGTATTCTTTTTCTTCGTTATCCAGATACATTATTGGAAGGATCCTATTGAGTATAAATATATTCTCCCCTTGATAATTTATATTTTTCACATTTATAGATAAAATTTGGTGATGTGTTAAGGAATTACTAGCTCATGACAAATATTTGGATTGTAATTTTTTAGGTTCATTCATAGGATTTTCAATCCATGATATTTAATTTTGAGACCTTATTTCATGTAAAAAATTACATGAACTGTGGTATTTTGGTACTTATTTGTATGTGGAGTGTATTTCAGGTTCCCTATATATTTATATAATATACATGGTCAATGCCTAAAAATTCCTTCATGTTCCCTGAAAGCTAGTATCTTGAATATGGATTGTTGGATATTAGTTTCATGGGATAAAAATGTTTTATGATTATCCCATGAGGGGTTCTGTATGGTATGTTTCATGAAATTCAAGTCATTAATCGAAATTTTGGGTCAAATACAAGAAAAATATACAATTTCAGTGGTTTCATATTGAGTGATACTCATATCCTAGAAATAATAATTGATAAATAATAATGATATCTTACACAATCTCATACCCAAAATCATGGAACTAAAATAAATCATCATATAACGTTGATGAAATCATCATCATTAAAATTTAATCCATACAATAAATGTTATTAAGGTTATATATATATAATTAATCGTAAAATAATAGATATCAAAAGTGTATGGTAATTATTAGGAGCCAATCCACATATACATAATATTATATTTGAACAATATTAGAGGAATTATGGAATATTGAGATAAACTGGAAAATCTTCCCTAATAGATTTATATGCCTTGACTTTTAGCAATAATAAAATCGAACATTTAATGGTATTAATATCCCTAGAAAATAAAAATAAAGGGGAATCATAAGGGAAAATGTCAAGGATATTATAAATTTATGGATATCAAGATATATATATATATAAATAGGGATATAAAACATATATTCAAAAACTAGAAAGAGTGGGAATGTAAATATTATGAACAATATAAGGAATGAACTATAATTCCATAAGGATGTAAAGCAGAAAATACATTCGAAAAAATTGGAATAAAATTATAAATATATTTATTCTATACCATATATGTATATATATATGAAATAAAATAGTTATATGAAATATATAAACAATACTTGAAATTTATGGGGGTTTAGAAAGAAACCCTTACATTGAGCCTTTCAATTATTCATATATCCTATAACATATTGTCTAAGAATTTTATATTAATTATATACTCATTATAAAAAAAAATAAGGTTTATTTAATTATTAGGCTTTTTTTTAAATTCGTTAATTTCATTGTTTAATTAATTTTTTAATTATAAATTCTCGATGTTAACCATTTTGAGGTTATTCAGTTCATAGCTCCAAACTCATTTCAATGTACTGGTAAAGATTAAAAGTAAATTTACAATGGTTTTAAAATATTTAGAAATTTATTGGAATATATTTCATATAATTGTATAGGTGTTTATGTTCAATGGATCATTATATGGTTTGAATTCATAAAAGCTTCCTCAGTAATATTGTTTTTTATGGTTAAAATTGACTAAGGTTGTTTATATTTAATATTTTTGTTACCATGACTATTTTATTATTATAGAATCATATAAATGATTTTAGTTTACTGTTATATTATATTATCTAATGGGAAAAAATTTATGGGTATACATTAATGGTGAAATTAAAAATAAATATCACCTTTCAAATTGGTAACATAAAATTACAATGGGAGAAATAGTTTATTTAATAGTGTTTTAAAAAGAACTACTAAAGTAAATGATCAAATATACTTATAAAATCATTAAATTATATTTAAATCACTATTTTAAATATACTTTTATAGATTAATTCTAGTTATCTAAAGTGTACGATTTGAATCAAAATGGAAAAAAAGCAAGTTTGAAACCAATATTTTCAACAATGCTAAATTAAAAATAGTTTGATTATTGGAATTATTTACCTTTTATTAATAATGTATATAAATTCTTTTAATAACACGGGAATAAAATTGTAGAATATCCATAATGGTATGTTTAAAATATTTTATGATAGAATAAACTCAAATGATATGTGAATAATAGGGTGAGGGAACACTTAAATCAATCTTAGATTTTCATCCTTTGCATTGAACCTAATTCCTTTTCATGATTGTATTTTTTCACTCCAGGGGATTGAAGAAATTTTAAGGGTACTTTATAGGTGGTTTTTTTATTTGTAAATATAAGTAATTTTGTATGTATAGAGAAATATTTGGATGCATGGGGTAGGGAAGGGGTATTTTGGAACAAATTAATGATTATATTGTTAATTGGGCCTCATCTTATGTAATATAATTTAATTCTATTAAAAAAATATTTGATAGTAAAATCATTAAAAACTAAATAGAATATTGGAGATAGTTAATTAAAGCTAAATAATCCCAAATATCGTTTTATTAGAAAAAACTTAACTCAGGCCTCAAAAATTAAAATATATGTTTTTTAATTCAACTTATTTTTTTAAAAATTTATAATTTTACATGATAATTTAATTTTATATTGATCTCAAGTTTTTATAAATTTTATGTTATATTAATAACATGATTATCTCAAAATATTTAGTTATTTGTAAAAATTAAATTTTTTATTATTTCCTATATAATCATATTTTAAAAAAATCCATAAAATTTAAGAATAATATAATTTCAAAATTATAAATATATGAATTAATTATATTTTATAAAATAATTGATATATATTTAATAAACATAACATTTATTAGAAATCATATAATACATGGGAAATATTATCTAGGATAATTACAATTTATTTTTCTTTGAGTGATTTCATTTTTTTTATATACTGATAATTCTATTTTTCATAATTTATTACTAATACTTTTCAAACACATATATTTAATAATATTCAAATTATATTTTACATAAACTTTTCTTTTAAATTACTGGGTACGAAAATAATTTCATTATGATGAGCTTCATATATTATGATTACAATGTTGTGTCGATTACCCTTTCACCTTTCTAAAAAATACATTATCAAAATTTAAGTCCATTTTGTGATGAAACCATAATATAATTATAAAAAATTAATTTTTCAAATAGAAATAAAAAACACTTTATAATGTAGTTTTTATTTTCAAATATGTCAATTAACATTTCAAAAATATATTTTTAGAGTAATAAAACATATACATATAATAATATTAAACTGATTTATAAATTAAAAAACTATTATTGAAAATAAATATTCATGATAATATATAATTTTAGCGTTAAAATTAAATTTTACCAATTCTTTTATCATTTTATTCACATAGAGTTATTTTGATTTCACAAATTATATATTATAATTTTGTTCTATGAAAAGAGAGAACTAATTTGTTAGAATTATATTATAATTACCAAATTAAAATTTAAATGATAATACAAAAATAAAATAGTTAATAAAAGAAATGTAGTTATAAGATAATAATATATGTATAGAAAATCATGAATACAGTAAAGGTGATTTTACAAAAAAAAATTGGATCACATTCTATTATACTTGAGTTGAATGTTTTGTGGAAAAGGAAGTATTGATATATGAACATAAATTATTAGTCCATTTTGTGAAATAAAATTAATATAACATTTAAATATCATTTTTTATGTGGAAATTTTGAAATAGGTGTATTTAAAATCAGGGATGTTACATTCCACCCCCTTAAAGTAATAATATCCTCACAATTTTACTCATTAAAAAACACTTATTAATGTTTTCTCAATTTTCATGAACCAAAATATTTTTGAAAAATATTATCCCCAAAATTTATTTTGTAAATCTTATAAAAAAACTAGATATAAACATGTGGGAAATTTTAGGCCTATATGATCAAACTATTTAGAGCTAAAGAATTATTATAGAAATAATGGATATCTATTAATGAATTTATACCCAAATTATCTAAATATAAATACTAAAAAATAATAAAACTCTATTCGGATACTAGATATATTAACCTAATTTATATACTCATAATATTACATCATTTATAACTGATATGAACATAAGATACTCCATGATATCTATATTAATTATTTTTTTGGGAAATTTGGTACATTGTAGACCATCTATAAAAAAATTACACGGTCTTTTATTTCTATCTTCGTAACAATATCTAATATCTCACCATACTATTATTATAACATGGGAAAACTTGGGTAATTATACAAAATAATAAGTTATCCATAAATCTTATTAAGGGTGTCAATAAGAAAAATATAGAGTGAAATATCATAAGAGATAATAAATGAAGTCTAGGAATTCTAAAGGATCATAATTCATCACATGGATACATTTAATTAGAGTTAAAACATCTTATGATAATAGTAATTTTTATAATTAAAAAAAATATGGAACAAGCATAAGGTATGTAATCATAAAAATATTTCAAGGTTCATTGTCAACACATTTTAACATTTCTATGAAAATAAAACTTCATCATGCCCTTGTATTAAATTATATAAAAATTTAAATGAAACTTTCCCATGAATATCATGGTTGAAAAATAAAACTCCATTCCAGCCACAAATAAGGATAAAAAATATTCAATAGCGGTGGTTCTTGAGTGGTAAACCTCTTAAGCTTGCATCCAAAAGGTGAGGGTACAATTCATAGAAAGCCCATTGGGAGGATTCATAACACAATCTGTGATACAATCATGAAACAAGTCGGTGGTGATGTTGTCATGATGCAAGAATATTGTGACACATGTGGTGATGCAATCATGAAGTTTCACTAGGCCTTCAAGATATAAATTTGGGTCCCCTGGAATTCGGTCTATAGGCTATGTAATGGATCTCCCTTTACCCTGAAAGAAAGATGTATTCACTTTCATAATAAATAGAGGCTCTGAGGATAAGTTTTTAAAAAAAATACGGATAATAAAATATAAAAATTATTAACCATTATTTTAGGGGGAATATAATTTTTGTACCAGTAGTGAGAATAATACATCAAGCCCATGTGTGGAAGGTTAAAAAATAATAAACACCATTTACATGAAATAAACCCATAAAAAATACATGGGTTACCTAATAGTTCAAATAAATGTAAACAACAAGGTATGATATAGTATTCGAAGAAAATAATATATTAATGAATCTTTTATATTCATTATTAAATAAAGGATCTCTATCATTGAAAATAAATTTCAATTTAGTGGAAAAACGTAAAAAAAATATTTAGGAGTCGTGAATTCTAACTCTTTTAATTATCTTTTATAAAATGGTAAAAATATTAATAAATGGGGTATGTTCATATATTATCCATAAAAATTGATATAAACCAATATTATTTAAAATAGATATGTTTTTATTTTTAAAACATAGATATTAAATATCCATATTTGGAGAGGGAAAACATAATATGAATTTAAAAAAAAGGTGAAAATAATCGAAAAGATTTCATTATTATCTTCATAAAGTTTCATTTATGAGAATAATAAAATGGAAAAATTATAGAATCCATATCCATAAAAGTAATAATGAAAAATAATTTAGTACATAATTAAAAAATATTTGAAAGGTGGAAATATGGAGAGAGAGAGAGAGAGACATAACATGTGTTTAAAAATGAAAAATGATGGGAAATGATCCCTTGGTAGAAATATGTGGTATGGACTATAATTATATAAGGAATGAAATTAGATCATAAATGATTTATAATG
Source organism: Viscum album (assembly GCA_963277665.1). NCBI lineage: Eukaryota > Viridiplantae > Streptophyta > Magnoliopsida > Santalales > Viscaceae > Viscum > Viscum album. The sequence goes on along the minus strand of OY728164.1, from coordinate 2,001,747,274 downwards.
TGTGGAAATTAATTATACATATATTCAATAACATTTATATTTAATATAGAAAATATTATTGGATATATTGGAATGGTACTTTTAAATAAGGGATTAGGAAAGACGCCTTTATCTCAAGTCTTGGATGTCTTTGTATGTCCTCTAGAGTTTTATATAATAGGAAAAAACTAAATAAAATAATAATCTAGGAGGTAGGATACCAAATACAAGAAGTTAAAAATCAAGGGATGTAATTTTTGTCAACTCAGGGTTGAGTTAGTCTATAACCAGAGGAATTGTACAACCCTTGATTTTTTAGTGCAAACAAGAGTTCCTAAAAATGTATGTCGAGAAGTCAAGAAACACCCACACATAAACATGGCCCCAAAAAGTTTGTAAAATTATATTTTTCTCCAGAATAATTCATTCAAATATACCTAAAATATCTATTTCAAGGATTATTAGTTGAAAAATTTGGATTTTTGATTTCATAAACCTCGGCTACTGTAACATCGACTAATGTGATTCATGAAACATGAAACAATCCCCATTTAATCTGGTAGCTAAGAAATATATGTGAATTACCACTCATGTTTCATTATTGTACTATAATTTTTTTTGATATATTACTACACAATTTTCATCCATGAAGAACATGCTTCATCGAAATGCCTAAGCCTCAAAAAATTCCTTGTTTTGTACAACATCCAACATTCATGAAATAAATACCATAGACAACTAATATAATGAATTTTTTTTAAAACATGCTTCAATGAATGTTTAGGTAAATTTAGGTTCACACGCATCTAATCTATAAATCTTTGAGAAAAATTAACACGCACGAATTCCCTAGATGACTATCACGCATGAGCTCTTTGCAGCTTGCATGGGATTTCCAACATCTAAGTTAGTTGTGTATCAAATCTAGTCTAGTAGAATCTGTAACCAGTACCCATAAATAATAACTACGAAGAACATTAATATTCCATACAAGTATCCTTCCTACTAAAAAGTATCACCCAGTCCTCCAATTGATTATAATCCTCGGTCATGTTCTCATAGATGGTCTAACCAATATTCATCTCTATATCACCGTCGATCTTAGGTAATTGACCCTTTATTTATATATTTTATGTATATAAAGTTTTTTTGTTATTTTTGGGAGGATGGAAGGTTTTTTGGAATATCTTTTGGTCTTTTTGGAGGTGTGTGGTTTTATCATGTTTAGTAGAAACCAGGAAACACCTGCATGAAACTATGCAAATGAAACAGTGGGCACTGCATAGAAACATGGTTAGGCATAAGGTTTTTCCAAATCATGCGGCTGCCCAGGAGAAGCCATACAGGAATAAATAATAATGTTTATCAGGGATGGCATAATACTTGTCAAACTATGTCACCCAACCATGTGAGGGGGGTTTGGAGGCTGTGGATTATGCATGATCTAGCGTATGGTTTTCTTAACCATGATCCATACAAATTTAGATTGTAAAATCATTAATAAAAATGAATGTTCATACTAAACAACTATTCCCCCCATGAAATAGGTTATAAACTGAATTCCACTTCTTACCAATGCTATGGAGATCATTTTATCGATTTGGGAGAAATTACATGGGGAATCATGGTGGTATTGAGGCCCATATTCTTGGGTAAGTTTCTGTTATTCATTGGTTTCATGAGATTTATAATTCTAACCTCTCTTGTAATCATACATCCAATAAATTAGGGATATATCCAATATGTGTGACTTCAATCATGATGTGATATGATTGTTTTTATTAAAGGGTACAATATCTAAGTATGTTTTTCAGAGTTTCCTGCTAGGTTTTTGAAGTCGTTGTACTGATGTTTGTTTTCTCTTAAGTTTGAAAGGTATATGGATTTACTATCAGATCCTCTTGATTAGATTGTTAAGAAATGATTTTAAATTGATTCAATTACTTCAATTGAATTGGTAAATTGATGATTTATTTTTTATGGAAAACCTATTTAGTGATGGTTTTATGGTATTATATAAATTGGTCAATTTTTTAGAATTTTCTTTTCATTCATGATTTCAAAATCATGATTATAAAATTGTAGTTTTTGGTTTTTTTATGCATGTTAAAAAGTTTGTTGAAATTTTTTCAATATAATAATTTTTTTAATGAAATGGAATGACATGGTTTCTTTGGAATGGTATTTCTAATAAAATGTTGGTGAGTGTTCATCTTCATTATACATGATCATATGGAATGGGTGTGTGACATTGGGGAACATGGTATTTCTTACCATGTGATCACTTCATAGATCGATGAGAGACTACTCTTGAGTATGGATATATTACCTTCTATTTAATGTGTGGAGGTGCGTAATTATGTATTGTGTAATCCAAATGGAAATGTGAAATGTTTGAAGTCTTTTTTGTCTACTTTCCCTGGAAAATTGATTTGATTGGAAAACTTTTTGGTTCAGAAAACTGTTTTGGGTTTGATATAAACTGATTTAAATTGTTTAAACTATTTAATATAAAATTTATAAAATTTTATATTCTAGTATAATGAGTTGGGATGTCATTAGGGAAAACCTACAGAGTTTTATACTCATTAACTTCATGGGAACATTGGTGTGTTTTTAGATACTACATATCGAGACACATATAAAAGAAAGCTATCTGAGTTCTTTAGATATTCTTATTGATACCTTGTGATGGGAATGTAATTTTGGATCTTAGATAATATTGAGAGTTTATAGTTAATTTTTTCTATGTCTTTGAGTTTTTTTAGCATAGTTTCCACTTTATACTCAAATATAGTTTCTTTTTCAATTTTTTGTTATACTTTGAGTTTAATTTTCTTGTACACCTGAATCATATGGTGGTTTGTTTGGTTTCTTCGTAGTTTGTTCATTTTATATTTATAGGGAAAATTTTATCCTGATCGTTAATGAATCCCTTGGAATTTATTTCCGGCCATTGGTTTCTTCTGGATTTCACCTAAGGCTAGTAACCCCCCTCCTCTTCCTAAGACAACGGGTGAGTGGTGGGATGTTACAAATGATATTATTTTTTGGTCTTGGACTTGAAAACTATTCTCTTTTATTTCTTCAGTTATAATGTTAGTAAGGACTAGGAATTTTTTAACTTTAAATTTATAGAAAAAAGTGGATCTTACCTATTTATTTTTCAATTCAAGTTACCAGAGAGTTTGGGTACACGAGTGTTTGAGAAACTTCTTTGAGTTATCACCTCATCATTATAGGTTTACCTAATTAAAATAGAATGATATGAATTGATAGTAATGATTCCCATTATTAGTTCTTAATTTATTTTTAGTAATGATTTATGATTTAGTGAAACTGTGTTGATTTTTGAAAATTGTTGAAAATCGTTCTATCTTCAGAAAGTATGGGGAGATTTTCAAAAGTGGTTTAAAATGTATTTTCTTTATTTTTCCAATATTATTGTAATTTTTATGATGTGGTAAAATTTAAATTTATAATCCCTTGGTTCAAAGAGAGTGAGGTTAAATGGATTTTTCTTTTTATTATAGTAAATGGAACCATATATGAACTAAAGAAACCAACTTGAAGAGGATACTAAAAATGTCATTGCACCTAAGACATTGGTAAACCAACCATTGGTTTAGAGTAAGTTCTAGTAAGGTCATGGATAAAGGAAACATAAGGGGTGAACCAAGGTAATAGGATCATTCGGTTTAGTTCCAAAACTAGAATCCACTCATATATTGGATAGATTCAGAATCAAAAACAATCATCAATATGTCTGAATAGGTTAATTCAAGTCATCGATTTACATGGCACACCAGTATAGATAAAGGTTAATTTTGGAAATGTATATGCTAGAATATACTACATGATAGTGGTGGGATTTATCATTTTTGGATAAATAGGACTGAGGAATTGGATTGATTGATTTTAAAGAACTTTCTAAAAAAATTAAATCTTTATACCTCCTTGATTACAAGAACAACATACTTTTTTAGTTTGAATCAATAGAACTTCTAAGTGACAGAGTACACAAAAAAATTTATAAAATTACTCCACCTTGCACATGAAGTTACGAGAATTGTGTCCTTGAAAGAATTCATTTTCAAGTCATGGTCTAAACTATAAATTCACTTAAATTTGGATGTACAATGTATAAAAAATTATACATATATGATCAATAAACTGATGGAGGAGGAAATATATATATCTACAAATACAAGTGGAGAAATTATGTTGATACTTATGGGGAATGATAGGAAATCTAATGCTCTGAATAAGAGGAATTGAAAAACCTATATCCAAGGTACTAATATGACTTAAAATCAAACAATGGGATTAGTGAAAATTTTTTCCTAAACCAAACGGTAAACCTAGTTGTTTTTTGGGTTGTTCTTCTGAAAATATGAAGCAAAATTGAGAAAAACCACCTAGAGCATGTCCCAATTAAAACCAAATGGTACATATTCAGTGATAATTTCACAGTGAAAAAATTTTTGGTAATAGGGACATGAATCATGTTTTTCATACAATGTATTCTTCGACGACATGAGGGTAGAATAAAATTGTCATCAACAAGAAACAAATAAATCCATAGTGATTCTAGGAATATCATAAATCATCAACTAGTACTATCTCAACTAGGTAACAAATAGATAAATGCATTGAGTAATAAATTGTATTTAGATGATCATGTAATATTGGATATTCAACTTGGACCTTCGATAGTTGGAGGTTTTTATAGTGAATTATAGTGTTGGGCATCTATTTAGAGGAGACTGAAATGTGAATTTATGTCGAGAAGAATTTTTGGCACCAACGATTGGAACTATATTATACTAGTCGGTATCCTTAAACATTGAATCCATGGATGATATTGGAAATAGGATTTTTTGAACAATGGATGATCCATTTTCTAATGTTTTCCTAATAATTTCTTCACGTTTCCACCCACAAGAGATGTTTATTTTATGAAATACATCCTAACATAGACTATTCCTATCCCAATATTGTCTCATCAAATGAAACTAATAAAATTAAGGGAATTGAGATTATAGTTGGAATACATGGAAGTAAAAGGCTTCATTCAGCCTAGTACATCTATCTGGGATTCAATGGTTTTGTTAGTGAAAAAGGTATATGGGCCCACCATACTTTTGGTTTAATTTCATTATCTTAATAAACTTATGATGAAGAATGAGAATCATATTCCATGAATTGATTACATGTTTTATCAATTGGGGGTAGCCCATTGGTTCTCTATAATTTACTTGCATTTGGGATGTCACCAATTGTGTGTTTGGAAAAAAATATCCCAAAGATATATTTTACAAGTACATATGGCCACTGTGAGTATATGGTTATTAATTTTAGTATTAAAAATTGACCATTAATCTCTATGGAATTGATGAAACAGATGTTTCAAAGGTATCAATATTCTATTATGGTGGTGTTTGTGGATGACCTATTGGTGTATTCTTGGAAAAATTTTGACCATGAGAAACACTAGGTTATAGTGTCGGGTTTGTTGTGGGATAAATATCTACATTCCAAACATTAAATGTTTTTTTGATACAATATGTCCATTTCCTTGGATGATTTGTCTTTAAAGACATTGTTTCTATGGATCCAGAAAAAGATATACTTTTGATCTCTAGGAAACTTCCTAAAAATTTATTTGAGATATGCAGTTTCCTTGGCCTATCTTGTTATTACCATCATTTTGTTCCATAATATTTAGGACTAGGATCACCAATGATAGCTTTTATAAGGAAAAAATTCCCATTCTAATAGAATGATGAATGTTAGATGTATTTTAAAGAGCTTAATATTCTCTTTACATTAGAACTAATCCTATTATTTCCATGTCGAGACATGTTTATGTTGGGTATTGTGATAATTTGAGATCTATGTTTGGGTGTGTTATCATTTAGGGAGATCATGTTGTTTTTTATAGCTCATGGAAGTTATTTTTTCATGTGAATAACTACCCAATGCATGATTTGGTGTTATCTATCATAGTATATGTCAAAAACATGGATCCATTTCCTATTTGGAGATAAATTTATGGTGATTATCAATCATAAGAGTTTAAAACATATTTTCTCACAAACAACCTTGAATATGAGACAAAAAAGATTGATAAAGTATCATTAAATTTTTGAGTTTAAAATAATGTGTAATTCAAGTAAAGAGAAATCTATGAAATATGCGTTAGGAAAAAATTCATCTAGTCTGTTAGTGAAAGAGGCTTCATACCAATGGAATCTGATATCGTGGATAGACAACATGCACCAAGATTGTTACTAATGAGGTAGTGTTGTGGTTTTCTTTTTTGCATCCTTTGTTCCTGATTCTCATGAGAAGGTTAAATAGGAACATATATCTAATTCTGATTATATTTAAATGAGGTCAAAACTCAATTGTGGGTAGACTATTGAGGGGTGAAATCTTGATAAAATAATAGTATTTTGTTTTAGATATTCAATGGTTCTTCTTATGGATTATAGGCAAAAACATCTTCATGAATACCATCATTCAATATAGAATGTTCATCCTCAAATAAAACTAATGTACAACACATTAAGAGCAAAATTTTTATCGATTGGAATGAAAATAAAAGTGGATGAGTTTGTTACAAGTCGTCACACATGTTAGTAAGTTAAGGAATAGCACCAATTAATAGAGGGTATGTTGGAGAATTTAGAAATTCCTATATGGAAATGGGAGAAAATATCCATCGATTTTGCGACAACATATTAAGGACAGTTCTAAAACCTAATTTAATATATGTGATAGTGTATTTTCTTATGAATTTTGTTCTTTTTATCCCAATTATTGAATCTCACAGAGTAGAAGACCTTCAAAAAATATATATCCATGAAATGGTAAAAAATAATTGTGTACTAGTTTCGATAGTATCAGACCATTATCCATGTTTTAAGTATGATCTCTATAATTCCATACAGTAAGTCCTTTGGTTTTAGTTAACTATGAAAATGGTGTATCATCCTTAAACGGATAGAAAATTTAAATGAAAAATTCAAATATTAGAAGACATGATTCGGGAATGTGTAATGGATTTTGGTGGTCTTTGGGAGGACCACACACTATTAGTGGAGTTTTTATATTAAAATAGATATTAGGCCTCAATATATATGGATCCTTTTGAATAATTTTATGTGATTCCTTTTCATTCGGTACTTTTGGGGTGGAAACATTTGAGACTGTACATGTTCGAACAAGCCATGTGAAATAGAAAATATATTAAATTTAGTTGACCTAAAATATAATGGAGATGGATACGAGTTTTCAGAAATATTATGTATATCATCATAAATGGACTTTATTGTTTGAGTTCAGTGATAAAATGTTTTTGGTAATATCTACAAGGATTTATCATCATTGTATTGAGATGTTGGGCATGTTGTCTCCCTGATAAATAGAAACATTTGAGATAAATGCATTAGTTGGTGAGTTAGCTTATTGGTTAGATTTTCTACCAATTTATAGTTCAATGCATAATGTGTTTTGGGTTTTTGAACTGAATAAGTATCAACCTAATCCTAACCATATGAATTAACAGGATCACATTGACCTAGTCTCATATGCTAAATTTGGTCATGCGTCGTTACGGATTTTCAATAAGAAATAGAAATACTTTCATTGGAATATCATAAGTCTAATGTTTGTTTATTTTAATATAGTGAGATTCTGGATGAAACATGTGATCATGGGGAAGAAATTGAGGAGAAATTTCCCAATGTATATTAATAAAATGGTGGTTTCAAACATTCCAAGGATGGATACTCCAACAGTGGGGAGAATGTATCACCCACATTTTTAGGTACATGACCCTTTAATTATGTATTTTATGTCTATAAAGTGACAGGGTTCAGTTTCTGGAGGATTGGTATAGTTTTGGTATATTTTTGTGTCTTTTTTGGAGGTTCATGGTTTAGTTATGGTTAGCAGAAAATATACAACACCTCTTGGAAACCATGAAAATAATATAGTTCTCATTGGGTAAGAACATTATTAGGAACATAGTTTGGAAAAACCTAGTAGCCTCCAAGGAGAAACTATGAAAGTATAGACAATGGGGTTCGGCATAGTTGGGGCACGATTTGCCAAACCATGTAAGACAACCATGAATGGCTGGATTGGAGGTAGTGTATCATGCACATTTGTGCATAGTTTTCCTAACCATTCTTCTTAATTGTGCACCATTAAAAATTATATCCAAAAATCATGGGTCTAATATGTTATTCCTACTTAACCAGACATATTCCCTATAAAAATGTCACCAACCAAATTTAAATTCCACTCTAGAATATTAAGATGATTCCTTTAGATCCTAAAATGATTTATATGAGAATATATGTGTGTTGGAATCCCATATTCATCAATATGTTCTTATTAATCATCATTTTACTCATATTTATTCTCCTTCCCTCACATGGAATCGTAGATCTATTTCATTGGGGATTGATCCATGTTGTGTGAAGTTAATCCTAATGAGATATGATTTTTTTCATTAAATCGGTAAATATATAAGGTTGTTTTATGATTTTAAAGATGGGCATTTCAAGTAGTTATGTCGTTTGTTGTTTTCTCTGCAGTTTGAGGGGAAAGTGGATTCACTCTCATCTCCTTTAGATTATATCTTGAAGGATAGACTTCAAATTCAAATAATTTTTCAATTGAATTGTGAAATTTATGTTTTATACATGATGTAAAACCACTTTAATGATTTTTTTAGGAGTTGTGGGAATTGTTTAGTTTGGTGGAATGTTGTTTTGGTTCATGATATGAAGATGGTTCTTTTAAAATTATAGTTTGGTTGTGATTCATGGAGAAAAGTTGCTGAAATATTTCCAATAAAATAAATGTTTTATTCAAATGTCTTGGCATTGTTGGTTTGGAATGATATTTAGAATACACAGCTGGTGTGCTTTCATGTTCCTTATATGTTACCCTTTAGAATGGGCATATTCTATTCAGGATTTTGGTATCGGTCACCATGTGACAACTTGGTAGATCTACAAGAGACTGATCATGAGTAAATAACTATCATCCAGGAATGAATTTGTGGATGTATAGAATTATGTATTGGGTATAAATAATGGAAATGCGTAATGTTTAAATACTTAATTATTTTATTTACTTGGAAAAACGTAGTTTATAAAATTGGTTGGTGTAGAAAACTATATTTAATTTACTATAAACTTTATTAAATTGGTTTAAACTATTTAATATAAATGTGCCAATAGGTTCTATTCTAGTTTTTTGAGTTGGTACATCATTGGGGGAAAACTAATGAGTTTTACACTAGCCACATACTTGGGAACTTTGTGTGTTTGAAGATATTATATATTGAGACACAAGTAAATGAAATATATCATATTTATTTAGTTATTCTTCTTGATACATTGGTCTAGAAATGAATTTTTAGATCATGGAGAAGATTGGGAGTTTTTTGTTAATGTTTTCTATGTCATTTAGTTTGGGTGATCTTGGTTTCCACTTTTTACTCTAATTTAGTTGTTTTTTTCTTGTATTGGTTATAATTTTTGTTGTATTTCATTATACTCATGAATCATATAATTGTTTTTTAGTATTTGGTGGGCTGTTTTATCTTTAAAGGGAAAAGTTTCCCCAAATTGTTTATGAATCCCTTGGAATTTATTACCATCCTTTTTTCATGGGGATGTCACATAAGGCTAGTAATACCCCCTCCTCTTCCCAAGACAAAGGGTAAGGGTGGGATTTCACACTCTCAATTAGCTAGACCTCCCATCAGGAAGCACTAGAATTTAATCCCCACTCTATCCCCTAATTTCTCCCCTTTCATGAAATAATCATCCATTCGGTATGATAATTAAATATATAATCTGGTTCATTCACAAGTCCTTGAACTATTCAGCTCACACGACATTAGTTTTGATTATTTTTTTTGTATGATACATAGAACGCCTCTTTTAGGTTAAATATCAGCATTATAATCATGTTATATCTCCCTCAAGTGGTGGTATGTTGGAATCCTTATTATCTTCCTAGTGTGTATTAAACCTCTTAAACATTTACACTAGATGTTAACTGCTACCTTACCTTATGTAACCATTGTAAGGGGATTTATCCCCACATGAATTTATCTTCTACCTCCCCATGTGTAATGAGTGTATATGCATTAATACCCAATGGACATTAACTTTTCCTGCCACTCTATGAAGCGCATAATAAGAACCTTTCCTTATAGGATGAGAATAATATTGACTTTGATATAAGCATAGAATATCCATTATTTACTAATAAATCATAAATAAAGTGTTATGAGATAATCTTAAAATGACTTATGTTAAAATAAAGAGGAACCTATGGTGATGATCATTATTTATATTAAGAGATTAACATGTGATTTCTTTAGTGAATAGACAATGATTATTTATACGAAAATCACAAAAAGCCTACGTGTAGATAAAAATTCTCTTTATTATTCATATTGTTGAAGTTCATATTATTATATTATAACATATGTGAATAAAATAAGATTCATTAAGTGGTGATCATGCTTTTACTATTGTAGAGAGAATTGGTATATCTATTTGATAAGTGCAGGATCCCTCATGTAATGAGAATAGGTGTCTGTTGGTAAAGATCTCAAGTATCCCTATAGGATGAGAATAGGATACCTCATGTGATGAGCAAGGGATACAGTACTTGATGACCCTAAGTTTCATTAGGTGAAGAGCTTATGATACCATTTATGAAAAATATAGGATTCCCTAATATCCTTTCCTATGTAAGATAAATCAGATTCCATGGAATCCCAATATGCATAATGATTCATCCTCTCAAACCAATGGTGTACTTCCTTCTGAGGTAGTAAATGATGTAATTATCTTATGTACACTTGAAAATGGTTTTAGAAATGGGATCCATTAGAACATAATAAATTTTTACAAGATACTTGTAGAATGAAACTAACTCCATAGAATTGAAAGTGTTAAAATCCTATCATCCTATTCTGATCAAGATTCCAAAACTATCTCCCTATTAGTGATAGGAAATCCACCTTTGTAAATAAATAATATAGTAGATGGATAGTCACCATACATTATACATTCCAACACAGTGGTCCTGGTAGAAATCATTAAAAAATAGAATTCAAAACTTGACATAAATATGTTTTCCTTTAAAAAATATTTGATGAGTAATAGTATGTAAATTGGGCATCATTATCATATAACATGTACTCATAGTAAGCTTTAAATGTTCTTTCATTATCCCATCCAAGATAAAATCCAAGTAATATTCCCTAATATCAGTCAGTAAGCATGGAGGTTGGAGAACCATCCACAAAAAAATATTTCACACTTACTTAAAATAAGTTAGAGCTGTGAAATCCATAACTATTAGGCTTTCTCACCCCAAATCCCTATGAAATATCATATAGTTAAGTTTCATAAATTACCCAATCCTATAATATAATGAATAAGGTATTATATCAACTCAAAGAAATTCTATGGATGATCTAGAAGAAAAGATTCCACATCAAACCTACCAGCAGTATTTTTCTCTTATGGGGAATCCAACAAACTCCACCCCCCCCCCCCCAATTATCATTTCCAACCACTTCAGGATCCCATCCAGAGAGTGCACTTATGTCTCATTCCCTAAATCCATTATTTAAGGGAATATTAGGTGTTTCATCCCCTATGAACTACATAATGTCACCAAGTATGGCTCCAACCACCCAAAGACACCACTAAGATGGAGATTCCCAACCCAAAACTGATTATGTTGAGGATACCCATACTTTGGCTAACAAAATTCAAAACACATATATCTGACACGATGGGTATGAAAATAATCATTCTCTATAAGATTCCTCTTCTGTATCTTGTATCATATCTTGTTTTATATTGAATATTGTATTCAGATATGCCTTCACAAAACTGGTATTGAGAACCTGGATACCCACCAGGAATGAAGGGTTGACTCTCTAACAAATTGGTTCCATTTCGAATCAACATAGAGGTCCTCACCATGTTTATGGTGTCCACATCCCAAAGGGTACTCCCCAAAGTAGAAGGGATAACAATCTTCATGGAGGCACTACCCATAAAAATAATATAAGTTATCAAGAAAATGATCCCCATTAATCCATGAATCTTATAGTTTGGGAACTATTTTTTCATCATTGATGGAAAAATAGGGTAACCAATTCCAGGTGCCCAATGATAATTCAGAATCTGAGACCACTAAGGATTCGAGAAAGTTATTTCCACCTCATTCATCACAAATCATCGGGAAAGACACTTGTAATCAAAGGATTTCTATTCTCAAGGATAAAGTGTTCAATTTTTGGAAGGATATCTATAAATATCTTTATATGGATAATGGCTTAGATTTCTTTCAGGGACTATCCATCGAGTCATATTTTCCACTATTAGCATCCATTATCACCAATTCTACATTATAAGTAGAAAATACATTAGGATCCAATCCAAAACTCATAGATTATGAGAAATATTTGGTCAAGCTATAGTAACCTGATGAGATCCCTTATTAAGAGTATGTATACACTTTCTCTTATATTACAATTATACTAAATTCTAGTCCACCTCGGCTTGAAAACTCTATCATTAATAGAAAACTATCTCGAATGATATAACTCCAAACCAAAAAGAAAAAAATTGGAGGTATTCATCTCTCCATCATATGAATTCCTATAAACTCATAACTTTATAGGATTATTTTTAATCCAATTAATGTGAAGAAAAAGACATGGGTCGGTGGGATGCATTATGAACGATCCAGATTTCGATCGAGTTCACACATTGTATGACCTTATATTTCTCCCAATCGGAGTTTACCACAAATAAATACACATCATATATATAGAAATAATTCGTGGTCAACATTAAACTACATTCATGCAGCACTCTTAGAATTTAGGAAATTATTTTTTTAATTATTTCTTATTTCATTGATAGATTTCACTTCTTACAACACCAAGTTTTAACAAAACATGAAATACTATTAAAATATTATTATTTAATATAATAGTTATCACTTGTATATTAGAATGGTTGGTATGAATAGGATAAAATAAATTATAAAAATATATGGTTTACACATGTATATAAAATGAGTTCTTTGGTGATCAATTATTTAGAAATGAAAATAAAAATCCTTTGAAAATAAAGGAAATCATTTTCTGAAAAAACTATTTTCAAGTAAACAAACATTTTTTATATAAATATATTAAATAAATAAATTTATTTAATGGTTGAAATTTAATTTATAAATTATATGTTACATAAAAATAAAAATATGTATCTTATTTGTTTTCTATGAAAGAGACTGTAATTAATCCAAATTTGCGCTTAAAACATTATTTTTCTAATAAACAATTTTCTAAGATTTGGTGCACATAAATTAAACATAAATTTTTAAATGTTTAGAAAATTTATTTAACAAAATAAATTTAATTTTTTAAATCAAAATTTCAAAATAATCTTAGGGTGAATTTTTGAAATTTTTTTGAAAATATAATTGTTTGATAAATAGTGAAAATAATAGTTTTTATTAAGAACTTGCATTTCATTCAAAGTGTTTAAGTACTTAAAAAAATTAATATGGATTTAAAGGTAAAATTAGGAAACTTTTATGTTTTTTGGTCTAATTTAGTTACTTTGAATCATTTTTATATTGACTTTTGATATAAAAAACATTGTATACAATTGAACATTTTCTCTTTGAAAACTCGCTTTATCGTCTCGTCGGCATGAATAATTATAAATTAAAATTTTCAAATTATATGAATTTAATTTTCATAAATTATTTATATATTTTTAATAAGATTAATTTATATTATATAATAAATTCAACTCTATTTTTTACAAAAATTGAATAAAGAAAATAGAAAAAATTATTTAGCATGATTGAGGTAAAAATAGATTTATAGAGGTCTAAACTAAAAATATGTGTGTCAAAATAAATTAAAAACATGTAAAAAGTGTATTTTATTGTTATATTTGGGCCATATCCTGAATAATTCTTCATAATAATACAAATTTGACATTTTTTGAATGTTAAAGACGTGGGTACACCATTTTTTTTCTCAAAAATTACCAGTGTTTCACTCACTTAGCTTATAAATGATCACCCCATATCCTATATTATTAACTCCCTAAAACACTTTTGTTTTCGATAAAACATGACACATAACTTTCCAGAATCCATACCCTCATCTTATAAGACTTATTTTGGAATAAATCCAACCTTAAAATGATTTTGGTGAAAACCTAATGAGGGTACCCATAAAAGAGGAAACGTAATTCAACAAGAATTTTGATTTAATTTCTCCCTCCACCCACTTAAATTATTATTAAAACATGATTATATAATAACCTAAATATATTATATATACTAATATGTTTTCATATTATTGTAATTATTTACAACAATCTCCACATCCATCAAATGGGATACGAAATCATCATTTTTGTGTACGGTGAACAACCACCTTATAAACAGATGTTATTAATTTCCCTCAACACCCATAGAGGTTGGATATAATGACGTATTAAATGTTTATATATAATATTTTACATATTATTATACTTATTTGATTATTAGGTCATGTATACCTTCTTACTTTCCAATTTTTGGGAATACGGTAATGTCGATCGTGTGTGTGGAGGACTACTGCCTCAAGAAACGATGTGATTCTTTATTCATGTATGATTTACATGGAAGGTAATAATGATAGGTTTAAAATATATATATATATATATATATATTAAATAAAAATTACACTATAATTGAAATATATTTTTTACCTTTTCAAATTTCAATCTATTGAGAAAATGGAAGAAACATTTATGTGTATATAAGGCCTACTATCCCCATGAATGCTATATTTAATTTTTAATCTATAAAATTTATAGATTAATATAAATAAATATATACATAGTATATATGATATTTTATATTTTAGAAAATTTTATATATTATGGAACAATGATCAATGTAATGTGGCCAAAAATACCAAACCAAAACATACACAAAAATGAAGCACTTATATTATGAAACGTGACTTTAAGATGGATTTTTTGATAAACGGGAAATAAAAGGTCTTAAATACATAATATATGGAATGATTTTTTTTGGTTCTATAATAAATTTATAAAAAATGTCATATTTATTATTCATTAGCTTTTAATGTATATAAATGACATCAAGACTTATAGTAAGGGATTTTCATCTCACTCTTATTTTCTATGAGATGTAATCCATATTTATAGTGTGTTTCTTTTATATTATGTATATGTGAACCATGAATGTTTTTAATGATTATTATAAATATAAATATGGGTATATAAATATCCATTTTTGGATATCTATTTCATAGGTTTTATGGATAAAAAGTTACCAATTTGGTAAGGGGTTTTTATATCAAATTTACTTCCGGGGGATACAAGTTTTTTTATACATATATCTACATCTATGAGATATCAATACTGACTATTTAACATATTATATCATGAATAAACTTATTTTGATGATATTATAAGTTTAATTTATTGTTTTTATTTAATTTATATAATGATTCAAATTTACAGAAGTGGTAATAGTTTTATGTTACAGTCACATCGTTCACCAGGATTGTTTAAGATTACGATTACAATTATGAAATGTTATGATACATGTCTCAAGAAACTAATAAAATTTATTATAATATGGTAATAATAGGATAATATTTTTTTATCTCCATTTACATCTCATTATTCACTCATGAGTTCAAAATGTTACTTTTAATAAAAATAATTTGTATTTCTCACATCAATAAAAAACCATATTTTATTCAAAAAAAAATTTATAAAATTGTTTACCGAAATTTTTTTAAAATTCATAAAATGTTTTATTAAATACATTTTTACCCTTGTTTCACTCTTTACCAAAAAAATTGAATAGTTTATTCAAGTTTCCCAAAAAATGCCTGTTTGGATTTTACCAAAATGTGAAAGGAATCATTATTTTAACATACAGGTTATACATTGAATTTTACACCATCATGAAAATTATTTTACCTGATTATTACTTTATAATTTTTCAGGATGATTTTTAAATTAAATAATATTGAAAATAATTTATTTTTAACCATTATTTTTTCAAATTAGAAAGGATAAATTCCTAAATATATTTTTTAAATGATTTTTAAAGCTTCTTTTATAATTTTTCATGGTTATTTTCAAGGAAAATGATTTCCATGATATTTAATGAGTTTTCTAATATAAAAAATTATTTTAAAACAAATGATAATCTCATCTAGAAGTATTCCGAAATATTTTTCTTTCAAAATAATTTTTATCTATGATGGTATCCTTTGATGTTACATATGTTTTACTCGGGATATGATCTAGGGATACCATTTTTATTCCTTCTCTGAATTGATTATTTTTACAATGAAAATTTTTCTATGAAACCCAATTTTCTTTTACATGTTTATTCTATACTTTTGTGTATTCGAAAAATATATTTATCATGCCAATGTTATCTTCTCATTGATCATCCTCTTTGATCCTATTATTATTTGTGTCCTACGAACTTCCATTATTTATTCTATGACTCAATTTTATGATCTATGTTATGCATGGTATTATTTTAAAATATTATTATTGTGTTCACATGCCCATATAATCATGTTATGTTGATATCAAGCATGTTTAACCTTACAGAGAATCATATCTCACTAATTCTTATATATCATTTCCCCAGGTTGTGAATAATTTTTTTAAGTATGTAATTTCTATAAGGAGAACTAAATGGTAAGATGTTTTTTTGGGAAAAATTTATTATATTTAATAAAATAATAATATTGTGTACCTAATCTAAAAAGGAAAAAAACCATTATGGTCTACATGTATATATTTTTTAATCTTAATGAATATTCATCTATAAGGATGTAATATCCCGAAATGATAATTTTGTGGTATCTATAGTTGGTATGTGAGAAAAGGGTTAGTTAATATTTGGGAACTAAGAAGAGAAAACAATAGTTTGATCCCTAAGAATATTTCCAAGGATATTTATACTGATAATTCTAAGGATGAGTCAAATTATATGAAAATATCCTAGAATTTGTGTAAATTGTTGAGGATGTTCTTTATAATAAATTATATCCATTTCTGGATACTTCTAGTGATTATGGATCTTCCACATAAAAAACTATATGTAATAACTTTGAAAAGATCACAATGATCTTGACTCAATCATCACCTACTACATGACAATGGGCCTTGGTGCACGCTTGGTTTGATACTCATAGTAGGATATGCTTTATAAATTCACAAAATCTTCATGAACCATCTTGAAGGATTTAAATAATGACAATCAATGGTCAATGTAAAGTCTAAGCTATCATAGATTGAAAATAAGAATTCTTGATTTAGACATCATATAAGTGATTTTTCCTAATTATAATGTTTCCAATCATAAATATTTTTACTCGCGCTATTCTTTTTTATTTAGTCAATGGTCATAGCTAGAAATAACTAGATTAAGGTTTAATGTGATAGACAATGTGGTGATGAGAAAAAAAATGTGATGATTACTGGAGTGAATGATATGATGATTATAACTAACTAGCTATCGTGATATACGATTAAAAACTTTTTCCTTAAGAAACTATTATACTCACCAATGATGTAAAGGATAGATTTCATTGAGAGTTTGGGTGTAGGAAACCATTAAAGAAGTAAGATTCAGTTTTCTATATGTCAAGAAAGTGGGAAGAATCACTCTAGGGAATGTCTCAATGAATTATAAGATGTTTTATGTGAAAATAGGAAGGAAACATAAAAATAGATTTATGAGGAAAAATGAAATGTTTAGCTCTCTTTGTGGATGATAATAATGGTCAAACTATATAATCATCAATGGTTGAATGTCATAAATTTGGAATTTATGGGCATTATAAAAATCAATAAACTTTGTGAAAATCTTGAGAAGAGTATTGACAAGTTGGTATAATTAAAGTTTTTCTTTAGGTGATGAAACTAAAAAGGAAGTATAAAAATAAGAAGGTATTAAGGAATAATATGATGAGTCATAATTAATGTTTCAATAATAAATCAGAATGATTAAATTTTTTATGTATTGGAATTCAAGAATTATGAAATATATAAGGACTGTTCAATATATATTTTCCATTATGGATTTTAAATAATTTTTTTAATAGTACTAATAAACTAGAAAATTAATTTAATGGAAAGGTGATATATTATATAAAAAACATCATTAAGGGAAAATAAAGAAAACAGTGTTCCTAATATTGATATAATTGTGTTTTTATAAAGATACGATGGATTTGAATTATGTTAATTGGATAGTATTGATAACCTTGGAAATTTTTTATTATTTGATGAAAAGGTTTTTTATATCATCACTGAGGGAGTTCATAGCCTTTTTATTTATTAAATATGTTCCATAATCATTGATTTTATAATGAAATAGTTAATTTTTTAAAGCGTGTATTTTTTTCAATAAGTTTTTATGGTAATTCGGGATATTAGAATGTTTCATAAGATTATAAGATCAATATATTCACATATTTAACATCAAATATTAATAGATTCTTTATGATATTTGGGGGATTAATGTTAAGTTAATTTTTGGTATTTTAGTGACTTTATTTATAAATTTTTAATTTTGTAAGGGTTGATACGTTAACCATTTATGGAATAGTTTAATTTGTACATTGTAATATGTTTTAGATATTACTGTATTAAGTCATCATATAATGATTTATGTATAAACATTGCAAACAATTATATTTTTTATAATTTTTAGAGATAGAAGGAACGAAATATAACTATTTTAGGGGTCTATAATCTATTATTTCACTGTAAATTAAAAAGAATCATCTATTAGAGTAAGATAAAAAGTGTAAATTGATCAAGTTACCACCAATAGTTAAGATTGTGCTTATAAAATGGAATGAAATCTAGTACTTATATCTTCTCCTGAAAATCCCACCAATGTTAGAAAAAAGATCTTGAAATAAATTTTTTTATTACCATTATTTTTTTTATATCAGTGTCCATTTCATACAACATTGGTTTATGTATTTTTTGTTATTTTTTTTTAAATGGCCATTAATTTTCGGTGACCAATGATCTCTGTCAATCTGCATAATTATTTGTACATTACACTTTTCTTATATATACAAATATTCACTTCCCACATATGTTCTCCTATTTTAAAACCCAGTATGTGTTATTATATTTGACCTTCCACCATGCATTTCTCTATTTTCAATAGTAAGTATTATTTACCATTATTGTGATGTTGGTTTCCTGTAAAGATATTTTTAAATGTTTAACCCATAATTAATGAGAAAGTGTTAAAATAGAAAGAAAAAAATTATTTAAGGGGGTAGAATGTAACACCCCAAGATTTTAGGAAAAAAATCAAATAATTTCAATTTGTTTGATATCTTGTGCAACACGTAACATCGAGTTTGAAAAAGAATAACATACTAATAAAATATTATTATTTAATATGATATATATCACCCACACATTCGAATGGTAGGATTGAATGGGGTTAACTAAATTAGGATATTATATTATATAAACATAAATAAAAAATGGATTCTCTATTTACAAATTAATTATTAAAGAAAATAAAAACTATTTGGAAATAAAAGAAATAATTTTCTAAAAAAACCATTTCCATACGCACTAAGGTGTTTTATCTTAATAAATTAAATAAACATTTTTTTCAGAATTATTTTAGTAAAAATAAAATATTATATGTTAATTAAATTATTGAACATTCATCTAATGTTTTTTCTATAAAAAATAATAATTAATCTAATTTTTTGATTAAAAGTGTATTTTTCTGAAAAAAAACGTTTTATTCCATTTTTCACAATTATTTCAAAATTAAATTTTACCACTATTATAAAATTTATTTAAAAAAAATCATTTCATAAATCATAATTTAAAAATTATCTTATATTTATTCATTGATAATTTTTTAGAAGTTAAATTATTTGATGGATAGAAAATAAAAATGTTTTTTATTAATAATTGTCAATTATTTTAAATAATTAAAAAACATAAAAAATTTAATATGATTTTAAATTTATAATTAGTTCCAATATATATATATTAATCCATTTTATGTCATTTAATCAATTTCATATTTAATTTTTACATAAAAATGATATAAACATTTGAGCATTTTCTATTTCAAAAATGGTTATCTCGCCACCTCTATCTATTTAGTTTGAAATTAAATTATACCACTTATATAAATGAAATTTAAAAAAATTTATTACATATTTATAATAAAAATAATTGTTATCAATTAAGGTTATCTTAATTTTATCCATAATTAATAATAAAATAGTAAAAATTATTTACCCAGGTTGATATAAAAACTGGTTCACCTGGGCGTTAACCCAAAAAGATAACGGTTAAAAATTACTAAAAACCTTTCCAAAACCCATTTAATTTACATATTTAAGCCTTATATATTCCATGTTATATAATGGATCAGGTTGTGTCATTTTTCATATAAAATATATGGTTAAACCTTTTTCATTCAAAAAAAACAAGTGTA
This sequence comes from Viscum album, assembly GCA_963277665.1. NCBI lineage: Eukaryota > Viridiplantae > Streptophyta > Magnoliopsida > Santalales > Viscaceae > Viscum > Viscum album. The sequence goes on along the minus strand of OY728164.1, from coordinate 2,001,726,667 downwards.
TCACTCACCTCACTTTAAAAAGGCCACCCCTTCTTCTCTTCTCTACAGACATCCTAAATAATTTGGTTTTTATAATAGAATCCCAAATATGTTTCTCAATTCCTTAATTTCTTCCTATAATCCATATTTTGGTTAGGAATTTATCCTATAAAGGATATTGATGAAAACCTACTGAGGTTATCCGAAGAAGAGGTAACATTATTCAACGAGTGTTTTAATTTTATTTCCTCTCCAACCTCATTAAATTCATATTAAACATTATGATATAAAAAAATCTAGAATATTCAGTTAACTAATATGTTTTTATTTTAAGTGAAATTCATAAAAATAGCTCCACATCCATCAAATGTGATATGAAATCATCATTTTTGTGTATGGAAGACTACGACCCTATAAACTGATGTTTTTAGTTTTCCATCACCACAAATCATTGGTGGATATAATGATATATTAAATTTTTATATTATATTTATTATATTATGATATTTCTGGAATTATTATTTCATATACACCTTCTTACTTTATGTATTGTGGGAATATGATAAGGATGGATTTAAATAAAAATATGTGATATGTATGTGAAATAAAAATTATTTTATAATTGTTAAATATAATTTAAAATCACTTATTTAAATTCATCGAGAAAATGGAAACAACATTCTTGTATATGTATGGCATGTCGTCTCCATAAATGGTGGATTATATTTTCTATCTCTAACTTTTATAGATTGAAAAAATTCAAATATATTGAATATATGTGATATTCATATATTGTGAAAAATTAAATAGACTATTTTATCATTATCAAGGTATGAGAATAAAAAAACTAAAACTATATATACATAAAAAAACAAAGTAGTTATTGAATGAAATGTGACATTAACATGGAATTGTTAATAAAAAGTTAATAAAATAGAATAATTAAATCATATATGTAATTATGAATATAAATAATATTATATAATATAATTATAATAAACATAAATTTATTATAAAGGAGGTTCTGAAATGTTTGTAGGAATTTGAGACTTAATGTAATGGATTCCTGTCTCACTTTTACTTTCTGGGAGACACAGGACATATTCACCATGTGTTCCCTTTATGTGGTGTACAAACTACACATGAATGTATTTTATAATTATTATGCTTAAAATTACAGATGTTTAAATATCCATTTTTGGATCTCTCTTTCATTTAGTTTATGGTTCAAAAGTTACCAATGTGGTAAGGGATTCGTATCTCTAATTTCCTTCTTGGGGGGCCTTTGTTTTATTGTGAAATTATCTTCATCTATGTGGTGTATATACTTCCCCCATTCACATTTTGTATCATTAATATAATTTTTTAATGATATTATATGTTTCCTTTAATTTTATTCTTCCATGGGTATTATGATTTAATGTTACCAAAATTGTAATATTTAAATGTTTCAATCTCATTATTTATTAGGATTGTTTATGATTATCCACCCAATGATTAAATTTTATGATCAATATCGGACGAACCTCATGAATTTAATTCTAATCTAGATATTTCATGGGAATAAAATTTCTCCTTTCATATTCACCTCTTTATAATCTTGATATTTAAAAAAAATATTTTTAAGAAAAAACATCTTTCTTTATCTTTTCGGCCAAAAACAATTTCTCTTCCAAATTCATGTTTTATAAAAATTCATTCAAAATTTTTGTAATATTATTAAAATGATTTGTTAATAAAACTTTTACCCATGTTTTAATTTTTTTTTAAAAATTTAAAGAAATATTGTTGTTGTTTTCCAAACAATAGATTTTATACTTTTACTGAAAATGTAAAAATAATTATTATTTTATCATGTAATACATGAAAAGAATTTCAAACCATCAGGAACATTATTTTATTTTAATCTTCATTTATAAATTTTCAAGGTCATTTTCAAAGTAAAATATTTATAAAATGTTTCATTTTTTAATAGAAAATCGAAGTCGAAAATGTATTTCACTCAAGAAATGTTTTAAATTATTTTCACATAATCCGTTATAGTTTTTCAGGCTTATTTTAAAAGAAATTGACTTCCAAAATTTCAACACAACAAGAATTTACAAATATTTTTTTATAAGAAAATTATTTTTGTTTCTTTATTTTCATTCAAAGAACACCAATTTATTCTTACGCTGCACAAAACATTGGGTTAGCTTGTGTTGCATGCAAAATTGAGTATCACAGCCTTTTAAAGGGGCACCTAATTTAAAACAAAATTTTGGACACATTAATAAAATTTATTTGTAATGAAATTCATTTTTGAATTTGGAATGTCAAAATTTTATTATTTTAAATATTTTTTATTTTTCTATGAAGTTTCATTTTTTAATGAATAATTAAAAATAATGCATTTTTGTTGAAAACATTCTTTTAATTTAAATAATTATTAATTTTAAATTATATTTAAAATTGGATTTTAACATCAAAACAGAACAATTAATCATATATTAATTTGATTTTAATCATTTGAATATTTTTTATTTTAAATTTATACAAAAGAACATATTTAATTTTTGAACATTTTCAAATTAAAAACTCGTTTTCCTGCAACATCTATAAGATTAGCATTAAATTAAATATTTAAAATTTATGAATTAAATTTGGAAAAATTAATATAATGTTTTCATTAATATAATATTAATATTATAATAATATAAACAGAGTTTTTGACCAAAATAACAGTTAAAATATTTAAAATTAACTACAATGATTAAAGTAAAATTATCCCTAACAGGGTACTAAACCTTAATATTAATGGCAAAAATTACCTTTACACTTGAAAAAAATCATTTTTATTCCTATATTATGAACATGTATCTTATCGGTTCAAATTTAATGATTTATTGGGACACATGGTCATGAATCTGACCCATATACTAAGTTAAGTAAGGAAAAAAGACAAAAATGGAAACTTCTTTGCCTTTAACATTTATAATGTTTTAGAGTATGGATGAAGAAACATAGTTTCGTTTATTGAAATTATTTTTAAAGATAAAGGATTTTTTTTATCATTATAACTGAACTATGTTTTTTGTGATAATTTATTGAAATTATACACTTAACAAACACTAATGCATAAATTATTTAGTTAATAATCAAATAAAATAAATGATGCTAAAATCTTTAAAACGAAAGTAAATTTAATTAATTATTGGGTTAAATAATTTTTTTAGAATAATATATTATTTAAAACATATATTTAATTAATTTATTTAAATTACATCATTTTTTTGAAATTTTTAAATTAATATTAATTTAATAAATTCAAAATCATCATTTATATTATTTTATAATAAATAATTTTTTACTAAATGATTTAAAATTAATAAAAAAATTCAACTTCTTCTTTGTGACATTAAAGTGTTACAAAATATTTACTATATCACATTTAAGGACCAAATAATCTTTTATAGTTAACATATAGAATCATATATAGATAAAAACATTTTTATAACGGATCGGGTTAAAGTGGTGATTTTTGGCATTAAATATGCTTGTTTTAAAATAAATTTCCAACACACATGGGATTATTATTATTTTAATTAGATATAATATTTAAATTAGGTTGTATTATATTTTATAATAAATCTCTCTTTAATGATGTCTTAATGTTTAAATTACTTAAGATAGAAAACTACTTACTTTAATAAAAACCAAAATGTTAAAAGTGGGGAAACATAGAAATTAAGGGAAGATGCCTAAAAATGCACTTATTTCTCTATGGTAGTTCTCTTTTCATCAAAAAATTTAAATTAATTAATTATTAATCAATTTTGGAGACACATGATATAAGGACCTGTCCATAAAACATTACATAATATTGAATTAAATAAATAATTCACATTAAGGATCTTTTCAGGTTTAGAGTTTTCGAGAATTAGGCCATAACAATTACATATCAAAAGATTACAAAGTAGACCCTTCTACTCAGTTTCCATATTTTTATAAAATAAAAACTCTTGAAAAAACGAGTCATGTCTAGTTCCATGTTTTAGACAGCTTGACTTTTCATTGATCCCATCCTTGACCCTATTCATTATGTCCTGTGAAAATAATTTCAAAAACTTGGGATAAGCATAAAAAGATCAGTAAGGGATACATAAAGAAGGAAAACCGTTAGTCTTTCAAAAAACAAGAAAACCCTGAATACTTTATCATAAGTAATACTTTTCACCTTTATAAATTAGTAAGCACTATTCAGTGAATAAAAGATCATTTCTTACCCTTTTGTAACCAAAATATTACCATAAAACTCATATAAAGAACACATAACATATAAAGGTATCTTGGGACATAAACATTCATTAATGGAATAACCATACGGTAGACTTCCACACATATCACTAAATGGAATAGTCATATGGATCACTTCCATATCCACTCCATCGGAGGTTATAATGTAACCACCTGTCCTAGTTTATCACGGCACCACCCGTTATTTGGTTTATCACGTAACCACCCGTCAATTGTCCAAGTACCATTATAGAATCATAACACATACAAAAAATATAAAGTAATGAAAACATTTCCATATTTCAATCACAATATATCACATAAAAATATTGACATAAAAACTCCATTATCAAACCCATTTTCAATACCAAAATACGTAAAATATTATATGGAATTTATTTTCCTTTTAAAAACATTATGGCTTGTTAAGGAAGAAAATGATCAAATAATACTCGCGGCGGTGGAAAAGGTTGATGTCACCGCTTACATTAAATCATTATTTTTTTGTCATTTAGTAAAACGCCTCATATAAAAATATTCCCATTCAATGAAATGAAAATTCAAAGTTGTTAATATACTGTATAAAATAAAGTCATGTATAAAACAAAATATTCCTTAATGAAAGGAGATTGAGATAATGTCCCTTACCCCGTGTCTGACATGACCTGTTCATTCTTTAATTTTCTGAATAATAAACTAAAGATAATTTCTACTTTCTTAAGAACCTTCTTCAAGTTCATTATTACTTTTATATCAATTATTACCATTTTATAAACAATATTTAATCATTTAAGTAAATAACGATCGTTTTGTCGATATTTGGTACTTGGGTCAAAAATGGACTTCTTATAATAATATGTTGTTCATGTTGTCAAAATTTCATTGTATCTAGAATTATATTCATGATTTATATATCATATATATCATATATATTCATTATATTTATTTATTTATAACAGTAAAAAAATATTTAGAGGAAAGAAATGAAATGCATCGTTCATGGATACGGTAAGTCGTACGTGCGCATGAACGCAACTTTCATTTCTATTTCGAATTATGATGGAATGAAAACATAATGATACATGTGTATATTAAAATTAAATTATAATATCATATATAATTTCAATAACTACATCATTTATACGTTCCATGTATAGTATGAATGAATCATATCACATTGAAGAGGCAGTAGTCCACACTTCCTCAAATGAAATTATCGCATTTACCCATTATGGAAACCATAAAGGTATGATATAAAAAGAAAAATACAGAAGCATAGGAAGAATATAAATATAATATATATCATATATAAATATAGTTCCTTCTTAATTTCTACCATGAGAGGTGGTAGGAGATAATTGAACAATCATCGTTTCAGGAGGCTTTAGTTTTCCATCCATAGAAAAAATATGTTCTTTACCCATTAGATGGAGGTGTGTGTAATTATAGTTAGAATACCTCTCAAAAAACATCCTAGTATATTGGAGATAATGTTTTTATTATAAAATAAAGGAATAAAATGATTTTAGGGGGTTGGAGAAGTAAAATAATACAAAAAAACTTAAAATCAGATGTCACCTTTAAATCGAGTAACTCCCTTTGTTTTGAACAAAAAGGGTTTTTTAAAGTTCTTTATGACTAAAGTAAGGATTCTAGGATGAATAGAGGAATCTTGGGAGCTTAATAGAGTAGAGGTTGGATGATACAAAGGGCTTGAGAAGTGTGATAAATGGGTAGGAAGTGAGGACTTTTAATAAGGGATAGGAGGGGCTCTTTTAGAAGTTTTGAAACTATTATTTTATTATATATTAATTTTCAGATTCTAAAGATAAAAAAACATTAGATTAGAATATAAGGAGGTCCATGTTCTAAATAAAATCATCCAATAAGAATTGGTCAAGTTTTATATATTGTATTAATTTTTATCTTCTTATATATTTAAATCATACATTAATGACGTAAGCACTCCATCATCATTGTGTCATAAATAATTTTATTTATTTGATGTCTAAAAATTATAAAAAAATTACAATGATGATGGAAATCTTTTTATATTTTTAGTGAATATATATTTTCAAATATATCAATTATATAACCCCCACATTAAATTTTTTTTGTAAAACAATACATGTTTATGACATTTTTATTTTTACTTTAAATAAAATGTTATTAGCGTCCTTATCTTACCCAAGTGGATCCATGCGGTACCAAAATTTACGAATGTATTTTCCTAGTCGTCCATGACTCATCCAATAAGGTTAGGATAAGTTTCAAGGTAATTTTATATTATTATAACATTATTTTTACCATAAATTACCCAAATTACATTAAATTATGGTAAATAAAAGTCAAAAGTTACTATTCACAAAAAAGTTATTCCCTTCCCATTAAACCAAATTTTACATAATAATGACACCCATAATTTAGGATTTTTAAAATTCAATTCGCATAAGCGATAAAATTTCATTTAAACGAAAAATTCAGTTTTTTAATTACTACTTAATTGTTTCACTATTCATCAAAATTGAATGTTTTTAGAAAAATTCCAAAAATTCACCCTAAGATAAATTTTATATTTCAAATTCAAAAATGATGTGTATTTTACAAAATTAAAAACATAGGAGTTTCATTAATTAATTTTATAATTAATTCACATTGTCAAAAAAAGACGTGTTTTTAAGAAATAATAACTATCAGAAGATTGACACTTGTTTATGTCCAATTTGAAAATGAAATTACTTACAATGACAAAAATTTGATTAAATGGTAAGAATATAATCTATTTAAACTTTAAAACCAAGTAAAAGGATAATATAACCATACAAATAAATTAGACTAAAAGGTGGTTTTGAATTAAAATACAGCATTTTTTCACTATTCATAAAAAATGAACATTATCAGAAAAATAAAAAAATTTCATCCAAAGTAAATTTTGATGTCCCGATTCTAAAGAAGGATTTTACTATGTCAAATATAACTAATAAAAGTGAAAAAAGTAGATTTAAAAATTGTTCTCTATCAAAAGGTGGTAAATCAACATTTTAAAGAATATTAAAGTATTTAGGCTTAAATTGGATTCTTTCTTATTTTAATCCTCTAAAATTTATTGGATAAATGTAAAAAAATTTATAAAACATGTATAATAATATTTTAGTTAGTTCTATTCATTCCCACCAATACAAATTCTAGGAATTAACTACTATTTAAAATAATAATATTATTTTATAGTGTGCAGCATAGGATTTCAAAGAAACTCGTTGTTGCGTATCGGGTACGCCATCAAACATAGAAACCCCTTTAAAGTAAAATTAATTTTTAATTCAAAAATATTAATAAATATTAAAATTGCTTATTCTTTATTCACCCAGGATGTTATATGCTTCCCCCCTTTTGAAAATTGTGTCCTCACAATTTTTATTCACTTATCAAATAAGTGTGGGTATTTATCCCTTAGAGCATTTTTAGATTCCCACGTTGCCTCTTTAGCCATATGTTTTTTCCACAAAACTTATACCTGGTTAATCACATTATTCCTAAAAACATTCTCTCTATTATTAAGAATTTGGACTGGTTGTTCCTCATAAGAGATATTCTCTTCCAACATAACTACCTATGGACTTAATACATGAGATAGATTTGGCATATACTTTCTCAACATTGAAACATGAAAAAAATTGTGTACCTGGGACAAACATGGAGGTAAAGCCACTCTGTAAACAACTAATCCAACCTCATCCAGGATTTCATAATGTCCAATGAACCTCAGACTCAACTTCCTTTCTTACCAAAACACATCACACTTTTCCATGGAGAAACTTTGAGAAAAACATTATCACCTACCTCAAAAGAAATATCCTTATTCTGGTTATCCGCGTAACATTTCTGTCGACTCTGAGCTATTCTCATGTGATTTTAAATCAAATGAACTTTCACTGCCTTATCTTCTACTAATTATGGTCCCATTAGTTTACTTTCACCCACATCATCCCAAAAAGCTGGAGTTCGACACTGCTTCCCATATAATGCCTCAAATGGAGGCACCTGTATACTGGAATGAAAACTATTATTATATGAAAATTCAACCAAAGAATTGTGTTTGTCCCAACTTCATTGATAATCTAGTGAACAAGCACGTAGAATATCCTCCAAAATATGAATTGTTCATTTTGAAGGCCCATCTGATTGTGGATGAAAAGTTGTACTAAAATTTAATTTAGTACTCAACGACTTCTGAAGTCCCTTTCAAATGTTAGAAGTAAAACTGGGATCACGATCAGATACAATAGAGAGAGGAAATCCATGTAACCTGACTATCTCATTAACATACAATCAAGAAATTTGATCTGGAGATAGAGTATCTCGAATAGCAAGGAAATGAACAGATTTAGTCAACCGATCAACAATAACATAGATTGCATTATTACATGGACATGTGTTTGGTAATTACACAACAAAGTCCATGGATATATTTTCCCATCTTCACTCTGGCACTGGTAAATACTAAAGCATCCCTTTTAGTAACTTTCTCTCTGCTTTAACCTGTTTAATGTTAAACACTTCACGGTAAATTCAAAAATATCTCGTTTCATTCATTCCCACCAGTAATACTCCCAAAGATCTTTGTACATCATAGTACAGCTGGGATGAACTAAAAATGGAGAACTATGAGCTTTACATAACAACTGATTCTTCAACTGTGATTCACAAAGCACAAATAATCTCTTTCCTAACCTCAAAACTCAATCATTATCAATGTTTAATTTAGGCAACATACCCTTCTGAACCAACTCAACCGTTTTCTGCAACTCACTGTCTTCGTTCTGCTCTTACATAATTCTGTTTGATAGGGATGATCTCACTGACACCTGAAACAAGACAGAATAACTTCATGCACCAACAACTTCTATACCAAATTTCATCAAATAAAAAACCAAGGATCTCATTCCAAACGCATCATAGTTAATGAAGCATTAATTTTTCTACTCAAAGAATCATCGACATTATTTTCTTTCCGCAGATGGTAATGCATCATGCAATCATAATCCTTTATAAATTCCAACCATCTCCTCTATCTCATGTTCAATTCTTTTTGAGTGAATATATACTTTAAACTTTTGTGACTGGTAAATATTTCACACTTTACTCCATACAAATGATGCCTCTAAACTTTTAATGCGAAAACAATAGCAGCTAATTCCAAATTAGGTGTAGGCTAATTTAACTTATGAGGTTTCAATGGACGTGAAATATAAGCAATTACCTAATAATTTGGCATAAGGACACAACCAAGTCCTTTCAATTAAGCATCATTGTAGATAAAAAACTCACCTTTTCTGGAAGGCAGTTCCAAAATTGGAGCATTCACTAATATTATTTTCAATTCCTAAAAACAATCATTACATTCTTTTGTCCAGATGAACTTAACACCTTTTCGAATTAAGATAGTCATTAGACTAGATAACTATGAAAAATTCTCAACAAACCTCTGGTAATAACCTTCCAAACCAATATAACTACGGATCTCAGTTATATTTGTGGGTCTTGGCCATTCTTCAACAACTTTTGTTTTAGTAGGACAAACAGTTATCCCATTTTTTGAAAAAATGTGACTAAGGAAAAAAAATTTGTAACCAAAACTCACACTTTCTGAATTTTCCATAGAGTTTATTTTCTTTTATGGTTTTCAAGATAACACTTAAATGACTTTCATGCTACTCTTTACTTTTAGAATAAACCAAAATATCATCAATAAACAAAACAACCATTTATCACCTGATTCAATTGAGACATCACTGTAAGAATCTATTCAATTATGATACTAACCATCTCAAGATGCCGATTTGGAAGGTAATTTCCCACTGTATGACATCCCAATAGAGCTGGCTTGTTTCCTTTAAAAAATCCATTCTGAACATAGAAATATCTTAGGCGGAGCAACATGGTAATCTATAAATGAAATATCATTTCAATCATACCATAAATGAATTTATGGACATGAATTTAACAATATTCTAACTCCTAAAGTTATCTAAACCTCCCTCTGATACCAACTATAAGAACTCATCCTTAAAATGTTACACATTATTGAATTAAATGAATAATTCACATTGAATATATTTTCAGGATTAGAGTTTGAAAGAATTATTCCATAACCATTACATATCAAAACATTACAAAGTAGACACTTCTAGTTAGTTTCCATTTTTTTCAGAAAATAAAAACTCTTGAAAAAAAAGATTCATGTCTAGTTCCATGTTGTAGACAGCATGACTTTTCCTTGATCCCATCCTTGAACCTATTCTCTATGTCCTGTGAAAAACATTTCAAAAACTTGGGATGAGCATAAAAATCTCAGTAAGGGATACACAAAGAAGGAAAATTGTCTTTCTTTCAAAAAAAACAAGTATACCATGAATAATTTAACGTAAGTAATACTTTTCACCTCTATGTAGTAGTAAGTACTCTTCAATAAATAATAGATCATTTCTTACCATTTTGTAACCAAAAGATTACCATAAAACTCATATAAAGAACACATAACATATAATGGTATCTTGGTACATAAACATTCTTAAATGGAATAACCATATTGTCGACTTCCACACATATCACTATATAGAATAACCATATGGATGACTTCCAAAGCCAAAGCATTGAGGTTTATAACAAACCACCCATCCTGGCTTATCATGGAATCACCTGTCATTTGGTTTATCACCTAACCTCCCATAAAATGTACAAATACCGTTATAAAATCATATCACATACAACAAATATAAAGGAAATAAAACATTTCCAAATTTCAATCACAATATATCACCTAAATATATTAACAGAAAAATTCCATTAACAAAACCATTTTCAATAAAAAAATATGTAAAAGAGTATATGGTATTTATTTTCCTTTTAAAAACATTACGGCTTGTTATGGAAGCCAAATATCAAATTATACACATCGTGGCAGAAAAGGTCGTTGTCACTACTTATATTAAAACATTATTTTTTTTCATTTAGTAAAAAACCTTTTAGAGAAAGTTTCCTTTGAAGTAAATGAAAATTTAAAGGTGTTTATATAAAATATAAAAGAAATCCGTGTATAAAATAAAAAATGACTCGATGAAAGGAGATTGAGACGAAGTCCCTTACCTCATAACCGACTTGGCCCATTCGTTATTTAATTTCCTAAAAAATAAACTAAAGTAAAATTCTACTTGATTAGCAACCTTTTTAAAGTTAATTATTAATTTCATATCACTTATTACCATATTATAAACATCATGTATTCATTTAAGTTAATAATGGTCATTTTTTCGGTATTTGGTACTTGAGTAAAAAATGGACTTCTTATAATTACATGTTGTTCATGTGGTAAAAATTTCATTATATCAAAAAATTTATTCCTGATTTAGATTTAATATATATAATATATATTCAGTATATATATTTATTTATAATAGTTCATAACATTTGGAGGTAAGAAATGAAATGCACCGTTCATGGAGACGGTAAGCTGTATGTATGCAAGAACGCTACTTTCATTTCTATTTCGCTTTTTGATGGAATGAAAAAATAATGATAAACATGTAAATTATAATTCTAGTATAATATCATATATAATTTCTTTTACTACATCATTTATACATTCAACGTATGGTATGAACGAGTCATATCACTTTGAGGGGGCGGTAGTCCGCACTTCCTCAAATGAAATTATCACCTTTACCCATTATGGAAACCATAAATGTATGATATAAAAAGAAAAATACCGAAGCATAGAAAAAATATAAATATAGTTTATATCATATATAAATACAGTTTTATCTTAATGGCCACCATGATCGGTGGTAGAAGATAATTTAACAATCATTGTTTCGTGAGGCGTTAGTTTTCCATACATAGAAATAATATGTTTTTTACCCATTATATGGAGGTGTGTGTAAGTGTAGTTAGAATACTTCTAATAAAAACATCCTAGTATATTGATGATACTGGTGTTTTTATAAAATAAAGGAATAAAAATATTTTAGGGGGTTGTATAAGTAAAATAAAACAAATGAACGTAATAGAAGATACATTTAAATCGTGTAACTCCCTTTGGTTGGGACAAAAAGGGTTTCTTAAAGTGCTTTATGCCTAAGGTAAGGATTCTAGGATAAATAGAGGGATCTTGGGAGATTAATGGAGTAGAGTTTGGAATAGCCAAAGGGCTTGAGAATTGTGAGAAATGGGTAGGAAGTGATGTCTTTTTATAAGGGAGAGCATGGGCTCTTTGGGAAACTTTGAAAATATTATTTTATTATATATTGATTTATGGTTTATAAAAGTGAAAAAAATATTAAAGTTTGATATAAAGTTGACCGTGTTTGAAATAAAATCGTCCAATAAGAATTGGACAAGTTTTTGATATTGTATTAATTTTTATCATCTTATTTATTTAAATCATCCATTAATGATGTAAGCACTCTCTCATCATTGTGTCATAAATAATTTTATTTATGTTTTGTATAAAAATTATAAAAAAATTTCGATGATGTAGAAAACATTTTTAGATTTATAATGAATATTTATTGTCAAATATATCAATTATATAACCTCACATTAAATTTTTTTTAGTAAAATAATACATGTTTATGACATTTTTATTTTTATGTTAAATAAAAAGTTATTAATGCCATTATCTTACAAAAGTGGTTCCATGGGGTCCCAAAATTGACCCATGGATTTTATTGGTCGGTCATGACTCATCCAATAAGGTTTGGACAAGTGTCAAGGTAATTTTATATTATTATAACATTATTTTTACCATAAATTACCTTAATTACCTTTTATTGCGGTTAATAAATGTCAAAAGTTACTATTCACCAAAAATTATTTTCATCCCATTGAACCACATTTTATGTAATAATGACAACCATGAATGTCGAATTTTTGAAATTCAATTCACATAAAAGATACAATTTCATTTACATAAAAAAGTCAGTTTTTTAACAACTACTTAGTGGTTTCAATATTCATCAAAAGTGAAAGTTTTCATAAAAATTCCAAAAATTCACCGTAAGGTAAATTTGATATTCCGAATTATAAAATGATGTCTATTTTAACAAATTCTAAACATATGAGTTTTATAAATTAATTTTATAATTAATTCCAGTTGTCAAAACAAAAAGCGTGTTTTTTAAAAATAATAACAATCAAAAGATTGGCACTTGTTTATTTTCAATTTCAAAATAAAATTACTTATAATGACCAAAATTGGATTAAATAGTAAAAATATAATACATTTACACTTTAAAACCAATTAAAAGGATAATCTAACCATACAAATAAATTAGATCAAATGGTGGTTTTGAATTAAAATACATCATTTTTTCCATATTCATAAAAAATGAACATTATCAAAAAAATACCAAAATTTCATCCAAAGTAAGTTTTGATGTCCTGATTCTAAAAAATGATTTTATTTTGTCATATATAATATATAAAAGTGAAAAAAAGTATATTTAAAAAGGGTTCACCACCAAAAGGTGGTAAATCGACCTTTTAAAGATTATTAGAGTATATATGCTTAAAATTGGATTCTTTCTTATTTTAAGCCTATAAAATTTCATTGATAAATGAAAAAACATTTAAAAAACATGTATAATCATATTTTACTTATTTATATTCATTCATTCTAGTACAATAGCTGGCCATTAACTACCATTTAAAATAATAATATTATATTATTAGTGTGCAACATAAGATTTCAACAAAACCCATTGTTGCGTATCGGGTATTCCATCGAACATAGCGACCCATTTAAAGTAAAATTAATATTTAATTCACTAATATTAATAAATATGAAAAAATTCTTATGATTTATTCACCTGGGATGTTACACATGAGGTAAGGGAGACCTCCCAATAGTGTTTAACGTTTTATATTTACAAGAATGCCACTCCCCCTGCACTATAAAAAAGTCACTAACACCAACCACTTATAAACACCTCTCAAGAAACATTGGATAACCTAAAATAGTCCCAATGAAGCTACCAAAATCCAAAACGTAAACCTAGAATCCTCAATTTGGTCATAACTTAGTCTAAGAAATTCTATTGGTGATAAACAAAAGGAGTTACCTGTAAAAGTGGTAACATTCTTCAGTGATCACTTTTGGGTTATTTCTATATTAATCCATAAAGTTATTAAAATTCAATTACTATATAATAAAATAAGTATCCCAAATATAATTATTTTTTTTATTTTATGTTTCAAACCTACACCTACACACACTTCCATCGAATGGGAGACAAATTTTTCGTTCGTGTTTACAACAGACTACCTCATCGCGAGATTATGTCATTTGTTTTTCCATTACCAACACTCATTTCTTGGAATTATGGTGAAAAAAATATTATATATATATATATAAGAAATTTTAGTTTTCTTAATACTTATTTAGTTTTTATATAACACATACATACATGCTTTCCATTTTTCAAAATATGACAACATCGTTTGTGGATGTGTGGACTACCACGTCCTCAAAGCAATGTGATAAATTCACACATTACAGTGAATGTATTAAGGATGGTTGTAATTAAAAATGTGTGATAAAAATTAAATATATTAAATATTAATGAAATAATTACCATTATTTAATTATAATATATCATTTTCTTTTTCACCCTTTTCCCACAATAAAAAAAGTGATAACGTCATTCATGGGTGTGTGGACTACCGCCTCCTCGACGCAATGTTATTCAGTTTACATAAAAATAATTATATATAAGTATATTTGAATAAATAACCTAGTATTTATTATATAAGTATCATTATGTAATGATATAATGTTACTTAACTTCTTTCAATAACAATCATTGAAAAATGGGAACATTACTCATGTGTACGTACAGTCTACCGTCACTATGATTGTAACAGTGGTTAATTTATCGTAACCATAAATAATTATGGGATTTAAATGTATAATTTATGTATAAATATGATAATTATGTTATGATTATTATTCTATATATGTTAATATAATTACCCCTTATACTATAGTCAACCTACAAAAGTCTTTTTTTAACACATGAACCAAATTTCATCAAAACACCCATTATTAACATAATTGTTTAGGTAGTGGTATATGATTGTTTAATAAGTTAAGTATTAGTAATAATAATCATTAATAAGGTTTTGAAGTTTTTGAAATATTAAAATAATTTTATTATTTAGAAATATAAATACACATGTGACAAGTCAGACTCAATGTAAGGGATTTCCATCTCCCTTTTTTACATTTCTGAGATAAATGTCATATTAAACACTTACATCATTAGTGTGGAATATATACCTCACCATTTTCATTTAATATAATAATTAAACCATATTTCATGGTAGTATATGTTTTAATTTAAATTATATTATCCATCTGGTTTAAAATAAAAATTACTAAGTGGTAAAAGTAACATTTGTAATCTCACTTTCTTTTTAGGTTGTTAACTTTATCTTGGAAAAATCACTTCCTTATGATAATTTTTATGCTAAATTAAATTTATCATATATATCCATATTCTCATTTTAAGAATATTATTATTTCATAAACGATATACCATTTTCACATACACTGTTATCTATGAAAACTATTTGATTAACTGATGAAATTTTGATAAATCTGTATCTTCTATTCAATATCAATATTTCATTATAAGTCACGTTATTTATTAACTAAATGGTTTATTATATATATTAGGAATTATTTGGATTGGAATGACATAGGTGGGTCCCTAATATAGATATATCTTTGATGCATTAGTTGTCTCATGGGAGGAAATTAGTTGGCGAAAAACCCTTCAAGTTTGTTTCTAAGAAGAATAGACTGGTATGATACAGTTTGAAGACCAGTTAATGCAATCCCCTTTATAAATCAGTAATATAATTACATAAATAATTTTTCAAAATAATTTTTTTACAGTATATTAAAGATATATGTTGATAGACAAGATACTATTTACATAGGAAACGTGGATTCCAATAATCAAGAATTTTGTTCATTTAGATTTGGTTTTTATTTTACCATGAGATTTTTTTCTTTGAATTTATCTATGGATGAATTTCATAATTAGTTTATTGATTAAATTTCATGTGTTACCTTTCAATATATACTATTATTATTAATTTTTGATTACATCTATTGTATTCTTATACTTATTTAACATTTTATCTAACACTTATTTTGTTTTCATTCTCCAAGATATTAGGATGAATTCATAAAATGACTTTAAAGGATAAAGATTATTTATATTTATTATGTATTTTGTTTTACCTTCATTTTATATTTTATCTATATTTTCAAAACTTCTAAAATAATCAGTCCTATGTGAATTTATTCCTTGTAATCAGGAAAATATAATGTTTGTAGACACTGGTTTCGAGCTCACTAGGGTCTCAGTGCTACAGTTGGTATCAAAGAAAGTATAGTAGAAAACATGGAAACTGGATTTAGGAAAATATATATTAGAGAACATAATTCTATGATAGACTTAGTGGATAATTATTGAATTACATACGAAGGAAACCATGTTTATGATATATTATATTAGCCATGACAAACAAATCATCTTTTGTTATGTATTTCACCAGTTTTTTGATTATACGTGATAAGATCAAATCCAATATATGTCTTCATTTATAAAAGTAACCTAGTATAATTAATGTGAACCACACCAATGAACATGATCCAAATATTAATAATGGCCATTTCTTTTATTGTCATAACCCAATCCTTCGAAGGGAACTGGTCTCCTAATAGTTTTCATCATATTATGACATAATATCATGGGACAATGAGATATAGAAATAATTATATAAGTATTATGGGTTCATAGGGAATCGCGAGAATAATAGGATATATGGGGACATTATAGGTAAAGTGAAGAAGGTGAAAAATATTTTCTTACATGATATTATTGTGGAAATAATCACCCTAGTACATGCTTTAAAGGAATATCAGTTTATTACAGCTTGGAGAGAAGGAAAACTATTATAATGATTACATGGAAAAAAAATGTTTTCCAATGTATAATTATTACTTTTATAATATATTTTACACTATGAAAATCAATGTCTCGTGTTTCAAAGTAATATACCCAAAAATATACTTATGGATCATGGTTAAGATTTCTCTATCACCACAAACAAAGTGTAATGATTAATATTCCCATGTTTATATTCAATAATTTTATTATTTTAGTAATCAATTGGTCATAAGAATTATAAAATATATATGGATTTTATTAAATTACTTTTCATAATGGATTTAAAAGCATGTGTTGATCAGTATTGATGACCACAAAAAACTATTCAGTAACAAGTTAAATTTCATGGAAAAAATATGATTAAGGGAAAGACAAACCCTAATATTTTTGAAATATTGAGATAATTATTTTTGGATAAATATGTGATTGACTTTAATAATTTAAATTGGATAAATTATTAATACCTTGGAAATGATTAATGATTTGTCGACAAAGTGGTTAATGCTATCATTAATGGAATTTACAAAATATTTAGATCATAGGAATGTATCCAATAAGATATTTTATTGAGTAACAAGGAATCATAAAACATTTCAATATATATGGTAATTAAATTGATTACAATTTTTTTCAGAAAAAAATGTAATGAGGGTATTCACAAATTTGGAATATTATGATCAAGATCACTCGGGGTAGTTTTGATAAGTAATGTTTTTAAATTCAGTGACCTTTATTCGAAAGTTTTGGATCATAATAATTGGAAGTTTCATAAGGATAACCATTTATGATATGGTTTATGTTTGTTTTTGATTGAGGTTTTAGAAGTTAATGTATTATTTCACCATATGATAAAACTTTTTCTAAGAAATGAATTAAGAAGTGGTCAAGGAACAACTAAAGTATAATATTGTGTTTATGAAATAGAAATGTATATTTACTTATATTATAAGAGTGTGAAAGAATTTATCACCAATAGAATAAGGTCGTGAAAAAAATCTTTTTGTTTCCATCATTTTTTATGATACCAATGACCTTTATTCACACCTCCAGTTTATGTGTTTTTGGTCAACAACTTTCTCATGAACATTTTCCCTATAAATCTCCACCAAAACATGATAGTTATATTTTTTGTTCACATCCATGTTATCACTGACATTATACTATTTGAAATCCTAGTTTTTTATAAACTTCCCACTTTACATTCCCTTAATATTAAAAATAACTTATATTAACCCTATTTATGATGTGGTTTCTCGAGAAATATTACTTTCAAATATCTAACCCTAGATTTTCGGGATCAAGTTTAAATTGTGAGGTTGCAATTTAATTAAGATGGAAAGAATTTAACACCCCAATAATTTATAATATTTAACTTTTTGAATAAATTTAATTTTTTTCAACATATTTATACACAACACCAAGTTATACTTACATTATTCACAACATTGAGTTATCTTATGCCACATAAAAAACTGAGTTTTACCGTCTTTTAATGGAGCACATATTTTAAAACTAAATTATAAAACATTAATAATTTTTATTTTTCAAAATAAAATTTATTTTTTAATTATAAAATTAAAAATTATATTGTGGTGATTTTTTTATTGTTCTGAGAAGTTTAATTTTTGATGAATAGTAACAGATTTGGATTTTAGTTAAAAAAACCATTTCATTAAAATAATTATGAACATTATATAATATTTTATTAGTTTTTAAAGTAAAAATAGATCAATTATACATATATTATTCCAATATACATCATTGGAATCATTTTTATATTTAATTTAGAATAAACACACACTGAACTTTAAAACATTTAAATTTAAAAACCGATTTTCTCACCACATCTACGGGATTAGCCTTAAATTTAATTTTTACACATCTTTGAATTTACTTTTTAAAAATGGATATACAATGTTAAAATAATTATAGTATTTTTATTTTAATAATATTAAATTATTTTTGACCTAAAATAATAGTATAAGTAATTAAATTTATTTAATGTGATTAAAGTAAAATTAAGCATAACAAGGGACTAAACATTAAAATAAATTGAAAAAATTACCTAGATAATTGTCTAAAAGGCATTGGCCACCAACAGTTCTACCATATCCCCTATTGGTTATAATTGTTTATGTTATTGGTACATAAGTTCATGAAAGTGTTCTATATAATAAGTTAAGTGAAGAAAATGACAATAAATGAACATTCCTTACCATTAATATTTATAAAACTTTTGAGTATGGAATAAGATACATAGTTTTAGATATAAAAATTGTATTTAAATTTAAATGAGTTTTACTTATAATTATAATTTAACAATAATTTTTATATATGAATATGTTACATTAAATTCTTAACAAACACTAACACATGGATTATTTATTTAACAATTAAAGGAAAAAATGATCCTAAAAATATTGAAAGGAAATAAAATTTTCTGAATTATTGTGTTACATAATTTTTTTATATTAATTTATCATTTTCGATACTTTTCAATAAATATATTTTAATCCAATTATTTTTTTGATATTTTAA
This sequence comes from Viscum album, assembly GCA_963277665.1. Lineage (NCBI taxonomy): Eukaryota > Viridiplantae > Streptophyta > Magnoliopsida > Santalales > Viscaceae > Viscum > Viscum album. The sequence continues at coordinate 2,001,706,856 of OY728164.1, read as the reverse complement.
AATTAAAATTAAATTAATAATGTCAAAATTGACATTAATGTTTTATTTGCAATAAATTATATTTTATTAAATGCTTTAAAATTAATAAAAAATTATAACTTATTACTTGTGATTATTAAGTGTTAGTAAATATAACATATTTACCATTTATGTACCAATTTATCTTTTATAATTAACTTATTTACCTATATATAGTAAAAACATCATTATCATGGTTCTAGTTAAAGTAGTGTTTTTGCACATTACATATGCTTGTTTAAAATTAATTTAAAAAAATAAAGAATTGTTATTTTTTAAATAATATATAATATTTATATTTTATCTGTTCTATATTTTCTAAAACATAACACTTTAATTTACTCTTAATGGTTAAATTACTTAGTATAGAAAACTAGTTTAATAAAAACCAAAATTTTAAGTGGGGAAACCAAGAAGATAAGAAACAGCATTTTAAAAATGATCTTTTTTAGGTGTGGTTAAAGTTTTTATTGACCATAACATTATTTTAAACCAGTATTTTCCAATTTTTTATACAGGTGATGTACGGGAGACCTCTCAATAGTGTTAAAAATATATTATTTTCAAGAATTCAACAGCCCAAGCACTATAAAAAGGCACTCAACCCTCCCACTTAAGCACACCTCTCAAGAAAATTCATATCATCCAAAATAATCCCACATAAGATCTTTCAAATTCCTCCCCTAATCCTATAATCCTAAATTTGGAATGAAATAAATCCAAGGAACTCCTTTTCTAAAAAACAAAAGGAGTTACCTGAAAAAAAGGTAACATTATCTAATGATCACTTTTGTGTTATTTCTATCATAAACCATTGAATTATTCATATTCCATGCCTATGTAAAAACATAATTATACTCAATATACTTATATTTTTTATGTTGATGTTTATACCAAAACATAGATACACTTTCATCAAATGGGTAACTGATTTTACGATCATGTGTATGGCAGACTACTGCCTCATGAGATGATGTCATTCATTCTTCCATTACCACATATCATGGTTAAAAATTATGATGTGAATAATATTTTTATATGATATATATGAAATTTATGTTGAATTAATACTTCTATAATTGTTATATAATACATACCACCATGCATTCCACTTTTTATAGACATGATAACATCATTTTTGGACATGTGGACAGCCACCTCCTCAAAGTAATGTGATACATTCACACATTACATGAAATGTACTAAGGGTGGGTTTAATTAAAAATATATTAAATAATTGAATTATATATTATATTAATGGAATAATTAACTATTTTTGAATATTTTATATCATTTTTTATTACCCTTTTCACACATTAAAAAAAGTAATAATGTCATTCATGGAAGTCGGGACTATAGCCTCTTATATGAGATTTGATTCCATTAAAAACTTAATAATTATATATATATTAATATATTATTAAATAAAATTTTATTTAACATATATTTATATTTCTATATATATATATAATATTACTTACCTTCTTTTTATAACAATGACTAAAAAAATTGAACGTAACTCATGTGTACATACAGCCTACCATCTCAATTATTGTAACATTGGTAATTTTTCATAACAATATTTCATAAGCTTATTATTCAAGAATATAAGGACCCATGTGATAGGTTGGACTCAAGTTAAGGGATTTTCACCTCCCTTTCTGCATCTTCAAAATAAATTTCATATTAACTAATTACTTATTTTGTGTGGTTTATATACTTCCAATTTGTCATTTGAAATTAAATTTCACTCATATTTCATGGTATTCTATGTTTCACTTATAATTATATCATCCAGGGGGTTTGACTTGAAAATTAAAAGTTTTAAAAGATGTCTTTGTAATTTCAGTTTCTTTTATTATCTTTAAATTTCTCCTGAATCAGTCACCTCAATATAATCATTGTTATAGTGCACTAAATTTATCTTAAATATCCATATTATTGTGTGATGTATATTATTATTTCTTGAAAAGTTAACATTTTTACATATTGTGTTCACTCTGACAGTTATTTGATTAACTGGGTAATGTTTGATAAATCAATATCTTTTATTCAACAAGGATATTTGATAATAAGGAAAAAAATTATTAATTAAATCAATTATTATATATCTGAGTAATGATTTGGATAGGTATTAAAATATGGGTCTAGTTATTGGTATCCCCTCAATGAATCAGTACTCTCATTGTATGAAATTAGTTGCCGAAAACCCTGTCGTGTTTTTTTCCAAGAAGGATAGACTGGTATGACATGGTTTGGGGTCCAGTTAATCTATGCCCCTAAATTAATCAGTAGTCTCATGAGATGAATCATTAGTCCAAAGAAGAGTAGTTTAAATAATCAAGATAATATATCTTTAAAGTTGATTTTCCATTTTCCTAGGAAACATGGTGTCAAATAATCAACCATTTCCTTCATTTAAATAAAGTTATTATTTATCCCTAATAATTTCTTATTGAATTTATCTATGGATTCATTTAATTCATAGTTTATTAATTAAATGTAATTTTTTCAATTATCTATCATTCTATATTTATTATTATTGTTGATTCATTGTTACTTAAATTGTATTCTTACCCTTACTGATCATTTGAGATCACCCTTATTTTTTCATTTCCATAGTATATGAGGATTAATTCTTTGAATGAGTTTCTAGGATGAAGTTCATCTATCTATTTAATGTATATATTTTTTTAAATTTCCAAATGTAAAATGGGTATTATATATGTAATATTGTTTTCCAAAACATCTATTCCAATTAGTCCTTTGGGATTTTATTCCATGTAATTATGCCAGCTTAATGGTTGTAGACACTGACTCCAGGATTACTGGGGTCGGGGTGCTACAAAAATATTTTATGCATTTTTAATTTAAAAACGTGATTTTAAAAGAAATGATGTTTTCCTTACGAAATTTTCCATATTATTTTTCATTCAAAATCATTTTCCATATGAAATGATATCTTTTGATGTTACATATGATTATTAAGGAAATGATCCATGGATATCATTCCTATTCTTTCTATGAATAGTTTTTGTTAATGATGATAAGATGTTTATACAACTCTATTATCGTCCATGGATTATACCAATATGAAATGATTATTAAACCTTCTTATTTTTTATGTGTTATTCTTTGATGAAATGATGAAATTATTATGAAACATTTTTCCTTTCCATAGGTTAAATTATAATAAAATGTTCATGAAACCCATTTCTTTTTAGGGATTCCTATATGATGAGTGTTTTTTGACCTACCATCACAAATATGTATACTTTTCATTATGAGATAGTTGTTACAATATAACCAAGGATGGTGAATAATTTATGACCAAGTAAAATGATTATATTATAAACAAAGATGTGTGTGACCTAACTCTTCTGCCTATGAAATGGGTAATGATTAATATATCATGAGATAAATAGGACTTAAATGGGGAGTGAACATAGTTCAACAAGGGATTTTATCCACTATAATATTCTTGGGAGTGAACCTTGACTACTACGATGTTTTGTGGAGTGATCCCAATATATTATGATAGTCTTGTAAATGATCCTTGATATACTAAGAAAATGAATTTATATGCTTATGTGTATAATAAAAAACTATGTCTTATGATTATTTTATGCACTAATGGCTCATGTTCTTTGATCCCATTATGATTAATGTCTTATAAACTATGAAGAATTATGACCCAAATCTGGTTTATGATTTATGATATATAGGTTATGGTTTTTAAATATTATTTTCACATTTTAATACCCATTCTCATAACCATATACTCATGTTATATTGATATATCTCTTGTTTACCCTTACAAAGCTGCAAATATTCCATTTATTATGTGTCCTTTTCCTAGTTTATGAATAAAGGATTTATGCAGGGTATATATATGAAAAGTTATAAGTGAGAAGATATTTTTGGTAGACATTTATGATCATTCAGTAAATAAAATAATTATGTACCTAGTCTTTAAAGTCACCAAAACATTATAGCCATGGTTGTGTATTTATGAAATGTAAGGAATATTTATCTAAAAAGATGTAATATCTATGTATAAAAACATAGTTATCTCTAAAATTCAAGGATATTATCTCACATATCCAAAAATATTCGAGATTATAATAACACTTTATCACCAATGTATTATTGTTGGTCTCCCATCTCTTCTTATGGATCAGCATCATGACTCTACTAGATATCACCAGAGAATCTTGTAAGTTATCCCTAATAGTCAAATAGTTTTGTAATGAAGCCCTAAGTGGAATCCCCCATGTGAAATTAAAATGTTAAGATTAGTATAATTCTCAACAATTTATTACATTGTAACAACAATGATAGCGTAATAAATCTGGTCTTTTCAAAAAGGTTAGTAACTCTTAACCTCTATCCACTTACATGGGTAATGTTGTCACCACTAATCCCATTAATGAACTGGGATGTGATTCAAGTTATGTGGCTTGTGAGGAGTATGTGTCTTATGAGTACATACAATGACATTTTAACCCTCATGGATGAGCATACACCCAAGAGAAAATTCATTCAATTGAACTCAAGTTTCTTCCCATGATACTACTCCAAAAACCCCACCAAAACCTTGATAAAGGTAAAGATATAGAAAATTATAGTATGCCTGAATTCATTAACACAAATAATGTAGATTCCTGAATCACTACACTTATTAAAGAGATCAATTTCAACTAGAATCTCACTAGAGAGAACATGTGAGGATATTTTATTGGCCAGAACGATGTCAAAGATGACCCAAAAACACTCCATATGGAATCCAAAACACTAATAGCCCTTGTTCAATCAACCAGGACAAAAGAATTTGGCTCTATCCATTTGATATAGAATATATTATTCCATATATATCCCTCTCCATTGGATCATACACTTCTCATCATTAGATAACACCCACTCCACTAGATGAGTCAACCAACAATCTTGGGGAATAACATATGGTGAATCCCCCGAAGATGACCTGACCAGTGATCTTCTCACTCTCCTATAATCCATAGCTATTTAATGATCTTTATTTTATGGAGAAAGGAAGCTATACCAAAATTTGATAGACCATGTTCCCAATCACAAAATTTTATCAATCGAAGGTTCTCCACTTTAAATGGTATGAGTTGCCTAGTGCAACACCTTTTTCGTATTTCCTCTTAGTGAAACCTAATGTTCAAAACCCAAAAGTAGTAAGAGGCATCCAAACTAAATTAATTTTACAAAAATATTGAATTAAATTATTTAATATAATATATATATTGGTTATATGTATACTTAATGATATAGGATGATCTTCATTGAAAATTACTCTATTTGTTAAGCTCCACCTTGTACAGGGACAGTGTTACTGATGTATCTAAGTTAAAGAAGTTTTAAAATGAATGATTCTATGAGTTCATTTCTCAATGTAAGGGTATTATATACTCCTATGATATCTAAAATTCTTATTAATTGGTTTTTATTAGGTATGCGGACAAAATCAATGATGAGTTGGTCCTAGACCTAAAATTCCTAATTTATCCAAGTGTATTTTGGGATTCATTAAGATTTCGTGGAACCTAAAGGATTATATGAAGAGGATAAATAAAATATAACTTCCAATAGCTTTATCAACAAAACCAAACCCTATAAAAGTGGATAAAACCGATTTGATTTTGAATCCAACCATTTATCCAATCTATTTTTAACTCCACCACCTAAAAAAATCCCAAAAAGATGTAGACTCATGCCTATAATTTTAAATATGGATCCACTTAGGGATAAACATCTATACACTTCGCCTAGTGGAAGGAAAAGAGTTTATAATTTAGGGTTGATAAATTCCATGAATTTTATATATTCTCCATGTATAATAGCATAATCCAAATACATGAGATCTATAATTTGTTATAGGTTCAGTTAAATAACCTCTAGAACTACTGGCCCAACCATAGATTCCACTGACACACCATCAAATGATGGTTTTTCTTTGAGGACTTTCTGCTATACTTGGTAGATTATAAAATAGTGGACTTTGGTGATCATCTAGTGTGTATAAAAAAAATACACAACCCTAGATAAATATTAGTATTTTGGGAATTGTATGAAATTATCAGATTGATGAGCATAAAATTTCAATAATTGACTCTCATGAATGTTGGTCATTTAATCCCATGGGATTATATTTGAATTAGATAGAACAATCAACAACTATTTAATCCACTCTAGAAATAAGAGTTTTAAATCCCTAAAATTCTTGAAGGAACTAGTCTTATAATTGTAACGATGATCAAGATCCTTTAATAATTATATATCTAGTGTTCACGTCAAGGGAATTAATGCCCCCCCTCATTTGGGGGAAGTTCCACAACCAATTTGTTTCTAAAAGAATCCTTCAACGATGAGTATGAATATGTCTCTATTAATTCCATTAGGTTTATAGAATGTTTTGTAGATCTCATAGATGACTAACAATAGTCAACTCTCTGTAGAACTTATTTCTAAAACTCTTAATGTGTGGGAATGTGTTTCTCAAGAAATCGCAGTTGGAAGGATCTTATCTCAAAATACATTTTCTATTCTTTTAGGAGACGGATAAAATCATTTTTCATGCTTAGTATGGGAAACACTTTTATAGAATCACCCACTAGTGTAGATCTATAAACCAATAAATTGGTTGATCATTTTTATTATCCACAACCATACACTACTCAACCACTACAATCTAGTAGTTGGTATAAGTCAATGGGTGAAAAGAAGGAAATTCCCCCAAACTATAAGTGTCTTATATTATTCTATTCAATTTGTAACCCCAAGGGATTGTAAACAATCCCTTATATTTGAATTAAAATGTTCTAAAGAACCTCTTTGTTATATTATATTGGATCTCAATCCATGATACACTATTCCTATCAAAAGATATTCATGAGTTCTACATCAACGCCCTCATGTCCCTTTATATTTTAAAACTGATGTGGTTACTGATGAAATCTACTATGCTGAGGAATCCAGGCATGTGGAATATTATCTCATCATATCATTCTCTATAGAAGATAATGGCACAATCCTAAAGCCCAATATATACCCCTCTACCTCTAATTAACAATTAATTTAATTTATATGCATTGGTCCTTTGTGGAAACTATTTTTTAAATTAATATTATTCCAACCCAAACACTCAATAATATGGGATATTTTTAAACATGATCTAACCCCATCTAACAAAATGATTTGGGGATATTACAAGGGAATATATAATCCACTCTGATAAATACAAATAAAGTATTAGATAAATGATTTTATATCCAATAAAATATCAATGGCAGTCATACAAGGAAAAAAATTCAATGAATTACTAGGATGGCCATGTCTCAACATACATGTCAACATTTGTTCATCATATCTACAGTTTCATAAGTACTCTCTAAACGGTCAAGTCAGGGTTCTCTATAGTGTTTTTTACCTATAGACTCCTATGAACCCCACTAGATAGGTATTTAAAAAGGGCAGGAAATTATCCCTTATTTAATGGATCTAAGGGTTTCAATGGTCCAAATGAGTTGACACCCTCTTTTATAGATTTTTGGGATAAATTAAAGAGAATATTCCATCTATTTATCCGCTATATGTAAGAGACAACCCCAAACCTCATTCATTTATTTATGTTCCTAATAAAGAGTTCACTCATATCACCTACTACTCACATTAAAAGTTGATGACTCTATGATTAAAGAATCCCTCTCTAATTACACATCAGAAAGCTCTTATCATGTTTGAAAACCGCTATAGAAACTATGTTTACTAAATAAAATGATTGAAAAATTGGAGTTTAATATATCATCATCACATAGACATTGTATGATCATTATACCAACCTTGAACATATAAGAGAGAATCCATGATCTTGATTATTGTTGTCCATTTAAAACCATAAAGGTAAAAATATGATTCTGAAGATTTCACCCCAGCATGTGAGAATGATACCACTATTCACCTGCATGTACCAAAGGATCCAATATTTTCCTCTATCCCTCGTGCTATAGAAAAGGAATAGTTGGATGAATCTCATATTACCTTTGAATAATGAGTTTACAACACCATAAAATAGATTATACAGGTGAACCTTGGTATGGATGAATATCTAAGGTTGATAATAATCATTTGGAATGTTCCTTTTTAATAATAAGGGATGTAAGTTGGGTTCTTGATGCAGGACCATGATATAATTTATTGATTTTATATGAAGATTCTAGGGAATAATTTTTAGGATGAGGTCAATCATATTTTCCACCTCATTGGTCACCATGGATACATGTGATCACCTAGAATGATGAACACAACCATGGTACCATAGTTGAGTCTATAGTTGATAATATAGTAAAAGAAAAAAATGGATTATTTTAATTCACCAACCGTAAAAGCCCGGAGGTAGTGGATTTATTTATTACATTGGAAATATTACAAGTAATCAAATCCTAAAGGACTAACCAGTTTAGAATTTTTGTAAAACCATATTACATACATAATACCCATATTACATTGGTCAGTAGAAAGTAAAACATGATACATAATAAAATGAAATGAAAAGTATCCATGAAATATCATTCAAATAATTCTTATTAATATCCTAGGAAAATAAAAAATGATAATTGTGAGATAATATTATCATTAAGGATAATTATAATAAAATAATTAATGAATCAATGAGACTATTCAACATGAAAATTAAAAAAAAAGTGTACATATTCCATTTATATAACTAGATAAGGTAAAATAGATATGTCAGGGTAATTAAAAAAACCCATTCTTTCCTGTAATCCATTTTTTTCATTTTCTAATATCTGGTTTATGGGTTACCAGTAACCATTACAATATTCAAAAACATCACCCAACAACATTCCACCTTCAAATTAAAAATTCAAACTTCAAAATGAAAAATTCAAAATTCAAAATTCAAAATTCAAAATTCAAACCAACTGACCTAATCAATCTCGAGCCACGAACCACAACACGTGTACCCATCGTGATCCAAAAATCCATCATCCATCATCCAGAGGCCTGACCGCGTTAGATGGTCCCGTTACAACCCACTACCATCTTCATTCTCAATGACATCGCTGGCCTATCCACACAGACGACGTCCTCATCATTGATGCCCACCTACACAACACCACTGAACACCATCATCTTCTCCATCACCATCTGACAGAAAATCAGGCCACAAATAGTATCCATCAAACTCAATGATGAACAAAACCAACAACCAGAGATGCAAACAGCTCCACTGAAAACATTAAAGAAGAAAAACCTAACAAAATCTGATGAACAAAAATCAATCCCCATAATCCTTGTCGAATCCACAACTGAAGATTTCCATCCACAAAGAGAAAAAGTACCAAATCCATCCTCATTGGAGAAAACTAAAAGAATGATGAAACTAGAGATATCCACCACATGAAGATCCACCAAGAAAGAAATAAGAACCATCAATTTCAATTCATACCTTCCTTCAAAACCAACATTACACCGAGCTGGCTTAACACAACCCCAAATGGCATCGACACCTCGCTCCTCCACGAACACCGCACATAGATAACCAGAAACACAATTAGAGTTGAAAACCACAAACCAAACCAAAAAAATAGGCCTCCAAAACATCAGATCCTACTGAAAGGATCCCCATCGGGGGCTATTGAACTAGATCTCGCAACCGCCTTTAGATCCACACAGAGGACCAGATTTCCCAAAATGCTCGTAGATGAAATGGAACATGACAACACCCTAAAACCACCGCATCTGAGACCTGCACCCTATCCCAATAATGTGCCACCTTGGAAAACCTTATTCATATCTAAGGTTAGAGCAACAAGAAGGTCAATCACGATAATAATCACCGAGGATGAAGACGAGCCCATGCCACTGGAAGTGTCCATGCCATGAACGTGCCGAGCATAACGCTGAGGGAAGAGGATCTGACCGGAGGAGGAGGTGGGGAGGAGGGCGGCAGTAGGAGAGAGAGCAAGATAAACGGATCCCCTTACGGGCTCATATCAATTCAACATGTCATCTGAAAAAAAACGCATTCCATTTAATCAATAAACAGATAATGAACTACATCAATAGATAATTTCAAATTGAAAATATCATGAATAAATAATAATAGATTCTCAATGAAGGTAATTATTTATTATTAGACACCATGTTTCTTTGTAAATAGTATTTTATTTTCAAGACGTTTAAAAATATGCTTTATAACAAATCAGATAAAAACTCATCTAGTCAACCAAATGATTCATATCATGGGAAAACTAATGCTTCATGGGAATATCAATGACCAATACCCACTTATGTTGTACCTATCCAAATCATTCCTTATATATAGAATAGTCAATTTTATTTTGGAACAATGTTCCTTATCAAATATTTGTATTGAGTAAAAGATATATATTTGACATTATTTTCCCAGTTAATCCAATATTATCAAGTAAAAACCATATATAAAAATTTTATATGGTTTAATAAATACTAATACCCATGAAATTATAGTTTTTATATTTAAAATAAATGTTATTTCTATTGGAAAATGTTCATAAGGAAGTGATTGTTTTAATAGAAAGTTTACAATCACAAAATAAATTGAGAATGCAATGATAACTTTAAACACTTGGTAATTTTCAATTAAACCCCCATTGGATGAGATAAATCAAATTAAAACATAATATAGCATTAAATATTTGTTAATAATGATATTAAATGAAAAATGGGAAGTATATACATCATATTAAAGTGAGTTGGTTCATAATAACAAATAAGACTCAGAGGAATGCAAATTGAGATGAAATCTCTTACCTAACTCCCTTATTTGGTTTAACATGATTTAAAATAATTAATAATTGATTTAATAATGTTATTTAATTATACCAAATACATAAGTAAATCAATTTTTATCTTATTATATTATCTTATTACACATTAGTTAACAATCATTCATTATTTTCATCATTTCTGGTGTTAATTCTCATGCGTTAAAATTATGTTTTGACTTGTTATTTATATTCTTATTACACAGATAATGATTTAATAATATTATGGATTTAAATAAAAATTTAAATAAAATACATATTTATTATTTACTTATTTAATATAATACATAAAAAAATTTATAGAAAATGAAATGTGTCCTTCATGGAGAAGGTATTTAATATGTACGCATTAACGCTACATCCATTTCCTTACTATATTTAAAATTAAGTGACATATATATACATATATATTATTATTATATTATCATATTTATGTTATATTCATCAAATATTTTTATTATAACCAACCTTAATACATTCCATGTAATTTCTGAATGAATCACATTGCATTGAGGAGGCGGTTGTCCACACCTCCACAATCAATGTTTTCGTATTCCAATAAAATGGAAAACTTAAAAATATTTATTGTAAAAAAAATAAAAAATAAAAAGGAAATATAAATAATATATATATCATATAAAGAACTATAAATAAATTATTATTCCCCTCCTTTAAAGGTGTTTGTGGAAAAATAAGGACTTATTTTCGTGAAACAATAGTCTTCCATACACACGAATGATGATTGCATATCCCATTCGATATAGGTGTTTCAATATATATGTAGTACCATTATGATAAGAAAATATACGTATATTAACAATAACAATTTTATTATATAACCAATATGTAAGAATAATTTATGTGATGGATAATTAAATAAAACAAAATATCTTGTCGAAAAATGTTTCCTCTTCTTCAGGTAAATCCTTTTGGATCATACAAAAAGTCATCAGTTTTTTATTTCTAACCAAAGTGAGGATTATAGTATTAGGGGAGGTATTTTTTAGATTATTTGGAAAGGTTTTACAAAATACAAATTTAAATGTCCCAATATTTAGTCCACATTACTGTGGCCTTGATTTGGTAAGTCATGTGGCCTCAAGCGCACCTCCATGTATGAGAGAGGCTATAGAATTGCATTGACGGTGTAAATGAGGTATAGTGGGGAGACTATAAGCTCATTTTGCAGTGTAAAATCCAAACGAAACAACATTAGTACAATATAATAAGTATAATATTAAAAAAAATAATTTGTGGAATAATAGATAAATGAACAAATGAATAATAACATCAAAAGCCACTAGGTCGTGTCATATACAGGAATTCATGGCATGATAATATATGAAATAAGAATAGGGAAAAACATATACAATCATGCTATAAAAAAAATAAAAGAATTTTTTTTTTGATCCAATAGAGTCTTCAGAATATTCTTGTCCCATTACTCTTATACTCCATATATAGGCAAAGAAAATAAAAACTATGTGGTAGGGAACTTTTCATTGTCCATGCCTACAGGACTGCAATATACATGGGTACCATAGGCAGCTCAAGTAGGGTGTGATACAAAATCCAAGTATGCCACCACAAATGGTTTCTATAAGTAATCCTATAAGTTCTCATAGCTAAATTGTGTGAATGTATATAAAATTAATAAAAAATTTCCAGAAAATAAATACCAGCATGTTCAAGTTCCTAAAGGACACCTTCTAGCTCTACATGATTTATATCCTGGTAAGAATTATTTTCTTTATTGAACCTAATTTTCATATATGATTTCTAAATAATTTTAATGGTAAACTATATGAAATTGTTACACACCCAGGATCAAAAGGTTTAGTGTCTTTGGAAAATTAAGACAATACATAAATTTGACATAATAAAAAATAAACATTAATTTAACTCCCTATTCAATATATTCTTAGTGGAAGTCATTTTCTACTTAGTAAAAGTAATCACCTGAGGATATACATAAAATAATGTGGTGATCTAAAATCCAAGTAAGACGATAGATAAGAAGTTGAGTCAATATAGCATGTATGAGAATAATCATCATCATCATAACATAATTATGGTATTATCATCATAATTAGGGTTGGAAGCATTATACAAAGGCATGGAATGTAAAAATTCATAAAAATGATAAATCTTGTCTTAGTGGTCAAAAACCACACATATTTGTGAACAAAGCTTGCGTCATACCCACTCGTAACATATGTGAAAAATCCTGACATCATCATTGTGAAAATATATAGCATCATCTTAAAAATTATTGCATATTATCTCATGAGATAGATCATGTTTCTCAATGAATTTTAGCACTATATAATTCCACGTTCACCCATCATATCATAACATTTAAATAATCATGCATTCCATGTAGAACGTATATCAATCTTATATGTAAAATAACTCATGGAAAGGAAATGGGTTTCATGAGAATTTTAGAAACCATAAATTCATGAATAAACCTTACAGATCACAACAAAAAGGGAATAACATAGTTGGGAAAATATTGATCAATCTTTACTGAAGAAGAAACCATCTCAAGGGAAGTAAAACATGTGTTTTTAGAAAAAAGATTTCTTTAGGAAAAATATCTGCATTTTTCATAAAACCAAATTGGATAAATGTTTATCCCCGAAATAAAAAGGTAAGTAAAATGAAATTATATTTTATGAATATAAAAAGAATCTCCATACTTAAATATTTCAAAAAATAGGAATAACCCAATGAATGGAAATTGGGTTTGAGAATCCCCATACCATATGTGTGAATGCGTTCTTCACTGTAATATACTCGATAATAAAATTATGTTCTTTAATTAATAAACACATTACCTATTATACATCTATTTCATTAATTATAGTTTTAATATGTTCATTTATGTAAATATTGATGAGTTTTAGTGTTCAATTTCATCATTCGGGGGTGTTTCTTTTCCTGGTTTTCTTATTCAGTTCACTTGTATACAGGTATGTAAGATCATGTAAAATGTGGATAATAATATAGAATTGAAATTATATGTTATTAATGAACACATAATTGTTTAATTTGTATAATATATTAGTTTTTTTCTAATATTAGGAATATTTATTAGATGAAATGTCAATGATAAACATTCATAATAAATTTGGCTATTTTCAATCACAACGAACTTGTTTTATTATTATTTAATATTATGTACTTATGTTAGTTCCAGAATAGAAAAAAGGATATAAGATATTATTTTTAATATTTTTTAAAAAAATAAATGGTTTTAGGACAATATTTGAAGGTGATAATGGAAAATTAAACCTTGTCATCCTTGAAGGTGATAAATCAACACCTCATGGATGATGTTTTCATTATTAGAATAAAAGGGATATGAGAAGTGGTTTGATGATGAATTATTAAATTAACATAATAAAATTATAGTATATATAAGATATTTTAGTTATTATTTCACTTGTATTAGGTTATTTGAGGAGATAACGATAAAAAATAATAACATGAAATGAAATTAAAATAAAACTAAAGAGGATTTAACCTCTTGAACTTATTCTCCATCATAACCTCCTTAGGTAAATTGGATTTGGTAATTTTTTAATACAAAAGGCTCTTGAAAGTGGGGGAGGGGCTTTGGAGGATTTTTTTTTAGAAATATCACAATATTTATGTCTAGTAATTTGTGTGGATGATATGTCGCGAGGGTGGTAGATACAGGTGAGGAGAGGGGTGTTTTTTGATCATTTTCTTCATTGGTATATTATTCTAGATTAACAATATGAATTTTTTTATACAGATGAAGAAATAAAGTAATGGTGGATGGATTATTTTATATAATGGTTCTTACATCATCTATACATCATACATGACCCCCAAATTCATGTATTTGTTAAATACCATAAATTACCATATTTCACTATTCACCAAAAATTCAACTATTTTAAAAAAATACCAAAAATTCACCCTAACAATATCTCAATTTGTAGAAATCAAAAATATAAACCATTTTATGAAAATAATTTTCTAAATACGAATATTTTTATTTGTATTTAAAATCATAATTTATTCAGAAAATACCGATTTGAAAATTATAACATATTTTATGACACTTTTAAAAATTAATTAACATCTCATGAAATTATATTATAATCATAAGAAAATATAATATTTATTTGTGAATATATTTTATGAAAATGAATTTTCTTTTATATCATTATATTTACTATAAAATTGTAAATAAGCATTCATGTTTTATAGAAATTCTAACATTTAAATTGTTATTTTTAAAAATTTATTTACTTATACTATGACATAATTATATAATATTATCATTTATAATATGTCCAATTTTTATTTATACTTTATAGGTGATGTTACTTTTCTATTGTCTGGATTACTATTCTTAATGGTTGTGTTACTACTCTAAGGGTCAAGATACTATTACATCAGTATAGGTTCTATAATTTCAATGAATGTCACTTATTTTATTCTCCTTTTGTGTGAATAAATATTTAGTTGGGATATCTATGTTATGTGTGTGTTTTATACATCATAACATAATTATAAGAATGGAAATTATATTGATAAATGTTTGTGTCTTTAGATTCTTCCCCCTTTTGTAATTTTATACTTGAAAATTCGTTTTATATAAACAGGTGATCTTATTTCTACCTCATCACTTCCTCTAGTTCCCATGTTGCCTCTTAATACTTATGGTTCCTCAATTTTACTTTGACCAGGGTAATATTATTGTTTCATAGAAAATTATCTCTATATTTCATGATGTTCACTGGATGCTCCTCTTAAGAGAGATCTTTTTCAAAATATACCCACTCAAGATTCAGTACAACTAGGGGATCTGGTATGTACTTATTAAATAGGGATACATGGAACACATCATATACTTGGGACATAGTTGGTGGGATTGAAAACTGAGAGGACACAACTCTGACATGATCAATAATATTGAAGTGATTGATGTACCTGGGACTTAGCTTTCACTTTTTCCAAATCACATGATCATCTTCCATGGAGATATGTGGTAGAATACCATGTCTCCAACCTCAAAATCTAGGTCCCATAAATGATAAACTTTATTACTCTTCCATTAAATTTGGTCCTCTTTAATCTGTTGCTTAATGGTTGCTACATTTTCCACCATTTCTTCAACCATGTTAGGTCCTTTCTACATAAGTTCACCAACATCATCCCAGCATGTCAGTGTCCTAAAAAGTTTCTCATTAATGGATTCATTTGGATTCATTTGGATGGTCAAATGAAAACTATTATTGTAAGATAACATATCCTGAGGAAGATGTTGGTCCCATCAACATTTTAATTTTATAGAACATTCTCTCAACCAGAATTCAAGTGTAAGAATAGTCTGTTCTGATTGAACATCAGTTTGAGGATTATAATCCGTACCAAAGTTTAGCACAATTTTTAGAGAATATTGGGTAATTTTCTAGAACATGGAGATCAATCTCAAGTCATGATCAGATACAAAAAAATAGTGGTAATCCATGCATACTTACCACTTCCATGATGTATATCCATTCAAGTTGATCCAATGCTAAGTCATCTCAAATTCTGATAAAGTGAGTTGTCTTTGGGAGATGCTCTACAACAACACATAAAACATTGTTTCCTATGGATCTCTTCGAAAGTCCTATGACAAAGTACATAGTGAAGTCTTCCTATTTCTATGTTGTTATGGATAATTTCTTCTTCATCCACTGATAATTTATACTTTAATACTTTACTTATTGACATACCAAGAACTTTGATGTACATTCACGGATCTCCTTCTTATATCATCCCACCAATAGTTCTCTCAAGGATCTCATTAAATATTTGTTCTCCCAGGGGGAATAGAGAATGTTGAGCTACGTGTTCCACTAAAAAATCTCATTCATTAACTCTAGATGGGATGTTCCTAATATTCATGACCTAAATCATAAAACTTCTCCCTCATCAAAATTGACCTATGAGTATTACCCCTTTCTCATGGATTCAAACTTTTTCTGAATTTATACATCATTTGTTAGAGTATTCTTTATTTTATCCATGATGGAGGGTTGATAAATCATTTAAGAAATGATTAATGGAGTTCTTTCCTTCTTGATTACCATTCATATCAATTTAAAATTTAATCATATTGTATCCTTATAAATTATCATCTTTGATAATACTAGAGGATCTTTTCTACTTAGAGAATCCACCACATTATTCAGTTTTCTAGGATGGTAATGATTTTGGTAGTCATAATCCTTAAAAATCTCAAACCATATTTTCAGAAACATATTAAGATCCTTATGTGGGAAAATATATTTGTGGCTCTTATGATCAGTATATATTTCACACTTCTCCCCATAGATAAAATGCCACCATATTTGCAATGCGAAGATCACAACTTCCAACTCCATGTAATGAGTGGGGTAGTTTTTCTCATGAATTTTCAACTACCTTGTGGTGTAGGCTATAAATTTATCATTTTCCATTAGTACATAGCCTAATCCCTTCTTTTAATTTCTTTTTTATCCCAAATAGAGTTCCCCACCTGTCTGAAGTGTGAGTACTGGTGCGCTGATAAGCCAATTTTTTAACTGTTTGAAGAATTCATTACATTCATTTATCTATACTAACTATTCTCCCTTCCGAGTTATATTGGTTAGTGGGTTTTGAAAATCATGATAGGTTCTTCTCAACTCTCCAGTAATACCTAGATAGACCAAAGAATCTAAGGATCCCCATTATATATGTTGTCATAGGAGACTCTTCTATTGCATTTGTCTTGGAAGGTTCAATAGATATTTTTGGGGGGGATAACATTCCCCACAAATGATAATTCCTCTTTCCAAAATTCACATTTAATATACTTTTCATATAGTTTCTCCCTTCTCAAGGTACTCACTATAGTATTCAAATGCTCCTCATGTCCCTCATTTATCTGGGAGTATATCAGAATATCACCAATAAAGACCACAAAAAATTTGTCGAGGTAATCTATAAAGACTCCATTCATTAAGTCGATAAATATTACTGGAGTATTAGTGAGTCTGAAGAACATCACATGAACTCATAGATTTCATACATCATTCAAAAGGAATACTTCGGAATTATCTTCCTTCTTCACCTTTAATTTATGATACAGATACCTAAGGTCCACCATAAAGAAATACTTGGAACCTCATAGTTGGTCAAACCAGTCAACTATCCATGGAAAGGGATACTTTTTATTTATTTTTATTTTGTTGATATTATAATATTAAATTGATAGACACATTAATCCATCCATATTCTTGACAAATAGGATTGCTTCACCCCATGGTGATGAACTCGGGCATATAAAACCATTGTATGGATTATCTTGTAACTACTTCTTTAGTTTATCTAACTCAATGGTAGACATTATCTATGGTGTCTTTGATACGTAAAGAGATCCCAAAATAAGTTCAATTGGGAACTCAACCACTCATCTAAGAGTAAGACTATGAAGTTCCTTAGGGAACACATCAATATAGTCCCTCTCAATGGGAATTTCCTCGAGCATGATTCTCTTCATCACCTCATTCATTTGAGATTGATTTCATTTATCATAAATAAATAATATCTACACTTAAGATAATGAATCTATAGAAGATTCACCACCTCCTTACACTTGTACAGAATTATAGGATTCCTTGGGATGTGAAGATAATTCTCCTTTTTCCGAATAGATTATGTCTGATTTGTAAAGTGATATCAAATCCATGCCCAATATAGCATAAAACTCTACCAAATGATGTAATAAAATATTTTCTATGAGGTTTAGTACACAAAAAACAACCAGGGAGAAGTTATATACTTGGGATAAAATAATTTCCACATTTAGTATTATCAAATATACTTCAAACTCAATATTGTGCGGTGGTCTTTGAATAGTTCTACTAAACTTCCAAGATGTAAAAGAATGTGTAGAACTAGAATCAAATAGAAAGTTCAATATTCTTGAATAATTAACCAGTATACCTATCACCACATCATTTTTGGGCTCCACCTCAGTAGTAGTGATGGAATAATATTTCCCTTTCTATTTTTTCTTTTGTGGAATTTAACACTGATTAACCTCAAGGAGTTTAGGTTTAGTACACTAGATTTCATAGTTCTATTGATCCCTATAGTAGAAGTATTGAACCAGTGTAGGTTCTCCCCTTTCTTCCACTAAATTATCCTATTTCCTCATGTCTCTTCAACATTCATGAGCTTGGTGTCCTTCTCTCCCACACTTGAGTCATTTCCACATCCCATTGAGGTGATTCCCATGATGATTCATCCCGCATTTTTCACATGTGAGTGGTTGATATTTATTTAAACCTTTTTCATTAGATCCTCTAGCTTGAAACACCAAATTTATTTTCTTATCATCATTTCAAATATAAAATTATCCAAACTCCATCTTCAATTTAAGATCACATCAAACAAATTATTCATAACTCCCAAAGTCTCAGATAGAAAAATCCTTTTGATGTTTTGGTTTAAAAACACTAATTAATCTATACATTTTGAAGTCATTTTTTATCATAGTACTTGAGGAATACCTCACAAGACTTGTGAAATTATCTTCATCAGTAGTGACATATTCACCTTCCATTTTCTTAATCCTTATTTATTCTATCTCCATATTTGTCCAAAAAGTTTGAGGAAAATACATATTAAGAAATATTTTATTATTGTCTCCCCACTCTATCTCTTAAATTTTATTCTTCGGATTGGTGCTCTTAATCAACACCCACCATTGGTTGGCCTCTCCATATAAACAATAAACCGTCAGAGTCACCTTCCCCATCTAAGACCAACAAAGCATAGAAAAGAACATATCCATTTATTTGACCCGCTATTCTATGATTAGTGGATTGGAAGATCCACTAGTCATTAGTTTCCATTATCACATAAAAGACTCGATAGTAGTATATCCCTCTTAGAAGAAGTTGTACATTCTATATTATTTAGGTTTTTGTTTATAGCTTGAGACTGGTGGGTAAGAATCGCCATGAAATTTTGAAATCAAACTCCCAAGGCATTGGAGATATCATACAGTCATTCTCTTCATTGTCCCTCACATGGATTGTTAGCCTAATTTCTCTTAGTTCCTAAAATTTTCTAAAATAAAAATGGTTTCAAAAAAACATAATTAAAAATTCTGGAATAAAATATTTATTCCCTTATGAAATTAACTCTAAAATAATATCTTCTGTGATCCCAATGTTTATCATTTTTCTAAAACAAATATTATTGGGTACTTATGTATACCTAGTCTTATAATAAGTGTTTTCACTAATGTTCTCTAATCTAAAAATCAAAATTAACTAAACCATGCTATAATATGAACAATAGAAATCCTAGTTTTCTTACTTGATTATAACAACATTTTAATGGTAAAAAAATAAAAAATTGTTACACAACCATGATCTAAAGGTTTACTGTATTCGAAAAATTAGGACCATAAAAAAAATTAAAATTAAAACATAAAAAATGTAACTGCTTCTCTAGCTTCTTAGTGTCCCTTATTTTGTCCTTATTACAAAAATCACCTGAGGATACAAATCAATGAAGTGGGTGAGCTAAAATCCCAATAAGAGGATATATAAGAACAGTAATTAATATAATAAGGGTGTCAATAATAGTAATCATCATAATATAATTATCAGATAACCATCATAATCATGAAAGGAGGCATCTGATATAAGCATATAATGTGGTAATTCTTAAAATTAAATCATTTTGTCTCTGTTTTAAAATACCACACATAGTTGTGAACAAAGATAGAATAATGTATACACATAAAAAATGTGCATAATCATAACATCATAATTGTTAACAAACATATAATTATATCCACACATATTGTAGATTATCTCCTGAGATACATATCATTAGTAAATTCATTGTACCACTATATAATTCCTAGTGCACCCATCATATCCTAAAATTTACAAATTCATACAAGACACATAGAAAGTATATCAATATTAGACACAAAATAACCCTAATAAAGGATATGGGATTCATTAGAATTTCATAAATCATGGATCCATAAATAAACCTTTTGTTTCCCAAAAGAAAACATAATAACATACTAGTTATAAGAATCATCAATCTTTACTGAATAAGAAACCATCTCAATAGAATTAAAACATGTGTTTTTAGAAATAAGTGTCCTTTTGAAAAATCATTAAATTTTTAATATAATAAAATTGGATGAATGTATATCCCAAAAACAAAAAGGGATGGAAAATGAAATTATATTTGATGAATATGAAGAAAACATCCATATTGAAATTTTTCATGAAAGAGGAATAACAGAAAATAAAGAAAATAGGGTTTGAGAATCCCCTTACCTTATGTTTGAATGCTTTATTCACTCTAATATCGTGAATAATCAAATTAGAATCATTAATTAAAAAATACAAGACCTATTATTAATTTATTTTATTAATTATAATTTTATAAATTTCATTTATGTCCATTTTTAGGGTTAGAGTATTCAATTTCATCATTCGGGAGAGTTTATTTTCATGGTTCTCATGATCAGCTCACATGTATACATGTATAGATGATCATGTAAAATAGGGATAATTATCCAGAATTGAAATTATATGCTATTAATGAACATTAGGAAATTTAATTGGTTTTATATATTATTATTTTCATGATTTTATGATGAATCATTAGATAAAATGTTAATGATAATCATTTGGATTAATTTTGGCAGTTTTCAATCAGAATGAACTATTTTTTCTTAATTATTTAATATTATGTACATATGTTAGTTATAGAACATAAAAACGGTTATAAAATAAAATTTTAATATTTTTAAACTATTTTAATAGTTTTATGACCATCTTTTAAGGAAGTAAAAGAAAATGAAAACCTGGCATCATTAAAGGCGATAAATCAACACCTCACAGATGACAATTTAATTTTTATAATAAAAGGTGGAGGATAAGTGGTTTTATTATGGTTATTTCATTAAAATAATAAAATTAAATTATATATAATATACATTATTTATAATTCCACTAGTATTTAGGGAGGTTAGGGGAGAATAAAAAAATAAAAAAATCATGAAAATAAATTAAAATGAAATGAAAGAGGATTTGGTCTCTTGATGTTCTTCTCTTAGAGAACATCATTAGATAAATTAGATATGGTATTTTGTTGAGAAAAAAGGTTCTTTGACATGAGATAGGGTTTTGGGGATATAATTGGTTAGAAATTGGACATGCTTCATATATTGGAATATTTGAAAAGAAGAGGTGGTGATAGATGGTATTTACAGGGAAAGAGAGGGGGTTTTTATTTTATCCATTAGTTTGATATTATGGGTCAAGGATATGAATTTCTATGATTTGAATGACTAAATATTTTAAATAGATAATTATTTTATGATATTATGGTTCTTACATCTGCCATATATCATACATGACAAAAAAATATTGTATTTGTTAAATAATGTAAATTATTGTATTTGACTATTCCTCAAAAAATCAACTATTTTATAGAAATACTAAAAACTCTCCATTACAATATTACAATGTGTAGAATTAAAAAATTGACTCCATTTTATGAAAATAATTTTCTAAATATGATAAATTTAATTTTTAATTAAAATATCCATTTATTCAAAAAAATACCAATTTTAAAATTATAACTAATTTTTTGTCACATTGGAAAATTAATTCAAGTATCATAAAATTATATTATAATCATAATAAAAAAATATTAATTTATGAATATAATTCATGAAAATAAATTTCATTTTAAAAAATTCTATTTCTTATAAAATTCTAAATGAACGTTCATGTTTTACAAAAATACCAGCACTTAATTTATTATTTTTAAAACATTTATTTAGTTATACTATGGTGTCATTATATCATATTATCATTTATAAGATGCCAAAAAAATTATACTTTCATAAGTGAGGTAACTATTCTATTACATTGATTACTATTTCTAATGGTCATTATACTATTCCAATGGGTCTAGTTTCTATTCGATTAGTATAGTTTATTTAATTTTAATTAATTTCACTTAGTTGTTTCTTCATTTATAATAATAGTTTTTTTGGTCTCTCTATATTGTTTATTTCTTTTATACCATATAAAATATTTATAATTAGAGAAATTATATTGATAAAAGTGTGAATCATTACTGTTTCTGATCAGTAACTATATATTAGTATTATACATATTTTTATACATTGCATCCACCTATATGGACCAGGTATGTGTGGATGAAATTTAAAATATACCTAGAATACTAGGTGCTGGATAGACTAAGGCAGAACTCAAACATACATAACCATTATAAATGATCCAATAAACACATGAAAAAGTTCTACATTTCCTACATCCCATGAAGTGTGGAAGATGTCATTATTGACAATATGGATTGTGGGTATGTCTTCATGATAACACATAAATCAAGGGACATGGTGCACCATGCCCATCGTTGAAGGAGTATCAATGGTTAGAGACATCATTATCAATACCTGGTGTAAGGGAGCATGATTTTACATGACCAACCAAAACCCCACCCCCATCACACAGCCTATATCAAAGGAATAATCATATTTATAATAATGTCCCTGAGTCATTACCTCTCATTCATCTTATTAGTCAGGCCCAAATGAAAAAAATTTCACTAAAATACATATAAGAATGTTCATTATTATAACAGATCATGTGGAGTTTTTCCACCCAATAACCCTTAATCTGTTTAAGCATAGAAAACCATATAGAAGATAAGGAGTTCAATATAAAAAATCCATATAATTATGAAAATCAATGTAATTTCATTCCATGGTTCAATTAACCACTTAGAAGGTTCCTTAATCAATATGGAAATTGCTTATAAGAGAAATTCAATTTTTAATCTAAGTAAAACACTTAGGAGGTTCGTTTCATCAAATGAAATGTTTATATAACAATGTAAATTGATTTTATAATCTAAGTCGATCGCTTAAAATAAATTATGGTAATTTAATAAAACCACTATAAATTGAAAAATAAAACCATACCGCCAAATGTGTGTCCATAAAAAAGGTATAAATCCTATTATTTACTAGAAAATGATCCCTGGGAGTTAAAAAATGTGCATATATAAAATTTTAATCAATAAATCCATTTTTGGGTGAAGCACGACAAAGGTCGGTATGAAGAAAAATAGTGCAGCTATAAAAACAAAAACAATTGTGGGAAAGATGAGGTGACCCATGCCTTAGTGTCACTAAGGACTCATCATCTAATGTCAGCCTAGTATTTTAAGTAGGTTGGGATAAATTAAATAAAAATTCCAACGCCTGGAAAATAAGGAAATATCTAATGCACCTAAATAGTGCAATAGATCCAAATATAAACTGAGATTGGAAGGGAGAGGATTGTATATAATAGCAAGATGAATCTGATTCTTTCAATGGTTCTTGATTTAGACTTTGGATAGAGGAGATATCTGAGAACTTGGATATTGGAGGAGGGAAGGAAATGGGGGAAACAGGGGTTGTGCATTCATCGGAAGGAGAGGGAATAAGAAGAACAACAAATTTAACATTTTATTTAGGGAAAATATGTGATTTCACCCTCAAATATTGTGGTTCAAAGTTTGGACACATGGTTTGGAAAAAAAATGGACAAATCATGCTCCCCTTACTATACAAGGGATGACCTCACATCGTTAAGGCACTTGGTTTCCTTAACCATGCCCCAACCATGAAAAGAAACATTATAAATAACTATAGATGGTGTACACATTTTAGTTCCTTAGTTTGAAAGGTTTCAAACATATTGTACATCCAATTCTTCTTTTTTTCTCACCCCACATAGTTATCAAAGACCGCATGGTCTTGGTCACATGGTTTCTACTAACCATGTAGCCAAGATTATTTTCCAAAATTCTTGGCTTCCGAGACCCGAACAAACCCCAAACACCCTCATGACCTCTATGACTTCATTGGGTAACATTATAATGTTCTTATAAAGGAATTTAAATAGAAAACTAATGATTCATGACTTTATGAAAAGACAGGTCATTACAACCTCCCCTCTTTAAAGAAACTCATCCCTGAGTTTTCCTTATGAGGGTAAAGAGGTATTGTCTACAAAGAGTTCCATTCAAAGATATTTTATATAATTTTCCCACTCCCATGTCATATCATGTAGATGTTCATGCTTCTATAGCACCCGTACCAAAAGAATAGTCCTACCTCAGAGTGTCTTCAAACTCTGATCTGTGATACGAACATGAATCTCCCGAAATAAAGCATCCCAATCCAACTCAACTTCAACAAGTTGAAAGGCTTTTGAAGGGTATTTATAATACAAGGTAAGATAAGATACATGAAAGACATCATTCATATATTGGTATCTCTAAGAAACTTCTTTCTGGTAATCCACCAGTCTTATATGTTTCACAACCACGAAGTGTCCAACAAACCTAGGTGAGAGCTTAACCACCCTCTAAATACATATATGGCCCCAACCTGAGAAATAATTTCAAGAAACACCAGTCTATGACATAAAACTAAATATTTAACTAACATCAGTTGGAATATATCTTTTATCTAGAATAAACTATCATCTTTCTCTTTTTGATCATTTTGAGATGCTCTATAGACTCTGGAATGAGGTTTAGTAAATGAAAATCTACCTCACATGCCTCTAGCTAGCACATAGGTGAATTTAAAATCCTACCATATAAGGATTCATAAGGATCCATCTTCATGGTATCCTGAAAGATATTATTACAAGTGACTTCAAAAATAATATGATTTTTTGCAAGAATCTCCAAATTCTAGGACACATGCATGAAGAATTCCCTCTAAAACCCGAATCAAGCACATTTTATGTCCTCCACTTTTATGGTGATAGTTTATTCTTAGAATCACCTTTTACCCTATTAATCCTACATCCCAAATCATAAATTTTTTGTAAAAAGATCATCTCTATGATCCATAAAAGAATGAGGAGATCCATGAAGACATAAGATCTCCCTACAGTATAGCCTCCCTATTTCATCTACTAAGAAGGTCTATAACACATATAAGAAGTGTCCAAATTTCATCAAATGATCAATGAAAACCCACAGTGTATCATTTTAATGAGGTGATCTAAGTAAACAAATCCCGCAATCCATCGAAACATCTTACCATTTATACTGAGGAATGGAAAACAACTGTAAAATCTCTCTCATATGCTCATATTTCTTCTTCACCTAGTGATAGGATAAACACCAATTGAGGAATATAGAAGTCTCTTGTTTCATATAAGTACACCAATATTGGTGTCATAGATCATGAATCCTATTAGTGAGATCATGATGAACTTCCTGACATGAGACATTAAATTACCACATAAAATCCTCTTTGATGTCTTTTAGGGTCCAAAAATTACCATGGAATAATAATGTATCATCCACATCCATGGTCTTTTAAAAATATGTAACACCATATAAGGTAGTTTATCTTAGGACAAGTCTTCTAGGATTAGATAGTTTCCTTATTGTCACACATTTTGCATGCGTAGAGGTCATTGTTAAGGCTGAGAGGATTACCGGACCATTATCATTGTGAACCTCAATGTGTATCTCTAGATAAAATACTGTGATCTAACATACTTTATTGGCCTCATGAAATTCATGTATCTGAGTCTTCTGACTCTGAGCATTGTACACTACATTTCCCTTACTATTCGTGTAGGAAATCATGAAAGAAAATGATTATAGGTACTCAACCCACCTTCCCAGACTGAAATTGATATCCCGCTATGTAAATATGTACTTTAGGAATACTTAATCACTACATACCACAAATCACTATCCTAGTAGATAATTTCTCTGACAACATAAGTAGTTCACAACATTAGCTAACTCGTGTTCATGCATTTGGTAATTTCACTGGTGAAGCCTCGTCTAAGGAGACATGTACATGATGACTTGGTCATTATGCATCTGAAAAATCACCAAAATAGAGACCATGATTTTCTTACATAATTAATACAGAATTTTAATGGTAAAAACCATAAAACCATTAAAAACTAGGATCTAAAGGTTTAGTTTCTTGGGAAAATTAGGACCATACATTAATTTTAAATAATAAAGAATAAATATTAATTTTACTTTCTCTTATCTAGATTCATAGTGGCACTATTTTTTTTGTAGTATAATTAGTCACCTGAGGATATATATCAAAGTAACTGGTGAGATAAAATCCTTTTAAGATGATAGATAAGAACATTAATCAATATAACATGGGTGATAAAAATAATCATAATCATAACATATGTATGGGATCATTATCATAAACACCAGAGGAATCATTAAATAAATGAATTTAATGTGGACATGAGTGAAAACAAACATCATGTTTTAGTCTTAAAATACCATACAAAGATGTGAACATTTCTAGCATCATGTCCCCATATAGCATATATTCATAATCACAACATCACCATTTTTGAATAATTATGGCATCATCATTGTGAATATTGAAAATTATCTCATGAGATACATCACATTACCCAGTGCATTGGATCACTATATAATTCAATTTGAACCCATAACATCACTACATTTATGTAATCATGCATTCCCCAATGAATGGATATCAATATTAGACATAAAACAAACCATGGAAAAAATGGGATTCATAATAATTTCATAAAGAATTCATTCCTGAATAAACCTTGTGGTTTCCAATAAAAATGGTAATAACATACTTGGTAAAAGAATCATAAATCTTGAGTGAATAAGAAACAATCTCAAGAGAAGTAAAACATATGTTTTTATAAAGAATAGTTATTTTTGGAAAATCTTTTTATTTGACATACAATACGATTGGAAGAAAATATATCCCAAAAAATAAAAGGGAAGGAAAATGAAATTATATTTTAGGAATATTAAAAGAAAACCCATACTGAAAATTTTAGTGAAATAAGAACAACCAAAAGAAAATAAATTGGGTTCCAGAAACCCATTACCTTATGTATGGATGCTTTTTTAACTTTAATATCCTCAATAATAAAATTAGATTAATTAATTAATAAATATTTAACCTAATATATATTTTATGATTAATTATAATTTTATTATATTTCTTATATGGAAATTTTGGTGATTTATAGTGTTCAATTTCATCATTTTGGTGGGTTGATTTTCTTTTTTTCCATAGTTGGTTCACTTGTATACATGTGGGGAAGATCTTGTAAAAAGAGAATAATTATTCAGAATTTAAATGATATGTAATTAATGAACATATATTAGTTTAATTGGTCTTCTATATTAATTTTCTTCTAGATATGTTAATGAATATTTAGAGAAAATGTTAATGATAATCATTGAGATTAAATTTTTTCGGCTTTCAATCACAAGGAACTCGTTTTGTTTTATTATTTAATATTATGTACTTATATTATTTTTAGAACATAAAAAATTTATAACTTACATTTTTCAATTTATTTAAACAATTATAATGGTTTTATGACCAGCCATAAATGTGGTAAAGGAAAATTAAAACTTTTCATCTTTGTAGGTGATAAATCAACACCTCATAGATAACATTTTCATTTTTATAATAAAAAGTATAGGATAAATGGTAGTATGATGGATTATTCCATTAACATAATAAAATTTTATTTTATATACTATAATGGAGTTATCATTCCACTTAGATGATAAAATGTGAGGATAGAATAGGTAAATAAATGAACTTGAAAATAAATTCAAATAAATTGCTATAATATTTTACATCTTTAACAAAATATCCTTGAGAGCCTCCTTGGAGAAATTGGATATGGTATTCTGTTAAAACCAAAGGCTCCTAGACATGTGGGAGGGTATTGGTAGGATTATTGAGTTAAAATTGGATAATCATAAAATCTTGGAAGGTGTGATGAGAATAGGTGGGGATGGTGGTATTTATAGGGGAGGAGAGAGAGTTTTTTATTACTTTATTCATTAGTTTTTTATTTTAGCTCAAGAAAATAAATAGTCAAATTCCAATTATTAAATTCAGTAATGGGATAAGTATTATTCATGATTTCAGTGCTTACATCATCTATACATCATATGTGACTCAAAAATTCAGGTATTAGTTAAATACCATAAATTATTGTATTTCAATGTTCACCAATAGTTCAACTATTTTAGAAAAATCCTAAAACAAATCACCCTAAAAATTTTAAAATTTTTAGAACTCAAAAACGGACTCCATTTTATGAAAATAATTTTTTAAATATGATAAATTTAATTTTTAACTAGAATCATCATTTATTCGAGAAATACCGATTTTAAAATTATAACTGATTTTAGGACAATTTGACAATTTAATTAAGTTATTATAAAAGTATATTATAATAACAAGACAAATATATATTAATTTATTAATATGTTTTATGAAAATAAATTTTATTTTAAATAATTATATTTATTATCAAATTATAAGTAAACATTCATGTTTTACAAAAATACCAAAACTTAATTTAATATTTTTAAATCATTTATTTAATTATAATTTGATATGATTATATCATATTATAAATTTTAAGATTTAAAAAAACTATTCATAATTTCATAGGTGAGGAAAAATTATTATTCCTAATGGTCATGTTACATGTTCAACGGTCAAGTTACAATTTCATCAGTATAGGTTCCTTAATTTTAATGAATATCACTTATTTCATTCATCATTTATAAGAATAATGTTTTTTAGATATATATAATAGGTATTTTTATGATACCATATAACACAATTATTAGAAGATAAATTTTATTGATAAAATTTTGGGTCCTTATATCCAAGCGTAATACTTGATGCGTCGTAGTAGACTTTATAGATCCGGCCTAGATTCTGCAGAATCAAAATCGGCGCTGAAGTCAAATAGTCCTTCAAATATTGAAAGGATTATTTACAAGCCTATAACCATAAAAATTTCATACCCTTTTTATCATGATTATAAGAGGCATTGTAAGGATTGAGAAATCCTAGATGAAGCATATGTAATACTCAGCTTACCCCAAGAATCACTAGATTTCAGAGAAGTTCACATGATGCTCCTAGTAAAATATGACTCCCACATTCACATGGTCTACTAAAACTCCGAAATTTGTGAAAATGTTACTTGAGAAGTGAACTTGGTTAATCCAAAAGTGGAATTTATAGAGCTTAACATGGAGCTGATTCACTCACAGTGTATTCAGCATGATGTCATGTTGATTAGAATGGTCATGTATAGAGTGTGAATACATGAAGATGCTCTCAATAAGGACTACCATGAATGAATCCAGAAATGTTTGTAAAAACTAATTTATAAGATCCATTAAAAGAAAAGGTTTGTTCATAATTCCTAATAAATTAATCATGTACTTGTAAGACCATAGGTACCCCTGAAAGCTGTGATAGGAATATTTGATGACTTCAAAAGCACATGATGATAACCTAACCTCAAATATATCTTTGAAAAAACTTTTTCTCATTGGAGATGATCAAATGGGTCTTCTATTATAAGAAAGTAATACCAATTATTTACAATGATATGGTTGAAGCGATGGTAATCCACACAAATCTTGAGGGTACCATATACCTTCTTGAAAAAAGGACTACTAATCCCCAAGAAGTGTTGGGGTGTATAAATCCATTTGCCTCCAGATCCTAGAACTATTTTTTGAGATCTAGAATCTCTATCAAATGAATCCTATAATTAAGAATGGTAACTAGTGATAATTATAGCATAAAATCAACATCAAAATCTACCACTCACAAAAAAGGTAGACTGGAGAACTTGTCAGTAAATACATCCCTAAAAGGATTCATTATAGGATGAAAAAATGTGAGTTTTAAGATATGATCATACAAGAAAATAATGGTGACCTTTCCATCACTTTAACCAGCCTTTTCTTCTTGATTTCATGTCGAGTCAAATTACCATCACATTCTGTCTTATGCATGTTCCTACCACCCTTTGTTGATGTAAACATCACCCTATGACAATAGAAGTCAATATGGACTCAATAGGGAACTAAAAATTATATCCCAATTATTACATCGAATCACATCATTTCAAGGATGAAAAGATTCCATAAAAAAGTTATCCTCTTATCTTAAGGGGATAGTCCTTATAATGGTGAATTCCTTATGATTAGATACCTAATTTGGTATCTAGATTCATAACTCCAAGAAATTATTCGATCACTAGGCCCAAACTCTCTATGATTTCCTAAGATATACTTGACTGTGAAGTTCCTAAGTCAAATAAAGAAGAAACTAAAGTGGAAACTACTAGAATACTACCTCAAATTCTAGAAGGTATGGTGCTCTGCTCTTATGAAATAGGTTGAAATAAATGTGAATTGTGTGTATTTTTTCCATGAGAAACTTCCTGAATTCCCTAAGAAATCCCACTCTATTGGAATAGAGAATCATGAGTTTGAATACATCTTCCTTGATCGCCACCTCGCCTTGAGCAGTCGATGCTATTCCAGTCGTGTTTTGAATGTAATCTTATTAGCCCCTATTTGGAACATGGTGTAAGATTATATTTTTCACTCTAGTAACTAATTGAATAGTCATGAATAAGTGTTGGATATTCACCATCCTACCACCTCCTCTACATTTCATCTGGTCTCATAAGAATTGAGGTTTCAAATGTCTCATCTCCCTACACATGAAACATACCATAAAACTCTCAGTATGAGGAGCACGACCTCTACAACCTCCACAAGTATCCTTAAAATGAATCGTTCATCGAGAAGAAGGAACAATGGGATATATATGTGTTTAACGACCCTAACTCACACTAGAACCATCCCAAAAATTTCACACTATAATAAGGTAATGGTTGATGATTTTAGAAATAGTGTTCAACCTGAATATATTTACCAAGGATCGGATGGCATATACCAACCCTTCCTTGAATCTCAAGGTGGTTATAATATCATCACCAGCTAGAGTGTGATAAAATCATTAAAACTAAATAAAATGACTAGAATATTCCATAACAGACATACCTCAATGATAAAGGTTCACAAATTCTATAGCTCTTTCGGCCCTCAATGTCTATAAAAAGTAAAATCTGTAAAGAAAAATTATTTCTAAATCTTACCAAACCATTTATCAATGTTTATTTTCATGGGTAATAACATCACACCACAAGATGGAATAATCAGAAATCATATAACTAGTGGTCTTAGCCCTCAGTTTTGGAAGAATCGCTAGATTCTAGAATATGGAAAGAATAGATTCAAGACAAGACTCAACAACATGTGGTCCTCCATACCCCAAAAATGTGGGGGAATTTTTCTATAATAACTCTCTAGTAAACTATAACGTACTCGGGTCAGGTCAACCAAAACCTTGAATAGACTGCAACATACATATAAATCTCTCAAGGAACTGAGAGTCAGTGCCCTTATATAGTAATAGGAAGAGGTTCCATAGGTGGCACTGCATAAGGAATCATTGGTTCCTCAAGTCCCACTACCTATGATTCATGGTCATCACTACAATAAATGAATAAGGAATCATTGGTGCCAAAAGTCCCACTACCTCAGAACATATCTTAATAATTGAAACCATTATAGATAGAAAACTTGGACAATTTAACTACCTTCTTAGATAGAGATTATACCACATTGTCTACTCCTAAATCCAGGACTGGGTGATAGATAAAGACCCCCGCATTCCATAAGAATGTGAAATACATACCAACCACACACTACTGTGTCCGGATTCAGGTATGGGTCTCTATTTTACATATATATGTTGACTATTCTTACATTAAAATTAACATTCATTTAAAATATATGTTTATTTAAATAATAAATTCTATTTAAATGGATTATCATTTTTTATTCATGATAGACCATAAACCTTATGAACCATAAGTATGATGTCCACTTAACCCACACCATGACACATTCCATCTCATGTGAACAATGGTCTACGACTCAATAATCTATAACAGACTTCTTTAGGGGACTACTTTAACATATTTAGGAAAAACTTATAAGGTTAAAGAAGGAACCTTAATTGTCAATTATGTTTTCTTAGTCATGAAAGGAATTCCATCACATTTCTGTATAATAATCTGGGCGCCCATAATATTCAATAAAAAATGCACACTGAACGTAGATGCGACATGGATAAATTCATGACATATTAGTCTTATTTTGCCTACAATGGTGAATTTAAGGAAATACCCTCATTTCAATGGGACTAGTTGAGAGAAATCATCATTTCAACAATAATAATAACAATAACACCATAAAACAAGTGTATCACCAAATTTTTAAGTCTTACAAACCACAATAGGAGTAATCAATAACTAAAATTTCTCATCCCATGTAATTTGGGTTCCCCTGATACATAGGGTAGCTACCTCAAGGAAAAGGGTTAATTTCAAATCCCATTGACTCATAGAATCTTATATAATACCCAAATAGTAAGATAAAGGAAAAAAATTCCTATGATACCACTTTGTAATATCCCAACTGAGATCCACTTAACTGGGGCCCCGGGCCAGTGGCTCACATAGCCTCAAGTGTGCCTCCCTGTATGAAAAAGGCTAACAACTATCGGTGGGGGTGTAAATTTGGAACAATGGGGTTACTGTATCCTCGTATCATAGTGGCATGGTTTATAGAAACAATATACATACAATATGCAAGCATGATATAAATAGAAAAAATAAATAAGTGTTATAAGAATAGATAGTAGAACAAGTAAATAATAATATCAAGAGCCTCTTGGTAGTGTAATACAAATGGATGCATTGTATGATGGTATAAAAAAGGGCAATAATTAACATACATATAAAATCATGCTATATAAAAACTACAAAATAAAAAAAAGTTTTTTCCACTAGGATCTCGAGAATATTCTCAGTCCTCTACTCCTATTATCCATCTATAGGTAAAGAATATCAAAACACTCTACAAAGGTTATTTACATTATATGTACCAATGGAAAACTAATATGATCAAATACAATAGCTATAATGAGTATTGATTGAGATAAAATCCTAGTAGGAAACCACTAACTGTGTCTATAAGTAATCCAAGTAGTGTTCAAAGCTAAACAGTGTACTGGTATAAATAATTAATTTATAATATATAACAAATTAATATCGGACTACTGAGGTTTCTAAAGAACACATGTCGCCTCTATCTACTTTGGATCATTACCAAAAGGAGTTTATAGTTAGTATGTATATATATATATAGTAATAATATTTATAGTGTAGTTATATATTGGATCCAACTATATAGACCAAGTACATGCAGATGTAAGTGTCTGCATACCAAAAATACTAGGATCTGGCTGGACTGGCGTGTAACTTAGACATTCATAACTAAACTAAATGATCCTATAATATCAATAAAAAAGTAACATTACCTACTTCCCATTAATAGTTTAATATTTCATCCTCGACACTCAAGATGTTGGGTGTGTATTCATGTCGACACTCGTATCAAGGGACATGGTGTGTCATGCCCACTGTCCAAAAAGTGTCATTCATGTGAGATATCATTATCAATACCCAGTGTAAGGATGTGTGAATCTTCATTCCCAACAGAACCCTTACCATCATCCTACAACCAATATCAAAGCCATAATCATATTTATAATAATGACCATGAGGCTTTACCTCTCATGAATCTTATTATTCAATCCCAAATACAAACATGGAAATTAAAATTCAGATTAGTAAGTTCATTATTATAATAGATGACGCATGGTCTATCAAAAAAATTAAATTTTATCCTTTTAAACATAGAAAAACATAAATATGTTAAGATGTTTAATATAAAGAATCCATTTAATTAACAAATGCATGGAAATTCCCTAACATGGTTCAATGAATCACATAGAATGTGACTTAATCAATTTCGCATATACCTAAAAGGTAAAATACATTTATTAGTTGATAAATACAATTAAAAGGTTACTTGTGTTCAATTAAACATTTATATAACAAATTTAATTCAGTTTATAATCTAAGTAGAATGCTTAAAAGATGTTTCGTGCATTTAATCAATCAATTGTAAAGGTAAAATCATGTCAGAACACCCAAGGGGTGTCAATGACCATGGTAAAAATCCTCTTATTTACTAAACAATGTTCCATGAGAGTTAAAAAATTATATTATGTCAAATTAGAATCAATAATTCTATTTTTGGGTGATGTATAGAAAAGGATGGTCTGCAGCACAACAGCTTGACAAAGAAAACACCAAAAAATTTGGGGAAAAGGATGATACCACCTACCTTAGGACTATTGATGAATCTGCATCTGATGATGACCGTAGATTTAAATTACGTTGGGAGAAATCAAATAAACAGTCCAACACCCTTAAAATAGGGTAAAATATCATGAACCTATATAGAGAAATGGACCTGAAGATACACTGATATAGGAAGGGAGGGGATTGTAGAGAATAAAGAGATGGAACTGATGCTTCTGGTGAGACTTTATTTGGATGTTTTATCAGAGAGATATAGAAGAATCTAGATTATAGTGGATGAAAACCTATGGGATAAATAGGGGCTTATCATCTACTTGAATGAGTGGGAGGAAGAATAAAAAAACAGTTATAGTTTCATTAAGAAAAAATAGTTAATGTCAACATAAATTATAGGGGTAACTACAAAAAAATTACTTATACCGAGAGATATTTTTTATGAGATAATATATCTGTTGGAAAAAATGAGTAATTCCAAAAGATATATCAATATTTTGATATTCTTTATAATTAAAAACAATTTTTTTACCAACATGTACATCTGTTATTATTAACTTTTTTATACCAACAAATGATTTAGTATCAATTAAATTTGTCGATATATCATACCAACACCAACATCTATCTTTAAAACAAATGAATATATTTGTATTATTTATTATTAATGACAAATCATTTACCATTAAACACAAATATCACAGTAAATTATTCAGTATTAAAAAATATTTTACCAATAATTTATATATGTAAAAATATATATATTTCATAAACAATACATTTGTTAATAAATATTATTTCTTATATAATGAATTAAAATATTGACAGATTAATAATTTTTCATCAAACAAATATATATATTTTAATATTATTGATAAATGATTCAAATTTATGTTGACTGTGACCAAATAATGTATAAACTCATAAATAAAAAATAGAGAATTATATGTATGTATAATAATTAATTTAGCTCAGAAAAAACTAATTTTTATTATTAAAAAAAGGAGCAATCTCAGCCTAGGGTTGAGGTACTCCAGAACCTCTAGAGGGGTTCTGTCAGCCTCTCCTTATTCAACAGTATCACAAATAATGGGTGTTATTCCATCCATGGTTATTGACTTCAGAAAATCAGGGGTGGAATCCCCTCGGCGGCCTCGACATTATTCAACCAGCTATGAGTTCAGATGTCTTCGATGATTCAAATGGATCGAACTCCTAAGTTCAAGGCTTGGATTCCGTAATCAGAGGTGCAATTCTTTGGTTATGGGTTATTTATATTTATCTTCGGTGGGCTTTTATGTTTAGGTGGATTTTGACTATGGTGGTAGATTTAGGGTTAATTTGGGTATATCTTCATGATTCTTCTACTAACGGTGGATTTAGGGTTAATGTCGGTATGTCATATGGATTCATATAAATATAAAAAACTGATTTTTTATTTAATATATTTGTTATATTTATAAAAGAAAACTCGTGCCCATATTTACATAGCCATGGAAAGCGATTCTCAAATTTGGTACCCTGATAACCCTTAAAATACAGATGAGATCAATCTTTTATTTCCACAGCATTCATCCCACTTATGTTCATAACCACAATAGTCTTGCCTTTGGTTCATCACCACAACATTCACCCCCCTTTGGTTCCCATATCATTAATCATTTCTGGTAACCATTCACCCCCTTTGGTTTGTCTCCACGTCATTCTTGGCTAGGTAAGTTTCCTTTAATCAACTTCCCCTTTTTTCATTGATGTCATCCCCCCTCTTTTTTCTTTCCCATCCCATCATTTATTTCGCCACTTGCGTGAGAAATAAACGAATTAGGTTTTGAATCTCATATTTGAAGTGAACAAAATGTACAATATCTATTAAGATTTCTTAATTAATGATTATAAATCTTGATTGATTGAATTTGTTTAACATTTCACCACAAATAGGTAAAGAATTTATGGTAATTTTAAGATTTTACAAAATCCTTTCTAGATAAATGCACCCCCTATAATCTCATTAGAAATATATTTATTCTTAGTTCTTTGAATAATGTTTGTCTATTTAGTATCTGGTCATGATAGTATGATTCTATTTCTTTTATAGATCAATTTATTCTCTAGATATCACCCTTCAAGGCTTGAATCTAATTAGATTAACTTATTTAATTTTTTAATTAAACTATAATTTTAAAATTGTTATTCACTTTTATCTTTTATAAATAATTGTTTTGATGACAACATGCTTGTTTTGTTTTTTTATAAGAAGGTGGATGATTTTTTCAATTCAATTTTTAGGATAACATCAATCCTAAAGGATTTTTATTTCTTTTTGATGATTTTTTATGTTAATTCAATATGAATTAAATTTTTAATGTTGTTAAAAAATCATTTTTAGCCTAAAATTTTAAAATTTAAAATTTGTTTGATACTACTTGACACTATCTCGCATGCTGAAATTGATGTTTTACATGTTGTTTTTTGGGTTTTCTTGAAAATTAGTGTGAGGTGTCAATTAAATTAATACAAAAATTGCCATTTTACCTTGAGAATTAATTTCATAACACATCCATCATTTTCTAACTAGGTTATATCTCATTTTCAACTACAATGTTATGATCTAATGTTTAATCCTTCTGTATTGTGGGTAATGTTATAGGAATAATCACATTGAACATCATCGAACTTTAATGTTGTAATTAATATTTTTTTCCATCATTTATGAATAGGTGTTTTGATGATAGTAACTTGGTTTTATTTTTTGATAAGAAGGTGGATGATTTTTTCAATTAAATTCTTAGGATAACAATAATCATCATGGGAGTTTTATTTATTTTCTACTATTTTTTATGTTCTTTCAATATGAATTAATTTTTTATGGATGATAAAAAATTATTTTAAGCCCCTAAATTGTGAAATTTTAAAGGTGTTTGATACTGGATGACACAATCTTTCTTGCTATAATTTTTGTTTTACATGATTTTGTTTTGTTTCCTTAAAAAACAATGTGAGGTGTCAATGAAATTCATAAAAAAAATAACATTTGGAATTGGGAATTCATTTCATTGATAATCATTATGTTCTTTAGGTACTGTTATAGGAATAATCTATTTAGACATGAATAAAAACAAGGAAGTGTGATGCTCATTCATTTGTAGATCAAAGTCTAATGTTGAGATCATCAATGTCTTCTCTTGATATAACTATTAATGACATGAATCTCATTAGATTCACTTATTTAATCTTTCATTAGGTTTCATTATTTTCATTTCATCACTCACTCTATACTATTTCATTTTTAATCAATCATTTTTGTTTGTAATGTTATAGGAATAATCCATTGGGATATTATTGATAATAAGTGTGATTTTCATTCTTTTATAGATCAACCCTGTTGTATTTTTTGATAATTTGTTGGTTTATTTTTTCAATTAAATTCTTAGGAAAAGAACAATCATCAGGGCAGTTTTATTTCAGTATATTATATATTATGTAATTTTAATATGAATTAATTTTTACATGATTTTAAAAAATCATTTTGAGCCTAAAACTATGAAATTTAAAATTTGTTTCATTTGGGAATCTATAAAAACAAGAAAGTTTAATGCTCATTCTTTTTTAGATCAATGGCTTCCCAAGAGACCACCCTGCCCAACTTTAATCTCATTAGATATTTTATTTTTCATCAGGTTTCATTATATTGTGGATAAATAGCTTCTAAAGAGACCAGCTTTCCCATCATGTTTGTGTGTTTAGATGATATCGATGTGGTTTTATTTTATGATAAGGTTGATGATTTTTTAAATTCAATTCTTTGGATAACAGAAATCATCAGGGGAGTCTTCATTATTTTATTTTAGTTTTCATGTTCTTTAAATATGAATTAATTTGTGTGTGATGTTAAAAAATAATTTTGAACTTAAAAATGTGAAATATCAAATGTGTATGATCATACTTTTGACATAGACTATAGTGGACCGATCCTACTAACTGTAGTAGACTGATCATAAATTAATTTTGACACAAAATAACTTTAGTATTCTGACCACACACACACAAACTAGTATACTGATCATATACACTAGTACTTCTCAT
Organism: Viscum album; assembly: GCA_963277665.1. NCBI lineage: Eukaryota > Viridiplantae > Streptophyta > Magnoliopsida > Santalales > Viscaceae > Viscum > Viscum album. Next base: position 2,001,667,645 of record OY728164.1, on the reverse strand, counting down.
TCACATAATGTATTATACTTGCGATAGTACATCGAATATAATATCAGTAGAGTTAGACATAGGTTGTAGTAGAATATGCTATGATGTATGCCTGTTTACTCTATTTTTATTATTCACATACACCTCCACTGCTATTCTAGATCCTATATGTGATTTATTTAACCTATGTAATCTTGAATTACTATGTAATATGTTAAAAATTTGTGTGTTTTATATATGTACTATGTGAAATCTAGAATCAATAAAATCTGAAATATGAATAATCCAAAATCCATATGTGTTATTTGTGCAATCTCTATAACATATTATTTTCTATTATATAATATGTGTGTAATATATCAATATTTGTATCATTCATTTCAATTCGTTGAAAGATTATCTATGTAATCACTACAACATATTATCTATAAAAGATTATTTGTTTATCATTCATTATATGTAAAATATTACAAATAATTCATTAGATATATATTTTTACATCCCATCTATTATCTTTGTATTATTTAATTCAATTTTTTACCATCACAATTTTTCAATTGAAGAGGTGAAGAAAGACTAAAACATTCCCCAGAAACATAGGAAATGTGGGTGGAAAATATAGACCCAATATGCTACACTAGAGACCTTTCCAGTCTACTCTTCCAGTATCTTTTTCACTTGAGTATTCATCCTTCCACCAAAGTAGTTAATTTGATAAAAAGTTAGTTTCATGGGTGACTTTTTTGGGAAATAGGTATCAATTCTGATGCTTTCCATTCCATAATCATGGACTCATCTACATTTTCTTCTTTATTTTATTTGTAACATGCACACTCACATTTCATTTTTAGGTGGTTTATCAATTGTTTATACACTAAATCTATATGAAAACGCAGTGTGGGATGGTTTCATGTTTGTTGGATGTAATGGTGGTTGTAATTCGCTGTTTATATGTTACAGGTTTTGAATTTTGAAGCTAGTGGCCCGGTAACATGAGTTCAATACTGTCCAACTATTGTTAGGATATTCAAGGAGAAATATAGTTCTTTATTTTATCTATAAAAAACTTGTTGAACTATACATGAATGTTTTTCCCAATTGGAAATTCTTGGACTACCTTATAATTCATTAACTTTTACACATTATAATCTATTAACTTTTTTCAAATTGCATGAGGTTTATCCTACCATTTCATTATGAAATGGCTAGGTTCATTAGTTCAACATCTCAGTTCTCAATTTGGATGATGTGGAATGGATCATTGGTTCGGCATCTTGATTATCAATTTGGATGATTTGGCATGGAACATTAGTGGGAGTGAGCAAGAAGAACAAGGAGAGACTAACTCTGGAACACAAAGGGAAAGTAAAATAATGATTTGCGTCTCCTTCACATGATCCACTTAGAAAATGAGGACTGAAGTGAATGGAGTGAACAAAGGGAAGAGAAAATTCATGCATTGGTCTAATTGAGAATATTGTGGATGAAGTTTGATGGAGTTTCATGTAAAGTGTTTGGATTATGTTTGTTGGAGCTTCATGTATTTTCTTAGTGGTTAAATATTTTTATTAAATTATGATTGATCGTATTTTGTTCAAATAAAGTGTTTTATATAATATTTTTTCAAAATTATATATAATAAATATATTATAAGTATATATAATAAATACATTATAATTATATATAATAAATATATTATCTAAAATTAGATTAATAAATATAATATAAAATTTTAGAAATAAATATTTAAATACCCAAATGTAATATCTTATTTAAAATATAAATTAGAAACAAATATTAATTATTGATATCGATTTTGAATATTGACAATAATATTAAAAATAGTTAAATTTGTTATATAAATATATTGCTAAACATTTTTACCAATATATATATTATATGTTGGTATTATTATAATTGTAATATAACTATTTTTTCTATCAAAATAACATTTACCAACATATTTTTCGCCAAAATTTTACTAACAGGACAATTTTTTCGGTAAAACGTTTTACCAATAGAAAAAACTCGTTTACCAAAAGATATACCTTTGTTGGAAAAATCTAATTATTTTGTAGTGGGTGTATGGTATGGCCGCACAGTTTGACGAAACCATTCTTAAATTTTTCTCCCCTTATTTCCCAAGGGAAGAACCCCCACACTGTTAAGACGCTAGGTTTCCCTAACTGTACGCCAACCATGCAAAAATCCTTTGTCCCAAACTGCATATGGATTGCACATTCATGTGACTTAGGTTGCACAATTATAGAAAAAACATGTGGCCTATGATAGTCCTATGTATCACCTAGTTCGGCTAGTAGATTATGTGTGGGCTAGACCATACATTTTATACTTATTGTGCGGTGTAAATGTTTTTTCCAAAATTATGGGGCTTCAGGCTCCAAACAAGCCCTGAACACCCTCGTGACCTTCGTGAATTCATTACATAACATTATAAGGTCCTTTCAAAGGAATTAAAGAAATAAAAAATGATGCAGACCGTTTTAAAAATATTTTTCATTATACAAAGTTCTTGAGATGTGTGAATAAGTGGGAGGGATGAGTGCCTTTTTATAGTGGAGGAGAAGTGGAATTCCTATAAATATAAAAATTAACCATTATTTGGAGGTCTCCCTAAAATCATGTGCCTCAAATAAAGAACCTAATTTGAAAAAAAGGTAGATATAGTCAAAATATGACCATCCAATGTTTTTGGGACATGTTTCTATGTCATTTGGATGCTTAATTTTAAAGTTTACCCAATAAGTAAACTCAATTTTACCTTAATTTATATAATTAATTTTAATTAGTTTTAGTAATATATGTGGTCAAAAAACTAATTTTTTTTCTTCCTAAACAATATAAACTATTTTTATTCCAAATATGGAATTAAATTTTCCAAATTCTAATAAAATTAGTAGCATAAATTAATTAAAAATTAATCCCACAGACAGGATGAGAAAGGGGGGTTTAAAGAGAAAATGTTCAAAAGATTGAATTGTTTTTCTATCCAATTTTAATGTAAAATTTTAGACAATTAACTAAATTAGAAAAATTCATATATAATTGAACAGAATATACTATAAAAACAAATAGAAATTTTATTTTATTTAACTATCTAAATAAATTAGATGAAAACCCAGTTTCCAAAAAAATTAAGTATTTTCACTATTCATAAAAATATGAATCTTCCCATTAAAATAACAAAAAATAACCCTAACATAATTTTTATATTTTTCTATCAAAAATTAAGTTAATTTTTTTCAAATTAAATTTATAAATGTTCCAAACATTTCATTTAAAATAGGTTCATCATTAAAATTCAAAAAAACTACATTTAAAAAAATACATTTTTTATGTGTAAAATTGAGTTTGTTCTTATCTTATGACTAGAAAATATATGGGATGAATTTAAAAATATTTGATTGGGTATATAATATATATTATCATAATTTATTTAACCCTATTAGTAATCACCAAATTAATGTCAATGAGATAATTTCTATTTTAAATACTAATATTAATATTGTAAAGTAATACTTAGTATTGTGTGTAGCGTAATCTTACTAAGTGTTACATGAATTGAAAATATATAAAAAAAATAAATTTATTTGAAAAGTAAAATATTCTAATTTCTTGGGGTGTTACATTCTTCCCTACTAAAAAATTATTGATATATTAGAGGTATTACCTTCTAAAAAGAAGTGGGTTGTTCTCCTTTATAGCTTCATATGGTTCCCATGTTGCTTCATCCATTTTTTAATTTCTCTCAAGTACCTTTACCATATGTGTTTTTAAATTCCTCAATAACTTATCTATAGTATAAAAAATCTAGATCATTTCTTCATGGTATGATAGATGAGGTTCCAACTCTATTTCATCATAGGTGAGCACATGTGTTGGGTATGGAATGTACTTCCTTACCAAATATATATAGAACATATCATGTACTTTTGAGAGGCTTGGAATAATTACAAAATGATAAGAAACAAATAAAACTATTTGATGAATTTTTACTGGTTCGATGTACTTGGGGTTCATCATCCCTTCCATACCAAACATTATGACTCCCTTCCATGGAGATACATTCAAGAAAACACTCCCCCACCCCCACATGAAACTCTTGATATTTCCATTGATTATTGATTTAACTCTTTTTCATTCCATAGGATTATTTAATATGGGACTAAATAACCTTTACCTTTGTTATTGTTTCATCAATATGTTATGGACCTACAAGTTTCCTCCCACCATCTTCATCCAAACATCTCTTTCTATAGAATTCTTCATAGGGATCCATTTTAATACTTGAATGGAAGATATTATTATAGGAAAACTATACCAAAGGTATGTATAGATCCCACATACCTTTAATGTCATGTGATCATGAACTAAACATGTCTTCAATTTTTTGAATTTTTCTTTCAGAGATCCCATCAGTATTGGGAAGGTAGGACGTACTCAAATGAAGATCGGTATCAAGAGCCTTCTCAAGACTCTTATAGAATTTTGTTGTTATGAAGTTATCATGATCTGAAAAAATTGATGGTGTTGTTCCTTTAAGTCTCATTCTTTTTTTAATATAGAGTCTTTAGAGTCACTCAAGTGTTGAATCTTCTCTTATAGAAAGGAAATGTGCAGATTATAATAGGCAATAAATGATAATCCATATTTCATTATTGTTTATAGATTTCTTTTGCAGTCCGAAGAAACAATTTATGGAAATGTCATCAAATCTGTACCTACGAATAGGAAGAGGTTGCAAGATTACTCTTGGATAGTGCCTCACATCATTCAGTTATTGAAAAACCAAAAATCTAGACACATAATCAGAAATTTATCACTTCTATTTGTCCCACCATAATTGGTTCTTCAAGTCCCTATATGTATTTCTAATACCATGGTGTATAGATAAATTTTAGCAATGAGAATCATCCAACAAATACTTTTTTAGATCAGTTTTACATGGGACACATTATATATATCCAAATTTTAGAACACCATCTTCAGAAATTAATTCTTCAAATTTTCTATCGTCCATAGATTTAGTTTTATTTTCAAATATATCATCACGAGATTGAGAATTCTTTATATTTGATAATAAATTGTTTTTCAATAATTTAAAATATTATTGATGTCTCCCATTTCGTATATGCATCACTATATATGAAAAATCCAAACATTTCCAAATGGTATAGTGGGAATCCAAACACTTACTAATATTCTATTTACTTTATAAAATAAGTATTCACATTCTTTAGTCCAAACAAACAGAACCCATTTAAATTTACATTTGGATAACTGGTTAGCTAATCGGTCAAAATTCTGAATGAATCACTGATAATAACCATCCAAACTGATGAAATTATGTATCTTGGTTATGTTTTTTTAAATAAAACTTTATGAATACCTTTTTCTTTGTAGGAACAACTAATATTCCACCATTTGAGAAAATATAGATTAGAAAATAAAATTCTGGAAGTCAAAAATCACACATACTAAATTTCCAATTTTTCTCTTCCCTTCTTGGAGTATTAATAATGATCCATAAGTGATTATCATTGTCCTCATAGATTTTAGAATACACCATAATATCATCAATTCATACCACAAAAAAATATTAAGATATTCTTTGAATACTATGTTAATTATATCCATAAGAATAAAGGGTGAATTCGACAATCCAAATGTCCTTACTAAAAATTTGTAATGTGCACACCTCATCTAAAAAGTCTTCTTCAAAGTGTATTACTTATTTACTCACTATTGGTGATATTAAAAATGAATATTAATCTTAAATAAATATTTATCTCTTTGAATTTGATCAAATATATCATCAATGTGAGGTATAAGATAATTTTCATTATTGTAATAACATTTATTTCCCTATAATCAATTCACAGCCTCATGGATGAATATTTCTTCTTAGCAAAGAGAACAGAAGCATCCAATAGTGGAACAGTAGGGAGAAGAAATCCCTTATTAACCAAATACATTACTTTATCTTCAACTCCACTAATTACATAGTGTACATTCTATAAGGAGTCTTTGATATTGGCATTTCATCGAGGAATAAATCAATGGAAAATTTAACATCATGCTCTGCGGATGCCTATGTAATTTTCTAGGAAATACATCAATGTAATCATATATAATACATACATCCTCAATTTAAATATTTCCTTATTCATCACTAGATTTTTTTTCTCTTCTTCCCCAAAAATTTCATTCAATAGATCTACATGGTTTTGATATGGATGAGAATCAGATGATGATATTTCTTCTTTAAAGATAAGTAATTCTACATCTTCCTCACAAGTAAAAATTTCATTCTTATTACAATAAATTATGGCATTATATTTTAAAACCCAGTATATACCAATGATTATATAAAATTAAACCATAGTTATGATAAAAATCTCAGAAAATAAAGAATCTTTATGCATCATAATGTGCACTTCCTAACACTTATTTATTTCAATGGGACTTCCATTGACTCTTTGGGAATTCACCTGGATAGTTACCCATCTCATTGTATTTTTAATACTAAATAGCGGTGATTTAATTTTTCCCCTTTAATTATTTAATATGAAGAACCCTTTTTCCACACATATAATAAACTCCCATTCCCTTCATAAATTTCCTATAGTGACTTCTTCCACAGTTATCACATGAAGAAAATATTTTCATCTTCATCTTCTTGTTTACTGCATTCCCTTTGTCTTTGTGCTCATTAAAACTTTTGTTTCCTAGATTTCCTTTTAACATGTATGATCTGGATAATTCCTTATCTATTTTAATGGGATATTAACTATTTCATCAAATGATTAAAAAAATTGGATCTAGTGTTCTTTCAAGGTAAGGCTTACGACCTTCAAAAAATTGATCAATCATTCACTATATTTTGTATATATAATCCTTAAAATAATTTTATAACCTTTTAAAGGTGGATTCATAATCTGTAAAAATTTCTTCTTCATTTTTCAATAAGATACATAAATTCTCTTTCATCTCAATTTGTAGCTCATGAGGGAATTATTTTTTAAAGAATTTATTCTTAGATGTTTTCTATTCTATAAGTTCTATTTTTTCTTCCTCCCTAGTATTCTGGATCAAAGGCATTCATTTATCAAAATAAAATCTAATAAAATACCACACAACTATAACATTTTCCTCTTCACTACATCCCATGACCATAAATATATTCTCCAAAGAATTAATCAATTTATCAGCTACAATTATATTATAATACCCACCAAACTATGAGGTCTTCTATCACTTAAAGTGATACAAGATTGGATATTCTCTTTATGGGATAGGTTGTTCCATTTAGGAAAGGTTATTTGTTATAAAATGATTGATCTTCCCTAATATATTCATAATTTTCTTTTCTTCAATACTAGTTGTATTGGTTTCCTCTACAAGGAAATTTCTACATTTTCCATGAGTATTGATACCATTTTTCCTTCAAGGAACCATTTATAAACAGTATAATATACTGGATTAGCTCATAAAATTATGAATGTTTAATCATAATGTATAATTCCAAATATGGTGTGATTTTTAACATTAAAATTTTATGCATCATAAATCTTAGAATCATAACTTTTATTTTTTTGGGACATCTACTCTATTAAATCCTTTATAATGGTTTGTAAATAAAATTATGAATTATCATAATCATATCTCCCATGATTGACTAATCAGGTGTGTATTGAGGCTCATTTTCATGTACTTGGTTATGCTCTAGTAAATCATGATGCACCTTTTTGAATTTTTTATATGTACCGGAACCACATCCACTTGTAGTATCTAGAAAGGGATGTATTACTAGGAAGACCAACATAATTTCTTACTTACCAAAATTCAAGGGCGTTCTTATATAATTATCCAGAAACTCTACATTAGGGTTTTGTTACCTAATTTATGTCATCATAAACGTTTCTTCCATGTTTTCTATTAAACATTCGTTGATACCAACTATAACGGCGTGACCACCGAAGCCTAGATCAATTTATTTACTTTTTAACTTTTGTATGATTACGATGAATAAAATATAAAATGATTGATCAACTAGTAGTCTGGGGAAATAAAATCACAAATATGATACCCACAATACATTTTATGTATAAAATAAAACACGACAAAAAATAAATTGAAATTAATAGCATCTTTGAAATCTCATTCAAAAAATTATTTATATCCTTAGGAAAGGAAAAAAATAAAGTAGAGCTCAAATTATCAATAAGGGTAAGTATAGTAGAACAAGTAATGAATCAATGAGGATAATCAAAATTCAAGTTAAATAACTGAGCACAAATTCCATTTATATAATTGGATAAGGAAAATTTAATATGGTAAGGTAAGTAACAGAAACTCATTCTATATAATCAATAAAATGATAATGAACTACAGCCATATACAATGTCAAAGAGAAAATCTCATGGATAGAAAGTAAATGAGTTTGAATGAGGTAAATTATTAATTATTATATTCCATATTTCCTAGGTACATGGTACATTTACCATTAAGTCCTTTCAGAAGATGGTTTATAATATATCATGTGAAAACCCATCTGATTGGCCAAATAATTCATATCATGAGACTACAGATTCATCAAGGGGAATTACATAGCTAGGCCTCACCAATGTAATTCCTATCCAAATAATTCTTCAATTATCAGATAGTCAATTTATTTTAGGAATAATGTGCCTTATAAAATATCTATATTGAGTAAAAGATACAGATTTACCAATATTTCCCTAGTAAAGTAAATAACCGTAAAGTACATACCATTTGTAAAAATGATATACAATTTTGAAAATAATTATTGACATCACATAAGAGTATTTATATCAAAATTAAATTTTATTTACAATGTAAAATGGTCATAGAGAATTGATTTTATCAAGAGAATGTTAAAAATCATAAAAGAAAGTGAGATGTTATGATAACTTTTACCACCTGGTAATTTACAATTCCAAACCCCTTGGATGAGATAATGAAAATTGATACATATTATACCATGAAATATGAGTCAATTTTTATATTAAATGACAAATTGTTTGTATATAAAACACATTAATTTCAATCGGCTCATAATAACAAATAAGTCTCAATGGAATATAAATTAAGATGAAATCCCTCACCTTGCACTCTATTTTACTTGAACTCTATTTAAGCTCATATATAATGGTTTTAATAATGTTAATAACATACAGAATAACCATTATAATATAATATATGATCTTCTAATAATACCTTTTTACCATTTTTTTAACTATCTTCCATCATTTTCATCATTTTAGGTATTAATTACTGTGTTTTTTAGTATGTTTTGACTTGTTATTTTTTTTCTTCTTACATAAATCATTATTTAATAATCTCTATGATGTAAAAAATTATTTAAAAATAACAAACATATATTATATATTTATTTATAAAAATACATAAAATTTTGAGATGTCGAATTTAAATTCACCATTCATGGAGAGGTAGGTCGTACATACGCATAAATGATACAACCATTTCATTGTAATATTTAAAAATAATTGATATATATATATATATTACCAATAAAGTATCATATTTTTGTTATATAAATAATATAATTTTATTAAAACCATATGTACTACATTCGATGTAATGTGTGAATGAATCACATCTCTTTGAGAAGGCGGTTATCTAGGCGTCCACAAATGATGTTATCATATTCCCACAAAATGGAAATAATGAAGGAATGTGTAATATAAAAATTACAAAAACATAAATAAGTTATAAATGTAATATATAAAATATATGAACTATAAAATCATCATTATCTCAAACTTTAAAGGTGGTGATGGAATAAATAAATACATTGGTTCGTGAGGTGGTAATATACCGAACACAGGAATGATGATTGTGTATCTAGATTTATAGAAGTGTGTGAAATTACAAGTCATAACTTTAAGATAAAAAAAACTCAGTAAATTTATGAAATTTATTTTATTATGTAATCAAGATATATTAATAATTTATATGTTTGAGAAAGAAATAAAACAAAAGAGCTCATTACAAAACATTACCTCTTCATCGGGTAACTCCTTTCGGTTTATACCAAAAGTCTTCCTTGGTTTCATTTCATAAAAAAAATTGATTATAGGATTAGTGGAGGTATTTTAGGAGATAATTTTTGGTAGGTTATAAGATGATATAAATTTTTTTATTGGTGATTATAAGTAGGAGGGTTGAATGACTTTTTATAGTGGAGGAGGAGTGGAATTATTATAAATATAAAAAGGTAAACAATATTGAGTGGTCTCACTTAAATCATGTACCTAAAATAATGAACCCAATTTTATGAAAGGGGTTATATATTAAAAATATGTACATAAAATTGGTTCTTGGACATGTTTCTATCTCATTTTTCTCCTTAATATTAAATTTTAACAACTAAGAAAACTCATTTTTACCTAAATCACTGAAATTAATTTTAATTACTCTCACTAATTTTTTTGGCCAAAAAATAAGTTAACCTTAATATAAATTATAAATTTTTATTATTATAAATATGTTAAAACTTTTTGAAAATCCAAAAAAAATTATTGGCTTAAACTAATTTAAAATTACTCTTGTAAACAGGATGAGAAAGTGGGTTTGTAAAGTGAAAATGCCCAAAAGGTTGAAATGTTTTTATATGATATTTCAATGTAAAATTGATTCCAATTAACTATACTATATTAATGGATTTATTTTTTAAATAAATATTCTTTATAAAAAAATTAAAATTAAATTTTACAGCATATATAAATCATACAAAAAAAAATTAGTTTTCAATTAAAATTCAGTAATTATCATTATTCATCAAAAATGAAACCTCTCAAGAAAATACCAAAAAAATAACCATAACCTAATTTTGATATTTTTCATTAAAACATTATGCTTATTTTTACAAATAAAATTTATAAAATTTCTAAAAATTGTTTTTAAAATTGGTTTTCCATTAAAAGGAGTAAAAACTTCCATTAATAAAATATAAGTTTTTATACACAAAATTGGGTTTGTTCTTATATTATGAATATAAAATATGTCAAATGAATGATAGAATATTTAATTGTATATAATATATATGTATATATATAATTTATTTAACATATTGATAACCAATAATTAAACATCTAATTGATAAGTTTCATTTTGAATAATAACAATAATAGTATTCAGTAAAAATCGGTTTTTCATGTAGAGGAAGCTGACTAACTGTTATGTGAATTGAAATATATATAAAAATATTTAATGTTCCTATAAAAGAAAAATATTTTAATGTATTGGGGTGATATATTTTTTTTACTATAGATGGATGGCCAATATTATCTTATTCAAGAAGAATAACTAACATATCAATGTCTACATCGACTTCTAAGATAGAAACTTCCACTTCCTAAAGTAATAATTTCACTTCTTAGTCATATATTTTCTAACTGATTCAACCCTTGGTTTTCAAGAACACTCCTCCATGAATGTTTATATTGAATAAAATCATATCAAGAATGAACATGAATATGAGGATATAACTTTTTATTACCTCCTTTTATGTATTTCTCAACCCTTTTTCTGACGTAAAGTAAGAGGATGTATGTTTTTAGAATTAATAGAGTTTAGGTATAAATGTGACCAAGGTTTTAGGGGGTTCTATTTGGGCCTTGTTTGATTTTAAGGTCTTTTATAGGTTTTTCTATTTAAACTAGATAGTCCACTTCCTTATTTATACATTCATGTCATGAACTATTTACACTTTGTGAATCTGTTGCAGGAAATATTCAATGAGTCTATTTTCTAAGTTGAAAAAGTAAAATCCATGAAATATATACATTTCAGGAAAACGTAGATTTGAGGTAATTTCTCTCTAAGTGATGATTTTTTTCCTTATTTGTAATATATTAAATTCATACCTTGAATGGGATACATGATGTGAATTGTTCACATCTAATAGTTTATATTACATTGCACACCTAACTATTTCCTCATTTGACATGATTATATTATTAAAAACCCCTAGTGTGATTTTTGGTGACTTTGGGTAATATTTCTCCTTTGATATCACATTTTTCATCATCCAATCAACATGAAGGTTGTGTTGTTTCTCTCTAGGTAAGCGAACTTTCTACTTCATTATTGTCATTGATTGTGATAGAATTATTGGTTTTGTTTATGGGTCTTATAATGATTGGTATGTGTTTTATATTTATCATTTTATGTTTTATTACATTCCATATCTTTTAGTTAGTGAACTTCTAGTTTCCAATTTTTTCAGAGGTGATAAGCGCTGCTCCATTCTTGAAGTAGATGTCTATATAGAAGGGGTTATTTCTTGAATTAGCATCTTTACTTTTCAATTATATTGGTTTATTCAATGAAAATGTGTGATTTTTCATTGATATGGTTTTATTGGTTGATATTAATGTTTTTAGAGGGTTTTTCTTTAAACATATATTTTCACACAACAAATGTTTGATTAAACGCTATAAATAGTTTTTTTTGGTTTTGAAATGGGTCTTCAATCCCCGAAGTGAAACTTTTTTGATGTAAAAATGTTTCCTTAAATTTTATATTAGTTTTAAAATATATTTTAAAAAACATAGAACAATATGTAACAATGGGATCATCAATAGTAGACTTTTCACTATTTGTGTGAGTAATTCTGAAAGGGCTTTTATTTCACTTTAGAGGGTGTAATGATAGTAGATGTTATATTTGATAAATCTAACATAGGCCTATATTGGGTATTTTCTACAATGTCTTGTATGTATTCACATATATTAGAACCCAAATGGTGTGCCTTTTCTTTTATTATTGGTTTATCACAAGATAGTATATTTCATGTCGATTTTTTAACAAGATTATCTTATGGTTTATCCATGGTTTATTAACTATTTTATTTTATACGTGACATATTATTGAATTTTTTGAATATGGTATGACTTTATTAAATAAAGGGAATATACTATAAATTATTTTTTATTTTCTGCAAATTATTTTTAGACTGGATTTTTTTTAAATATAGAACTAATGAATTTCTTGTATTAAAACCTATATAGATTTCCTATTAGTATCATACATGGATTTTTGATCATCCCAAATTTTTCATTTGGGTGGTCTTATATGTTTTTTGTAGAACTTAGGTAAAGGAAATGGAATTATATAGCTTTTTAGTTCCTCTTAGTATCATCATATTTATAGTCGGATTCTTTGGTTGTGATGGATGGAAACACAAGGACAAGTTTAAACTTTTCATGTTTTACCATTCAAGTTTGGCCTATTTTTCTTCATTTTTTATGCCTTGTGGATATTTTATCTTTATTATTATATTTACCCAGTTAGTTTTACTTGATCATATTTATCATAAGATATGCTTTTATTTGATTTTTTTACTTTACTATATAGAGGACCATCTTGGGTGACTTTTTGTGTTGAACTGGGTTTGTTTGTTATAAATTAATATCAAAGACATTTCTTATAAAGGATTATTTTGAAATATAATAGGTTTGGTTTCATTTCTTAATAAACCAAAGTTAGGAACATTGGAATTTGGATAGTAAGTTAAAGAGGGTGTCCAGCCAGCTCATTTATGCGACTGAATTTGAGTTACCATGGGTGTTCAAGGATTTTGTTTCAATCTTGAGAGTTATTTGTGGATGGTATTTTAATGAATTTCATATGGGGTTTATTTAAAAGTATATGTCCCTTTCTCTTTAAGCCCTATATTCCTAAAATCCATGGTTGATTTAAATTCATGTCATATAAAAGAATTTATATGGATTCATGAAGTCGGTCTTATGATTTTGGAATTTTCTCATAACTAATTCTATCATTGGCTTGAGAATAGTAGACAATTCCTACAAGGATAGATCTTTTTAATCTAAGTGAGGAAGTTGTGATATATGTTCTTAAAGAAAATACTCTCGTGGAACCTTCTTTGGTGGAAGCTATAATTTTATATATTATAACTCTAGAACAATCATGTGTTTGGAACTCAAGAAGAGGAGTGGATCGTGGCTAAAAATTTATTAATTAGATTACATCCATTTTTATGGTGAAAAAAGACCCAAAGAATACGACACAAGGATTTAAATGATTTATAGGATCTTTAAATTCCAAAAGGAACCTGAGGAACCTAAGTTTGTTTTGTCAGTGTATGTTTTTAAAGGATTTGGAAGGATATACTGGGACTCTATCAGGAAAGATATGTTGCAGGATGATCTTACCTAGTCTTCCTTATAGAAAATAATCAACCATCTATTTTTTCTTCAGAAGTTTCATGTGGAAAATAAATAGGTGTTTATCACCTTAGTTCAAGGGGAGTGTACCATTATGGATTATTCCACTTGATTTGGTGAGTTTGTGAACTTGGAATCGGACCTTGTTACCAATGATTACATTAAATATAATAGGTTTTAAAAGTGGTTGGGGTTGATATTTGATTGATTTTTGTTCTGATGTTTTGTGTAACATTTATATATCTAGTTGATAAAGAAACTACATATTAATAAAAAAAATATATAGGAAAAGTTGTTTGGGTAGAGATTTAATTGATCTAATATGAAAATTCTATTTTTATTTTATTTTCTAAATAATTTCTTTATGGAAGAGGTAACCACAACACATTACACCATACCCAAAACACCTTCACCTTCCACCCTAAGCGGGATCCGAATTCAAAGAGTCAAAAAATGAAGATTCAAAATTCAAAAGACCACATACCCCAAGGAGAACTCAATCTGAGAGAACCCACATCATCTATGTCGCATCACGTTGCTCACCATCATCATAATGAAACCCATACATCAAATGTGAAATTCTGTCACTATCATCATCGATGTCGATCAATAGTCGTTCCAGACACTGTAGAATCCAGCCCTTGGAGACCTTCACCACCGCCGTAATACACAAAAAACATACAATTCCAAAAAACAGAACCACGAGTCGAAAACATTCCACCATGTCATCTCTGACCATCCCCGCCATTGTCATCACTGACTTGTCGCTAGACCAGATCATTGGATAAAAACATGTGTCATATTCCATCGTCACCACCACAAAAAGGACACCAAATAAACAGTTAACAACCATCAATTTCATAATGTACCATCTTTCCGGACTTCCATCACACAAAGCTGGAAAACAAATATTGCGCCTCTTGGAAACTTTTGTTTGCTTGAGCACCACATCCCAAAGCTTCGAGGCACCACCACACCAAACCGTCCAGGAGAGGAGAGATGGGGCACAAAACTAGGTAATAGAAGAGTGGCATAAGGTCTCCATAGAGGGTTGAGACCTTCACCTAGAAGAATCCTAGAGAAACTGAAACCAATGCCAAAAAACCATGAGGAAAACCCAAATCAGCCGAAAAGGAAGAACTGAGGAGGAAATGAATCCTATGTTGACAAAGAGAGACCTGAGGCCATTCCTAGTCCTCCTACAACATCATACTAAGCTATCTTTAAAAATCATAACAAGCCTGACCAAGTTGGGGTCAAGCTCTAGGGGTTTAGAAATAAGAGCAGAGGAGGATGAAGACTGAGGACGCCACCACCGACGCTGACCCAAGTCGTCAGAGGCACATGCACCAAGACCCAAGATAGATCTCCAAAGTACAAGGGATATGAAGAAGGGTTGGTGAGAGATGAATGGGATCCACACCAGTAGATGCTCCAAGCAAGAAGGGGGGGATAAAAGCATAGACCTGGAAGAGAAAGGATCTAGGCTAGGCGAGGAGCATCATCGCTGCTGAACAGAGCCATAGAACCTTATTGTATTCTATCAGTACGGAAGGTCTATCCATACCAATCCAAACTATTAAAAGGATATGAATACATATCATTATTGTGGAAAATCTATCCATTAGGCATATTTTTATTGAAGGATTCCCCAAGGTATTAAGGATGGATCCACTCACACCAACGGTTTGTAGGTTTGATAGGGTTATTCCAATAGTGGTGTGTATTATCTTCCTTTTAATGGGGATTTTTGTGTGTCTAAAAAAACTAAAGTAGGTTTTGAGACTAGATTCCTTTATGTAGTTGATTATACACAATAAAGATATGATTTAGGTCTAGCTGTTGTTGGAGATATGGTGTTTATTTCATTTTCTATGGTGATGGATTTTTGTAATAGAGGTGCTACTCATTATTTTATATCATAAAATTTAGTTGAATTTTTTTTATTGCAATCAAAGATTATATTGTTTATTTGGATCTTTTCACATAATTGGGAAAGATTTCTAAACATGGTTTCAACTATCTGACATGTTGAGTATCAATAGTTGACCTTGAAGTGGAGTGGTACTTCAAGGTTCCTGATCATGATGTCTTCAGGATAATTATTGGCATGGATTGAATGATTAGTACTAAGTACTATGTCAAATATTATCATCAATGATTTCATTTTTCATCCCTTCATGGAATCATGTGTGTCTTTTAGAGAAATTCATATTCTAGGACTAGGATAGTGGGTCATGTTATTTCATATTCTAGGGTGATATCCTATTGCTTTTTGGAGATATTCCTTGGTTGTTTTACTCATTTTTAAGCATTAGACTTCTAAGAGTAGTGTGTGAAAACCATGAGGTATTTTTAGATAACGTTTTCAATTTAATTACAAATATATTGGTCAATTTTACCATTTACAGACAACCAGGTACGATACCTATTTCTATCCATTCTTATCATATGGAAGATATTGAGTTACAGGAAAATAAGTTCAAACATGTGGATCTTGAGGCTAAGGGATTTAATCATCCTTTTATGTCACTATGGGATTCTCCTATCCTATTTTCAAAGAAGAAAATTAGGTTCCTTGTACTTTTCATGGGTTTTTAAACTAAAATCAAGTTAAAATGAAGAACAAAAATATATTGGCAAGGATTGATGATCTCTTTGATCATCTTAAAGGGGATCATTATTTTTCAAAGATTTACCTTCAGTTAGGGTACCACCTATTTAGATTCCATGAATAGGATATATCTATGAAAAGTTTTAAGAGTCGGTATAGTAATTTTTTTTTGGTTATGTTATTTGTTCTCACTAATGAACTAGAGGTATTTATTGTTTTTATTAACCAGGTTTCTCATAGTTTCTTGGGATTCTTTTTTTGTGTTCAGGAATGAAGTTTTTATTTAACAAAATTCTGAGGAGCAGTGCATGTACCATTTGTATATCAATATTTGAACCTTTAGGGAACAGTGTTTATATAATGACCTTTCCAATTGTGGATTTTGAATTCAAGAAGTGATATTTCAAAGGAATAATATATCTAACTGGGGAATCTCAATTGATCCCAATAAAATACAGGTAGTTAAATCCTGGGAGAAACCAAGAAATGTGTTTAAGATCTAAAGTTTCTCTAGGTTGTCTAGTTATTATAGATGGTTCATTCAATATTTCCCCAAAATTGAATCATTAAAGATATATTTAACCCATAAAGGTGTAGTGTTTTATTGTAATGAAAGATTTTGTAAATCATTTGAGGTGCAAGGTAAGAGGTTGACTTCAGCTCTATTTTTTATTCCTCAAGAAACAAGTTCAACTTTTTATTTTTATTTTTTTGATGGTTTTGGTATAGTCTTGGGGTTTTTCTTGATGTAAGGTGTATAGTTTGTGGAAAATGCCTCTCCCTAGTTGAATCCTTATGATAATAACTTCCCCAACCATGATCATGAGTTAGTAGTGGTTCCCCATGCACAAAAAATGTGGCTTCACTGCCTCTTTTTGGAGTAGTTTATTATATATTCTTATCATAAAATCTTGATGTATATTTTCACTCAAAGGGATATGAAATTGTTATGGAGTTGTTTGGTTCAGTATGTTTAGATTTTTTATTTTTATATTTCTTATTTTCTCAAGAAGGGGATTATGGTCACTAATGTGTTGAGTAGGAACTAACAGTAATAATCCTTGAAGGAATTAGTGTAAGAGTGGTTTTTGATTACCTTCCTTGATTATAAGAGTTTGGGACTAGAAGAAGTTTGCAGGAAAGTGGACTTGGCTTCGATAAAGGCTAACTAGTCTTTTTATGAGAAGCTTCATCTAAACAAATCACCACACACTGAGTTACATAGATTTAGTTGAATCCTAAATTGTTGGGATACCTCAAGTGAGTGGGTATCAAAAAACTTATGGTTCTTTGTATTTCTAAAAAGGTTGGTGATTGTGTTTTATATGAGGTTGGATTTTATTGAATGTGGAAAAACTAATTCTTGGTCTATGCACCCTAGGATTAACAATATATTTTGTAACTTTACGTATTTGTGTTGGTGGTCAAGGATGAGATGGTAGAATGAATATTTTTATCATAGTGTCTTTATTCTCAAAGAATCATGGTAGAGCGCTAGGTATATACTGGTTTTTTGAATCCCTTACCCATTACCGTGTAATAGGGGGATGCAATTTTCATATACTTTAAGATTTATTTTCCTAAAAACCTATTTGGAATTATTAGATTTTTGTGGTCATTGATGGACTCATGAAATCAACGCATTTACTCCTTATCAAGGATATGATTAAAGTGGAGTAGTGTGGACACATGTATGTCTGATATGTTGTCAAAAATTTTGGGGTTCCCTCTAAAATTATTTCTAATAGGGAACCAAATTCCACGTCTTCGTTTTGGAATCTTTTTCAAGAGGTTAGGGGTTCTCATTTGAAATTGAGTATAGAATATCATCCATAGATGGATAGACAGATAGAGATATCTACCCAGGTTCTTGAGAATATGCTTCATGAATGTGTTCTTGATTTTAGTGGTTCTTGGGAATTGAATTTTCCTCTAGTTATTTTTACCTATGATAGTTGTAAATTCAACTTTATTGAAACAACTCCCTTTTAAGTATTTAATGGGAATCCATGTAGATTGCCCATATGTTGGGTATCGTTGGGTGAGTGGTAATATTTTATACCAAGTATGTTTCAAAAGATAAAAATAAATATGTATTTGATCTGAAATATATGGATCTAATCATAGATTCATTATAAATCATATGTTTACTTTCATTATTAGCCACCAAATTTTGAGGTTTCATATTGGTTTTTCCATTGAGTTTAACACCACTTGGGACATCATTGGTTGGGTTGGAAATGTATGTTACCATCAAGGATTATTCGACCTTTTGGGGTTATGGGGAATATTAGAAATGTGGTGTATCTTTCAGACATGTTTTCTTATTTTACATCTGTAACACCCCGAGATTTTATGAAAAATATTCTTTTTAATTTCATTAATGTCTTGTACGCTACACCAAAAAGAGCTTGCACAACAAGCATCCCTGACTTTCCTTGCATTACACACAATCACGACCTTCCTCGATCGCGTGTGTAGTATGCAGTACCGAGTTTCACTAAACGATATATTATTATAATATTATTATGAACTAGCCGTTATGAATAGTAATACCCACTTTTTGAAATTTTATAAATTTTATCATTCAAAATGGACTTCATTTTTGGATTTGGAATATCAAAATTATCTTAGGGTGAAATTTTGGTACTTTTCGGATAACTTTCATATTCTGATTAATAGTGAAAATTATTAAATTTTAATTAAAAACAACTTTTTTAATCGAAATAATTAATAGTGATAAATTATTAATTTGAGTGGTTTTAAAATATATTTAGAATATATTTTTACAATTTAATACAATATTGGTTATTGGATGTAATTTCACATTTAAACTAGACATAAACAAGTGTTAATCTTTTAATAGTTATTATCTCTTAAGAACACGCTATTTGTTTTGACGACGGGAATTAATTTTTAAATTAATTAATAAATGATATGTTTTGAATTTGGTAAAATAGACATCATTTTTTAATTCATAATATCAAATATATCTTAGGCCTAAGTTTTGGTATTTTTCTAGAAACTTTCATTTTTTGATGAATAGTGAAACCACTAAGTGGTAGTTAAAAAACTGAATTTTACATAAAACATAATTTTACCGCTTCTATGAGTGGAATTTCGAAAATCCGAGAGACACGGTTAATATCAAGGACTAAAATGTGGTTCAATGAGATGAAAATATTTTTTGGTGAATAGTAACTTTTTAATTTTTCTTTACCACAGTTAAAAGTAAATAGGGTAAATTAGGGAAAAATGATATTATTATTACCCTAACACATGTCCTAATTCTATTGGATAAGTTTAATTCGGAAAAAACTATCTTAGGAATAAAATATGACCATTTAGGCCCACTTTGATTAGATTAGGACATTTATTATTAATTTATTTAATAAAGGGTTAAAATAGTTAAAATCAAAGTTTAATAAGTAAATAATTTTTACTATAGTGTTATACATAAGATAAATTAGACTATAAATATTCATTAGAAATATAAAAAGATTTCCTACATAATTATATTTAATTTTTAATTTTTAGAAATTAAATAATTTAATTTATTTATGACACAACGATGATGCAGTAATTATTTTATTAATGAAATATTGACACAATTGATGTTATAAATACCCAAATAAATGTAATTTGAGACTTTTTATGAATTCCACTAGTTTTATAGGTTAATATGACATGTTATTATTGATTTAATTAACTTATTTCGAACTAATCATTCTGTTATGATTTTCACAAAAATCAATTACTAAATAAGGTCAAAATTGACATAAAATAGTTTTTAAAACAAATATTATATTATTAATTGTTATTTTATTCCTAAAAAT
The DNA here is from genome assembly GCA_963277665.1 of Viscum album. NCBI lineage: Eukaryota > Viridiplantae > Streptophyta > Magnoliopsida > Santalales > Viscaceae > Viscum > Viscum album. The sequence goes on along the minus strand of OY728164.1, from coordinate 2,001,646,958 downwards.
CTAAGGTTCGGCCAAATGACTTAGATAAGGTTATATATATTAATAATAAACAACTTGGGGTTCTTTTGGCTTTTTATAGTAAGTTTATTAACCTTATAGTGTAAGAACACAAAAAGACACGTTAAAAGTAAAATTATCTAACTTAAAGTTAAATATAAATGATAAGGTTAAAATAGGAAACTAAACTTGTCTAAATTATATTGGATGAGAGGATTTAGACCCATAACCCCCTTATCTTCTAAATAAATCAATTTTTAGCTATTTAAAACCTAATATGACTTTATAATAAAATAATATTTTTAGTTTTCCAAAGGAGCCCCTCTCCTCCCTTATAAAAGGGGACCTCCTCCCTATCTTCCTCACACCACTTTGAGCCTTCAAGCTCAGAAAACCCATGAAAAATTCTCTTATACACTTCCCTTGAAACATCCTAGAGGTCCTGGTCTTCTTCAACGACCAATTTTAGTGCCCTAAGAGGAGGACTCAAAGAGGCGCTTCAAAGAAGAGGTAATGTCCGTTACCGATTCTTTCAAATTTATTTCTTCTTCCACTTCTTCTTCTTAGGTTGTTTCATTATGAAGTAATAACATCAGTATCACTCATATACCGATATGTTATTATATGTATGAAACAACCCTATTTCACCATCTATCCATCCTACGGAAAACGAAATCACCACGCATGCATACGTACGGAATACCGTCTCCACGCCGTGGTGTAATCTATTTTCCACCACCACCTTACTTGGATGGGTATAATGGTTTAAATAAAAACTATATATGATTATTGTAAAGTGATATTGATTCTGTAATAGTATACATACACTCCAATAAAATTCCACGATCATGGGAATGATATCATCGCTCGTGCGTACGTACAGAATACCGTCTCCACGACGCGATTAGATTCATTCTCAATGATTAACCATTCATGAATGATTAGAAAGTATATATAATAAGTAATCATGAAATATATGACATAATAATGATACTTGATTTACACACACACATATATATATATATATATATTTCATCCAATTAATTCCATTCAATTCAATAAGGAAACGAAAACAGCGTTCATATGTACGTACGGCCTACCATCTCCATGAACGGTGTATTTATTTCCATTTATAGATCTATTATATATATGTATATTCTGAATATATATTATATAAAAATAATATTTTATATTCTGGAATTAAGTAATCATGATCTAAGTAATCATATGAATAATTACAAGTCAAAACTTTAACGACAAATGAAATGATTTTACCCAAAACACTCTTTAACATGGAATTTACAAAAGAACAGGCAATATAAAGTCATAAGTGAACAATATATGATATCATAACAATGAAAATGATTCTATAATAATTCAATGACATTATTTAAATTATTATACAGGAGGTTTGGATACGTATGAATCATATCGGACCTAAGGTAAGGGATAACTTTTCCAACCTCGTTCTTATCCGAGATTGTTTATTTGTAAGTATTTACTGGGGTTATTGTTCACATCCATGTCCATGTTTCCTAAAAATGGTTTCATGTATGTTTAATGTCCTTTTTACCCATTTTTGACTTTTACTACATGGTATGTATGGAATCTTTCTTTTACGAGGTACTTTTTGACTTTTCCGGCAAAAGTACGAGAAGAATGTTTTTTTAACTTATACGACACGAACGGATTTTTACGGTTTTATAAAAACTTATTTTCATGAAGCTTCCTCCAAAATATTTCATGAATATTTTCAACAAAATACTCTTCTTTTAAAATTGCACGACATTTTTTGAAAAGAAAATGATTTTGAAGAAAAAATGATACTTTCCTCAAGAATTCATTTCAAGTGTTTTATCAAAACCATTTTTCATCTAAGTTGACATTATTTCATATGTGTATGTTTCAAGTACAATGTCTTTATGATTTACATGGTTTAACTTTTTTATTATGAAATGATATCCATTTCTTTTATATGTATTATGTGATGATGGTATGATGTTTATGAAACCCATTTTATTCGTTGGGTTATTATGAATGATGTATGTTTATTTTGTGGCATAATTAAGAATGATTTCATTATGATATGGGTGGGACCTATATCTCCCTCCAATGAATTGGGTAAAGATTTATATATCATGAGATAGACATGGCTGGAATGGAAAGTTAAACTGGTTCAGTAATACAGGACTGGAATGAGGAGTGAACGCGATTCAGAAAGGGACTTTGTCCACTAAGATGGTCTTGGCAGCAATGCCTTGGCTAATATGGAAATCATATCATGTGCTTAATGGTTTCCACAATTACATGTTTTATTCCCATGCTATTTTATCATTCTTAATGTTTCTTTATGATCTATGCCTTACGTACTTCCATGTTTTATGTCATTGCTCAAGCTTTTGATGTTTAAACATTATGTTCATGTTTTTAAGTTCAAATGTATATAGTATGTTTTATTTTATCCATGATTACCCTTACTGAGCATTTGAGCTCACCCTTTCTATGTTTTATTTTCCCCAGGATATAAAGAAAGGTTTTAGGTAAGAAATAAAAGGGAAGATCTTTAGGGGAGATGTTGAAGATCTTTCACCACGATTAGAAGATTTTATTCTGAGTTTCCAAAGACACTAAACTATTACGGTCCTTGTGTGTCAATTTTTGTTATGTATTAAGTATTCCACAAAAGTAATATAATGTCCATGTACGTCAAGATTAGGGTCTCTACAACATCCATCTATGATGTGTTTCATATTTCACAGATGATGATGTATAAATTGGATCCTTCCCATTTGATTGAGTTCTGTGATGTTGATCTTGAGACTGGAACCACTATCATGGGGAAAAAAGTTTATATTTTGGATCACCAAGTGAAGGTATTGTGGTAAAATAATTATATTTGTTCGTGTACTGTATCAATGAATATGGGATAGCCATGAGATGTAGGAGTGGGATTTTTTTATGGGAAATAAATGGTCTTCAGTTTTTTCAAGTCCAATATCTTAAGTACTTTCTAGGAATACAAATCTTATATAGTGAGAGACTTTTAGCTTCTTATTACCTAAATTAATGTACTTATGAACCCTTGTGTTGATCCAAAATTTGGGGATTCATGAGTTTCAAATTAGTGAAGTCCATGTAAAAAAATTAAATGGATTTTAGGGGGTTCTCTTAGGGTTACGTTTGATTTGGATTCATTTTCTATGTTTTTAAATAAAAACTTCATTGTACATTGTCTATAGGACATATTCACAACATGAAATAGTTTCACAAGGAGAATCCATTTCTAAGAAGATGTTGTGATTCCATTTCAGATCATGAAAAATCATAGGACAAATTTCTTTTAAACATCTTGAAAATATTCATCAGGGTAATTTATCCCAAGGGAATGACTTTTTTATTTTATTTGTTATTTTTGGGATTTACATTGATAAATTTATACACGACATGAATTATTTGAGTCTAGGGGATTTTATTAAACTAAACACTTGACTATTTTCTCATTCGATTTTAAGATATCCCTCGTGAACCCTAGGGTTAATTTTCAGTGATTTTTTGTTATCTATCTTCTTCTAGATCACCCGGTTCAACATTCAATCCCCATAATGGTTTCACCACTTCTATATTGGTAACCAGTATTTCTACTTATTTCTTAATATTGATTTTCATAGTGGTGGTTGTTTTTTTAAGGATTATATTCAAATAAATATGTGTTTTCTGTCAACACTTTATTGTTTTCCATGATGCCTTGTCTTAAAAAGGCTGGTCTGATTGTTTCTGATCTCCGTTTTCGAAGTAAATTAGTTTTAATACCTTATTGAAGATGGTGAATGTATATGAGGGGTTAATTATTGAATTAATATGTATTCTTATCAATTCCATTAGGTTATTCAATGTAAATTAATGATTTTGAATTGGAATGGTTCTGTTGTATGAGATTAAATATTTTAATGGGGTTTTATTAAAAAACAGATTTCTTCACACCATGTTTTTGATTAAATGCATAAAATTATTGTTTCTATTTTCAAATTTTCATTCACTCTCAAAAACATGAAGTATTTGAAATGAAATTTTTTTATTAAATGTGATCATGGTTTTTATATTAGTTTTGAAAAAAAAACTAACAAAGGGAAACCTTGGGTGCATCGGGAATACACCAATCGCTCTTTATGTGTGTAATTACACTAGAGTTTCAATTGGATGGATCCAACTTTGGCCTATAATAGGGATTTTATTCAATTTATAGTGTTTTCCCATATTTTAGATCCAAAATGGGGTACTTTTATATTTATTATTAGTTTATCACATGATCGTTTATTTCTTGGCATTTTTTCCATATATTTTTTTCTAATTATGTGTCCATGATTCATAACTATTTTCCTTCATACTTTATATATTCCTAAATTTGGTGAATATGGTATTTTTTTTGGAAAACTAAAGGAATTATTTAAAAAATGGTTCTATTTTATTAAAATCCTTTATAAATAGGAGTTTTTTTAAAGCTATAACTAATACATTCTTGATATTAGAACATATATGAATTATTTGGTGGTATCCAGCTAGGATTTATGCTCACACCCTAATTTTTTACTTTTTTTAGTTTTAGAGGTCATTAAAGGTCTTGGTTAAAGGGAATGGAATTTTGTAGCATATTGGTTCCACTTTTTATCATCATCTTCATAGAAGGATGGTTTTGTAATGATGGATGGTCACTCGGGGAATTGTTTATAGACTTTCCATGTTTTATCTTTCTATTTTCACCTATTTAGATTGATTTTATATGTATCATGCATATATTATATTTCATATACTATATAACGTTTTGTATTTCCATTTTTATTTTTATCATGATACATGTTTTTATATCTTTTTTACTTCACCATATAGTAGTCCACCACATGTGACTTGTTTAGTTGAACTAGGATTGTTCATTGAAGAAGAGGACACTAAATTTTGGGCACCCTAGGGAAAATATTGTTACCCATTGATTCCATTTGGTTGGAATAATAATATATAATCCTATAAGTTGCTTATGAATCACATATTCAAGCCCCTCATTGGAATGATGGTCTAGTGTAATTTAGATGACATGGTTTTCAACTACTGTTAAGGCTAGTAAAATATCAAAAATCCTTAAAAAGTGTTCAAATTTATCCATACCCACCATCTAATGATAAATCCACTGAAGTTTATATTTAGTGTTTCCTTTAGTAAATTTCATGGTTTCATTATATTATACAAAGGCATTAATACCAACATTTAGAAAATCAAGGACATCATGAAATATCCCTACCCCACCCAATTTATGAGAGTTTCAAGGATTTAAAGGATGATTGGATTACATCTGATGATTTTTATCTAATTTTTATATAATTTCAATTTCATTATACAATATTATAAGTAAACACACTATCTATCATGGAAAAAAATTACAAACTTTATTTGATGACATCAAGTGGTATTTTCTGCATCCACTATTTCTCATGATTCCTTTCTAGAGGAAACCTTTATTCCTCCACAATATATCTAAAAAATAGACCCTTAGTTTATTTCGGGTTATGATGAAAAATTAATTAAAATAGAATGTATAGTCCAACCTAATTCAAATGATTCTAGAAACTGAGGATATATATTTTTCCATCGAGAAGTAATAATTATACCTAGCATTTATTAGCTGGGATTTTTGACATTATTTGTATCATCATGATTACCATATGATCACCAACATTTATTGGTTCACATTCATCCTTAACTATCATATATAGAATATATATTATTGTCATTAAGGAAATTTATCCTTCATTAGTTCAACACGGGGTTCTCCCATAAAAAAATCTATCAAGAGAAAAAAGTTTTCCTATTTCCTTACAGTGCACTAAACACTATATAATTTACCATTGGTAATTAACTTCCTATAAAAGTACATTCAATTTTTTAGTAAAAAAGTACCATTTTTAAAATTCAAATTTTATGGTGGCCCTTGATGTTTGAAAACATGTATTCTAGACAACCCTAATCTAAATAAGGTTGAACTTGGTTGTGTCCTCATCACTCTCGCAAAGGCCCTCATGTAATAAAAATTTCTTCATTTATCGGGTTTAATAAACAATGATGATTAATGTCAATAATTTATCAACAATATTGAATTCTTCCATGAAATTTAGGTTCTATGGTTTCACAGTAAAGGTACTATGAGTATCTCATCAAAAATATAAATGGTGACTGCATTATCTAAAAACAAAAAATCATCCCCTTGATCTAGTTTACATGTGAGATGATGGATCAAATTAACTCTGATTTGAAGTTGTCTCTAGTAATATGATACAAAAAATAATATAATAAAATCTCTAGAGAAAATGGAAATATATCATTCCAATCTCTACCATGATGAAAATATCATTCATGTAGCACTCCGAAAAGTGATTTCCCCCACCGACACTGATGAATAGGGATTTGAATTGAATAAATCTGCCACTAATTAGGAACTTCCAACATGGAAATATTCTCCCAATATATATGGAGTGGGATTTTATCTACCTGTCTGAAAAAAATTCACCCTCTATGACTTCCTCAATTTGTTGTGGGTCCTCTATCGATATAGATTTAATTGAATTATTCTATATTATTTCCATGGTAAGAAAATTCTTTAGGTCTTATAAGAGGTTCACATTGGGAGTTTTGGAGCTCATCAGTCAAGATTTAATCTATCCCACCATATCCAGATGCTGGTATAATTTTAGCTCTTCTAATTTCATAAATATTTGGAATTAAAAAAAATGTTTTACACATTTTAGGACCATTCTAACTTAATTAATCATCCTCTAAATATTGTCCATTAAATTAGGTACTCTTAACCCTTCTCAAAATAAGGAATTAACACCATGTTTCCCACCTACCAATGACATTATTGTAATTCATTTCATTATTACCACCACTAATAATTTTTCATAGTGGATAGAAGTCATTACCATAAATGAGGTCAAGTATAGATCCATGATAAAGTTATCTGAATCCCAAATCAATTATTAGTTTGTAACCCCCACACCATTATCATGGGCCATAGTACTAAATTCCAAGTCCTCGAGTTAAGTAAAATATATTACAATTAAAATGTCTAATTTAATTATACATCTCACTATCAGTCATGTGATAATAGATACAATGAGGTATTCAAAAAAATCATTACTTACATTCTATAAAATATGGTCGATAATAATAAAGATAATTTTCCTGTAAATCTCTCCAATCCTTTTTGGGAATATCATATGATAACATAGAATGATAACAATGTCCCTCCTTACTCCCATGTGTATACAAAATAAATAGTTCTTCCCATTGAGTTTCATCAATTATTACTCTAGATGTCTATCTTTGACCAGTTTCTTCCAGATAAAAGGTCTCATGTTTTATTTACTAGGTTGGAATCCCTTGATGAAAATAGGATTCTTGCACTACATAACCCTAAGATTAACCATAATTGAGTGTCTTAATGATTCAATAAGAACTTTAACCTTCTCTCATTCCACTAATGTGACTTCCTACTATCTTTGATAATACTAATGATACTCAAAATAAAACCACCAAATTTAGAGGTCAAATGGGAATTCCCCATCACCATTCCTATGGTATACTCCAATGGTGCATAATAAATTATATCCATATATGGGGAGAAAATTAAACCTAAAAATAATGTGAGATTTCTCAAGATATACTTTGTGTAACAATGTGCTTGGTTCCCTATATTCCTAACTACATTCATTTATACTATGTATCATTTTTTTCATTATCAGAAAAACAAAAATTTTATGATATATGGTATTGTATGCATGAAATTAAATTTTATAACATCTTAATCCTATCTTCAAGACTTTAAATGACAAATCTCTCATAATACTAGCATTATGAAATTAATCTTCATAGAATCCCCAGTCTATTCAACATAAATTTAAACTGATGGGAGTGAATTCTATTCCACATGAATTTAAACTACTTCGAATGGGTTCAATGTCCATATAGCATGAAATTAAATTATAATGGACTTAGTCTAACATACATAACCTAATATTTATTATGAAACATCTTTATATATGATTCATAAACTATATAGCTATATTAAATCCCATTCCTAAGAGGAACCTCCCCTTTTAGTATTGGTCACCTACCTTACTACCTTTACTGGATTTTGTTTGGATTTATTCTCATCTCATGAGATATATAATGATGATTGGGCCTCATCCCCAAATCTATCCATGTAATTTATTTCCATTACTCCTATTAATCTTATTTATGAGATATTAACTAATACCTATTAATTTTTAATATTCCTTTTTCCACAAAAGTAAAAATTATTTTCTTATCCCCCATTCTACACATGATTTACACCTGTGAAGAAGTATCTCCCATAAAAATAAGTAAATATTTCATGATTACTATCTCATATGACATATAAAAATGCTTTAATCTCTTATCTGGGTCCAATATTCATGTCTCCCACTAACACTTCCTTTTATGGGTGATTGATTCCCTTTTTTCGGCTTCACCCCCCCCCCCCCCCCATGTGCTTGAGGTGGTGAAAAACTCAAAAGGATACATCCTATGTTACACAACCTTAAACTTTATTCCTTTTGTCCAAGAAATTAGGACATTAATTTATTTCTTCTTAACAATGAGATGGTTCTTAATTATCTTTTGGCAATAAAGTCAATTTGGGTTTGGCACTCCATTTATACAAGTACACCGCATCGATATGCTTGATGTATGATGATTTAGCCTTAGGGTACATGGATATACCATTAATCATTTTCCTTTATTTTATCTCTAAACCTAATGTCTCAAGAGTCTCAACTAGTCAGTCAACTTTTCATTTCCAAAATGGATTCCCTTATGATAATGGAATAACACCCCATAACCAACCACTCATCCAGAGTACCCATCCAGAAGGAATATTTCTTGACCACAACATTATGGATCCCATGGTTCAAATATGACTTGTTACTAAACATAAATTTTTCACCCATTATTGATGATATTTTAGTGTAATATATGTTTTATACTTTTCAAATTCTCATTCTAAGACTATGGAACCATTATTGACATTAAGATTCTTGATTTCGTGATTTACCAATACTGCACACCTGCTTGGACATGTGAGGTTTTAACACCTATGATGTTTCCCTGTTAAATTGTTTGGTGTTTCTGATGTGTGAAAAGGTCTTATGGAATTGTATGACTAGTTTCTATGAATTTTCATGTTTCTTTGGTAGTCGATGTATAATTATAATCTCAAACAATCCATACTTATCTCGAACTCTATTGTGATAAAAGTAACCTTCAATTTCTCCATGTTTCTCACATTGAACTTTGATTATGTGACATTAGGATTTTTTTATTTAATCATTAAAATGATTAAGATTCGATAGAAAATCATATAATTATAAACATAATCTTATTGGTGACTCAATTTCCCAATTTTAAATTAACCTACATGACCAATGACTTTTTGGTATATTATTAAACTATATGCTACCATCCCTATCATATGGCTAAAACTATATGATATTCCATTCCTAGATTAAGAGGAACCCCCCCCCCCCCAATTTGGTTTTTATATACTACCTTGTAATTTATTTAGTGTCGGTCATCTACCACACCATACAAAGAACTACCCATATATTGATTGCATCATCAAGGGATATATAGTGACGTTTGGATGATATGTTCTGGACCCATCCAAAAACATCACTCTAATTTTTTGGGGTGCTCAGTCTGTCTCATCTAAATCCTAAAAATCTCATGTGCAAGACAATCTCTACATTGATTATTATTTCCTTATAAGTGATCTAGATCTACGTAGATTCTTCTCAATAACTACAATTTTCTTGATTACAATCAACATGCGTTGACTACTAACAGATGGGTCTCCTATCTTAGTCTCAACGACAACTTCCATATCCATACCTAGTTATACTATGGTGATATGTCCATTATTAATTAATGGTAGGTATTATTATTTATTTTATTATAGTTCATCCATTCACTCCATTCCTTATCATCAATTCATGAACCAAATATATGTAGAAATTTTTCACTCTAAAAAATAATGGGTTTTTTATTCTCATATCATAGTACGTATAGTGATATTTCAATCGCTTATTCTAGGACCAGATACAAATATCATGAAACTCCCATATCATCCTAGCATGTGTATCCCTAATTTAGTTACCTACACCCACCCATCATTGATATTATGATCCTATTTTGGGTGATGGTCCACATTTCAGGACCAAAAAATGGAAAATTTTGTCAAAGAATCACGACCTTAACATTGTGTTCCCATCCCTAAGTTTATCAGAACTAGAGTCTTGGATTTCAATCCATGAAATAATTTTTATTGCTGATATCACCATAAGGACTACCTCAGGCCCACATTTTCCTCACCGGACGAACACATTCTATATGGTCATAGTTTAGGATGTAAAAAATTAAAAAGAGCCTAATATTTTCTATTTATTAAATCATTTACCTACATACATTCCCTTAATGAGTACATCTACAATAGCACTATGTTTTAATCACACAAGAGTGATAAGATATCTCCCCATTCAATCTGATTTATATGACCATTATACTATTCCACATCAATAATTATACCACCACCCCCAAGTTACAATCAAATAAAATTTTTGTTTCCTTTTCTGTATTTGGCATTCATATCTATCTATAAATCACACTAGAACATAAGAATCTCTTTATAAATTGGTATTCCCTATCAAAATACATAACATGTGGTGGAATATCCCCTCTATTGTTTGAACTTTTCTTGACCATCATTCCTTCTTTCTGCATCCACTTTGGGAATCTATGGTTTTAATCCCTATCAACATTAAATGTCTGAATAGACTCCCTTATAGTGATGGAACATCACCACATAACTCACTTTCCTATCTTAAGTACATGTTTAAAAGATTATAGTAAACAAAAAGTGATGGAAATCATGTTTTTAATATGTCTAGTTACCATCCCCAACATTTCTTCCCTCGTTTCAAGTAGTATGGTAGTGTAACATGTGTTTCAAAAACATTTTCAGTAGTCATATACAACCTATCTTCATCTACCTTTATGATTCTATCAATGATGGTTGTAATTTACTTTGAATCAACATTTAATTATTCTAGAAAAGTATTAAAACCCTTGGGTTTACACCCATCATAAGTCCTTTAATTTTGGGAGATTGAATCAGTCAAGTGGATTCCTACCCAACTAGTTCCCCATCTCTATGGGTTTACAGTAATTATTGATGCAACATTCTAATCCTGACCCGTCAACTTCTGTTTTGTTCTCTTATAAAAATAAATATAACTTTTATTAGCCATTATTTACCACATCAATCATGGATCATGTCATTTTAAGGGTTTTAAACAATCATTTAGTAGCACATTATAGGGGCATCATAACAGAAAAATAAACTATTTTTCTTAAAAGCATGAAATTAAACTACAGTACAACCCCTAATCTAGGATGGATGATCTTAAATGTAATGCCCCATGGTTTAATTTTCATGACCTTAAACATGAAATAATACTATGTTAAAATCTATATAATATTAATCTCTATCACCTTTATGGTCTAATTTGTGGGACCCTAAACCATTATCCCCTATTTGATTCAATTTTGTGAAATATTATACTAAATAGGTTTAGAGAACGTATTATACTCCTACCCAAGACATGATCAAATCTCATTCACATGTATCACCCTATATTGGAATTTATGCCTTTTACAAAGGCATATATTTTCTTCACTAATGATGAATGAATCATCAATATGAATAATGCATGATGGAATAACCCTAAGAGTGATCAAGAACTTTTTAACCATCCCTATCTTCCATTGTAACTCTTTTAGTTCCCAAATTTGGATAGAAAATCTATTCATTTTCAAATGGAGTACCCAATATTGAGATTATTTAACCACAATATCACACCAAATCCAATATAGGGTGCACATCCCAAAGTAATCACTTCTAATAATTTTAATGGACTCCCCTATGGTGATAGAATAGTCCCACATGGGCTACCTACTATCTAGGGGACACGTCTTGAAGGAAGAATTCCCAGTGGTATTACAGTGGAATATGTGTGTTAAAGTTCGTCAATGGTCATCCCTAACTTGTATTACCATTTCATAATTTTGGTATAAACTCTTAGAGTCACAACATATATTTCCAACCATTCCTTATATCAATTAAAATTAAAATTGCATTATCTTTGAGCCTATATGTATCCTTAATGTTGATAAGGATTTAAGACTTATAGGATTGCACCAAATAGATTCACAACCCTCATGAAATTTTCTCATGGTGGTCTATGTGATATTTTGAACCTAAAATAGTCATCCACATCTAGTATTATCATGTAACTAGATGAGCCTCTATGTATATATTTCATTTCACACCAATAATGACTCACATGGGCTTAGATATTTAAATTTTACTATTTTATTAATGATATTGAGATATGAAATTCAAATTAGGGAATTTAAACATGTAATATTTTAATTTCTTGAAACAAATTCAGAGGTTTGTTCAAATACTAGACCTAATTCTTTAACAAGAAAATTGAAATATGGTTGTACCTGGACTATCTCCCACATGATCTCATTTAGACTATAATAAGAAGAGTCATGTCCTCCTACATACTGGCTAGATCTATAATCAAGAATTATTCCAATGAGTATGCCTTATTCACCCACATCTGGATCTCCTCCCTCCTAACACGATGCTCTACCACTTAGGATATAAGAAAATCTATTACCACTTTTACTATGAAAAGATAAACCGTCAAACATAATTCATACTCCTACAACATCCATGAAAAGTAAAATAGTTGGTGCTACTCTAACTTCTAGTAATCATTTTCATGATAAGCACCATTAAGATCCACCACACCATGGATCACATCCACATGCATGGAAAAATCATTCAAGCATGCCTCAAAATGGACTCATTATACTAGGATGATATGGTCCATTGTAAGGAGGGAATAGTAATAAACTTCATCAGTCCCCAGGTTCACTATTAAGTGGTGAAGCTTTCACATATAAAACCCCATTAAACCCTGTAATTTGTGATATATGATTCCATAGATATTATTCTAGGACTTTTAGTGAATCTAATAGTTATATTATACCACCTACATTGTTGGGTAATTCTCATATTTAGGGTAGGCTCATATTCCGTGTATATATCAACCATTGGCTGGAAGCTTTAATCTATTCTCTACCTTTAGCATACTGGGATCTGAATCTGATGGTGACTCCACTATCTGGATGATAGTTCCTTAAATACTATCAATTTCTCTTCAAAAATAATAATAGGTTTCAACAGAGTAATCAGTGCCTTCATGACAGGATCTATTTTCAATGTTCCAAAAATGTAAATATCATGACATGATATTTCCTTAATTTCCTGTTCCACCCCTTCGTTATCAAAGTAGCTATCAAATCCTCAAAACCCATTATTTCACCAAGTATATACTCTTATAAATAATGGACCTCATGTGGAAATGTTTTCACATGAACAAATATATTAGTTCTTTATATAGTAGTAATAAATCCAATTAGAGGATACATAGTAGTATATTACATTCCAAAAACATATATTTGATATCACTATCCATTATAATCACAAGGTACCCATGGAAAACACCTATATTGGTCATGGAACTCACTAGTGGGTCAAGGACTAAGGCACTAGAGGAAACTTCCACTTCCAAATAACACTCACCATTGGTATGGAATCCGACATTCATCATGGGATACTTCTTGGATGACAATGCTTTCTCTATGTGAATAAATCAATTGAGTTTGTATGTAAAATTAGAAAATGGTCCAATAAAATGGTTTCAAGTGGTAAAATTTATGTATTAGGCCCCATGGTAGGGAGATTTTCAATTTTATTAGAGGTCTCCCTTTATCAGTAGATAGAGGCATTGATGTGTTCATTGTTATTGATTTGTTTGTGTGGATATTATGGGTTTTTTGATGATGGTGGTGAATTTTTGAATGTGAAATGTATTTTTTAGTGGGTATTTAATTTTTTTTTAATGGGTTATATTGAGATATGTGTCCTTGACTTGTGATTTTTGTGTGGTGGTCTATCTATGAAAATGGTTTGTAATTGTATTTGATGGTGACTATTAAGATATATTGGGTTTTTGTATGGGTATCATTATTTTAGTTTCCCATTAGATATGGGATATGATTAATAATGGTGAATTTAAAATAGAATGGATAAAACTTAATAGACATGGGATATAAATTTGACACGAATTTTTAGTTAATGAATTGAATTGTAATAAATGAATGGGAGTAAATTTGGGTGATGGTTGGAGTGGATTTTCATTAAATATGTAATTTAGTGTCATAATAAATTAATCCTAGTTGGTTAGTTGGAAAACTAATAAAATGGTTGGAATTGTAGATGAAATACTAATTAAGGGTTGTGTGTCATTATATGGTGTGGTGAACAGCATTTAGTGTCGGAAATAGTTGTTTGAAGATGTCATGGAATGATTTGGTATTGAAGTGTTCTATTATTGTAGTGTTGGATGTGAACCATTATATTTGGTATTGTGTGTAATATTATATCCTTATATTTTTATGTAACTTCTATACACAACCCTCAAGATTTAAGTTTAGTGTATATACACCTAGATGTTTTGGGGGGTGTTTTCACCAATATCTAAGATGGTGGGGGAAGGGATGAATTATTACCCCCTCTTAAAATATCTTCCATTGGCAGTATTATATTATAGTGGATCCCATTTGATGATGAGATTTTTCTTACAATGGAATAGTTGATGGAAACATTTTGTGATGAGAGGATTTGATATGTGGTGGGGGCATGCATGGTAGGAAGGGGGAATTAGGTTGATGTCCTTAATGTTTATGAAACCCCCATTCCATATCTATGACTTTTTAGTTGGACACCTAATGGGATATATGATTATATAGTTGTGTTATATGATTTATAGATATTTAATGATGGTATAACATGATTTTATACCCTATAAGTGGGTGGGATAGTGATTGTTGTAACCTAACTCACATGAGGCTCATCAAGACATGTGATGAGTTGTATATATAAAAGTGATGGGTGCATAAAACCTTTTACATTGTGGTGTGATAGTCGAAACTCAGTGTGGAAGTGGATACAGGTCAAATTATTTTATATTACTTTTATATTACTTTTCCTAAATTGTTTGTGTTATTGGTGGGAGTTCCTTATAAAGGATATGATAGTTATTTAACCTATTTTGACTCATATTATTTCTGTTGTTTATTCAGTAGTAAATTAGTATTCCATTTTCACAATTTCATGAGAAATATTGTGTATAATACTTCTATGTATACATATTATACTCACCCTACATATATTTCATCCCATACTAACTAATATTAAGCCCAATCCATTCAAATTCAAAGATATTTTCATGGAAAATTCAAGTCCCTGACAAGATAATTATCAACTACTCAGTTTTCTTCTCAATTATATTCTTTCAGGTTTATTCAATAAACACTAATATAATTACATTATTATCATTTATATTATTTATATTTAATATATTAATGGTATTATTATTTTTTATTCATATACACCATCAATTAAGAAAAAAATCATCATTCATGTGTGGTGCGGACTACCACCACTACAACATCACATGTCGTGTTCTACTTCAACACCTTATAAGGGTGGATGTAAGGATTGTATTAAAGGATAAATATGATGCTTATTATATCATTAACATATAAATTAATAATGATTTGATCAAAAATGATCATTTTTAGATTAATCATTTAAAATTATAATACAAAGAGCATAAACTTTTAATCAAGTTATGTAATGCTTTCGCATACAATATTTATTCTTATTATTCCATAAAATTATGATATACCAAACTAATATACACAAAATAATATAATTATTCTTATATTATAATTTTATTACAACAGAACCACCTCATAAGCATTCATTAAATCAGGGTTAGTTCATGTTTGGGTCAGTTTAACCTCTTAGTTGAACAATACTAGGAATTTATATCATAAATTACTATGAGAAAATAAATAATCGTATAATATGATATAAATGTGTAAATAATATTTTTCTTTATGGATTTGTTATATCAATATTAAATTCATTAATAACAAAAATATACTTTGATCCTCAATAATAAAAAAACATGTATGTTATTGATTTCATCCTCATGGATAAAGATTAAAAAACACATGAAAGGAATTAGAAACACTCTAAATAATTATGAATAATTCCTAAAAGTAAATTTAATGATATATAAGTGATTAAATTTTAATTAAGAATGAACACTAATTATTCTATTATGAAACTAGTAAGAACAATTAAAACTATAAACACTCAATGTAGACAATCGGAATAACTCATTTAGAGAATGACTAATTATAAAGAGTATGAATGAAAATGGATATGATTATGTTTTTCAATTACATGAATATGATATATATAATTTTTATATTAGAGGTTAAAGTACATTTTTGGAAGTCTGGAAAAGTGGGAAGGTGTTTCATCTCAAAATCCTTTGTTTGATACATGTTTGGTATGATGTATGTAGTTTCATTTATGTGGTGTATATGCATCTTATTTAAGATATCATATAATTATATATATTTTAATCATGTTATTTTAAGTTTAATTTCAATCCCACTCTTTTAAGGGGATTTTATTAAAGTGTTTCTCATGTTATAAGGGTTTCTATTGTCACAATTATTATTCTTTGAGGCATAATATATTAGGTTCTCCATGTTTTACTCAATTGTAGTATTCACTACCCATGGAGATATGTATATTATACGCTTTATATTTAACTATTTTTTTAGGAAAATAATTTTCCCTTCCCCATGTGGATATTGATTTAATT
This sequence comes from Viscum album, assembly GCA_963277665.1. Classification (NCBI taxonomy): domain Eukaryota; kingdom Viridiplantae; phylum Streptophyta; class Magnoliopsida; order Santalales; family Viscaceae; genus Viscum; species Viscum album. The sequence continues at coordinate 2,001,630,015 of OY728164.1, read as the reverse complement.
TTTTATATATTATTGATATATTTTAATGACTCGATTTTTGTGCATTGTTTTATTATAATTACATTAAAATAATTCATATAACTTTGTATATATTACCCTTTCATTTTATTATCTTGTTTTCTATTATTGTTTTCTAGGGATATAAATTCCTACAACATAAAAATTTTGGCAAATATTACCCATTTATTTGGATATGGTCATTTGAAACTATTAAATTTATTTCACTTGATGGATTATAATAATATTATTTTATTATAGACTTTTCCATATAGTCAGTTTTCTATATAGTACAAAAAAAAATTTCATAACTCATATTGGATGATGTTCTCCTAGAAAGTATGATATTATATTAAAATGGTGAAAATAAATTTTATTTTTTATGTTGTCATTACAATATGGGTGATTATTTAAAATTTTTCTATTTATTGTTTAAACACCCTCATTCCTCCTTCGATTCGGCTATGACCAGCTTATCCCTTTTATTAACATGAGAAAATTTATTGGAATTATATATCTTGTTATTTCAATATATATGATTATTATAAATGTTTATTATTTAGTTTTTCAAATTTTATATTATAGATAATTAATTGTACTTAAACAAGTGATGGGTGGGGTCCAAAAATGTATAGCCCTTCGATGCATTGATAGGTATCATGAGATCAAATTGGTTAGGTTTAGGTGTATGTATCATTACATAATTTGATAGTGTATTAAAACAAAGCCTTACCCATAGGATTTATTCATAGTGGTCTCGATGATAAGTGTCTTGGAACAATTCATTTCCCGAAGTCTTTTGATGTCCATCAATCTGCATTCAAATGGTAAATGATCAGTATTATCAGCATACAAGTTTCATTTTCTTCATGTGTATATCATTATTTTAGTTTCATGTTGATTATGGATTCATGTTGTTTATTTATTCCTTCTAAAAAATTATGTAATTATTGTTCCAAGTTTTCTTAGTTATATGTTTCTCTTACTTATTGTTTGAGCTCATTGCTTCTTATGTTATCATCTCCCCTTGTTATGGATAAATATAGTACAAGTGACATGTTTAGATTTATAATAAGTGTGAAATAATTTTTTGTAGTTGTTGAAGAAATTTTATGAATTAACTAGTATAACATATATAATGGGAAAAAATTCCATTCCATACAAAGAACATGAGATTCATCAATATATGTTTAATCTTAATTATTAAAAACTCTAAAACTAAAAATATCTTTTAAATGTCAGAGATTCAACAATAATTTTTTAATTTTTATTTAATGATGGTTATATATAGTATTTCCAACCTACTATCAAATAATGTATGTAAAGTTTGTGTTTATTTCACTAGATCTTGGAGTGCAGGTTAGGACATCACAATTGGAATCCATGGAAAGGTTTAGATAAATTTAATGATTGGGAAGTTTTTTGAGGATAATTTAAGGACTTGTATGTTATGGTTGACGAAAATTTCAAAGTTATAGATAAAACTTTGGAATAATTTATGATTTATTGTCAATGAAACAAAGAATATTTTCTTTGGGGATCAAGATAAGAAAATAAAAATACAAATCCTAGGAATAAACTTATGTATTGAATAAAATCCTGATGGTTTTTGTAAAGTTAATATTATGTATTTTTCCTATATATTAATATTATTATTGATATTATAAATTGTATTTGAAGTTGAAATAGATGTGTATAGGGGTAATAACCCTAAAATGGGTTGGTTAGGCATTGACATAGTCATCACTATGATGCATAATTAGTGGACCAAAGACTAAACATCTAGTGAGAAACTCCCAGGGGATCTGATTTGGTTAATCAAATTATTTTTAGGTTCTATTATGATGTATTTATTTCCTAATTACACTAAATTATTGTGTTAACATTTACAATAGAATATAACAAAAATTAAACAAGATTTAATATGAAGTTTTAATGGATTAAATGAGGGTTCCATTGAAGAATAAAAATTAGGATTGAGTCTTCATATTTATATAATTATTTATTCAAATTATTTTAATATCCATTTTGGGTCTTATTATTTTATTTAAATGGGATCATCGAAATCATGTTGAGAAAGGTATGTACCAAGAAACCACTATATATTATAACTAAAAATGTGATCATATATAAATGATTAAGAATTTTAGTATATTCCTATTATGATGAAAAAGGTGAGTCTCATAGTCGTACATTAGGTAGATTGATTGATACTTTAATAATATTGAAACTCTTAGATATTTTCATTAATGATTGATATTTATAAATGTTATTTTTGTATCTTATAAAAGTTGTGATGATTCTATGAAATATCTAAGGATTTTAATTTATTGTTTCTTCTTTAATGGTTTGAAAAATTATATTAAAGTGTGTCAATAACCTTAAAAAGTGATTTATATCGAGGTTATATTATGTGAGATAACTATAGTAGAACACATGAATGGGTTTTTGATAACTCTTAAAATTAATATACCCATTATGTTGGGATAATTAAGACTTTCATGATTTTGAAGAAGTAAGTTAGATAGTAATTGGTAACCTTAGGATTGATAATTGATTCATGATATTTTTTAGAGGAGTTTATCTTGTTTTTTGGACTAATACATTGAGTGACTAGTGTATGAACTAATGAACTATTGGTAAATATTATTTGAGTGTTAGGGATATAGTTAATTTTTCTTAGAATATATAATCAATTTTTTGATTAATTTATTAGAGATTCAAATATTTTTGGGAAAGGTATGTTTTTAGGAATATATGATTACGGTATATAAATACATGGTTATATGATATCAGTAGTCACTAATGTCATTTGAGAAAGGATAAGATGGATTTTCAGGGAATATATATTAATTATTGTTGGGTTTTAAATATTTGAAGGAAGTTCAGGGTAATTTGGGTTCTCTATTTTATGGATTTGGTAAAAAAAGTTTGAGATAACTCTACTTAAGGTAACCTAGGCTTAACCAAGGATGATATATGTAAATCTAGGAGTGGTATAGTTCCAATCATGTATGATCCAAGTAGGTATATCATAACTATAAGCTAACATGATAGTTTTATAAAGTTGTATATCTTGAGGTTAAATTTTCTTATGGTTATTTATGATAATTCACTTATAATGATCATTACTCAGGTTAAATTTTTTATTTTTAGAAATAGATAATTCTTAATGGAATAAAGTTGAAAATGTAATTCATGAACAATTCAGAAACTATCCCTAGGAAAAACAAAATAGGATAAGGGTTGTAGTAGTAAATCTTACAATAATTCCAAGTAGTGCGTCGGTAATTCTGATTAATATCATGAATATAGTTAAAATCCCAAACACACTAAAGAAGATAAGGATGGAATCTCATAGATATTTGAGTCAAATAATGATAAAAGGAATAAGATTAAATATCATACATGTCAAATGTGGAAAGAAACAAGGGAATAAATTCCATATGTGTGGAGATGACGGTCATCAGACACACAACTATAAGGGAAAGAGAGAAGGTAGAAAAATATATTACTTTAATTTCAAGAGAGTTAGGAATTATGTTGCTCAATCACCTAATCCAAATGAAAAAAAAGAAACATATTCACCTAAAACCATGTAAACATGGAAAATCCGATGAAACTACTACTGATTTAGTAGATAGTGAAGTTTCACTCTAGATTTATTAGATTTCAATGTCAAGTCAGTTTTCACCGACTACTAAATATTGATTTATAAAAACCCCAAGTGGCATGATTATCATATAAATCATTGTCAATGATTTTGGGATGCTATTATTTATTGATCTAGATCTTCTTCCCTTGGTAGAATGATATGCTAAAATATGAATGGGTTGCGTCTCTTTATAAAGAACTTATAATAACTCTTTCATATAGATAAATCCCATTCTACATAAAAAATTATCCAAAAATCATCTAGAAGTGTATGGTTAATTATGAGTTCCCTATAGATATTACTCCTATACTATTATTCAAATTCCAAGGATTCAATTTATTTAATGAGGGAGAATGTAACACCCTAAAAATTTAATATATGATTACCTTAAATAAGTAAATGTGTTTAATATCTTTCTCCACACATAACATTAAAATAAAACGAAATGGTGATATATTAAGTATAACAATAAAAAAATTCATTGAACTATTTTGAACTATTTATAATAACTAATTTATGAATTTTATGTGTATATAAAACAAAATCTACATTAAATTTTAATTCAATTCAATTAGTTTACCTAAAATAAAAAATAATATCATTTATTGTTTAGAAAAGTATTTTCCTCAAAAAAAATCTTTAATGTAATACAAATTTCTATTTCAAGAAAAATATTATTATTTATAAATTATGTATTACATTAATAATTTTATAACACCAGTTTATTTTGTAAATAAAATTAAATAAGAATAATAACTGTTAACATTTAAAATTTCATTTGGCAATGAAAATGGTTTTTCATTATATTTAATTATTTTATTCAAAAATTTAATTTATAAATTTTTTAATCTTAAATTTAAAAATGAAAATTATTTTTGAATCCCTCACATTTAAATTTACTTACTATGAATTTTTTATAAGTTTCTAAAAAGGTTAATTTTTAGTGGGAAAATGTGAGATTTAGGAAACCTATAATTTCCATGAATTTATCAATATGTAATGATAACCTAATAATATTTAAAAACCATTAATGTAATTAGATATGAAGATACATAATATAATTATCCATTTTGACTATTTTTTAACTTACATAACCTATGAAAAACATTATTAAAACTATTTTAAATGTTACTTTAATATCAAAACTGTTTTTGTATTTTCTTGGAATAAAGATTTTTTCAAGGGAGATTCATATTTTTCATGCCAAGGAACCCTCAAATAATTTATTTTTTATAATAATTTAATATATTCCATTAAAATTAATATAAAAATACTTTTATTCTATGTTTATATAAATCTTAAAAACAATATTTCACCCCAAAAAATTACATGATTAATTTTTTTAAGTTTAAAATTTAAATTTTTGACATTTATAAATTTTATTTGATAAAATTATTTTAAAATTTTAAATTAAAATTTTAAAATTAGTGGAAAATGGAAATCTTAGTCTATTACATTAAAATTAATTACAAAATATAGAAATCAATTACGATGGTTAAAGTATGTTTGGGTAAAATGAAAAGTGTTAAAATAAAAAAAGACATAAATTAATAAAACATTTCTCAAGATGGAGTTTCTAAGGTAATTTTCAATCCATCTTCCTTATTATCTTTAATTTGTTCCATTTTTTGGTGTTTATTTCTGTAATAGTAACCTTTCATTATTGAAAATGTATTTGTTACTACCAACACTACCATTTCTTTCTCTTATAAAAGCGTAACACATTCACCACTTTTATACTCACTTATATTTTGAATTACTGCTAAAAAATATTCCATTTTAATCATCTTATAACCCTATACCCTGAATATAATCCCATGTTCAATCATAGTTAGGCTAATATATTTGAATTCATGGAGACTTTTAAGGAAATTTTGAGTCCCTCACACTAGTATTATCATCTACTTAATTTATGTCTTGACTATCTTGTTTAAAATTTATTCAAATAAAACTAATATAATAATACTATTTACAATTATATACATTAATTATAAAATAATAATTTTATTATAAGTATTTATTCAAATACCCCATGAATTAATAAAAAAATCATTGTTTGTGCATTATGCATATTACCACCTCCTTGACGCAATGTGTTTCATTTTTCTTCACCGCCATAGGTGGTTGGATATTAGGATTATATTAATGGATAAATATTATTTTCATGATATTAGTAAGGTTATTTTATGAAACAATAGAGACCCAATTAAATATATGATCAATAAAAAAAATTAATTTAGTCATTTAAAATAATCATACTAAAAGAAAAATCTTGTATAAAAATTATATAATATTTTCATGTCCATTATTTCCTGTCATATTTCCATAAACGTTTGACGTCACAAAGTAATAGACACTAAAAATATAATTATTCTTATATTATAATGATATTACAACAAAACGTTCTCATAATCATTCATAAAATCAAGGTATGTTCATGTTTGGATTGGGTTTACCACCTAATTAAACAATACTATGAATTTATATCATGAATGATTATGGGAGAATAATTACTTGTATAATATGATATAAATGTTTAAATAATTATTATTTTTCTATATTTTATACCAATATTTAATTCATTAATTAAGAAAACACACTTTGATTATCAAGAAACATTGAAACTTTCTTGTTATTGATATCAACTTCAAGGAAAATGAATAAAACACTCATAAAATAAATTTGAAATATTATAAATAATTAAATAGTTATAAATAATCATTTCTTTTAAGAATAATTATCTATAATGTATTTTTATTTTAATGAATAATGAACATAGAAACCTCTATTATGAAACTAGTACCCATAAACAAAACTAAAAACACCTAATCTGGAAAATATGACGAATTCATGCACGAAATGACTAATTATAAATATTATGAATAAAAATATATATTATTAAGGCTATGAATAAATATATTAAGACAGATATTTTGTCCATATATGAGGTTAAATTAAATTCCTCAAATTTAGAAAAATAGGCGAGGGTTTTTGTCTCAAATTCTTCTCATTGAAACATGTTCGTTATTCTGCATCTATTTTTTTATGTGGTTTATGGACTACATATTAAACATATAAAATAGAAAATTATAAATTATTCATGTTATTTCAATTTCAATTACAATACCTCTCTTTCAAGTGGTATTGAGTAATGTGTTACTCAATCCAGAAGGGTTTACTTGGTCTCAAGTTTGATTCATTGAGACATAATATAGTTTTTGCACAATGTTTTATATTAATGTATTGTTCAATTAACATGGGTATATTTTTATCAAAATCCTTCTATTTCTTGGGATTTACAAACCAAATCGTGTTCCCCTATTTCTATAGTTATTAATTTGGTTTTTTCCTTCATTGTAAGAATTTTTGGAAAATATATTTTCATTCATTGAGTTATCATTGTTCCCCTAAACTATTTCATATAAGTTGGGTAAATTATACCCATTTATTTTATTATATAGTATTATACCATTATTTTATATGGAAATAAATTATCAACACATAAAAACATTGACAAATATTTCTCAATTCTTGGGATTTTTCATTTTCAAAAGATATGCTTTATTTCTACAAATCTATTATTATCATTTTATTCCAAAATTGATATATATGTGTACTCATTGTTCTATAAGATGTTACATAAAATATTACATAACAAATATTGGATTATTTTTACCTAGAAATTGGGATATTTTACTAATGTGTGGAAAATAATTGGCATTATTTATGTTTTTATTCCAATAGGGATCGTTAGTCTCATGTTGACTATGTATTTATTAACCGTCAAACTTATTCCTCTATATTGGTTGTGATGTGGTAATATATTTTATTGATATGGAGAAATTTATTGGAATTATGTATGTTTTTATTACAATATGGATTATTATTTTCAAGGTTTATTTTTTTCTATTTGTTCATTGTATCTTATCATGAATTCATTGGATTTAAAAAAATGATGGGTGGGATCTGGTAATATATGGCCCATTAATGAATCTATAGGTCTCATGAAAAAAATTGGGTTTTTTTGTGTTTCTATACTAATAATAGGATATTATCCTGGAACAAAGACTTGATTGAAGGATGTCTTGACTTTGGTCTCGACAATAAGTAAAGAGAAATGGCATAACTCCATGATACTAAGTTTCTTATGTCCCACATTATAAATTTAATCGATATGAGATTAGTAATATTGATATATATGTTTTTATTTATTATAATAGATATATAATTCTTTCAGTTACAAGTTTCTTATATATTTATGTTTTTACCTAATCTTCCCAAGATATTTTTTCCATGTTTATGCCATGGTTGTTTCACTTATATAGTTTCCATACTATGAATTTTATCTCACCCCTTGTTCTATTTCAATTTCCAAATGTTTTAGAGAAAATATTTACATTATAAATTTTTAAAATGAAAACAAATTTGAAATAATTTTTGTGATATGTTTAATTCCTTTCATTATTTAAGTAGTTTCTAATATAATGGGAACATTATTATTTTATACAGAGAATATAGGATTTATTGATGTCTATTCTTTCATATTTCTCTAAATATCTAAACCTTAAATGATAAATTTAATGTAAGGGATGTCATAATGATTACATATTTTCTATATAAGGATGGTTATATCCAATATTTCATAGTTAGTATCAAATAAAGTATATAAATTATGTGTTTATGGAATCATGTTTGGTAGTGTGTGTCTGGGTTGTCACAACTACTTTCTAAACACTTAAACCCAAACATTACCTTCCCTTAGTGTGTAGGAAATCTTGAAGTCATAAATCGAAAATAATTCCATTCACCACCATCATAAAAAGTTCAAATCTCACCGAGAGAAAATATTCCACAATATGTTTTGATATTTCTAGACCACAGAGCACAAACTGATTAGTTGATAACACTATAATCTTAGAGAAAGCATCACAAATATAAGTTCAAGAGTGTGGGTAGATTAGTTATACTCATGGGTCCATAACTATCAAGAACATAATAGATTACTCTACTTTACAACATTAGAACACAACCTAATCTAAGATGTAAATAATCTCAATAAACATAAAACTTAATTCCTTCCTCTAGAAAATAGAAAATATGAGTATTTATTGACTTCTCCTTTATATTATCAAAAACCTCATTCCACTAGGTACTCTATAGAATGTGTGATCATTCCATTTCCAAGATATTAGAGGAGTCATTGTTTGGGAGATTTCGAGAACATACCTAATTTAATATTCTACAAGGCCATAGAAACTTTACAACTAAACTATATTCTTAGTGACTACTTGATAACCAACCACCTTGATCATAGAATGATGTTGATATAATAAAAATTAATAATAAAAATTTTCCCAATAAAGAGACCTCATAGTTCCAAAACATACTCATTGGTAGATTCCCAAATAGATTGTGGTGGTGGAGGACCCCTAAATAGCTCATGGATACTCTTTCTACTCCTCCTCAGACTCAAAATACACAAGGATATCATAAATGACCTCCATAAATAACTAGTTGATACACTCAAGAAAAATAAAGTTCATTAGTCTCATAAACTTAGATGGGAAATTTATATTCAATGATATAACCACAAAATCATAATTCATTTTTCAACATCTAAAAGTAGTCTTCATAATATCCTCATCCCTGACCCATATTCGATGATATCCAGGTCAAAAATTGACCTTCAATAATGAAATTTATCCCTTAAACTAATCAAATATAATATAAATGAATGGTGGAGGCTAGCAGATTTTCAATGTTTTTTTGAGTGAATGAGATGATAATTGATTCACGAATATAGAATACCATCCAAATTATTTTCAACAAAACCCATAGAACCCTATGGAAACACAATATGAAAAATAAATACTCTTTTTATAAGTTTATTAATCATAATCCATAGTTCTAGAAACTGTGAAGGAATCATCATATATAAGGTATTTGATATTAGAGAGACTCTCAACTAAAAACCTATTCTAAAAAATATCTCACATAAAGGAGGTATAATCCCAAAATCTATAGAGAAAACATCAGGTTTCTCTTCTGTAACTGTAGGAATCAATTTCAGTTGAAATCAACATCATTTTTTCTATTACATATGATAGGTACTCAACATTTCTCTGACCCATATAAGGATATAACTCACTAATGAAAACAACATACTCTTTGTCAAAATCATACTATATATTTCGCAACCTAAAAAAATCAATAATATCTTTCCCCAAATATATTATTTCCATAATGAGGATGCTGCCATATAGATATATCCACAAACATATAAAATATCTTAAATGTAAATGTTTACTTATATTTTTCTCACAATATCTATATATCTCATTCAATATAGCTCAAACTCCAACTAGAATTGTCAATGTGAAAGAAATGGGAAGACTCTTAACCGTGTATCATAGAATATAGAATAGGATAGATGAAATGAAGAAGTTATTAACACTAAAATGAAACACGGAATAAAACCAAGAAGAATTTAATTAGATTTTACCTCACATAACATATGTTTCACAAAGTGTTGGAAGCTCTAAGGCATGTATCTAAACATGTCCTACTCTGTAACCTCTCCATCCCTTATGAGAACCACCTCCTTGAATATTCCCTACTTGTTTTCATTAAGGATGGGGGGAATCATTATGATACCTTATACTCACCCCATCTTGAAGTTACTTATCAAAATTTAGAGAACCAAGTTATTATTATTGTTTTCTCAAAGGTATTATCACAATGGATAAACCTAATTAAGACCACCATGTTCTCATAGACTGTTCATGAATGTTGGATACTACAACATATGATGGACAAGAATTCTTGATGAATAAAAAAAATATAGTCTTCTAGAATAGGATTGAAAACAACAAGCTCTGGTGAAATTATGTGAATAAGGTTGTGACCAACTCCCTATTTTCTAATGATTTGACTGAATAAGAAATTAAGAATCTTTTCCCACAACTCTAATACAAAAAGAGTCCTAATTATTTTTTCCCATAATGATCATGTCCAAGCCAATATCATCTCGATAAAATATTCCTTTTCAACACCTAAATATACATCAAAAATGTTAATGAGGTGATTTGGAATAATATATCAGGATGCAATAGGTCCTTGAAATGCCATACTCTAGACTCTTAATCAAGAATGATTTCTGAAGAAAAATAAATGGTATTTTTATACTCAATATGAAAATACTGTACACTAAAACTCCCCATAAAGAGAGTAAGAATACCTATAAATAAGCTACCATTGAAATTAAATAAAAAAACTCAACCTAAAATTCATCATGGATCTTCTCCCATGAAACTGTTTACTCATCACAATCACCTAGAAACAAAAAAATACTATTTTTGAGCATCTTCATGCAGCATGTGGATATTCAATGGAATCTCGTTCTCCATTCAATAATTTGTCATAATTTATGAAATCATTATCTCCGGTAATAAATCCTCTATTACTTGATATGAATGGAAACACTCATACATTTATAGGTGCTATCACTGAAACTCTAAAAGTTTCTTTTTCTAAGTATAATCTTAATCAAATTCAACTCTATGATGACATGATAGTGCAACATACTAAAAATATTCTATATTAACAAGACTAATATGACTAATTGAATACATACCTTCAAATTATAATATTGTTAGGGAATCCCTAATCCTAGATTAATGAATAGTTTTGATTAATTAATTAACATTCATTCTAATTAACTTCTTCAACCCAATTCAATCATAGGAATACACATTCTTGATTTATGAACCTTAACAAGATCTATACAATACAAGAAGCTTCAATATTATAATCATTTTAAGTATACTTATGGTCCTTGTTTCATATCATAGGGGTCCCTCAAATCATTTTTTATATCCAATACCCCTTTCTTATAACACATATTAAGTTCAAATAACATTACTTCCTTACCATACCATCAAATTATCACTAGTTTCGAACACTAAGATCGGTTAAATCTATTTATCAAAAGTATTGATACCATTATATCACAACCCCCCCCCCCACCCCACCCCACCCTCAACTTGTACACCTCTTGGGATAACTACGAAGATGGGAGTATCACGTGAAACCCTCCTCCAATTGGAAATGGATTAGAGAATAAATCATGAATGAATATATGGGAGGTATTACCCTCAATATATCCTAAAAATGATAAAATATCAACCAATAAACTTAATAACATAAATAAATAACCCATCGCAACACATGAATGTAATTTCATACTAAGAAACAATATTAGAAAATATACCACCATAAATTAATAGGTAGTGATTGGGAAAACTAGAAACTACAAAACAATAACTAAGTGGTATAAATGCCCAATAAAATCATCAACCAACTCCTATAGACCTAGAAAACATATCTATATATATAGTTTGAAGATAAAACTACACTCAGTAGGATTCTCCTAAGTACTTCTCAAGTAAATATTGAAAAGTCATTCTAAATCCAAGTGAATAAATTGATTAATCAACTCCTTACCAAAATTAATTGAAATATATTCCATTCTCAAATAGGATCACTCACCAAGTAACACATTGAAATATGTAACACCATGAAAAACCATATACATAAGGAAGGTACCATGCATATATGTTCTCACTAAACAAATTTTCATACAAACCAATATCATACCTTATAGTTCTCGCATTCCCTTGATAATTAATATTGTATATCAACAAAAATATAACACATCTATACCAGTATCTCATTATATTTCACATTCATGCAACCATACCAAATCCATATCATCATCACATCCCCATTAAATCTTATTAAGATTTATATCCATCACAACCTATATAAATATTCACTACACCTAATCCATTATACACAGTGTATAAATACACATGTGACAATTGTAATCTATTACATCTTGTTACAAGTATATGTTTTATCATTAAGTATCCACAACTAATATATTCACGTATAATAAAATTGACACACATTAGATCCATTATGAGTACACAACCCACACATTAAACAACCATAGCCCAAATATTACAACATTTCATTCTATTAATGTAAGAGAGTGGGGTGAATAAGTAGTCAGCAATCCAACCCTCAACAACATGGATATTGGGATTAAATTTGAAACCCAAGGCTAATATGGTAATTAGAAACCCGACCAACTCATATGGTGGATTATAATAAATAATAAAACATAATGATAGTGTAGTGAATAAAAAATCTGAAGGAAAATATACTACCCTGGACTCAAAGTATGGATGACATCATATATGGAAGCCCAACTACCATACCTAAGACTGGATAACTAATATTAATCTAACTATTCCAGAATCAAATTTCATCATCATTAATCATTTCAAAATTTAAAAATTACCATTAAATTTACAAAACCCCACATTAATTATGTTCATCATTTACTTTAACCATAAAATCTAGAGACGCTCTTAGATTCTGTTATTTGATTCCAAATTTCAGCCATTCTCTAAAATAATTTATCCTAACCCAATCCATGAATCCCTTTTATACAGAATTAAAATTTTATCCCCCATTCCCATGAGTTTATTTATAATTAATTCATGTTCTATAATCCCATTTTTTCAAAGAATCAATGAATCCCATCTCAAGGGATATGTGTAACTAATGGAAATAAGTAAAATAGTGTAAGAATAAGTAAAAATAGATGCTATGAAATAACAAAATAAAACCACCAGAATGGATTCTATGTTAAGAAAAGAATAATGTAATCATTCCTTATGAATTTAAATATCATCGACACCATTATACCATCACCAGAATTGAGACACATGTAACACCCCCATGATTTTACTATGTGTTTTTCAATAAATATATACTTTTTGAATATATTAATTGACCAATAACACTAAACTAAAATGAGATTTCGTTTATTATTTTGAGATAAAATATTTCCTTTAAAGATAAAGATTAATATGTTATGAGAATACAATACGAAACATCATTAAGAAAAATAAAAGTGGAATAAATCTAAAATTATGTAAAAAGGCTATAGACAAGAAATATATATCATTGTGGTTTAACATGTGGAATATAACCCTAATTGAAACTATTGAAATAAGGTATAGAATTATAAATATAATATAAAATATGAGAGAGATTTAATGAATAGGATGAATTATTCAATGAATTTAGTTAAGACTATAGATACGAATGGAATCTATCTAGTGATCATTAGATATATGATCATTAGAAATATGGTTATTGGATATATGCTCATTGGGTTTGCGTGCATGAAAAATTTATATTTAAGTTATTTAAATTTTAGTAAAATTTTTAAAATAATTTTATTCATATCTAATAAAAAATCATTGTATAAAATAGAAAAAATTATTGTAATAAAAAATATTGTAATAAAAAATATTTTTTTGTATTAAAATTTATTATTATTATTATTATTATTTAGGAATGGTTTGATGTATTTAAAAAATCTAAAAAAAAATATACTATTTACTATTTATTTATAAAATTAAATGCTTAGAAGATAACAAATTTATTTTAATAGGATGTGGTTAAAAAAATTTAATGTTAAAAATGGATAATGTTCATAGAACTATTTTTTTAGTGTTATGTATTTTTTTATCTCATTAAATTAAATTCGTCAATTTTTTAATGATTAATATAATATTATTTTTTAATAAAAAAATATATTAACTCATATTTATTTATTAATGGATTTCGAATTATATATAAAATACTTAATGTTTTAATACTCATTTTTCAATAAAACTTATTTTTCACTATATATTATATTTCCATTTAAAATTTAAATTTATAATTTTTATAAATTGAATCAGATAAAATTGAGAACAAATATAAAATAATAATTTAATAATTAGGTAAGAATAGTTACCATATATTTTAAGTTAAATGTATAATTACAATGGTAAATAATTAAAATTTTTAAAAGTGGTAAAAGTGGTTAAAAGAGGTAAATTAAAGAGGCTTGAATTTTTTCAAATAAAAATTTTATTTATAAGTTATATAAGTAATTTTTTTCTGTGGGAGTTAAACCCAAATTTATTATTAATATTTCATCTCCTAAATTTCCAAACTCCAATGTGATTCTATTTTAACCCTTCAACAAACTTCAGTTTCAAGACAAAATATCCCTCGTCTTCACCTAAAAATGATTTATTCTATTCCAATTCCAAAACAATATATTCCCGGAAAAATATATCTAATTCCAATCTATTTTGATACTCAAAATACTAATTATACAATTCTTATATTTTCCTTCAAAAAATGAATACTAAATTCTTTATTCTGAAGGAACTTGTGTTGAGGGGTGAATTTATCAAAGTACTGGTTTCATCACTATATATTTCAATTGAATTATAATGTAAAAAATTTATAAAAAAAACTCACCATTAAAATTATGTAATAATAAAATTTTTATTATTTTACTAAAATGATACTAATAATATAAAACTTTGAAATTTTACTCATTCACTAGTATAGAATGTTCTCATTTTAGTCAGTTCAATCACTCACATGAATGATGATATACCAAAAACATAATTTTAATCATTAATGAGTAACATAAAATTAATTATTTTGATATAGTATATTAATGATTAATTTATGTTATGAATATTTTTTTGTTATCATGACACCAAAATGAGTAGTCATTATCAAGTAACTAGTAGTTATGGGTAATTTACCAAAACAATTTCTTCATGGATTCCTTTATCACAGAAAATTCCCATAATTTTTATATATTAAAATTCTAAATGAATAAATAATCCCTAATCATTTAATAATATTTGATTCATGAACTTTTTATTAAGTTACCTTAATTAAAATCCCAGTTACAAAACTTATATGAAATAATCAAAATTACTAACATCTAACACTGAATTAAAAAAATAAAAATCTTTTATACGTATAATGAATAATCATAATAACATAATATAAATGCTAATATATATTAATAAGGTTAAAAAAATATTATTGTTGTGTAAATTATATAAAAGGATAAATATCATTCATTGGAGTTATGAGAAAATTTAATGGATTTTTCCTATATCACTTTGAATTCTTTATTATTTTTGAATAAATGTTCTCCTAGGTAAAACTTATAATATTTCTATCTAAAATACCCTTAATTTTATTATATTATTATTATTAATGGCCTTTACATGTCCAATTACCATTTAACTTCCATTTTTTTTATAAGTTACCTGAAGTGATGCTTGTAAGAGTAATTCAACTGATCTAGTCTATTCTATCGAGATTCCTTCTCCTCTGGGTAAATATTCTATATATTATTTTAGGGATTTAATTGTATCTATTTATTTGATTAATTTAGATATTTTAAAAATGATGAGACTTTATTTAAAAAGATTAATTTGTTTGATACATTTGTTTTCTACTAAAATTGACCTTATTTATAAATCTGTGGAAATAATATTTTTTAAAAGATTTTACACATGAATACAATTTCCTATTATCTTTTTTTTATAATTTATGAAACACCCTATCATAAACCATCCTAGATTCTTGGTACTCTAATACCTGATCCAACTCTAACATAGCCCAAAGGGCATTCCCAATCCCCACAGGTTGGAAACCAGCACCAGCCATCATACAATACAAAATAGGGAATTATTTTTTCCACTAAAATGATGGTAGAAAGAGTAAAAAATTCATAATTCTCAACACTATAAAAGTAAAAGTACCAAAAGCAACTAGGTAAAAAAGTACATGTAAATAAATATAATAATCACTATGGAAATAACAATATCAACCCAAGAAACATCTTAGAAACACCTTTATAGCAAGTGGAATATAGCTTCACCGGTGACCTTCACCATTGAATTGTCTCAAGGATCAAAAACATCCCCCACCTCTATGTAGATCTTTCCCATTACTCAAACTCAGAATAAAAAATTCTAATAAACACCTTAAAAAATGTAGGTTGTGAGATATGAATCATTGTACGACCTCACCAAATAATCCATAATCCATATCATAATAGTTAAACTACTTATGATTTCAATTTAAATAAATAATTCATGGTATTCCATTAATATATTTTAAAATAAAACATAGTTTCATATTTAAATAGTTTTAAGATGTTTCAAAATTGGAAAAAAAAACATTTTCTATAAATTAAATATATAATAAATTTAGTTTGAATAATACAATTCAATAATCAATGGCATTTATAATCAAGTAAATAAATAATAGCAAGAACCATGTACAAATTCCTCATTTTAATTCAGTTTTTTAGGTATTAAGGTCCATAAACTTCCCATTATAATTTTTACTCTAGTCAGTTGCACACACAAAAGTACACCCCAATAGGGGAACCCATAATGGCCAGTCATGTTTTACTTGTTTCAGTAAGAGTTCTCATCATCAATCCATTGCTCAGGATGAAACTTCTGAGCATGATTGTCTTGGTTACCACTAACTACCCAGGATAACATGTTATTTAAATAATAAATCAATCAAATAAGGTAAAATAAAAAATTTAAAATCAAGAAAATTACAATTTCCCAGTTTTTAGTTTTCAAGAAATCAATCTCATTTTAAAACCAAAACAGATGTTTTCATAAATTCATGCCATTACAAATCATTTTTCACATTAAGAAATTTTTCTCAACATTGAATATCAAATAAATTTATCAAATCAATTTCAAAATCAATCCATTATTTTTTACAAAATCTGTCCCACATTTTAATTTCATTGAAATTTAGGTGTTTTCATTGATTTTGTTCCATTTGAAATCACATAAGAAATCATTTCAAATCAAGGTTATTAAATAAATAGAAAAATAAGTTAAATTTAAAAAAATAAATTTAGGTTTTAATCATAGGGAAAATAAATATGGAACTAAGTACCATTAAAATCGAGGGATCTTAATGCACAACGCCAACAACAGGAAACACCAAAAAAGAAACAAGTTGCAAATGACCTTAAATGAAAATCTTGAATCATGATCGAAACAAATAGTTTAGATTCATCAATTACATTATTAAATGAAAATCTATAAGGAGGATAAATTTATATATCATAAGAAACCACACAATATTATATAAACTTACATAAAAGAGATCGAATGAGGTCAACGCTACTTTGATCAACTAATAAAAGGGGTTTGAAGAGCCAAAATCACATCTAGGAAGCCTTTAAAACCAATTATTTTGAGTTAGGGTTTAATGGGGTGATTAGGAATCATAAACAGGGGTTTCATTAATTAAAAATAAATACTCATATGAACAAAAACACACATTCATGATTTACAGGGTAGGTCTCCATGATTAGACAAATCTTGTTCCCTAACCGTGATCCCCTACTAGTAGGGTAAACAGTTTTTAAACCATAAAAACCATAACTATTTGTTGTTTTGTTGTTTAAATTGGATTGAAAAATGGTTTATACAAACCATGTTCCCCCTTTCAGTGTCTCGTAACAAAGATCGTGGTCTACTAGGACAAATTTCAACGTTTTTTATAACAATACGTCAACCGTATACATCCCCCATTGGCTTCCAAAAAATTTTAGTTCCTCCTATAGTGACCCCAAAAAAAATAATTGACATAAAGGAGATCAATATAGGTGTCAAGAAAAACCTGAAATAACATAACGAGATGTCACACCCTTCTCAAATTTCTCATGGTTCTCTAAAACAAATTCACTTTCTTTTATAAATTATATTATTTTAAAATATAGTGTGTAAGATATATAAAGTGTATTCTTATTATTTATCATAGTAATTATAAATTCTCTAAAAAAGTTTTGTTCGTATACATAAATTTACTTTAATTATTTTTATGATATAAGTTAATTATATCCAATGAGGACATCCACTTTCTTCCCCTTGAAATGATATCATAATGTCTTATAGAAATTTTCATGAAAAATATTTCTCTCTCATGGGTTAATTATGTTATAATGTAATATTAAATTATTTCACGATAATATCAAATCTATATATGGATTATCATTATATGACAATTGGTTCCATTATATCCCTTTAATACAGTGGCTAAAGCATTATCATATCAGATAATTGGGAACGGGAAGTGAACCCAGTCCCCTATGGGACTCTATCCACTAGTTTATGGGTTATATTGGAATTATATAGCCCTTAAATGCATTAGGTTATGGTTCATATCTTCTGATATGGAATTTTAAGGATTATAGAGAGAACCTAATCCATTGAGGAAATTTTTCTAGTCTATGATTATGGTGTCGGAAGCAATCCTCAACATAAAGGATTATAGAGAGAACCTAATCCAAAGGGCATTACCCGGTAGAAAAACACACCTTGAGGAGCTCTTAAGGTTGTAGACTCTTCATCTTCTAGTGCCATTCGTATTTTATTGTACCCAGAGTAACCATCCATGAAGGAAGGAGCTCTTTAGCCATCTATTGCATCAATTAAGAGTTTTGTGATCGGAATAGGAAAATCATCCTTGGGACAATGCTGATTAAGATCTCTGAAGTCAATGCAAATGCTAATTTTTACATTCTTATTTTTTACAGGGAAAATATTATCCATCCATTTGGGATATTTAATTTCTCTTATGAAGTTAACCTTGATAAGATTATCAACTTTTCCTTCAATTTTGGAAGCATAAGTTGGGTGTGTTCTTCTTGCTGCTTTCTTGAATCCTCGATGTTCTTTTTGAAAACCCAAAGGATGATTAGAAACATCGGGATCAAGACCCATCATTTTTGTATAATTCCAAGAAAATAAATCTCTATTTTTCTTTATAAATGAAGTATACAATTCTTTTTCTTCAAGATTCATGGTTGTACTAATTAAATTGGGGCATGGAACTTCTTTTGTACCCATATTTATTTCTCTGAGTTCATCCACAATGGTAGATATACCCTCTTCAAATGTTGGAGGAGCATCTCTGAGATCTTCCTCTTCTTCATCAATATGTGTTACTTCTTCTATTTCTACTTTCATAGTATATAACGACGCAAATTTTCTATGGTTAGGGGAGAAGTTAAAATTTGAACATTTTGAAGAAGACGCTGCCATTTTTGACCCTATTGATGATGAAGGGTCTTCCTGGGGTGATATATAGGAGATGATGGATTGAGAATTGACATCATTATTTTCCTCTGGTATTTATATACCTTCTTCTGGCCTGGTTGATGAAGTATAGAATTTCTAGATTTCAGTCGATGAAAAGAAGACATATCTATTTAAGATTTCATCACTTCTTGTTGAATCAATAATTTCTCCCATGTTGTCTAGCTTGGTAGCCGTAATTGACATTATGGAAGTTTCCATAAGAGTGTATGGATTTATGTCCAATTTGTCAATTTGACTGATAGGCAACACATAATATGTACTCACATGTATGAATGGGTTTACTGAAATCTTTTCCAAACCACTTGAAGCATTAATTTTTGTGACCTTCTTTGTCATGGATTTTTCCTTTCCCTCCATGTAATAAAATTCTGCCTCAATGTATTGAGATTCACATATTTTGAATGGGGCCATTTCTCCATACAATTTCCCAGTTTGACCATTGAAATAATATTTGAGATATCGATGATACGACGAAGGTACGGCCGCATGTTGATGTAGCCAAGGTCTTCCAAGAAAAATGTTGAAGGTTGTGTCCTGGAGAATAACCATGAAATCTGAATTAGATAAAATGTCTCCAAAATGAATTCTGAGTGTAATTTTTCCCAGAGGTTCTTGTTCATTCTTATCATATCCTTGAAACATTAAAGTATGAGTTAAATCAAATTCGGTGAGGCCCAATAGATGAAGTGTACAAATAGGAACGATATTGACCCCTGATCCATTATCAATGAAAGCTCTTCAGATGTCTATATCATTGGATTTTCAAGATAGATACAAAGGTCTGATATGCCCATGTACAACATCATCTTCATCTTCATCTGTAAAAGATATCACCGCATGGAATTCTGCAGGTTTATTCTCTATATGGTAGACCTCAACCGCAACAATTTCAGTTTCGAATTCCTGAGGACATGACAAAGCCTTAATAAGTGCCTCCCAAAGATCTTTTGATAGATTCAAGGCATCCAAAATTGATAACATGGCTGGTACTTGGGAAAAATGTTTCAATACATCATACTTCGGTCTAAAGGTCTGCATTTCCCATCATGAAAATGTGGTTTTCCAGGTGCCTTGGAACTTGATGCTTTCGTAGTAGATGCATCTCATATCGGGTTAGGAATTGGAAACACTCATGGATTCGGTACATTAGACCAACTAAGTCTATCTATTTGATGAGAGGAAGAATGTGTGACCTCTAACCTGTCCTCCAAAATAACTATGTCAGGACTGAATCTTCCATGTGTGGAAGAACTTTATTGATCCTATTGAGCCCACTGAATGGCTTTTCCAAGATTTTTTGCCGCATATACAGTTCTACAAGGAGTAGGATTAAAATAGTGTCTTATGGAATATCCATGTCTTTCCCTGTATCCTAGACCTCTGTCTCTTCCTCTAATTCCTCTATTAGATACAGGGAACATAGGATCATAATAATTGAAACAGACATTGGAATAAGGATCCGTTAAATGAATCATGTTAACAGAACCAGAGATCAATTCTTCATCTAACGAAGATTCTGCCTGATGAACCAATTTAGGTTGTGATTTTTGGTGGGGCAGTGTCCGTGCATTTGAAGCAGATGGCATAAAATCTACTAGAGTCAAAGACAACTTTGGCTTTGACACGAGCTCATCTTCTTCTTACTGCTCTTATTTCTTCAAATTACGCTGATTCTTTGAGGATTTTCTTTCTAATGAAGGGGGTTTTCCTATGGCAGACATAGCAGAAGACACAATTGGTTGATTCAATTTTGTTTTTAAAATGGAATGAGTTCGGTTGATCTTTTTTCTGACCATCCAATCATCATATTTTGGCTCATTTTTACATTGGAATTCATGCCACCCACCTTCTTTCCTCTAGATCAGTAGCAGTAACACATGTTACCTATGCTGAAGAACCATTCAATTTTACTTTTCCAGATTCCACCATCTTTTTCATGAGGTCTTTGAAGAAAACCCACTCTTGAATGGGATGCCCCAACATCTAATGAAATGGTAAATAATTTTGGAGGTCTTTATCTCCTTACTTTTTCGGCCTTTTTCGCCTTGGCAGCTGAACTAGATTGTTTTCTAGAGCCGAGATGAAGTAACCAGGAACTTCTTCATTCCGGAAAGAATAAACTTTGTCTCCAAGTCTTCAAAGTTTTTTCGCCACTGATCTCTTTAATCATCTGGATGAGGAGAACAATTTTTTTTATTCTCAGGAGGTGGATCCCTTTGTTATGATGTAGGTTTTTAAGTGTAAGTAGGTATAGGTGCTTGTTTAAGTGTAACTTTAGCAGTCTCTACTTTCCCTATTCTCCTTCCTGGAACTGATGTAATTACACGAGTTTTAGCCTTAGTCTTTATAAGAGATTATTCTATCTACTGAGAGATTGAAGTAAGGTCTCAAAACCCTCCTGTGTATTTCACAGTGATCAACGGTGTGCGTAATTCATCACACAGATTTTCCACACAGATTGGAAGCAATTCTTTTTGAATGAGTGCTAAACTTAAGGAATATGTTAATCCCTTCCAGAGAGAAATGAAATCCAAAACTCTTTCATTCACCCTTTTTTTACAATTGGTAATCAAAAAAATTGTCATCTTTGGAAATGTTGAGCTAAATTGAAGAATAAATATTTGACGGAGATCTTCCCACCTAGTAATTGACCGAGATTTCAAACTTATATACCAGAAAAAAGTAGGTCCTTGTAATGACTGCACAAAAAAACTGAGCTTAACTGCTTCTTTTTTTTAAGGATTTCCCATCATAGGATCACAACGAGAAACGAAATTTTTCAAGTGTTGTTCTGGATCTCCCGAACCATTAAAAATTGGGAATGTGGTATTCATAAAATTTGATGGAGGAGGCATTTCATCCACCCATTCATGGTAAACTCTCTTTTCTGGTTGAACTTGTTTATGATTTTCTTCCATAGCTTCCAACCGAAAAATTAATGAATCAATGGTAGTAATTAATTTTTGAGAAACATCTGGTTGAGCTTAGACCTGAGCAGGTGAAATAACTGGAGTTTGGAAAGGTGTGGTGATCGGTACTGCCACTGATGGTAGTACTATCGGTTGTTGTCGCGTATGACCCATAGTATTGGACCTATGAGGGTGTACTTATAAAGGGGGATATTCTTGATCCATCCCAGAAGATGCAACAAATTACCTTGATTGATTAACTCCAATATGCTTAGGAGGAAGACTAACTTGAAGTAGTTCTGCATTTAACCTCCTTAATTCCTTCATTTATTCTTCTTGTTGTGTGATCCTTTCCTCTAATGAGAGTGATTGTCCTTCTCTAGAGGTAGGGTGGAATTTAACCTAACTTTTACCCTTTTCCTTGGCATGTTCCTTTTTGGAGTATGGAAGGGAATTACCTAAAGAAATGTTTTTACCCGGAGCAACCCTCTATCTTCTGGTATGCACACCTCCTTCATTAGTTTATGTGTGTACAACCTCTTGAATAAGAACTTCTTCATCTGATTCCTCTGAGTGAGCCTCATGTTCTGGGGGATCAGTGACAACGACATTAATGACATTTATCAATGCATAATGCATTGCAGTCCTTATGTCAATGCTTCTATGATACTGTCTTCTTCCATGTCCTTTATGAGAAATTTTCTTTTGTTTGGCTGATACCCTAGGAACTTCTTTATGAACCGTAATTTTGAGGGAATCTCCTCATAATTCAGCTCTACCTTCCTCTTGTGGCTTCTTCCCTAATCGAGAGAAGACTGAATTTCACTGAGGAAGAGATTGAGAATTTGAAAAGGACCCCAGTCTGGTGGACTGGGGTTGTTCCTTTTTTTCCTACTCAACTCCTCGAATCCTGTCTTTTGATCGTGAGGGTTGGATTAAGAGATTCACCAATCTGGAAAGATGAGGTGGCTCTTGATCTGCTACATCTGAAACATTCTTAAAAGCTCTCCTGATTTTGCGGACTTTAGTCTAGAAATTGGTCGGATGCATCATCCAACATCTACTCAAATCACCTGGCTCAGATGACAGTTGGATTATTTCTGACACTTATGTCATCTGATGATGTGCATACTCTAAATGAGAATCCTATTTGATATTCTCATTTTCTTGATTCAAGAGTAATTCGACAACTTTTTCTTTATATGCCTGGATTTGGGAAGAAATAGATGATGTCTGTTCTTGAGAAAGACTTTGATTACACACAAAACTAGATAGATGTGGCCAACCATGGGAAATAAAATTGCACGAGACCACTTTTGGAGGTCGTTTTTGACTGGGGAGTATGGTGAAATTCAATTCTCCCTGAACACCCCATCCCCTAATATGAATACCAGATGGCGCATTGGTAATTAACTGGCGCAACCTTTTTAATGCACCAAGGCATGTATTCTAAAGGGCTCTCTTCTGCTTTTCAGCCTTTGGATTTCGGGAAACTGAGAGAGATGTCAAGTTAATTTGGAATTGAAACCCTTTTATTATCTTGACATGGTTTTGATATTCATCATAAGATAATATTTTCTCCATTAAGTGACAAATAGTTTTCCAAATGTTAAGACGAATATCATAAATACAATCTTCTGTAAATGTTTCTGGAATATCAAACTAAGATTCATCCAAAGGCCAAAACATTACTGGTATTTCACTTTTTTTAGTTGTTTTCTCATATTAATAACTTCCTCTTTGTCATTTGATTAAGATTCTTATACCTTATTGGACCAAAGATGTTGCCTCTTTGTTGCTTCATCAGATTCAACAATATTGGTAAAGAATTCATTTTTCAAATTAGAAGATGAATGACGTAGGGGTGGTTTGGAGAATGACCTACACCCTGGGCTATCTTCTGATTGAGAAAGTATTTCATCTTCTAGCGGTAAGGCATCAGACATGAATTTCTTCGCATTTGATAGTTCCTCAAGATAAGAGGGATTTCTCGCTACAACATTGTTTATTTAAGGATTTTCCATGTAATGAGAATTACTCCTATGGAGTGGACTTTCGCAGCTAAATTCATCAGCATGGGGAGGACCACTATGGTGGGTTATAGAAAAAGATGAAATCTCTTGCTCCTTGGTCTTCTGACCATGCAGAGGGTTATCGTGGCTCTCATCTGAAGATGATACTTCGAGATTGACGGAATTTCCATTAAGCAAGCCTTCATGAGTAATTGTCTGATGAAGACCTTCGGAATTATTGTAGTTACTTATGAAATATTGAAATAAGAGAGTATAATATTAAGTTGTAACAGACAATTGTCTGGGGTCTTCAAGAACTCTATCATTGAACATTGCCTTTTGCATATTGACTCTTGATTTTTCAACTGTTCTAGATGGTTATTTTTCTTGGACGACTTCTTACTCACTTTGGAAACCACTTGTTGACAAAATTGGTTATTATAGGTAGTTGTATGTGCCTGCTCAAAAGAAATGGTCAGGTTAGGCTGATTATCTCCATTTAAATAGGGTGTATGTGCCCGACTTGATTGTCCGTATGACATTGGGGAGTATGCCCCATAACCCTCCTGGACTGGAACAGAGGTGTGTATCTTCTCTACAGCAACATGTTGATGAGTCACTCAACATATAGGGATAGATTTATGTTTCTTTTCCTATGATGTCGCTGAAGTTGTTATAATATTCTCACAAGTATCCAAAATATGGGCAGTGATTTGCTTCTGCTATTTCACCATTGTCAGACTATGCTTGGGGACATCAGCTGGTGGAATGGGAATATACGTCCATTCCATGTTTGGAGTAGGTGTGTGTTCCAGCTCCTTTCCTCTTTTTTCTATCAGTTAATTCTTACAGTACTCATGTGTGGGGGGGAAACGTTGTGTCTGCTTCCAGTTTGTCAATCTATATTTCTAATTGACATCTTTGGGCTCTACCAAATAATATTTTTGGTTAGCTTGATGAATCTTAGGTTTATGTTCCTGCTGATTGTTCTCCACCAAATATGATTGATGAAATTCCTTCAGTACTGGCGGACAAGACTGCTGATAGAATTGATGAGTGTAAGCAGGTGTATGTGCATGTTTACAGGTGGTCACCACATTTGGTTGGTGAGCTTATTTGGATGTTTTTAGACAAGCCTGCTGACTGGATAATGAATTATAAATAGGTGTATGTGCCTGCCTACAATACTCCACCAGAATTGCCTGGTGGGATTGGTGTGTTACTACCAGACGAGTTTTTTGGGCAGTGAAATCAGGATGATCAGGTGTATATGCCCGCTCATTGTTTTCTATCAAGTTAGATTGATTGACTTCTCTGGAGGGGGAAGAGGTAAGAACCCACTCTCTATTAGCTGAATTTCACCTCTGACGGTTCTTCATGCATTCTTGAGTCTGAGGAACATGATCTAAACACCTAGAGGTGATACCCTCATCATGTTGAGGGTGCACTATTGCATGAGTCTGGTGTAAATTGTTGGTGGGAGTCCTCAGGAAGGGCTCCTGTCTTCTTGAACTGAGGCCTTGAGTGACCTCCTCATTCACCACCCTATAATATGTGTCACACCCCGACCGTAGATGCCTTTTATTTTATTTCTTTCTTGGTCCTGGTTTAAAATTTTCAAAGTTTAATTATGTTGGCAGGTTTTGCATCGGTGCGCGTTTACCTCGTCATTAGCGGTGACCGTGCATTCGGCCCAGGTGACCGTGTGTTTTCCCAATGTTTTGAATATTAAAATTTTTATATTGACATTAATATAATTATTAGTATTAAATTGTTATAAATATTATCTTTATTTTTATTATTATGGTCGTTAAAGTAATATGATTATTTTACTTTCGATATAATTATTATTATTTTCTATTATTTTCTTGGTTCCAAGTGTCTGCGCCGTAGTCCGGGTGGCGCCCCGGATTAGAACTTTTATCGTTTGATGTTTTATTTTGGGTTTCAGACCCGTGTGCAGCCGCCGCGCGGTTAGCAGTCGCCGCGCAGTTGGCCCGGGTGTCGGGAAAGTGCTCTCCTTTTTTTTATAATTTTTTTATTATTGTTATATTATTATTACTATTTATATTATTATTATTATGGTTATTATATTATGTTATTATTATTATTATTATTATTGTTATTCTTTTTATTATTACTATTATTATTATTATAAGAATAATGAAAAAAGTAAAGAAAAAAAACGGAACCCTAACCCTACCCTCTCCCTTCCCCCTCTCTCGCCCCCCCCCCCTGTGCCGGTGCCTGCTGCCCGCACCACCAGCCTCTATTCACCATGGCACCCTCTATCGCTCCCCCGCGCGAATCCCCCCATCTCTGCCGCACCCCACTTCGCCCCGGCGCCCTCCGCCGCTCCCCCGTGCAAACCCCCCGGCTCCGTCGCACCCTGCTCCGCCCCAGCACCCAGTTCGGCCTCCACGCGAGCTCCCCGGCATCCGCGTGACTCCCGGTCGCCGTCGCTCTCGACCTCCGGCGCCCGCGCCCTGCACCCTTCTCCCTCCGGCCCTGCTCTGTCTTCCCGAACGCTGGCGACCCCGCTGCCCGTCGGCCGCACCTCCAGCAACGCTGCTACCGGTGGCGGCTCCGCTGCCGCCGGCCGCACCTCCAGCGACCCCACTACCCACTGGCTGCTTTCTCCGATGAGCCCCCATTTCGGCCAGCGCCCTCCGGTCGCCCTGTGGTGTTCCCCAGCCCTTCCGGCACTCCGCTCTGCTCAAGTACCACCCTGTCGGCGTCCCCCGACCCTTTCCGGTGCTCCGGTCGGCTCCACTGCACCTTCATCCGTCCGCATAGCGGCATTCCACAGCCCTGCTAGCCGCCGCCGCCTTGCGTCGGCCAGTGGCGTACCCGGTAATCAGTGTGCGACCCCCGACAGTCTCCCTGCAAGTGTGAGACGCCTTTTTTAACTAGCGCGCGACCCCGTGGTTCGAGCGCATTTATGCACCGAGGTAAGTTTTTTGTTGTTGTTTTTTTTATTATTTGTGTTATTTTTATATCGTGTCTGGCTATTTTGGTTGTGTGGTGTTGTTGCAGCGCATTGGCGGAATAATTCCACAATGTTGAGGTCTTCATCTTGTGTGCGTGTATGCGCCTGCACGAGGTGTTTTGCATCCTTGAGTTTGGGTTGAGAATCAAGGTAGGTCTCCCAATGAACTCGCCTTTAAATTTTCAAATTTATTTATTCCTTTTCATTTCATTATTTTCCAGTAAATTTAAAGCAGTGTTAGAAAATTATTACTAGAATGACGACTTTCTGAATTTAAAAACTTTTTACTTCTTGCATCGCATTGAAAATATCTTTCTTGGATAAATTTGTGTTGTTTCCTTGTGATATTGTCAAACGGGTACTTTATGAAATGTGAAAGTCATACTGAACTATGTTTTGAGATGGTTTTTGGTGTGTATAAAATGACGGTGTATCGTTTATGGAAAATGGTGTTTTTTTGAAAACTTGGATAGAGGAAATGTTGTTTAGCCTTTAAACTGGATTTTGGAATTTTTCAGTGGGGGTCTGGTTTTCCTTAAATGAGTTTCTAGGTATGTTTTTCTGGTTTTCAACATGATGGTGTGTGTCATATATTTTGAAAATGCTTTGATATTAAATGGTTTAAATGTAAATGATGTGGCGGCCTGGTTGGCACTTTATTGATTGTGAACTGACTACATATATATGTGTACTATGGGGAATCTCTACAGGAGGACTTCCCTTCGAGCATTGTCATGTAGCGGTGTCCGTGTAAGGGGTTGGCAAGTGCGGTGAGGTGAGTCACGCATGCGAGGGCCTCCCACTTACACAGTATTATTAAAACCATTGTGGGTTACTGGGCGTCTTTTAGATAATCGAGTGACGGTTTCTGGCTAACCCCGATTAGATGGGTTAGTCCCCCCTTGGTAGGTAGGCCTTGTGGGGCATTCCACTGGTTGGCTGTTAGGGCGGCCAGTTGGTTATTGACTGTGGAGTACCATGCAGGCAGGTAGTCTGAACCCGAGTACGTCCAGGGGTTTTCTAGGGATGTTTAGGATCACCCATGATTACTTGATTTTCCTTGCTTGTTTACTTTCAGTTGTTCTTTACAGCTTATACTATTATACTTTGTGAAAGTGGTTTTCAAATGAAAATGTGTTATTCTCTTTGTGTAAAATTTCAAAATGTAACACTTCTTTCTCTTTTAGAATGAATTTGGCACCAATGAAAGGAATTCATCTTTTGAAAGAGAATAAGGGTAATGTCTCGGGTTTTGATTTTCAAGTGGAATATTATGAAAGCTTACTTTTATACATTGTAGTTCAAACCTGAAATTTGTAGATTCTTTATTTACTAGTAGTTCTTTGGGATTTATTGTTGGGATCACCTACTAAGTACTTTTTTTGCTCAAACCTATATTTTACCATTTCAGTTTCAAGTTCCTTGTGTTCATGTTTTCTTGGTTTTAGTCACTCAGTGATGGCGCGACGCTAGTTTTTAGTTGGGTGGTGACCACGTGGTCATGTGGAGGTATGGTTTTTGTGTATTTTTGTTCCTATTTTTCTTTGTTTTTCTATTTTGTTTAGTTTATATTATTTTACTGATTCTGGTTTTCTTTTGGGCTAAATCGTTCCCACCTGTTTACGTTTGATGCCCGGCACTAGTTGCCATCCCGGGGGGATCAGGAACGCCACTCGGGACTTGCTACGGACTGGCTCGGGTGACCGGTTCATGGTCGACCCGAGCTGGTTCGTGACAAAATGGTATCAGATGAGGCCCTTGTTATTTGGGGTGGCCGGTAGGTGGAGATTAGTACTATCGGGACTCGAGAGGTAGGTACGGGAAGGACGTCATGAACACTCGCCCATTCCGCACCTCGATTCGCCAGGGGTAGTCTGGGAATTATGTCTTTTTTTCTTTCTGGTTTGTTTTGGATCGAGGGATGACAATAGATACAAGACGATGTTACATCATGATTTCACATGGAGTAGTGACCCATGTGGAGTCCGGGTACACGGTTTGAATTCCTCCTAGTGGTCGATGCTTACATGGGACATGTCCCACTACCATTCCGCCAGGTTAGGCGTGACTACTAGTCCCTCACTCCGGTGTTTGATGCAATTTGAGTGTTGTTTTCGTTCTGGTTGGTGTAAGTGAGTTGTTTGAAATGAAAAAGGGTTTTTGAAAATGGGACGGATTTATTTTAAATGACTTTCAATGTATCAAATGGGTTTTAAAAATTGGAATCTTTTGATTTGGAAATCCGTTGTTTGCTTGGAATTGGTTGAGAATGGTTTGGGTTGAAACCTCAGGTTCTCTTTATGAACGTTTTCACATGTGTGAGAATGCATGGAAAGTGCTTTTTGGTGCATGTATGAATGGAATGTGGATAATGACATGTGCAACGGGTCATGGGATTACCTGGGTGTGTATTTGAAATTAAAGTCTTGGCCTTGTCCTCTAAATTGGTTTTTAAATGGGAAAGTGGTTTTGGAAAGTGATTTTGGTTTGAAAAATGGGTTTAGTATTTAGAAAGTGTCCTTGAAAGAAGTCGGTTTTGAAATCTAAAAAGAAGGAGGTTTTGAAATTTAAATTAAAAGGGAATTTTAAAAAAAGGATTTTATTTTGGGTTGTGTTTGTATTTGTTTTGCGTTTGTGCTGACTGTTTTTGATGAAGGCACTTTTATTGATGTTGCTTCGGTTTGATGTTGGTTTGGCTCTGTGATTCATATATTGCACAGAAATTGCCGCCCAGAAAGGTTCGTAGAGTTTCTGATGAGTCATACCCAGTTTTTGGTCATTCTCCAACATTGTCTGTCCTTCACGGTGATTGTGGTCTATTAGAGATAGTGGAGTGGTTTGAAGAGGTCGAGTGCATCTTCTGAGTATTGGGAACTCTTGAAGCTGTTGGGGTATATGTTCTTTTGAGTCTGTTCGAAGGTCCATCTTTGGATGAGTGAGAGTGGTTCGCCCCACCATCATGATGAGTTGGGATAATGTGGGTTTTCCCTAGCGTCGTCTTCATATGATGGTTTATACTTGAAGAGGGGAAGATGAAGAAGATGGAAGATCTCACGAGTGTTCGACATGACCAACATATGTGAAAGCGTGTTTTGATAATTTCAAGGATCTTGTGTCTCTTTTTTCATATATAGAATCGCAGGATCTGATGAAGACTCCTCCCTTTAAAGGGTGTCTTCGTCCAGAGATCAAAGGGAGAGTTCTCCCTTTTGGGACCATCTTTTGAGAATTTGGTGCAGGATGTGTTTCTAGCCGAGTTGGTCTCTGAAGCGCAGACGGTTGGAAATCCATTGTATCCAGTTGCACATAAAGGTCTCCTATATGACGAGCAGAGTGTGTCAGAAGGATCTGTTTCCAAAGAGTCCTCTATAGTGGCTCTGGCTTACAGTTCGTCGGACTGTCTAATGGTGTACCGTCGGTATGAACGTTTGGGCACACAAAGTCATCATGTCACACCCCTTCAATGAAGTGTCATCATTGTAGTTATCTGGATCATCTAGAGAAGTTTTGTAGGAATCATCGCTTGAAGAGTACGCTGTGATCGGAGGAAGTCAGTGCCTGACTGTGAGGCAGAAGATGCTTCAGCCATCAGAGCTCCAATCACAGGTCTCGGGGTGAGGCTCGCGCACAGTCATAAGTTCACGGGGGTGTGAAGCTTCAGTTCGGGTTTTGTGTTCGGTGTTGGTAACAAAGCATTAGAGGTCCTTCAGTTCTCGTTCTTCCACTGTTAAAGTTTTGGCGTTGTCATAGGTTCAATGTGTCGTCATGAAGTTAGGATGATTATGTTCGTTTGTAATCCAAACAGTCTAGTTTTCCTGATTATGGTGTTCTGGATCGTACGTTTTTCTTAAAGGTGTGTTTGGATCTTACGTGAGTTGATCTCGGTTTGACCATGTTCATTTGGAGATGTAAGTGTCTTGGAAGAATTGACGTTTTAGTTGTGCTCGAGTTTACTTCGTGGGTTAGGTTCCTTCTCGTAAGTCTTTCTCAGGTGTTCAGGGTTTTGGTCTAGGCTGAGAGTTCTAAGTCTTAGCGGAGATGTTTCGCTCTTGCTATAGAGGTTATCTTGGTACGGTTGGGAGTTCCCGCATCACCCCCCTTTCCTAGGGTTGTCTATTTAGATGGTTAATTTTCTGCACAGGGTGAGTCCTTGTGGTGGGGAGAACCACTTCGTGTTCTCCCCTTGACCTCAAACTTCAGTTTTCTCTTGAATCGATCGGGTGTGACCTGTGTAGAGTAAGGTCATCCCGAGATTCTCAGTTCACTTCAGTTCCTTTAGTTCCATTTGGGCATGGACTTGGATATTGACTGACTTTTGGCTTGGTCACTTTCTGGGGGAAGAAAGTGTCTGTGGTGGGGATAATTGTCACACCCCGACCGCAGACGGCTTTTATTTTATTTCTTTCTTGGTCCCGGTTTAATATTTTCAAAGTTTAATTATGTTGGCAGGTTTTGCATCGGTGCGCGTTTACCGCATCGTTAGCGGTGACTGTGCGTTCGGCCCGGGTGACCGTGTGTTCGCCCGGCGTTTTGAATATTAAAATTTTTATATTGACAATAATATAATTATTAGTATTAAATAGTTAGGAAAATTATTTTTATTTTTATTATTAGAATCGTTAAAGTATTATGATTATTTTACTTTCGATATTATTATTATTATTTTCTTTTATTTTCTTGGTTCCAAGTGTCCACGCCACGGTCCGGGATGCGCCCCGTATTAGAAATTTTGTCGTTTGATGTTTTACTTTGGGTTTCGAACCCATGTGCGGCCGCCGCGCGGTTGGTGGTCGCCGCGCAGTTGGCTCGGGTTTCGGGCAAGTTCTCTCCTTTTTTTTATAATTTTTTATTATTATGGTTATATTATTATTACTATTTAAATTATTATTATTATGGTTATTATATTATGGTATTATTATTATTAATAATATTGTTATTCTTTTTATTATTATTATTATTATTATTATTATTATTATAAGAAAAATGAACAAAGGAAAGAAAAAAAATGGAACCCTAACCCTACCCTCTCCCTTCCCCCTCTCTCTCTCTCACCCCCCCTGTGTCGGCGCCTGCTGCCCGCACCACCGGCCTCCATTTTCCCTGGCGCCCTCTGCCGCTCCCCCGCGCGAATCCCCCCGGCTTTGCCTCACCCCACTTCGCCCCGGAGCCCTCCGCCGCTCCCCCGTGCGAACCCCCCCCCCCCCCCCCCCCCGGCTCCACCGCACCCTGCTCCGCCCCGGCACCCAGCTCGGCCTCCATGCAAGCTCCCCGGCCTCCGCGTGGCTCCCGGCCGTCGTCGCTCTCGACCTCCGGCACCCGCGGACTGCACCCCGCTCCCTCTGGACCTGCTCTGGCCTCCCGACCTCCGGTGACCCCGCTGCCCGTCGGCCGCACCTCCAGCAATGCCGCTGCTGCCGGCCGCACCTCCGGCGACCCAGTTGCCACTGGCCGCACATCCAGCGACCCCGCTACCCACTGGCCACTTTCTCCGGTGAGCCCCTGCTCTGGCCAGCGGTCTCTGGTCGCCCCATCGGTGTTCCCAGCCCTGCCGGCACCCCGCTCTACTCCGGTACCGCCATGTCGGCATCCCCCGACCCTTTCCGGTGCTCCGGTCGACTTCGCCGCACCTTCATCCGGCTGCATACCGGCTTT
This sequence comes from Viscum album, assembly GCA_963277665.1. Classification (NCBI taxonomy): domain Eukaryota; kingdom Viridiplantae; phylum Streptophyta; class Magnoliopsida; order Santalales; family Viscaceae; genus Viscum; species Viscum album. The sequence continues at coordinate 2,001,596,716 of OY728164.1, read as the reverse complement.
TCACAGCCCTGCTAGTCGCCGCCGCCTTGCGTCGGCCAGCGGTGCACCTGGTAATTAGTGCGCGACCCCCGACAGTCTCCCTGCAAGTGTGAGCCGCTTCTTTTAACTGGCGCGTGACCCCATGGGTCGAGCGCATTTCTACTCCAAGGTAAGTTTTGTGTCGTTTTTTATTATTATTTGTGTAATTTTTATATCGTGTTTGGCTGTTTCGGTTGTGTGGTGTTGTTGCAGCGCATTGGCGGAATAATTCCGCAACACTGAGGTCTTCATCTTGTGTGCGCTTATGCGCCTGCGCGAGGTGTTTTGCGTCGTCGAGTTCGGTTTGTGAATCGAGTTAGGTCTCCCAATGCACTCGCCTTTAAATTTATAAATTTATTTATTCCTTGTCATTTCATTATTTTCCAGTAAATTTAAAGCAGTGTTAGAAAATTATTACTAGAATGACGACTTGCTGAATTTGAAAACTGTTTACTTCATACATTGCATTGAAAATATCTTTCTTGGATAAATTTGGGTGGTTTCCTTGTGATATTTTCAAACGGTTACTTTATGAAATGTGAAATTCATACTGAACTGTGTTTTGAGATGGTTTTTTGTGTGTATAAAATGACGGTGTATCGTTTATGGAAAATGGTGTTTTTTTTAAAACATGGATAGAGGAAATGTTGTTTGGCCTTTAAAATGGATATTAGAATTTTTCAGTGGGGGTTTGGTTTTCTTTAAATGAGTTTCTAGGTATGTTTTTCTGGTTTTCAACATGATGATGTGTGTCATATATTTTGAAAATGCTTTGATATTAAATGGTTTAAATGTAAATGATGTGGCGGCCCGATTGGCACTTTATTGATTGTGAACTGACCACATATATATATACGTGTTATGGGGCATCTCTACAGGGGGACTTCCCTTCGAGGATTGTCATGTAGCGGTGTCCATTTAAGGGGTTGGCAAGTTCGGTGAGGTGAGTCACGCGTGCGAGGGACTCCCACTTACACAGTATTATTAAAACCACTGTGAGTTCCTGGGAGTCTTTTAGAGAATTGAGTGACGGTTGCTGGCTAACCCCGATTAGATGGGTTAGTCCCCCCTTGGTAGGTAGGCCTTGTGGGGTGTACCACTGGTTGGCTATTGGGGTGGCCAGGTGTTTATTGACTGTGGATTACCATGCAGGCAGGTAGTATGAACCCAAGTACATCCAGGGGTTTTCTAGGGATGTTTAGGATCACCCATGGTTACATGATTTTCCTTTCTTGTTTACTTTCAGTTGTTCTTTACAGCTTATACTATTATACTTTGTGAAAATGGTTTTCAATTGAAAACGTGTTATTCTCTTTGTGTAAAATTTGAAAATGTAACACTTCTTTCTCTTTTAGAATGAATTTGGCACCATTGAAAGGAATTCAACTTTTGAAAAAGAATAAGGGTAATGTCTCGTGTTTTGATTTTCAAGTGAAATATTATGAAAGCTTACTTTTATACATTGTAGTTCAAACCTGGAATTTGTAGATTCTTTATTTACTGGCAGTGCTTTGGGATTTGTTGTTGGGCTCACCGACTGAGTACTTTTTGTTCTCACACCTATATTTTACCATTTCAGTTGCAGGTTCCTTGTGTTCATGTTTTTCTGGTTTGATTTTCTCAGTGATGGAGCGACGCTGGTGTTTAGTTGGGTGGTGACCGCAAGGTCACTTGGAGGTATGGTTGTTGTGTAGTTTTGTTCCTGTTTTTTTTGTCTGTTTTGTTTAGTTTATATTATTTTACTGATTCTGGTTTTATTTTGGGCCAAATCGTTCCCACTTGTCTAATTTTGATGCTCATCACTAGTTTCCATCCCGGGGGGATCGGGAATGCCCCTCGGGACTTTCCGCGGACCGGCTCGGGTGACCGGTTCAGGGTCGACCCGGGCTGGTTCGTGACAATATGGGAGGGACTGGTTGTTGTGTTCTTAGGATAATGACCCGAAACAGTTGGAAACGGTGGTTGGCACCATCTGATTCTTGACCACTGGTCATCGCTGTCCGAACAACCAGGGTAAGTTGTTAACTTGGAGGGCTTGTCGAGCGGCCTCCAGAGTTGGGATGGTACCGTGTTGATGGTATTCCCTCACCAATGCATTTGAGACCCAACATTGAAGATACTGAGTAGGTGATGTCTTTCTCAGAGTGGACAAGTATCCAGTAAGAGTAGCGGCTGAGGAATTCACAGGTGTGAATTTTAAATAAGTCATTCTGTGTTGCAGAGAGATCTTAGAAAAGAGTGCATGTTTGATATAACAGAAAAAATCAAGATAGGTTTGTCCAGACTACATCTTTGGGATGAGTACATATGTTATTGATTTCTTTGTTTTCCCTCATATTCAGTTTTATAAGGGCCTAACAAATAAGTAAAACATTATTTAACTTGGTTAAGGATTCACGTTAGGTTCACCATTATTTGTTTCTTTTGGAAATGGGGATGACCTTTTTTGTTTAAGTTTCCAACATTACAATCAGTTTATAACGGGTTTATTCGTAGAACCGGAAACATATAATGATTCTATATCCATTTGGACCTACTTTCCAAAGTTAGTTTCTCATTAGTTGTGGGCTGATGAGGCTTAAGAATTTTTATTGGTCGAGAGGATGGAGGTCAGGCTCATCACACCTTTTTGGGGGGAATTATTACCTATTATGGGACTCTCTCATAGATTTAAGTTATGTTCATGAATCCTTAATAATTCACCAAGTATGAAAATGAGTTTTCCTTTAGATTTAGCAATCAATTATTGAGATGTATGGGATTTAGAGAATCTTTTATACGTATTTGAGGTTCTTCATCGATGTAGAATCATCTGTATGTATTTGAGATTCTGAGTCAATGGTATCCTTCAATACATTATATAGAAATCTCTTGGTCATTATAATAACCATACTGGTTTTAAATCCACTCAGTGGGGAACCTGAAGCTTATTTTCCTTCAGAAAGACAGGGATTATTTCAGAGTTGGGATCATACCCATAGATGGGATACCTACGTATCCTTATTTAAAAAGGAATCAAAACCCATGTATTTTGAGAAGGAGGATAGAGTTTAACATAATATGGGATGGAAAATAATTAATGAAATATGGTCTTGAACATTATAAAGGCTTCCTACGTACTCTACCTTTAAGGCAGAGATCAAAGTCCACATAGTTTGGGTAAAGAAATATAGGGTTTATGTAGGGATCAAAAATATATTTCGTGATTACTTTTACACTCTAAACTAACATGAGTTATGCTCAGTGTGAGAAACAAGAGGTATCAGTAAACTTGATGATGGTGCCATGAAAGATGCAGTCATGAGAAATGATGTGGGGTGTACATATGTATGACTTCCCAAGTAGATGAAGACCAAGACTTTCTTCAGGAAATAATCCCAAGAGTAGGGTCCATAAAGGTACTTGTACTTTATAGAGATTTGGAGTTTTAACTTGAGGATTACTCCTGAGAAGGAGACCCAAATAAAAATGGACTTATGATTGGGGTTTATTCCTGAGAAGGAGGCCCAAATCAAAAGAAATTAAGATTGGAGATTACTCCTGAGGAGGATTCCCAATTAAAGGGAACTTATATCCTGGGGCTTACTCCTGAGAAGGAGTCCCAATGTTAATGGAAATTATTATGGGGGCTTACTCCTGAGAAGGAGTCCCAAGTTAAGGGGACTTGAGACTTGGGGCTTACTCCTGAGAAGGAGGCCCAAACCCGTTCTCATCTTATGGGATGAGGTTATATTGGAAACCTTTAACCGTGGTGACATAAAGCTTTTAAGTCACAAGTTTTTGGGAGAGATTCTCACAGAATTCCTTTCAGATAAAGAATAAAACAAAGGAACCATGCCATAAATGGCTTTGAAAAGGTGTTTGAGGGATAATATCTTTAAGAGGAGAGGAGAACGAAAGAGAGTCACACAAATGGAATTGGCATGCATGTATGGTCACGCAAATCATTTGGCGCGTAATTATTGGCCATGAAAGTGTACTTGTGTGGCATGGGTTCACCTGGGCGATGAATATTCTATTGGGTAATACTTGGGTGAGACTTAACTCAAGCCTTTATTATAATCCTAAGATGTTTTCAAAAGGGAGGTGTGCAAGTTTCATTGAAAGGGTAGGGCAGCGCGCAAGTGTTTCCACATTTAAGGAGGTCTGGAAACTTAGGCGTGTAATTGTTGATGAATTCTAAATACTTTGTCATTATCCTACTCCTTCAAGTCTTCCATTCTAGATAAAAAGTTATCTAGAATCTTTTGAAAGAGTTGAGTTAAAGACTTGGGCGACCAGAGCTTGAATTTGAGTTTTGGAAAATTCATCCTAGAAATGGGGGGCCCACATGGTCTATTTATAGGCTAGCGGGCACCTTGGGAAAAAAGAAAAGGGTGTACAAGTGACTTGTGCGACCCATAGGTGGCGCACAATTGACTTGCGCGATGCGTTTAAAACTAGTGCGGCTTCCTCCAAATGGATTCCTTGTCCATGGCTTCATCAATTTTTTATGTTCTTCAAAGGGTGATCGTCTTTGTGCTTAAGGTATTCCCCTTATCCATTCGGTGGACCCTGTGACGAAAAGGAACGTCAACACACGTCCCTATCTAGTCTTGAGATCAAAGTGATCCTATCAACCATACCCCATCCTATAATGTTGATCCAATGATAATAAATACTATCACTTTCCTTAAACCTATCCTTATGACAAATAATAGTGTTTCTAAAGTACCCAAGTGACATGGAGTCCCAAATATAATGTGAGACTAACTAAGTAGACCACCACCAATGGTTTCTCTAAAATAACTAGTCTGTTAAGAAGTGCATTTACAAGTTATATAAATAAAAAATTTGGACAATTTAATAGTACAATTTAAAATAAATAAATAATCACTAAACCCAGGGCACTATATTGAAACTCAATATCAGTACCTACTAATATTTATTTTTATGTCCATGACCTTGATAAACCACACTTGCTTCAGCTAGTTTCATGGAATATTTAAGAATATTGTATTGACTAGGCCAACCTTCAGATCACTGCCACTGTTAGGATGCATTTTTATAGAATATTATCCCATATATTCACTAAGGTACTTTTCCATATTAATCAAAAACCACCCTTATTGTGTTTTCATAGTTATCATGGACCACCCTTATAGTGTTTTCTTATATATTTGAGGAAAACCATTATAGTGTTTTCATGGTTATCATATACCACCCTTGTGGTGTTTTCTTTCTAGTATTATAGGCAATCCTTATGTTGATTTATAAGATATTCACATACCACCATTATTGTGTTTTCACTGTTATCATAGGACACCCTTATAGTGTTTTCTTTCCATTATCAAAGACCACACTTATGGTGTCTTATATATCAATCCTAACATAACGACTCTTATGGGTATTTTATATATCAATAATAATATAACCACCCATTTTTTAATCATCCATAACACTAAAAGGGACCCATTTAAATTCTTGAGGTTAAAGGCTTAACAAGAAATATATATATCAATGCCTCATAGTTGGCCATATCAATTTATCACTATATTTAAATTTACAATCAATATTCTTTAAAAAAATGACCACCCTGAAGATGTGTTTCATCAACTTAAAACATTTCAAAATACAAAACACTATTTATTTAAAACAATCCACAAAGTAAAATTTACTACTTTAGAAAAATACATATTCAATAAAAATTTAATCTATAACATTTCACATTTTTAATTCAAAACCTATATTTAATTTACTATTCCCCAGTTATATTTCAAAATATTCTTATCAAAATACCATTTTCCAAATTACCGGACCAAAGGGTCCAATTCTATATCACTTTGTCTTATTCACATTCCAAAGGTAAAATTCTAGCCTAGTGAATTCCCATAGAATCACCCCTTGTTTATTTAGGATTTTATAAGCATTTTCATCTATTTAGAATATGATGTTTTTTAAATTCAATATCATAATCCTTGATTAAATAATATTTCCAAATTAAACCATTTTAAATAGAGTATGTAAATAATGATATTGTGCTAAAAAGTATAGGGTTTAAATGAGGATCATCGATTTATAATCTCCCACTCACTTTTTATAAAACATAGCTTATCCTTATATTGGTAAATTCTGAGGTAATTTTATTACCAAGACACTCCACTGGGGTAACCTCCTCTTATAGTTCAAGAAAGTATAAGGGCTGTTTATATATGGATAAATGGAGTCTTAATCATTTAATTTAAATCATTATGATGCCTAGTGAATACAACATGGCAGCAAAACATATTCACTTTTAAATATTAAAAGGTTATGGATCTTGTCTAGGAACCACCTACCTTAGCCTCATTAAAGTATACTCAACAAATTTCATCTTCTGGTTCATTCGTTAATGGAATTAATCGAATACATAGATAAAATCCTTTAAAATAGTTCATATCATCCGTAAATGGATTGTGAATACTTAATAAGGAAATAAATTAAGGATATAAGTAAGATGACTCTTAGATACAACTCAAGACATCCAATGAATCTAAAGGAAAACCTACCAACCAAGAAAAGAAAGAGATGTATAAATAATAAGGATAGGAGGATAATGGAATGAGAGGGATGTCGCTTAGGTAAAATTGGAAGAAAAAAATTGGTAGGGTGTCTTGAGGGTAATTTAGTGTAAATGACCAAAATCCCCTATAAAACACTACCTAGTAGCTCACTGAATAGTTTCTTGGATTCCATCAGCCTGTAGATTGTCCTGTACTAGCTAACTGGTTGGACTACGACAACATGTTGTTTCCCTAGCTCCTTCCCTAGACCCCTGGTTCACTTTTTTGACCTCTCTGAACCCCAAAAACACCTTTATAAAGACTTATTATATAAGGTTATGGAAATTTTAAATGGGTAATGATCCATACAAGTTTGAGGGTTTTAAAACCATCACCCCATAGAAACACCCATCCCTACTCCAAACACTCTAGAACCATCGAGCCTCAATACATGAAAAATAATCACACACCCCTAACAACTTCACTGTTTAAAACCCCATGATTCTGTATACTATGACATTACTCAAGAACTCAACTCTTTCATGATTACCCATTTTTAGAGGCATCCTTGAATTATCAATTCACCAACATCATGCATCATGGTTTGATGTCACAACTCCACACTAAATCACTCACAACTAAAACTAAAACCAAAATGTAGTCTCTACTATGTGGATACTTATCTCATATGTCCTCTCAATAACATCGACATTGGTATTCCACCACAAAACACAAAATTCATAAATACATTTTAACTAAACAAATTACCCACTCCCCCAAGATACTTTTATTCCATCCAAACACCTTACCATTATACAACTATTATTGGTCACTAAATTTGAAACATTCAACTCCATCCAACTCTAATTAACTTAAACCCACACATTGACATTCTCCTAAAATGAATCCATCGCTCATTGGGGTTATCAACATTTTATTCTAGACTTTTACTAAAAAATATTTTAAAAGAGGACCCCATGCTCAACTCTTAAATTTTTTACTACCTATTATTGGACTTAATATTATCAGTTTAGAAGTATGATCCTTCCCAATAATCACCACCATACAAAATTTGGTGTTCCCAAGCTAAATCCAGTACACACGCTCCAACTAGAACCATGGTTCCCCATGATTCTACAATTCAATTCCTTCTAAATATCAACTACTATAAACCAATACATGGCATATTATCTTAAAAATATCGACTTCAATTATAAAAAAATAACATTTCTAACATTAGTGTTATAATATATTAAGATTAATATGATGCTCTCTGCCATAAGAGAATTCGTAACATCACTCTTCTGAAATAAAAAAATTGATTTAAAAGACCTAATTCCTACATGTCACTGAACATGATGGATAGATACATCATCCCATTCATATAAAAACATAAAAATAATGTTAAACAAAAACCATTATCACCTTACTTGAATGTATCCTAAGAAATTTTTCGCTACCTTACTCGTAAAGTGATTCCTAGCCCCATACATCTAGTGGTGAACTCACAACCACACAAATTTACCCACACCACTCCTAGAAAAAACCCTCAATGTATTTAATCATAACATCAGTGTAATAGTTATTGAGTTTCATGCTCAATGCTATATAGAAACACCTATTACTCATGTAATTTTCAACATGGGTCAGTTCTCTTATGGAAAACAATAAATCCTTGATTTTATCCTTGATGTAGTTTTCACCATAGATAGACATTCTCTCTTCTCACTAAAGATCATGTCCATCATTCCCACAATTATAATAAATGTATAGGTGATCATGCTTTATGAGGGACCACTTAACAAATACCCACCATAGTCTCTATGACATTATGCTAAGGATTAGTGAAATAACATTCCATGTGGAACTACCACCGCCACATCACTTATACTTATATAAGACATGAATGAATCTCAAAATAACATATATTTTATGTATAATCAACCCAATCCCTAATAGGCCATGTCCAGAACAAGTGTGTGTCATTTAAAATTTATTAGAAGAAACATGTTCTTTCTTCTGATCCACTAGATCGCATACCCAACATAACATCTCACATCTTTGGTATGAACTCTCTACCTTAGTCCCATCAAGTTATAAGATTTAACACTCCCCCATGATCACATACTTACCTAACTTAAAGTCCTATGAGTTTTTAATTTCCTATAATAGGATATAATTCCCATTAAAGTATCTATAAATGCTTATTATATCCTCAATCTCATCAAACATTATGTATCCCTGACACTTTCATCTAAAAACCTTGATATTTCTCATCAACCAATTTTAACTACCTGACCACATGCCATCTCAAGTTTCATTCCAAAATTATAAGCATATACCCATGCTCCAACATACCTAAACCCATCCACCGAGGGTCGACGCCGATTATTGCAATAAGATTGTTTCACTAATAGTATTTTTAGGTATTTAAATGATAATTCTCTTCAAAATAAACTTAATTCCCAAATAAAATCACTCAGGTGATTCAATTAGAAAATATCGAAGGTATAAACATTCCCTTAACAAAACCTTGTATGAAGTTCCATTCATAGAACTCTCATGTTGAAGTATTTAATTGAACCTAACATATCAAATCAACTATGGTACAGGGATAACCCCTATCTTGAATACCCTCATCCACCCAACTCACTATCTAGACACTATTTTCATCCGCATTCTAAATGCCTCTAGAATCTCATATATCCCCTTAGTTAAATACTCAAACATGTTACTACTCATGGAGTGAAAATATAACCTAATTACAAAAATACAAATCATATAACATGCCAAGTCCAACTACATACTCTAGTTACCATGCACCCATTGATACACACCCGCTTCAGGGTCTAATACCCATCCAGCTTTTTACTCATCTACCCTACCCACTCTTAGTCTAGGAATAAACTCACAAGGTTCATAGGAAACACTAATACAAGGTGACACGTGACCACCTCAAGGTCATAGCCCTGTTGAAGGCATAATAGGAAACATCCCACTATTTATTACACCCAAACCCCTTAAAGTCTCATGACATGGATATCCCTCTAGACACCTTATCCTTATAAAAATATCACAAGGATCTTAAAACTATGTCACTTTCAATAGAAAAAACTACCCATAAATAGGGTTAAGTCATATATCATTAGTCCCATAGAATTTGAATTTTAATTCTTATAATGTTTCATTAAGATTCCATGTTTTAACCATTCATCAGTTATTTATATATCACATTAAAATATTGGTTTAATAGATTAAAATTCACAATTTATAAGGGAAAACACCAACTATGTTTATATATTTCACTTTATTTGACCAATACGACCATTTAATAACCCATTTATATCATCCCAAAATATAGAAGGGGTCACTTAAGGATTTGGACAAGAATAATCCCAATATAAATTTATATGTGAAAACACCATATAAATGGATACAAACAATTTAAATAACCAAACCATATAAATTATTTAAATCCATTGGAAAATATAAATTACAATAATTTATAAATTATAGAGAGTAAGAAAAACAACATTATACATGAATCCCAATCACCTTTCAATCACAAAAAACATACTGATGAAATAAAAAACTATGTTCCATACTTGATGTGTGTAGATACAAAACTTATTTTTGTACCAGAAAAAAGTATAAAATCCCATAAATCAATATGATCACACCTATGTTCACTAATCAAGGTGGAAATTAGTAAACTATATAAAAATATCATATAAATAAAAACAATTCCCATCCCTTTAGACATTTATTTCCCCTTTATGTGTGGCTGCAACATCCAAACATGATCTAATTACCATTCTACAATAATAGTATGCCTCCTTGTACACCCATGGTTTTTAACTAGAAAATAAGTCCTATGAGTTTACCATGGGGAGACTATGTCTCCATTACCATCGTGTAGAACATAGAGTGAATAAATAAATTAGATACAACACTATATATAAACATAAGATCTAATTAAAGTGACAATAAAATGAAAATAACATTGAATTTGATAACAGATAAATGTGGAATCCATACCATGTTGGATCCCCCAATGGAAGATCATAAACAAGAAATACAAAAAAGGAATAAAACAAAACATAGCCTAATATCACGTCAATAACAATTCTTTAGTCCTACCTGGTTCCATCATCCATACCAAATCCTTTCATACCAAGACAATAATAATCAAAATCATGGATTTCCAAAAACCAATCTTAGTGACAAATAATAGTTTCTTCTAGGGTACCCAAGTTCCATGGTATCCCAAGAAGGGTGTGAGTATAAATCTATAGGCCACCAAAAATGGAATCCCTAAAATAACAATCCTAATAAGCAGTGCATGTACTAATTTTATAAATAAACAATTATAAAAAATCATAGTTTAATTTAAAATAATTAAATAACCATAAAACTGTGGGATTCATGGTAACACCAAATATAGGTCCCTTCTATTGTAGATCTTTAGGACTATGACACTGATCTACCATACCAAAATCTACCATATCTGGGGTTTCTCAAAGCATGTCATGTTGGCTATTCCAACCATATAATATCAACCATCATTTGGGTTTATTATTTCATAAGGGTATCATAGAACACACTAATTTATTTTTTCTTAATCATAACAAAACACACATATAGTGTTTTTATAGTTATCACAGACCAACCTTGTAGGGTTTTATTAGTTATTCACAGACAACCCCAATAGTATTTTCATCATTATCATGGAACTCTGTTGTAGTTTTTTCATAGTTATCATAGACCACCCTTGTAGTCTCTTTTCTAGAATCACATACCACCCTTGGGGTGTTTTCTTGGATATTCTTGGACCACCCTAATGATGTATTCATAGTTACCAAGGACCACCCTTCCGGTATTTTATAGACTCACATACCACCTATTAAGTTTTTTATATATTAATAATAACATAAATACCCCTATCAAAAGTTTACATATCAATAATAACATAATTTACCCTATAGGATTCTTATATAACACCAAAATTGATGGTTATACATTCATGATATTATAAATTTACCAAGAAATATATATCAAGTACTAAAAGTTTGTAATATCAAATAATCACTCTCGGTACATATACATTAAATATTATCTAAAATAAATACAACCCTTAAGGTAAATTTGATAAACTTAAATCATTTTAAACATAAAATACCATTTAATTAATATAATCCACAAACCAAAATTCACTAATTTATAAAAATGCATCTTCAATACAAATTTCATCATTACCATTTCACATTTTCATTTTAGAACAAAAATTCAATTTACCATTCCCCATTTCCATTTCAAAATAACATTATCAAAATTCCCTTTTCAAAATTTCCAGACATAAAGGGATAATTATAGATCACTATGACTTATAGTCATTCCAAGGGTTAAATTCTAGTCTAGGGAATTCCCTTGTAATCACCCCTTTATTTATTTAGATACAATGATCCTTCTAATACATTTATAATGTCAATGATTGTGAAATTCCATTTCAAAATACTTGATAAAATTATTCCTCTCCATTCAAATAGTTTAAACAATCTACCAAATTAACGATATCATGAAAAACATTGATAAGGTCTCAATTAGGATCATCCCTTTAATATTTTCCCCTCAATTTTTATAAAACATGGAATATCCTTACATTATAAAAATCCAAGGAGAATTAATTACTAAGGAACTACTCTAGTTTCACATCCTCCTAATGTTTAATCAAGTCTAAAGGAACATTAACTCAAGAAAATGGAAATCAAAAGTATTTAATATAAATAAATCCAATGATATAAAAAGTCTAGGGGTCGGTCAAGGGGACACCAACCACAACCTCACAAGAGACTACTAAACCAAAATAAACTCCTGATTCATTCTAGAATAGAAGAAAAAAATTATTAGAAAAAAAACACCTAAAAATATTTAATAATGTCTATAAATGGTATGACGTACTTGAAAGTGAAATAAAATGAAAAATGGAAGAAATAAGACTCCTGGAATCACCTTAATCATTCCTTTTAATATGATGTAAAAAAAATTCCCAAGAATTGAAGTAGATGTATGTAGAAAATAGAGAGTAAGATAGTGGTATGAGAGGGATTATTCTGAGTTGAAATGCGAAAAGAAATTTGGGTAGGGGTATTTGGGGAAAGTTGGGAAAATAAAAACAAAATACCCTTTTAAAACTACCTGTAATCTAAACATCTATCCATTGGAATTATATTGTCTAGATGGTGAGGCTAGTAACCATATGGGGCTATTTGTTTTTCTAGTAGCGAGTTCGTGGGACTACAGCAGAATGAGGTAGTCCTAGATCCATCCTTGTGCCCATGGTTCTCTCCAATTCCTTCTATAAATCCCAAAATCACCTCTATAATTACACAAGGATAAAAAAATTAAATGGTCCCAGATTTGAACAAGATTCAGGGTTTTATAGGGAGGATCAGCTTTTGGGTAAAAATGAATTGGATGTTTTTATTTTCACAGTGGATGTAATTTGGAGTTCTGAGATGAAAAAGGTGACTTATTAGTTAAAATAATACCTTATAGGATCATGATGCATGGTTTAAAAATTAACATAACATCTTTAGGATGAGAAGAATTATAGTGTGGAGTTTTTAAAAATCCGAATCATTTTGGGTTCAAAATTCCATGGGAAATTTAAACTTTTTGTTGGTGGATGGTCCATTTTTAGAACTGAGGATTAGGATTGAAGAATATCAGTTTTGATGTCCTAATTTTTTTTAGATATGATTTTAATCTCAATAATGACCTTGGGTGTTTAGGAGGAAGTTGGAGAAGGGTTGAAGTAGTCCGGTGGATGTAGAAACCACTGACTAGTTGGTGGGCTTAATCATGATCTAAGTCTCTTGTTGGGAAGACCAAACAGCTAATGATTCAGCACCAACTCTATTATATGCTAGACCATATCATATAACCCTTGATAGTGTCACTAAACAGTTCATCGGTCATCATCGAATTGCCAATGACAGATCTAGTGGCTTGTCAATGGGGTTGGGATCGGCTCTTTCAATCAAGATCATTTTTCTATTTGGGGGGGGGGAGTCACCTAGGATTTATCCAATCAAGGGGCTTGAGATAATACACTTATTGTGTCATTTTCCCCCTAATTCCTCTAATTTGATCCTCATCAACTAGGGGAGGACCATGGGGCTTTATGATGATGATTCAAGGTATGATTATTCATTTTCTTAAATTCATGAACATTCATTTCCTCTTAATTACAACAATTTCATTTATTTATTTGGTGGTTATTTGACTAGAAAATGTTGAAATTGACTAAGGAAGATGGGGATTTCATGCGGCTTGCATAGAGGACATCATGAGACCCCTTTTATATTATTTTGGAATTCATTTTAGTTCTGGTAAGTCACTTATTTAAAATAGTCCAAGTTTATTGTTCTAATTGTATGAAAAAAAGTTTTATGTATATCAAGAAATAGTTATTTCATGTGGTATAGTGTCGAGGGTGTGTCACAGAACCTATGGATAGAGTTGGCTGAGATTTTAGGAGGATAATGGTTCTCTGTGAACTTTTTGGAAATTATTCCACATGGGATTAAATTATAAAATTACATATATTTGATTATAATTAAATACATAGGATTTATCGTGAAAGAAAAATTATCTCTATTGGTTTTAGATACTTAAACGAGGCTGATAAGGAAAAAAATTCTTTGAGGAACTCTATGAGGTTGATTGCTCCTTTGGAGGTTTGTGGACTTTATCATATAATACCATATATATATGTGTGTGTGTGTGTGTGTTTTTATTTTTGTGTGTGTTTGTATGAATGGGTATGAATTTGTTTATTAATTATTCATAGACTCCAGTATAGTGGATATAGAATGAGAGACCCTTAAGCTAGAAGATGAGGATAACATTCTGCCCTAAACCTAGGATGAGTTCTTGGAAATACCTAGGATGTTTGGATTTATCTGATAACTATGTCACCCAGAGGAAATGGTTTTTAATGAAATGGTTAGATACCGTGGGAGGTATCCATATATGATATGGGTTATAGAAATATTTTTTTTCCATGTAGGATCAAAACCACTGAGAGTGGGGTGAATCATTGGTTCCTTTTTCATTTTCAATAATGTTTCTTAACTCATTATCAAAAACATTCTTAACCTGGGAAACATTTTAGTGTTACAATCTTCTCAAATATAACTCAAACCTCACCTTTCGTAAGAATAAAATATAAAAATAAGATATCGATAGGTATTTAGAAGATTTAGTAAAAATTCATAGTCCTTTAGATGTTGGATAGTCCCACCAACATGGAGTCTTTTACAATATTTTTTATAGAATACAAATGAACAAGATAAGAACAATTCTACAGAACTAGTGGAAAATTTCCTAATATAGTTGGTTATACCCCCAACTATCCTTTCAAATATAAACTTCCCACGGGACATCTTAGAAACTGTCAAGTAACCACAGTTACAAGCTTCACTTTTATTATTATTTTATTATCAACTTCAGAAATTCTTCACTTCCTCCAAAAGTAAGTTGAATCCAACTTTAACTGTGAAAAACCTTCAAGAACTTCAAAAATTATCTAAGAACTTTTTGGTCTTGAAACTTCTCCTAGAACCTAAATCCAGAAATATTTCTCAGTAGTGTTAGTCTGATATTCCCATTATGGAAACCTCAATATGATGGTCTCTTTGCGATGTTCAATTCGGTTCTACTCTCCTTATTATCTTCCTTATTCAATTGGGTAGGAACTCAATTGGAAGCTCACAATTGTATGTCTGATCGAACATGGTCTAATGAACCTAGATATTCTGGATGTCACTTTGATTAGCTAACACTAGTAAACTTGTTCCAATGTATCTTCATTCGATGGATCTTGCTCATATGATTCTATCGAATATCAATCTGATGATATTTTTCAGCTTCAACCTAAAACACAATGTTTGGTTGGTTAATGAATACCTATTCCACAAATCTTATTGGTAAATCACTTGAATATTTTTAAGAGATACTTTTAAAAATGATCTCAAATCTCTTTTTTATAGACCTCAAAAGTGGTTTAGGTGGGGTTCTTAAAACATTTCTCACTTATCCAAATTTCCCGAATATTTGAATTCTCCTTAAATTTAGAATATTTTTTTACACATTCAATTCTTATTCA
The DNA here is from genome assembly GCA_963277665.1 of Viscum album. NCBI lineage: Eukaryota > Viridiplantae > Streptophyta > Magnoliopsida > Santalales > Viscaceae > Viscum > Viscum album. The sequence continues at coordinate 2,001,581,008 of OY728164.1, read as the reverse complement.
AATATTCAAATATCTATGTTTTTAGGATATATCTTTAAAATTTTCAATGCATTAGATTACTTATCAAACTTTAGTATGATTCTGATTTTGATCTACCTCATAATACTCAAGACTATTGTAAAACAATATATTCTTCATTACATTGCTCCAGATCAATTGAAAGACAAATATAATTATTCCCTCTTATTCATTATGATTATCTAGTGTGATTTCCTTAATTATGGTAACTAAGTCTAATTTTCTCTATATGATAATATAATACTATCAGAATACGATTGAGATAAATCTGAACCACTTCTATTCTAAGTCTTGAAATCCCAAAACAATTCCTAGCTAAATAAAATTCCTTGAAAAATAAGATTACCAGCAATATAAAATTAGAATCTTATTTTTACCCAATAAAATTATTAATATGATTATCATCACTTGTCCTACCCATTTTTTTCTTCAAGATTGTACCACAAGTTTCTCAAATAACTTATGAATTTTTTGAATTTCATAACAGAAAAGCAACATCATATTTATATTGGAGACATTCTGAATGTGAAACAACTTCTTCATTATAATCACCACATTCATTCAAGACATAAAATGATTTTCAATAGTTTTTAAACATTAATTAAAGAATTATTAAAATTTCTGGATATGTTGACTCATTCCAATGTCTGGATCCGATGATGATGATTCTGAATCCAATCCTCTAAGATATGATTATCGGAATCTGATCCTCCTAGATATGATTATCAACCTCATGGTTTTGGATCTAATTTGACAACTTTACTCGCATCCTTATTCAATTAATATTTCCATTACATTTTCAACATATCATAATCCTTCTATACAATCATCATATTGATTTATTGACAAAAAATACAACCAAAACTCAATTGGGGTCCAATAATCCCCCCATTTTTCTTGTTGTCAATACCCCATTTTAATTCCTAAATTTAACCTCTTAAAACAATAAGTGGAATTTTTTTATTTTACCATTTTCATCGTCTCATATTCTTTTCTCCCCCCCTCCCATTCCATGTATCTCCTCCTTATTGACAATCAAATTCAAAGGGACCATCCAAATGATTTTCCTAACATATTGGAAAATTGTCTCTTTTCAAATGGTTTAGAACTTTTCATCTCAAAAACCTGAAAATATTTTTTTATGAGAATGTAAGTATCACATAAGTTTATTAAAAAAGATACTTCAACTAAAAAACTCTAAGTATTCATGTTTAAACCCAGTGTAGTAAACAAGAGTGTATAATCAAGGTTATCAATGTGTTCCATTACACAACTTTCTTGTAATAACATTTCATGTTTCCTTCAACAATCTCATTTTTGGGGAAATCTTGAAAATAATTTATTTAAAATAAAAGTAACTTGAACCCATATCAACAAACATACCATAAATTTCTTATGTTTAAACAAAACATTCAAAACAAACTTTTCATAAACTCATGAATTCTTTTTCTATAAATAGTAAGAGACTCGTCATCAACTTCCTTACTTAAAATTATTAAATTCCCAACAACTTTGTACAAATACATAAATGTTTTAGGAATAAGGAGAAACCTCATTGAATCTAAAAACAATGTTTGTACTGTGAGACTTCTCTCAGCCTTGAATTCTTATTCTTCTTCTAATATTTTTCTTCGGTTGTATTTTCTTACTTTTTTTCATCCTTATCTAATTTTGTAACAAAATTCCCTTAATCCGTTGAATCTTATGATGAGGATATAAATTTATTTTACCCTTTTGGAACCTTTTTGTTATAGTGATTTTGTAATGACTCTTTCATGTCTTCCCCTTGTTCCAGCATGATAGTTAAACAAATTTTAGTAACATTCCCTTATTTCTCACATATTTTTCATGGTTTCTGAATTTTCAAACCACAATTTATTGATATATTTTTATCAACTTTTATCTTCTCTTCATAAAAATTTTTCATTAACTTTTCTTCGGATTCATTTTTTACTTATTCTAAATTCCTATACTTTTTAATTTGTTCTCAACCAAAAAAATAAGAACTTCTTCTTTTTAGACTCAGAAAGAAAACCAACTTTATTAAAATACATAGATTTCTTAATATCTTGAAAATTTTGGGAATATTTGATATTATTTTCTCATAATATCTCTCCCTTGATTCATACCTTTTTTCTGGTAGAGACATTTCATACAATAAAGAATATTCTATGTGTCATAAAAATCCACAACACCAATAGTGACCTCTAAATATTGATTTTTTAGGCTGATAGTAAAATTATTCAAACTTTTTTTTTGTTTTTTCTTCACAAGTCATATATCACTTTACTCAAGTGGATACTTACTTGAAGAATTCCAATCTTTGTTATTGAACAATGTTTTCTCACAGACCAATTTTGAAAACCATTCTTTTCACATTATTTAAAAGTTTCACCTTTGACATCAATAGCCTTGGTGAATTTTTCTCTCATCTTTATTATGTCACTTTGTGTTGTAAGAAGCAGTGATTTTGTTTATATAAACTTTTCTTCTTTTTTATCCAAATTAATTTTCATAACATCTTTGAATTTTTCAGATTCATCTACCATCAACTTATTCTGTTTACTTTATTTAACAATTGTAGATTCTATCTTGTTGTGATTATCATTTCCATCAAACTTTTCTTCATAACTTTTCAGTATTCATTCAAGATATCTATTCTCAAAAAATATATTCTTTCAGAATCTTTCTTCAGCTTCCTTATTTCATTCTTGAGTTGATTGTTTTTTTCATGTTCATTTTATAAATTCCTTTTAAGAATCCATTCCATTTCCATCATCACTATATCATTATCATTACTGCCTAAAGAATCACTTCCATTTCTAAATTGAGAAATAAAGTTGAGTTGGTGATCGTATTCATCATTAGGAATCCTTCTTCTTTATTCTTCTTGGATAACTTTTTTTCTTTTTTTATAAGGAAATATTTCCTTTTGTTTTTTCCACTTTTGTTTTTGAGGTATCTCACCGTCATCTTCATACTCATATTCTTTAATTTTAATTCTTGGAAAATTATACATTAAATGTATTTTCCCTTCAAAATTCCAACATTTTATAGTTTTACTTTTGTAATTTACCTTGTTGATCTCTTTGAAAGGGAAAAAATAATTTTATTGAAATCTGCATCTTCTTCCTCTACTTTTGAATCACTTGATTCTTCAATAATTTCATAATATTTTTAACCTTTATTCAAATATTTGAATTATATTTCCCTATCAACATTTTCTTTCTTTTCCATAATATTTCCTCTTCTCATTTGAAAAGTAATGATAATAATATATAGATCATCCAAGGATATGTTTTTTTGAATCTCTATCTTCAAAAGATGAAACATTAGCATTAAACTTATCAAGAGAATTATAAGGATCTTTTCAATAATATTTTAGTATACAAATTTCTCACCCAAAAATATTATGGTGCTAAAAAATAATTTAACCCTCTAAAGAAGACACCAACATATTTATTATCAACCATTTTAGATCTTCATACTTCAGCCTCCAGATTTGTAACTTTTCTTTTTTCACCTTCATATTTCCATCATAAATGTTTTTCAACTTATCCCAAATACTAATGGTAGTTCCAAATCAATTTAATCTAAGAAACTCACTTTCAGTAAGTAATGAGAGTAAATAAATTCTCTCTTCTTTCACTCTCAGGATTTCTTTTATTAGTAGTAGTAAGACGATTATTCTCAATGTGAGGTGGAAATCATTCACTAATAACTTCTAAAACAAAATACCCAAGGTAAATAAGATATGGAATAATCATATCTTTCCATATATAATAGTTCTTTCCATTGAAACCCAGAATACCCTTATAGTTCACCAAATTCAATTTTTTCATTTCTGATATGGAACTTTCAAAGGGAACCTCCTCAGATACCAATTACTGTTTCCAAGTAGGTTCAAGACCACTGAAGGGGGGGGTCAATTGGTTGTCCCTTTTTATTTTATAATAAATTTTCTTTATCTCTTTGAAAAAAAATTATAAACCTCTAAAACTTTTTAGTGTTATGATCCACACAAATATAACTCACAACCTCACCTTTCTAATGTAGAAAATATAAAGAGAAGATAGCACATGATATTTACAAGGTTCAGTACAATTACCTACACCTTGCAATTTTGGATATTACTACCAACATAGATTCTTTAACTATCTTCTTTCTTGAATAAAAAGTCACAAGGAATGAAAAATTCTAAAATCCCAATTGAAACTTTCTTTCTATAGTTGAATGTACCCCCAACTATACTTTCTAGTATCCAATTACCACCAAAAGTTTCCGAAACTTGTAAGTATCCACAGTTACAAACTTCACTTTTCTTATTATTTTCTATCCCACTTCAAAAACTATTCACTTTCTTCACAAGTAAGCTAAATCAAATTTTACTTACATTCAACCTTTAAAAACTTCAACAATTCTTTGAGGAACTTTTTGGTATTGAAACTTCTTCCATAACCTGAGTCCGTAAATCTTCCTCAGCAGTTTCAATTTGATCTTACTTGTCCAGAAAACTCAATATGATAGTCTCTGTTTAATGGATTGTTTTGTTTGAATCTCCATATGATCTTCCTTCTTAAATTAAGTAGGAACTCAATTAGAAGGTAGCAATTTTTCATCCGACGGAACTTAGTCCAATGAACTTGAATACAATGTATGTTTCTCTGATGCCCTCACTCTGATGGACTTGTTTTGAAGGATCTTTAATAAATGGATCTTTCTTAGATGGTCATATTGAAAATAAATCTTATTGTCTTCATCAGCTTCAACTTGAAACACAATGTTTGGTAGGGTACTCAATACCTATTCAATAAATCTCAAATCTTGAGAGGTTGAATAGTTTTTAGAGATAATTTTACAAATGAACTCAGGTTCCTTTTATATAAACCTCAAAAGTGTTTTAGGTGGGGTTCTTAAAACATTTCCCACTTATCCAAAATCCTTTAATTTTTTAATTCTCTTTAAATTTTAGATCTATTTTTGAATCATTCAATTCCTTTTTGAATGTTGAAATCTCATTATTCATCTAATTTCTCTTTGAACATTTCAATACTTCAGATTAAATAACAAACTTCAGTCTAATTCTGATTAGGATTTGACTTGAAATAATGAATACTATTTTTAAAAAATAAATTCCTCATTATGTTACTCCGCATCAATTGAAAGAAAATTCTTCTCATTCTAATTTATTCATTACGATTCTCTAGTGTTATTTTCATTAGTATGGTTCCTAAGTTTAATTTGTTCAATAAGATAACATAACTCTATCTTAACATGATTGTAAAAATTTTGAACCACTTTTATTCTCAGTCTTGAAATCCCAATATGATTCCTAGCTGAATACAATTTCCAAAATAATATGATTCACAATAGAATGATATTGCAATCTCATTTTCTCCCAACATGATGCTCAATACGATTTTCAACACTTGTTCACCCCATTTCCTTCTTCAATCATACATCACAAGTTTCTAAAACAACTTATGAATTCTTTGAATTTCATAATAGAAAAGAATATTCAGATTTATATTGGATCCATTCAGACTATAAAACAGCTTCCCCATTAAGATCACCAATTTCATCCCAAACTTAAAATAATTTTCCTCAGTTACTAACTTTTTCATCAAAGCCTCATTACGATTGTTGGATCTATTGACTCATTCAGATGACTAGATTTGATATTGATGATTATAAATCTGATCCTCCAAGATCTTATTATCTAAATTTGATCCTCATTGTATGATTATCATCCATATGGTTCTATATCCATTTTGAAAAATTTACTCACACCATTCTTCAATCCATATTTCCATTACCTTTTCAACATAGTTTCTTCCTTTATCATAATCATCATGTTTACCTATTGACCAAAATTACAACAAAAACTAGATTGAGATCCAACAAATTTCCTAGGTGTTTTACCCTAAATCCTTATACAAACAATGTTTCTTAGTGTTACGTTCTCTCCTTGGAGAGATATGGGGAGACACCCTAACTTAGGTAGTGGAATTGAGTGAAGAACTAAATGGTAAATCAATTGGTATTAAAATTCCTAGGGGAATTTTTGTGGAACCTAGACCTTCGTGATGGGGAGAGGGTTGAGGTGTGCATTTGGGTTGTGGTGTCCCCATATAAATTATTTAACTTTTGGGCCCTTGGTATTAGATTTTGTGTATTCTTGTTCATGAGATCATCTTTGTAGTCATGAGGACCATTCTATGATATAGTATGATTGAGTGTGCATCAGTAGACCATGAGATATTTTCTTGTCATTGTTTTCATATAGAGTGTGTGTGTGTGTGTGTTCATGAGACCTATGCTTTATGTGTTATGTTTTTACCTTATGTGTTATGACTTTTTATGTGTGAATGATTATCTTGTGAATATTTTCCATCTATAATAATAGTAATAAGTGGATAATCATGGATTAGTTAACCCTAGAAGAGATGTGTATGTAATTAAAATGTGTAAAAAATAACAAATATGGGATATGGAGAAAGGGTTACGGTATGATGTCTATATAGCCTAACCTGAGATAGTGGATGGAGTCTAAAGACTATGTGTACTACCCAGTAGTTTTGTTCATGTGATTTCCTTGGGTCCTAACCTTAGGATTGATTGGACTTGTTTCCTTACCTACTAGAGATGGGGGTGTGATGGTCTTGTGTCTTGGATTAGGGCTTAAATGACCTTATGTCCTGACCTCGTAGATCCAGGGGTGTGATAGACATTTGGCCTTATCATAGGCTAGAATGTCTTAATGTTCTAACCTAGTATATGCAAAGGTGTGTTGTCCCTATGGTAGACCTAGGTCTTTATTTCCCTTATGGTGTAACCCGAGACTAAGCTAAGGGTATGATGAATTTTTATCCTGACCCATGGTTTGATTGGATATGGTATTTGGTCTACGATAAATTTTGGGCTTTCAACCTAATCTTATATGTGATGGAATTGTCCTTGTGGACTAATCTGATAGGTGATAACATTTGGGAAATTCTTTCCATCATTGATCCAAATAAATCATTATTTAGTCTCAAGGTGGCCTAGTTACTACCAGATGACCTAATGGGTGTGTGTAACCCATTATGTAGAGTTATAATTTATATTAGGGGAACATGGTGAGACCCTAATAATTCTATACACACACTTTCCATGGTAATAATGGCTTACATACAAACCTTGTGCTTTATTAAGTTTAGAGCACAGATGTGCAGCGGATAGTGTTTTTTTAGCCTAATGGAAATGTGGATATTGGGATTTGGATGATGTTTCAAGTTATTGGAAAACCTTTTTTTTATTTGTTTTTTATTTTTGGTAATACCAATGGGAGACCAATTGTATGATGGTATGTTGTATGAAAACATCATTTTTTATTGAATTTTGTTTAGTGTTTTCTATATAGTTTGATAATTATTATAGATTCTATTTGTTTCATTGTTTATTTAAATATTTTATACTTTTATATTTGAGTATTGTCTCTCAACTATCCTATTAGACCCTCATCGATGGTCAACAACCATTGGTTTATGGGGAGGCGTGCTTGAGGTCATGTGGCACTCGATCCAGCCCCGATGATTTAGTTAGGGTAAGAAACTATCCACTATGTTATATGTGGGCCCATAATTATACAAACTTATAATTCTTTAGGTAAACAATTAAATATCATGAGTTGATAGGTTAGGGATTGGGGAGAAAACCAAATCCATTAAGGGACTCTATCAACTATGTGACCATGGTCTTTGTTGTGAGCCTAGACATTAGGAATGATTTTTTATTCTTATATATGTGCCACATTCATATGCGTATGTTTTTTTCATGGATCGTGATTACTGACTTATGTTTCAACACTCTTATTACAAATTTCATATGTTAAACCAAAAAACTTATTCCTTGACCCATGATTTATTATCTATGCATTATTGGTTATCATTATATTTTGTTATTTCCATGCACCTTAAGATTTCCATCATACCCACGTGTTTATCTTGTTCTATCTCATGATCCATGATTCTTTTCTCTCCTGTTTACACATAATAATAATATGATCTCTCCTTTAATTATATTAATATTAACCATGTTGTGAAGGACAATATTATATATGAAGTGTTTAAAGGATATCATGTGATAATATTATTATCTGGATATATTGAAGATGTTATTAAATTAGTTGGTTATTTATAAAATGTCCTAGGACACTAAAATTTCATGTTCTGAGATGTGATTTTTTACGAGTCATAATGAATATTCATGTAACATAGTGTAATATATAAGTATAATATGGTCATGTATCCCCGATATAGTGATAATGAGTGTATAAAAACTAACCCCATTATTTTACAACCAATGGTATATATTTTTATATTTATCATAGAAAGGGATATATAATATCATTTTATAAAATGTACTAAATCATGTTTTTAATAAAGCAAACCGAAGGTGTAACCAATTTTATACCACTAAAAGCATGTAAGATTTTGGAAAAAAAATTATTGGCCTAAAAATAGCCCCAAATATTTATTTTAAGAAAACAATTATTTATCATCTACATTAACATATTAATTATGCAAATGTTTCAGAAAATAATAATCACAATTAACCAACTGGTCCAAAAAATCTATAATCACCTAATACACATGCTCAGATAAATACTTTATCATGAAAAAAAATATTGAAAGAATAAAAAGTTTAATGAATATCTCATTAATTGTCTTATTTATCATGATAGCTTTATAACACTTAATAAATTTTATTATGTCAAATATAATATGTAAGAATAAAAAATATCTACATCAATATTTCAAATTATTTAGTAGATCACATGAGGTTAACATCATAAATAAATTCCCAGTCACAGGAAACCAAAACACCTTTTAAGTTATTTAAATTTCCATGAAAATTATATTCATTACTACAACAAATATGGATGAATAATTTTTGACCAAAATTTCAAAATTATTAATTCAATGTTTGTGTAACATATAAAAAAAGTTTTTATAGATATATCATTTTTTGAAACTTAGTTAATGGAAACATTAAAAAGTACCAATCATCAAAAGATATTAGTCTCCTAAAGTTAATCAAGTAATTGCTCAATAAAAATAATTTTTCTTTATAGTTTTGTTTTTAATTTCCATATAATCAATATACAACCAAATTTACAAATTCCTCCACTTTAATAAAATATAGTTTTTACAAATAGTGAATTATTTTATTGGATAAATCTAATATAATAGATGTTTTTCAATTAATTATTTAAATCCACTTATTATTATATATACACCATGTAAGGTGTCTTGGATATGGGTTCTGTAATGGGAATATAGATTAAAAATTATATATATTTTAAATTTAGGGTAAATATAGGTAATTAATTATTAAATATATATATGTGTGTATTTTTGTATGAAGAATATATATTTTGTTCTTAAAATTGAACTATCATTTATTATTTGAGTCTTATAAATCTCTTAACTATGAATATCTTTAAGAATGTCCACATGGTATAGTTATAAGAATTATTTATGTAGGAACATATCCCCTATAAAAATAATAATTCTCATATCCAAGTCATAGATGATAAACTTATTCTCCATAATGAAGTTGAAAATAAAAATTTAGAGCAAATAAGATCCCAAAACAATATCATATTACAGCTTTTTTATAGCAATAATGTTTAAAAAGAAGCATGAAAACATATTATTATTTTAATAGTGTGCTAAATTTTTATTGTAATCAAATTATCACATGTATTTAAATTTATGTATCCTTTTTTTCAATAAAATGTTGCTTGAAAATTTTATGAAAACTTGGAAGAAATAAAAGCATGTATTAAATTAGAGTCAAATAAATTATGGGATAATTTCCAATGTATGATCATGGTATATAAAATCACATTAATCAGTGTTTCAAATTCTACTCTAGCAATTAAAAAAACTCAATTTTAGTCCTTTGACTAATAAAAGGGTATATAACCTAAATGTTTGAGGAAAATTATTTAAATAAATTCATATCTCTTTTTATTTTGTTCATTATGTATTGGATTCTTATATTTTCCTTTTTTAATAGAGATATTAGTAGCTTCACTATCCATAAATAAAGAAAATTTCTATTCCTTTTAAATATTACTTATTTCCTTTAATCCTATAGTTTCAATATTATAAAAAATATATTCTCATGCTTTCTCTTTATCTATAAGTACTATATATGTAAGCCAATTTTCAAATTCTTCCCCATATTTCCCTTTGAAATAATAATTTTGATATCTATTTTTCAAATTTTTTTATACTATAATTATATAACTATATATAAATGATTGTTGAGATATATGGGCCTTCAGAGGATTTTCTTTATAACATAAAAGAAATAGCCAATTTTAATATAGGGACTATATATAGAGTTTGAAGTATTCCTTGATAATATATCAATGTCAGTTTCTCAAAGACAGCTATATGGATCATTTCCCATTTCCTAAAATAACACAATATAATCTACATAATAATTATGTATCATATGCATGGTGAGAGTACAAAGACTAGTTAGGCACCACCATATGTCTCTCAATGCCTTTTAAGATATCGATGTGTATAAATATGCTCATATCAAGATATATAATGAAATACATCACCAATTAATAAATAATACAATATATAAAATCGTATAAAAAATTTAATATTTACACTACATAATTATAAAATAAATATTAGTTTTCTATATTCATATAAAGAGATTTTTTCCCTATAAATACTTACATATTCCTATGCCAAAAAATGATAGAAGATTTGGAATATCTGTAGAAGAAATATATCCATTAAATAAAAAAACTAATGGAATAAAATATTAATATAACCCATTTCTACTCAAGTAAAATATATACCTTACTCAATAATATTAATAACATGACATAAATAGTTAAACACTTTCCACTAAGGTATGACGTACACATCCTATTGAAATCAAATTGATTTATCAAATATAATTGAATATCACTACATCACATAGTAATCTATGTGTTATAAAATTTCTAAGAAATACTCAACCTAGGTTTGTTAGGAAACTATAACATAACATAATTCATCCAAGGCATGACATATCCATCCTCGGTATTTCAGTAAAATAGAAATATAACATAGATAACCAATGAAATGACATAGACATCCCTAGTTATTATTATTTTTTGAGATCATATAGTAAATGAAATAATATATCCATATCCTATCTATCAAGGTTTAACAATATCCTATGGCTAGAACAATTTTAAATAAACACAAATCCCCATAGTGTTATGACCCTTGTAAAACATTTATAAAGAATTAAACCAAATGTCTTACATCAGTAGAAAACATATCACTAATCATTATTTCTAGAATGAAATCACCATTTGACCAAAATTGTTGGTTTAATGAAATTAACATGTATTCCATAGAATTATTCGAATCACATATTCATCTAACTATGTCTTCATTGAACTATAGAAATTTAAACAGTAATAATAATCCTTAATTTAACTATATTTTCATGTAATTACTTATAATATTTATTTAAAACATAAAAATTAACAATATTTATCCATGTAATGATATTTTTTATTATTATATAGTAAATATATAAATATATATCCCTTTTCTTAAGCTCTCTCATTCCATTTTATAGAAAATTCATTTTATTAAAACTATCAGGATTACATTTATCCATTCCATATGTATCTGGATGTAATACAAACTAATAATGGAACAAATTCTATAAAATAATCATGTGAAATCAAAGAGATTCCAAACATTAAATATCATGTTAAAACCCAAGGTGGAATGTGGGATCCATATACTTTAATAATTATTTATTAATCTAACTTGTGTTACCTTTTTCCTTATTTTATAATTTATATTTTAATTTTTTATTTATTTACACACTAAATAAATACATATAAAATGGTGATGGAATCTAAATAATATTCTAAACATTGAAAATAAAAACATTAATTAATAATAATTTATATATAAATTCTCTTTGTAAGAATAGAGAAATTTTTAAAAAACTATAAATAATCACCTTAACTATAATGGTTCTAAACATCAATATATCAATGAATAGTCATTTAATATTTTAACTCAGGTATATTGAAAATACATAATAATAAAATTATCATATATGGGTCTTATAATGTTACACATTCAACTTAATTATCATTATTCCCTTCAAATCTAAGTGTTTACCTCGTGTTTAAAAATTGAACATTAAGATCCTAAAAAGGTTTATCCTACATTCTAATCATCCTACATGGAATGTAAATCATTGACACACTTTTTTAACCATATAATTTTATTGTTTATTAACTCTCAGACTTCCTATTTAGGTTTCATACACTAACTAGGACTATCATATTAACCATGAATAAATTCATAACACAAAAAATAGTATAAGGATTATTACCACCTAGATATAAATTCTACCACGGATTATAAGTTGAGAACCTTTGGATGAATCTTATTTTAAAATAAGAATTAGATAAAATAATATAATATGGAAAAATCAATATTTTTAATAACCATAACAAGAAATAATAACTGAGAATCATAAAAATAAAAAGGATTAACTCTATAATGATTACATAAAACTATTTTTTCTAATGATTTGTTGGTCTGTATCCTAGTAAATTTTAGTTTATGAGAGAATAAAGAGGAGGAAATTAGATGGAAGTGATACCCCCATCCCCCACAGCTAAACCTATTTTACATAATGGACCACTAGGATATTTATAAAAAACATATCCCTCAAGTAATAGGATCAAATTAAAATCCTCCTCAATTTTTCCATTAGTAATTTCATAAATAGACACTGAAACATTCATTCCTTTATTGAAACCCAAGAGAACTTCCACCATAAGACCTATGGTTTTTGACCTTCGACAAACACTTCATATACACCACTATAAATCTAGTAGAAAATTTGAAAAATATATTTACTGTTTAATTATTCTCTTTTAAAATATATCCTAGAACTTCTTCCACAGAAAAATAATCTAGTTATTCCAATATAATTATAAATTATAAAAATAAATAAAAATTTCATAAACTCATATTTAAAATTAAATATTAAATATCCAAAAAATATAGTCATTACAATATCCACACTATGATAGCTTTCATGTTCAAACATATTAATATAATATAAACATTTACCCATTTAAAATTAATCCATAACCCTCCAAAATCTATTTATAATTCAAAATTTATCTTTCACTAATCCTTAATTTGTAGTGGATACCAAATTTTCACAGTAAAACTCTACTATTAAAATTTCCAATAACTACTAGTTCTATCGTTCTTCCTCCCATGGACATATGAAATTTTCTTATTTATGTGTTCTTATCGCATTAACATTGTTATATCTCATAAACCTTGGTTATAATATCATTACAATTGAAATACGTTAAATTATTATCTTAACATTCCATTATCTGTAATTTGAAAATCCAAATTCAATCCCATTATCATAATCTAATTGATCATTTCAATCAAAATCCATCACTATATTACAATAGTTTATAATTTTTAAAATGTATTTATCTATCATTTATCTACTGCATAGTATTTTTCCATTCACTATCCTTACATGAAACATCAACATTCTCCCCTTATTAATTAGTTTTCATACTAAAAGAACCTTTTGGATTTACCCAACATCAATTATTTTACAAATAATTATATTAGAATAAATATAGATTATAACATTGATGTGATTACTTACCAACCTTCTGATCATACTATAAGTATTATTTATACTTGATTATCACCCATAACTATGAAATTTATGCCCAATAAATTTTCCCAACATTTTATAACTTGTTTGTGAATTTATGTCTAAATGTTCTACTTATATCACATTATAAATTTTTATATATTCTTATACAAAACAAAACATCCAAATGGTGTCTGTTATGTCACCATAAAAATATGTTTTATTTATAATTATTGATTTAATCATATAAACTATTTATAATTAACTACACACACACATAAGATAATCACATAAGGAGACATCCCATTTTAACTAATGCATTCATTTTGAAAATTAATTATTTTATTCATGAATAAATATTAATATAATAACACCTAGTAACTTCACACATTCATGATAAATATTCACTATATTTCAATAGATGTTGTAATTATTTGGTAAGGAGAAATTTATATTATTTAGAATATCTAGGTTAACAAAATCATTTAGACTTCCCATGTAAAGACTCGAAAAATTCAAGAAAATTTTTTTCTTATTTTTTTTTGGATTTTTACAAGAACGCAGTTTCTGACGGCACCTGATTCCGAGTCCCGGTGTGCCCAGAATCATTTTCCGAAGTTAGGCTCGGGTACGTTCAGTGAACAGACGAGCGGGTTTTTCTAACTTTTGAACTGGTGCTCGGAATCGAATTCTGAGGGCACCGATGGAATCGCAGTGCCGGTAATTTCTTAGAAATGCCTCTTCCGGAGTTGAGTTTGCTCGGGTGTGGTTTTTAATTTTTGGGCTTAAAGTTGAGAAATAAAATAAATTGTACGACAAACTTTATTTTATTTCACTTAAGCAACTTGGAAGCCACTTGAAGCCACTTAAAGCTACTTAAGCAGAGTTGTTTTGGATAGGGTGCTATCCGAAAATATCCTACCCTCTTGGTAGGATATTTTTGAGGTGGGGCCCGCACGAGCCCCACCGTTTCTTTCCGCTAAGTAACGCACCCGCGAAAACTCGTCATTATGGAAGTCAACTGACCCGTTTTCTTAATCTCTTATCGCACCAATTAATTGGGCAGTTTTATTCGTTGAATTAATTGGGCGGTTTTATTCGTTGAATTAATTCTATGAATTAATTTAATCATTTCTTAACCTGTTTTCAATCCGTTGGCGTAATAATAAAATAAGACCAATGCACGACTTCTGGAAAAATGTTCGTTTAGAGGATTTGACAGAAACCAAGAGTTCTTCATCCTCCTTCGTGAAGAACGCGAAGAACGCGAAGAACGTCGAGCCCTCGAAGATCGACGACGCGACGCCAAGTTCTGCGACGCCGACGATTCTTCTTCCGCGACGTTCTTCCGTGACAATCCAACCCCGTGACAACCTTAGATCGGCAGTGACAAGGTAGGGGGTTGCGCTCTTTTTTTAAATTTCCATTGTGGATTAAAACAAAAATATGGATTTAATTATTATTAATTAAATCTGTTGTTTCTTGGTCCTCGGAGTTCGTTGACGCAACGCCAAATACCGCGATGACGCGACGATCCCCTCCTTCCGTGATGATCAAATCCGCGAAGAACCCGCGTGCGACGACTTGACGAGGTAGGGCTTTTATTGAATGTTTTATACTCCGTGAATGTTTCCGTTCAAAGTGAAGAACCCGGTTCATAAGAACAATTTTAATTCATTAAAATTGTTTTGGTTATGTTTTCGATGTGTTGATTAATCCTCCCAACTGTTATCGCCTAACGCGGAGGGTGCAGGCCAAACGAACACGGCCCGACAACCCTCCGCAGTTCTTCGTTGTTATGCGGATTTGGCGGGCGATGACAAAACATGCCGCAGGGATGATCCGTTGTTTCCGCAGTGAAGAACGGGACCCGGGAGGATTTTTGGCACAGACGGGAAGGAAAACGGACCACTGGAGCAACTCCGCGGGCCCGAGGCAGCCACCAGCGGCGCGGGTTGCAGGTTCGGCGGCGCGGCAGCAGGAGGCGGCGGCGCCCAGGCGCGCCTCCGGACAGGGCCGCCGCGGCGGCAGCGTCCAGCAGACACGTGGACGCGCGGGTCCGGCTCACACGCATGGGACGCGGCCTTTTCCGCGTCCGCTGAGCTCCATCACGGCCCCACGTGGGTCACGGCTTCTTCCATCCCGTAGGGGCAGCGCCCCGCGGCTGCCACGCTCGTACGCTCGGCCGAGCCGAGCCAGGCCGGCCCGAATGGTCGGGCCGCGCCCTGGCCGGACAGGGTCGCACCGAACCGGGTCCGACCCGGACCCGGGTCGGGTCGAACCGGTTCGGGCCGACCCAGGGGGGTTGGCCTGGGTCGGTCCGGGCCCAGACCCCCCGTCTTCGGACCGTTTCGGTCTTTTGCCCATAACTTGAGCTACGGGCCTCCAAATGACACGCCGTCAGTGGCGATGCGATCCTTGGATCGAGACGGTCGTTTCTATATATCGCACTCAAGGTTTCAAAATACTTTGTGTTCGGCCAGGTTGGTTCGTACACGAAACCAACCGGGTCTTCGGAGCGGAAACACTCATATCTTGAGCTTCGATCGTCCGATCGACGTGTCGTCAACTTTGTTGATTTTCCTCTAAGTGAGACGGATCTTTTGGCATACTCCGCCCGAGGTTTGGATGCAGGTGGAGTACAGTCGGGTTGGTTTTGCCTTAAAAACCAACCGGGCCCCTGGGAAGAAAAGGCCAATATCTCTCAGACCGGGCGTCTGATTGACGTGTCGTCTATGACGTTGAGTTCATGTTGACGATACGGAACATTTGGATACATCAACTCTGGACTATGTGACAGTTGATGTATCAGCCTCTCGGCTCGTGGAGCGGACCCTCCCGAACGAGTTTGCTGTGTGCGGGAACCCTAGAGCTGGCTGCGACTACTACTGTGACGACGACGACTGTGCAGAGATCCTCAGTGGATTCGACGGTGACGACTACAGCACTCAGAGATCCTTTGTGGGTCAGTGCTACAGGTCCTATGTGGGCCTGATCCTGTGTGGGTCCGATCCTGTGTGGGTCAGCGCTCAGCGGTCCTGAGTGGGCCAGTGCCTACAGGTCATGTGTGGGCCCGATCCTGTGTGGGTCTTTGCGGGGGTTAGTTACCTATCGATCCTTTGTGGGTCAGATCCTTTGTGGGTCATTACGGGGGTTAGTACCTATCGATCCTTTGTGGGTCCGACGACTTAGATGGATCAGTGATCATCTCTATCGTCATTTGAAAAAGTATACCTGCGTGAGCTGAAACACTGTTTTACTTCCTTTTGTGGATTGTGTTGAGCTATCCTGTGTGGATTTACGTTTTACTTTCCTTTGTGGATTGTGTTGAGCTATCCTGTGTGGATTTCACGTTTTGCTTTCCTATGTGGACTGGGTTGTACTTGTGCTTGGAAGTTGGATCCGAGCGAGAATTCATGACTTAGGTATATGTATGGGCATATACCTAAGCCGTTTCGGATGTTACCTCGTGATTTTATCTTTCCTTTGTGGTTTATCCTTTTTGGATTCTGGGAGACCTTCGGGGGTCTCGGGGTCCCTACTGTGTAACTTATACTCACCCCTGCACGGGCTATGCCCGCACTACGTTGTGTTGGTTGCAGACGACGGACAGCGCTGATCGTGGTGGAGGCTTGCGGAGCAGGACGGTACCTGGAGGTGGACCACTGGGCGGGGTGTACTCGGAGCGGTAGGCTAGACTCGAGGAGCAGTGGAGGCTTTCTATAACCACCCTTCAGGTGGGACTTCCAGAGGACGGCTCGATGTTGCGGCTTTACTTTTCAGTTGCTGTTTTTCCCCTTTCAGTTTTACTTTACAGTTGGGCTTGTATTTCTGGCCCCCTTTACTTTTCCGCACTTACTGTTGTACCATCTTTCACTTGGTGTTTACTTTTTCCTCTTTCTTACTCTGTAGTTCATTTTTACTTTCCAAAGGCAATGCCTTCCCTTTTTCCGGGATTTTATGCCTTGGTGCTAGTCGCTAGCCCCTAGCCTATGGAAGGCGGGCTTGGGGTAGTCACGGCAAGGGCCCCGAGGACGGGTCGTGACATCCCATAGATACTTAGCTCCCAATGCCATTTTACACTGGTATAAATTAACCACATATCATTGAAAATGATTCATATTAATTTTATCAAAATAAAGATCATGGATAACCTATAATATTTTTTTTCATAACTACAATTTCTATTTCTATACAGATATTTATAGTCTACACAACTACCATTTCACTAAGAGACAATTATTGTAGTACCAACATATATATTTTATTAAAAAATCAGATGCCTATGAATAACCCCTATAACATTATAAAATTCAATCAAATTCCCCATATCAACCATTCAAAATAAAAAAAAATAAGATAACTATACAAAGGATTTGAATAAGAAACTCATTCAACCAATATTGTACTAGTTTGTAAAAATGGATCAATTGAAAATGATAAATAATGATATAGATTTATTTTACCCCCATTATATCCTAAATTATATCTATTATGATTTTATTTATTAACTCATCATTTATTAGCATCTTGTAGGTCATTAGGTACTCATTTGTGATGTTTAATTGGATTTCTTTGAACTTGTGTTAGAATATGTCAAGATATTAAATATATCAGCACTAAATACCCATTTAACTGTATATATAAGTATAAATTTGTAGGATGTAATAAAAATAATACCATCCTAATTTTTATTCATAAGGTAAATTATATATATACTAGTCATGTAATACTAATAATAGTGTATTGATATGCAGTCTAAAATATCATTGTCATATCATGAAATATTATATCATCAATGAGTAATCACATAAAAAGGAATTATATATAGTAATCATGGAAATAAAATATAGTATAAACTCAAAAATAAACTTTCTAATCCAATATAATCATAATAAAAATCATTTTTACTTGCACCAATACTCATTGTTTCCATTCTCAAAAATCTTTGCTTATAAATTACTCGTCATTGTAAAATCAATCTTTTGTATCATATATTTTCAAAAAAACAAGAAGTAACCCAATATTATATCCAATAATTATTTTTATTTAATTATTTAAAAAAATAATTAGGAATATGTCTTTTCTAAGACATGTAATCATGGAATAATATAAAATAATTTACAACCTGAAAATTTACTAATATTTGTTTAACAAAATATAGTAGATAAATAATTTCAAGAATTATTTCTAATATCCATGATTATGTTAAATTGTTTAAAATACTTATTACAATTCATTTTATAATTTCCACTATTTCCTAAATCAGTCATCAAAATGTAATCATTCTTTCTAATTAATGAAATAAATTTTTTGGAATTTTAAGTAAAATTTAAACCTAAATAATTATAATTAAATGATTCTCAATCATCATCATTTATAATTAAAATAAAATAATTTTGGGATATAATAATCTAATTATACATCATCATATAATTATTTCAAATAAACATGATTTTATTAAAAAAATCCCAAAAATCACTGTATTTTGATTATTACATTAATCATGTCATGAAAAAAGTTAAAATTTAATAATATTTATGATAAAACAAAAATAATTAGTGTAACACACACACACTAATATATATATATATATATATATCAAGTTTATACACTAGTCTAGTAGTCAACATGATATGAAAATTTTTATAGCCACACATATTATAATGTAGTTTCACATATCATGGAAATATATAATTATGAAATGAATATAAAATTATTAAAAAAATTCATTTTTGTTGAACTAAATAAAAAAATAAATAAATATAACCTTTTTTCATGTAATTAAGTCACTATAAATTACTATTTAATAAATCACTAAATATTTATTAGTGGATTCTTATTAACATGTAACATTTCTCATTTCATGATTTATCATAGAATTTATTTTTCATTTCATTAAAATAGAATCTCATACACACAAATATTTCATGATATTTAAGTTTTTATAAATGATTAATTACATCAAAAACACTCTATCAATCTATGATTAAGAGTTAACATCACATAAATATTAAAATTAAATGGAAAATATTCTTAAAAAATCTTATTATGATATCAATCCCCTGTCAACTTGATTTTCTGATATCTATATGTATATCAGGATAACTTACCATACCACAAACCATTTATATATCTTCATATATTAAAAATATGCAAAATAAAAAAATATGAACCATTTATTATAACATATAGGATAAAAGGAATGCCTTATTTTATTTTTAGACTATGTTTCTTGGGTTTGGAGGGAATCAAAAATGTTTTGGAATCCTTTCAACATAGCATGGGATAACCACTTCCTATAGGTAATATTATCATAAAACCTATTTTACATTGTAAATATCTGATTCATTAGTTTTTTACCCAGTGCTACATGTTTTTCGGCATCCATATTTCATGGGGGTTTTATTTTGTAAAACCCTGGTTTACAATATTAACCCTTCATAACTGGTAGGTTTTATAATATAAAAGCCTAAATACTAACATATTCATATTTTGTATCCCTGATTCTAACCTTGGGACCTACCAAAAAAAATGTGTGTCTTCTCCTTTTTATAGTAACTTTGTCCCATGCTCTATCTCTATAAAAGTTACATCACTTCTTGATGGGTAAGAAAACATTCTACTTATTAATTTCCATTGGTTATGGCAATGGTGTTGGATATAATTTATCAAATTTTTTGATTACATATTGCTTATTATGTAATTCTACTTGATAGTTTTTGTGATATTGTCACTGGGGCCAACCCTCTTGTTGGTCATGGTGTTTCAGGATTGTTTATCGAGGTATGTGTAATCTATCCACTTAACTGGATCATATTTGTTATGGAATGTGATTCTATGTTATGGGGATCATTGTTATGTCATTATTTGGTATCTCTTCTTTATTTCCTTTGTTTGTGGATCCCGTTTTGTGTAGTTTTCGACCTTATTCTGAGGTAGGTGGTTCCATCTCTAGCCTTTGTTGGATGAACCATATTTATTTAGTTTTTTTAATTATTTTTATAAATGAATCAGCATGATTTTTTTAGTGTAAATATAATTTTGAAAAGATATTGTTTTCCAATGTTTTGGTAAAAGTAAAAGGTGTTTTAAAAGCATTGTTAAATGGATTGGGAAGTTGGTTTTGATATAATTTTTTAGACATAATAAATGGTTGTTTGGAATAGTTTATCAAATTAAAACTAATTTTGAAATGATTTGGGAAATACAACACATGGGAATCATTGGGAACTTAGGTGGGAGGTGTAGCTTAAGTCCATAGTCCATTTTATTATTGAAAAATCACTAATAAGTCTTTCCTCTCCTCCCATGTTTTATTTCTCTATAGAATAATTTTTTAAATTATATTGGGGTTCACTTATGGGGTGTTCCTATACTCCCAAGTCCAACTTTTATTCACTTGGGTGATAACTTGTCATTGATTGTGGTATTATTAGTCTATTATTTTGACATATTTTGATCCTTGGGGTGATTTTCTTATTCATTGGATTATACTATTCTAGATTTTATATACAAGCTTTAGTTTTTTATAAATGGTTATAGAAAAAAATTTCTTTGAAATTATTTTACCCTGTTTGTTTTAAAACTGTGAAAAAATGAAATATTTACAAATATTTCCATATCAAATTTCTTTACTAACTATCACACCCTATTTTATTTTAAATATGAACACAATGATTATTTTTGTAGATTCTTGATACATAAAACCTAGGTGGTATCTTACTAATATTATTTATCTCACACCCTATACACTCTTTCAACAGCTTGTAGATCTAGATATTTCTTTTGGTGTAGGGATGGGAAATTGACCATTTTGAGGTAGTGAGGTTTCTATCAGTTGGGTTTGGGTAGTTTTGTGGTGAGATGGCATGGGAATTCCCATAAATCATAGGATTATTTCTATTCTATTTTGGTTGTCCTTTGGTTTTGTTAGACCCATTTCTTCTGTTTTAGATAGTTTAGAGTTATATCACTATTGTTTTTTCTTTAATTATGAAATATATTTCTCATGGTTTTTCTTCTAATGTTATTTTTTCTATATATGTATATATATGTGTGTGTGTGTGTGTGTGTAATCCATATATATTTTTTAGGTTTAGAGAAATCATTCCATTTATTTTTTCTGATGTACAGGTTCTATTTTTCAACCATTAGGGATCAGGAATACCCTTTAGGTATTTGGTAGATCAATTCAGGTGTAGTTTTTTTTAGGAAAAAAGAATATAGTTCATTACACATTGGTATCAAATGGATATTTTTCCTCAAGATTCCTTGTATTTAGATGTTTGGTAGACTTGTGATAGGACTCTAGGAACTTAAAAGGTAGGTTTTGGTGATCATATGTCCATATCTTTTCATGAAGATACTTAATCTACCATGGGATGTTGGGATGAGTGTCTCATGTGTTTAGTTTTGGATCTTAGTATCAGTTTGTACTTACAATGTTTTGGTTTAAACTAAGATTGTCATATTTTGAGAACATTTATTTTATTTTTTGTGTGAAAGGATATTCCACTAAGATATCTCTTGTGGGTTACATGTTAGGGTTTATTGGGTTATCCCTAATAATTACCACTCTTTTATTAGAGTTTTATAGACGTTGTGTGTGAACAATCTGTGCCATGGACCAAAATGTACTATAAGTACCTAACCTAGTTGTTGAGTTACAACTAGTATTTGCAGAAGACACGTATCAATCTTGAGAGTTATTACACCAGAAGACACTAACATTTAAGGGTTTAAATGATCCCATCTAGGTAGATTACTGTTCGGAAAAGATCAATTATATCTTTAAATTCCTAGATAGAGCTGACCATCAAACTGAAGTGAATAGCGATCAGGCATGAGGTTCCCAGAAATTGATTGTATGATTCTATTCTATAAGTATATAGGAATGTGGGATTGGATTGGTAGGGTTTTAATATACTCTTATCTAAATATTTATACCTAGTGTATTTGATTATGGAAAAGTCTCTAGAGTTACTCAATTTATGGTAGAAAGAGGGTTCTGGGTCAGAGTACACCAATTGGTCTTTGGAGCAGGTGTTTATTGCTTCATAGGTGGTAAATAATGATCATTGGAAAGATCTAAAGTGCCTTAAGGGTTTATTAATAGATACAATATCATAGGTATTTATAAAAATATTTCTACCTATATAGAGATATTAGATATATCAATGATATTATAAATGGGAAGGGAATGAATGCTCTAATACTCTACCACTTTTATTCCACAAAGTGGAAGGTTTAGTGGATTTTTGGGAATGAATAGGAAGTTTTATGATCATCACAAGAGTGGTGGAGGTGGATCTCAATAGTGGTCCTCCTCTACACCATTGTTAGTTACAAGTAATGTGCCCCTAACATGTTACCATTGTTTCATGATCAAGAACACCCAACAAACTTTTCCTACCCCTATGAATATTTTTAATTGTTGTGGCCACTACGTCCATCTATAGAGGTTCTTTCAAGATACATCAATGCCTCTCTATATGAAGGGATCATCAGTTCCAATTGGCCACTATGGTGAATACAAATTCTTCAAAGTCCATATCGCTACATCAATAATACTCAAGAGTAAAGCTCTTTTATTTGGTTGGTGATTCTCTAGTGGAGGATTCCATGGGTTTGGTAATAGTAAGAGGAAACAAATTGATGAATATTCTTTAGAAACTGATTTATTTGATATTGGTCCCTCTCAACCATTTATATCTATCCATTTTTCTGATGTGTTGAAACTTCCAATGGAGCTCATTTCCATTGTCATAGAGTTAGTAAAGCCTTTTTTATAGAGGAGAGAGTAAAGGTTTTAGTTCTATTATTACTCCCTATTTAAATCTTAAAAGGAGATAGTCTAGGATTTCCTCATTCTTGATCTGGATATTTTTAACACAATTATTAGGATGGATTATATTATTTCCCATAATGGTGAGATTGATTCTTATCATTGGTGTGTCATGTTCCTTTTTATAAATGGTAGATCTCATGTGTTCCAAAGAGAGTGTGATCCAAGGTCTATTTATGCAGGGCCTCTCTTCCTAAAGCTTAAAAGTTTTTTCTACAATTTCATTGGATATCAATGGGGTTTTTTCTATTATTTATCTTCTCATATTTGATTGGGACTTTCTTCAAGTTTTCTATGATGAATTGTTCAATGTTACTCTATAGAGATAGGTGTAATTTAAAATTAATACACGGTTGGGTACACATCTTATCTTGATACCTTGTGATCAAATGGAACCTACTAAGATGAAGTATCTCAATATCTAGTTGGATTATATGGTATTTAAATGTTTCTTTCTCCAAAGTCTTTCTCCATGGGAATCCTCATTGCTCTTTTCCAATAATGTATATAATTCATTTCGTTTATGCATGGACTATCAAATGTTAAACCCATTAAAAATTAATAATAACTACCCCTTTCCCCATGTGGATGACCTGTTTGATCAACTAATGGGGGTGAATTGGTTTTTAAAGATCGATCTTTGGTTGGGTTATCTTCAAATTAGAGTCCAGAAGTCAAATTTTTTGAAGACAGTGTTCCGGATCAGGTATGGACATTATGAATATCGTATGATGCCTTTTGGTCTAACTAACTCTTATTTAGTTTTTATATCTTTGTTGAATAATATATTCTATTAGTATATTGACACCTTTTTTCAGTGTTCATGGATTATATCCTGCATTATTTGATATTTTATTGTGGGCATGAGCACAATCTGAGTTTGGTTTTAGTGATCCCAAGGAGTCACCGTGTATATGGAAGCATTTAAAATTCATTTTCTGAATCCAAGAAATAATGTTTTTGAGGTATGTGATTTCTAATCATGGATTATCAATCAATCATGAGATTCTGAAGGTTTCTTTGTCATTGGAGAATCCATAGTATGTCTCTGAGATATGAAGATTATTTTGTCTTTCTAGATATTGTTAGTGCCTCATTAAGGAATTTTCAAATTTGTAATCCCCATAGAATTCTCTTACCTAGATATTTTTGAAATTGACAAGGGATGCTGAGTGTCAGACTTCATTCGATGAGTTGAAACATCTTATGATATCAACACCTATTTTGATCTTAAATGATCCAAGTAAGAGGTTTGTGGTATATTATGAATCTTATTATTCGAGTATGGGTTGCATGATTATACAAGATGACTATGTGGTGGAATATTCCCCTTGAAATATTCATTCAAATGAGAAGAATTTTGAAACTCATGATTTGGATCATTCCACTATTAGGCATGCACTAAATTGTTCCAGGAATCATCTTTTTTGGGAAGATATTCACAGTCCATTTGAATATAAGATCCTAAGTTATATCATTTCTTTGTGGGACATGAATATTTTATAGAGTAAATGGGTAGAGTACATTTAGAAATTCAGTTTATACATCATCTACACACCATGGAAGATGAATTTTGTTGTTGAATCTCTCAACGTAAAAGTACCATCACAAGTTGTATTAGAAATAAAAGAGGGGGGAAACTAATGGGACTATTCACATAGATTCATATAGATGTACGGGAGTTTTTTTCAAGTATGGTTCTAAAACAATGTTTGGTTTTTATCATCTCTTCTTGAGTATATTCTATAGAGTCGGTAGTTGGATGATGATTTTGTATAAATCATAGAAAACCATTACAGTGGGGATACTGTTTCTGGTTGGTCTCTCTATTATGATGGTATTCTCAACATTGGGGATTAGTTTTTCATCACAACATCTATGAGGAGTTTAGTATTTTTCTTATTCTCATAGTTCTTCATGGATGGTTCATTCAGGCACTTCAAGGATTTATTATGAAATGGGACAATGATTCTAGTGGTTAGGTATGAATCATGAAATTTTCAATTATGTATCCCACTATTACACCTACCAATAGATAAAGGTATAGAATATTAAACCTTCTACTTTTCTTTATCCTCTTTTGGTGTAACTTTAGAAATGGTACAAGTTGTTTATATACATTTTTATTTTTTCCAAGGACTCTCTAGAAGAAGAAGGTTATCTAAGTAGAGGTTGATCAGTTCATGAAATTAGACCATTTTATTCTGGTTAGGGACACCACTAAAGTTAAATATAAAGGTAAGTTGTGCATATAGGAGATTATGAGGATACATGGGTTTTCCTTTTCCATTATATCAGACAGGGTTCCCATGTTTACTTCCAACTCTTAGAAGAGTCTCTTGGGCGTGATGGGGGATCAAGTCTGGTGGAGTATAGATTACCATTCACAGATGTATGGTCGGATAGAGCATTCAATTCGGATCCTAGAGGATATTATTCATTCTTATGTATTGGGTTTTGTTGGATCATGGGATGGCCATATAAGATTGGTTCAGTTTGATTATGAAAATAGTTATCAGTCATCGATCTGAATGGATCCATTTGAGGCTTTGTATGGTCACCCATGTAGATCACCTCTTTGTTTGGAAGAGGTGGGTGAGGCATCTTTTTTCGGACAGGGGCTCATTTAGGTGATTTTAGTGATTATTCAGTATATATTTTGATGTCTAGTTATAGCATAGAGTTGTAAGAGATTTTATGTAGATCATTGAAGTCATCCTTTGGAGATTCCAATAGGTGAATAAAATTTTCTAAAAGTTTTTCCTTGGTTGGGTCATCATCAGCTTGGCAAATAGGGGAAGAGGGCCCCAATATATTTTAGACCAATTAAGGCCAATGATTATCTTATGAAGGTATATTATTTTTTGGAATTTTTTGATAAATTGATTGGTATTCATGATCTTTTCCATGTATATCGGATTATGAAGTACCATCCTAATACCTCTCACGTTGTAGATGAGATTAGAATAAGTTTGAGCTATATTTTTTTAGTTGTGAACAAAATAGTGGAGGTTATGGATTCTCTGGTTAATGTCTTGTGTGGGATATCTATTTCATTGGTCCAAGTGTTGTGGAGATAGAAATAATATTCTCAAGAAACCTAGGAGCACTATTTGTTAGTGATTGGAAAGTTCCCTCACCTCTTTCTAGAGAAACCTTCTTCTATATGACTTACTGGGAATGAAATGTCCAATGGTGGGGATATTATCACATATTAGATAAACATTATGCTCTATATTATTCTTATAGTGTGTTTTTTACAATGTTAATGTTTTTTGATATTTTAGAAAGATTGTGGGCTTAAAACTATTTATATAGAACCTTGATGATCTTGGTTTTTTTACCCAACTCTATGTGTTTTTTGGAAAACATGTTTCATTGGGATTTTTTACAGTAAAATAATGGTTTATGATGTAAACAATTCATGCCAAAAGGTTTTTATGTACTATAATATTGGATCCTAAAACATTCATATTTTGTCTTCCTTCTTTGAACCCCAGGATATTCTAGGAAATTTTGGGTGTCTCCTCTTCTTTCAGATCACTTTGTTCAGTGGTTGATCTTCATGGTGGTTTTTTCACTTCTCTCCAAGAAATATGCTTTTTTACTTTTTCATTTCCACTATTCCTGGTATCAATGTTTGACTATTTTTATATAATCTATTTATCACATATTAATTTGTATTCCATTATTCTAGATTTGTTGGCTTATTTTCTCCCAAAGTTCAACCCTCGTATTGGTTATGGTGTGGATGGAATGTATATCGAGCTATGTGTGATCTAACCTCTCCAATGGATCTTATTTGTTATGGAATGAGAATTTGATATATGGGGATCATTTTTAGGGCCTTTTATTTTCTTTAATTTCTTTCTAGTGTTGGTGGATCTCATTGCTTGCAGTTTTCGACCCATGTTAAAGGTTCGTGGTTTCATTTCTAGCCTATGTTGGATAATATTTTTTGCTCTATTTTTTATGAATTTTCTTCCCAAAAGGGACAGCTTTATTATTTTGTGCGTATAAATTGATTTTTGTTAAAATATGGTTTTCCGTTATTTTGGTAAAAGTAAGTGTTTTTTCAGAGCAATGTCAAATGGATTGAGAAGTTAGTTTTTAAAGTATGTTTTTGACAAAATAAATGGTTTCTTGGAATTTTTTATGAAACTTGGAACAATTTTGAAATAATTTTATAAAATAAACACATGTTATGCCTTGGGTACTTATGTAGGAGGTGTGTCTTTGGGCCATTATCTATTTTATTATCAGTGGGTTCACTCATGGGGTGTTCCTCCACTCCCTAGGTATGTTAGTTTATGGAATTATTATTGAAATTGTTGTGGTGTTCACTCCTAGCATGTTCCGATGAATGTTTTGCTAGTGGTTTAAGGACCTGTTTGTGTAATAGTCCCTAATTGTGGTATGAGTAGTCTTCTAGCCTGACCTGTTTTGATCCTTGGTGTGAATTTCATATGTTTTTTCTTATACTGTTATTGATTTTATATACATGCTTTGTGTTTCAATAAATGGTTAAAAAAAACTTTTCATTGAAACTATTTTATGTGAAATATTATAGAACTATGGAAAAATGGAAATATTTACCATTTTTTATATAAAACTTATTTACTACTTATCAAGCAACATTTTCTTTAAAATGAGCATTGTATGATTATTCTTACAGATACATGATATGGAATACCTTCATGGAATCCTACTAAGCCTATTTAGATCACACCCTACATACCCATTTAGTGGTATGTATACCAAGTTATGAGTTTTCGTGGAAAGAATGTAATAGTACCGAAGTGAGGTGGTGAGGTTTTTATCCTTGGGGATTGGGTAGCTGGTGGTGAGATGGTGGGGGGTCACCCACATTTAACAGGAGTGTTTTACATCATATTTGGTTGTCCTTTGGTTTTGTTAGACCAATTCCATTCATTTTATCATGTTTTGAGTTTTATTTCTACCACTATTTCCTTATCATTATGGCATATATTTATCCTGGGTTTTTTTTGTTTTTCCTTCTATGTAAATATATTCCATGAAATTTTAGTGGTAGTTGAGTGGGTAACACACCCCATAATCTCACATGAAACTCAAGACCAAATATTGAAGCAGGAAAATTTTCAAGTATTGTAGCATTACTTTAGTTGTACTATAGCAGGTATAGTAGGGATACTCTAATAGCCAACACTATTCATCTATTTGAGCCTTTGGGCCACTCGTTTGGGCCTACGGGCTACAATGGGCCTTCGGTCTATCAAAGGTGGTGGTGAAATGGGCATGATGGGTAGGTGGTGATGCGGGCATGATGCAAGAGGGGCCTTTAGGTCATCCAACATTGGGATTATGGTCCATGTAATGGGCTTCATGGATAATGGTCCTTTGGCCCAAAAATGTTACTAATAACGGCGGATTGGGTGTTTTATCCTTTAGGGGGCTATGACCTGCTTTTTGTAGACTCTTTGTGTGCGGTGTATGTGTGTTTGGTTGTAATTTTACTCCCAAGAACCTAATATAATATAATATATATATATATATATATTCCAAGTATCTTGTTTAGGTTGGGAAAAATCATTCACTAAGGTTGTTTTTTATACATGGGTGATAGTCAATATCTTAGGGGGATCAAGAACACACTTCAAGTATGTGGTAAATCAGATCAGGTACCAGTTTTTGAGAATAATCAATGTCAATTTTTTATATTCATAATTATTTATCCCGACACCAATTCATTTATCATAAGTGAGAATATCCCGATGACCCATGCACATCCACTATTTTCCAAATGTAGTAGCTAAAATATTCTTCCTTCTCCCGGGTATAAAGTTCACATGTGTTCTTTTCTCCTAAAGGTATTCTTGAATAGAATATATGAAATATTTATTACTGAATCACAATATATAAATTGTTTAAAAATCTTAAATAACTTGAATAGATTAAATAACTCCTTAAAATCCACCCAACTATAGCCCTTAACTCTTATATAAGATATCACCCTTTTTTTCATTCAGGCCTTCATCTATTTTTCATGTTCATCTAGGTGGAGGTTAAACCTCTTTTGATCAGGCACACTCATATCTAAATTTTTGAAATTTTTCATCCATTATATGTTCTTAAAATAATCTATTCCCTCCATAAGATAAAGCATGAGGGTATATGTTTTTGGATTTGATCTCCTGATGACATATCCACATGTAATGTAAATTAAGTACAAAAAAATCATTAATATGATCATTACTATTCAAAAAAATATTCTAGAATTAAAATTTCACTTATCGAAAATAATTATTATCGTCTACATTCAACAAACAACTTTCATGCATCTTCATCTAAAAAAGGATACATATATATTTCAAAGGGATTGGTATTTATTTTTTTCTTAAAAATTAAATCTGGTATGAGAGATTATTATAATTCCCTCAAAATCCTAACAAGCAAATATAAATATTTCTTACTAAATTTTGTCTTATCAGGTATATAAAATTTCATCTAATAAGATGGTAAAAAACATATATTAGTAAAAACATGTCATGATATTTAAAATAATAATAAATTAGTATATCAAAACTCTCTCCCATAATTAATATATTGTTTTCTTATTGAAACCTTTCTAGTCAAAAATCAAACTGCTAAATTTCACTCAGTCTCGCATTATAACATAAGTCTTCAATTGTTTGGAATTAGACCACTAGTTTTATTATTATCATCAAACTCAATATATATCTTTTAGTCTAGGATATAAGAAATGATAATTTTGGTAAACATATTATACCATGTTTTCCTACCCTAGAATCCTTCTATGGCCCTATGGAAGTAGAAGGATCCTATTTAGATAAATGAGGAGGCTAGTCATCATAGTTATGTGTATGATGATCCCAAAACCATGAAGTGACAGCTATTTGATCTTAAAATTTCATAAAAATCTAATTCAGAAAAACAATTAGTACACAAACATATAAATCCAAGTTATATATATATATATAAATAAAAATTCAAAATGATACAAAAAGAGTAAACTAATTTAAAAATAATTTTATTCATATTTATTGATGTGGCCATCTAAAATGGTAATAACATTAATGAGAGATGAAATGATATATATAAAGGGAAAAAATAAGTAAAATATTAAAAAATATAATTGTCACATAAAAATATGAATAGAAATTTCAAAATGAAACAATCAAAATAAATCAATCACAACCAAACATCACTTCATCATATTCATTAGAGTGGTAAATATAAATTTTAAAAAGAATAATGAAAATATTATTTAACTTATTCATTTTTAGTTAAAATTTTAAAATAATACTAACAATATTTATGAAACATAAAATAATATAGACAAAAGAAAACAAATATTAAGTAAAAATTTATACAAATACAACAGTAACATTTAAATTTTAATAGTTGAAAACTATACATAAAAATTAATCTAATATAAACAAAAAATTTATCATATTTATTAAAATAGTTGATTTAAGTAAAAAACTAATACTAATGTATCAAAATTTTATGAAATTTATTAATGTAAATAAGAAATAAATATATGCTACCTAAATATTAGAAAATTACTGAAGGATTGTTTACCATAACCCATCATCATTATCATTCAGTATAGAAAAAAACATGTCTGAGATATGGCCAACAATATTCTTTGATAATAATTCAATGTAAGTAATGATTTCACATAAATAAGTATCTTAACCACGTTTCTCATCACAAAAATATTGTTTTCCCTTATAAAATGATTGACCAGTTGTAATGACCCAACCCCAATTACCCGGAGTTGGTGCCTTATTTTATTAAACTGGCATATATTCAAGGAATGTCCATCCTAAAGGACTAAGTATTTTGGTAGCATTGGTAACAAGATACATACATAAGTTCATGATTAAAAATTGGAATTAAATACAACATATAAGTTTTATTGGGAAAATATAAAACTATATGTTTATTCTTGTAGTTCATTCATAATAAACTTCTTCACGTCCTAAGAAAATGAAACATAAGAAATGGGTGAGGTCAAATTCTCAGTAATGGAAATCAATATAGGGGAAGATATCATAAACATAATCATTATGCATAGTAAATTACTAAAAATACATTCCATTAAAAATTATACATGTACAAAATACAGAAGAAATAAGAGATGAATAAATAATGCCTTAATAAAACATAATCATGGATATTATAATAGTCAAATAACCACCTGAATTTTCAATTACTAGTTTTATAATGAGGGAATTTTTAATGTGGGACATCATAACCATACTGTTAAGTCCTCATGCCAAGACCTTAAATAACTATTTTTTCAAGGCCTCGTGTCATAACCTAGTTTGTCTCATCAGACCAACTGATGCACTGAGGGGATCTGGAGGACCCCACCCAACACTTAATAATTCCAATTCATTCCTCATATGAATGGGGATAAACATAAAAAACATATACATTTCTATTGAAACTAACATATCAAATAAAATTACTTTCCCCGAATATTAAGCATAAACACAAACCATTCAGAGTAAATAGGTGAATGGTATTTAGATAGAACATACACATTAAAACTAATAATAAAACATTCAATTAAATATTGTAGATTATATCATAAAATATCAATCCCAATAATACATAATAATCAACAAGAGTGTTGAAACATATGAATATACTCTTAAAAAATCATCAAGTAATTCTTAAGATAAATACTATTTTATTTTGAAAAGAAGAGTTATTTTGGAAGATTATTTGTATAAAACTAGAAGTGGGGTAATATATCATTTTCATAATAAAATTAGTGATTTTAGAAATATAATGGTTGTTAAATAATATTATCAAGTTCCCTTGAAAATAGGTAAGAATTTGGGAAATTCTCTTGAATCGAGCTTGTATTTCAAGAAGCATTTTTGAAATATCCTTTTAAAACATATAACTCCCCATAAATTTAAGTACGATTCTGGTTTATATAAATATATAAAAAATTCTCACATAATATACAAGGATTAAATATTAATAAATAATAATTTAATTGAGGTAAGCTATGAACAAGAGTAACCCGAATGAAAATGGAGGTTCGGGTAGAAAACCCTTACAATAAGTCTGAAGGTATTCCTCACTTGATCTTAATGACCTAAATAATCAAATTTAGGTTAATAAATTAATGATTAAAGAAATTTATCTTCAATTAATTTATTTATTATAACTGTATTAGGTTCATTCATGACCTTTTTATGGGTTAAGAAATTCAATTTTATTGTTTGTGAGTGTTCTCTTCCTTTGTTTTCATGATCGGTTTACTTATATTTCTATACGGATAAACATGTAGAATGGGAATGGTAATCTAGAATATAAGTTTTATGTTATTAGTGAAAAACCAAAATATTACCTGGTAATAAAATTCTTTTGGTTATTTGTGATGAATATGAATCATTATATAAAACTTTAATAACAATTGTTTGGGTTAATTAGTGGTTCTTGATCACAATGAACTTATCTTGATTTATAAATTAATATCATGAGTAAAAAAGGATTATAGAACCTTAAATAAGTTATAATACATATATTATAGTCTTGTTCAACTATAAAAATGGTTTCATAACCAGAATTGTAGGTGATAATAGAAATTGGAAACCCGTCATCCTTGAATGTGATAAATTAACACATCTCGGATGGTGTTTTAATTTCTAGTATAAAAGACTGGGAAAAGATAAGTGATGGAGAATTATTCCTTTATCATAAAAACATTTCAGTACTTGTAAGGTACTAGATTCATCACAACATTTGGATTAAAGGAGGTGAGGAGAGAAAAAGAAAATAAAAGAACTTGAAATAAAATAAATGAAGAGAAATATACCTCTTGAAGCAATCTTCCTTGAGAGCCTCTTTAAGGGAGAAGTTTGGGACTATTTATGATACCAAGGGCTGATAGACGTAGGTAGGGACCTTGGGAGGATATTTGGGAAGCATTTTTTCCAGGAAAAAGGCTTTAGAGGAGTCAAGATAAGGGGTATGGGGGGTTATAGTGGAGGAGAGGAGGGTTTTCCCATTTTTTTACTCATTATTTTATTATTGTTCCAAAGACAACCAATAGTGTTGATTAATGTGACCAATATTAGTAATAAGTGCATGTGCATTCTAAGCAAATGTTCCTATGTAATCCATGATGCTAGGAATAGTGAATTTAACTAATAATGTATATATATGGGAAATTACAATATTTTACTATTCATCAAAAATTCGAGTATTTCAAAAAAAATCACGCTGACCATTTTTCAGTGTGTACAGTTAAAAAATTAACTCCATTTTTTTGAAAATAATTTCATAAATATTATTATTTTAATTTTTAAATAAAATCATAATTTATTCGAAAAATAACAGTTTTAAAAATATAATTCATTATTTACCACATTGAGAAATCAATCATGATATCATTATCTTATACCATAATACAATAAAATAATATTATTATTTACTATTCATAATCCTCAATTTACTATTAAAATTACTATTCCGAAGGTGATGTTATGATTAACAAAAAATTAAGTTTGTCTTCTCAGACTATAAATATCTTATTGAACACAAATGTGTATGTCAATTTTTCAAAATCCAAATCACATATGTGGAAAAATTATGTTTACAAGATAGGTTATGGAAAAGTGGTGTTTTTTATAGACTTAGTGTATCATGCATTTATTTATAAATCCTTGGGGTGTTACATTCTCCCCTCCTTAGAGAAATTCCATTCTAAAAATTACTAGAATGTTTCCTCAGAAAAATATTTCGGTACTTCTTCATCATAGGCTCCTCAGCCTCCCATGTTGCCACTTCGATTTTACGATTTTTCTGGAGTATCTTTACCAGTTGAGTCATCTAATTCCTCAACACATGTTCTTTAGTGTCCAAAATCCAGATATGATATTTAGAGTAAGATATGTTAGGTTCCAATTCTATACCTTCAGAAGTGAGGACATGTGTTGGGTTTGGCATCAACTTCCTCAACAATAAGGAATGAAACACATTGTGTACTTTAGATGGGCTAGGTGGAATCTCTAAACGACATGAAACATCTCCAATTCTCTCCAAAATTTCAAAAGTTTCTATGTACCTAGGGCTCATTTTCCCTTTATTCACAAATCTTATAACACCCGTCCATGGAGATACTTTTAAGAAAACGTGATATCCTATTTGAAATTCCAAATCCTTCCTTTAATTATCATCATTTCTTTTTTGTCTTCTTTAAGATCCTATGATATGGATTTGAATTGTCTTTTCCTTCATTTTTGTTTCCTCCACAAGCTTTGGGACCACTAGCTTCCTTTCACCAACTTCATCCCAACATGTTGGTGTATGACATCTCTTTCTATACAATGATTCATATGGTTCCATTTGAATTCGGGAATGGAAACTATTATTTTGGGTAAACTCCGCCAAGGGTAAATATTATTCCCACATACCTTGAAAGTTGATAGAGGAAGATCTCAATATGCCGTCTAAATTTTGGATCATCCTTTCTGATTTCCCATAAATTTAAGGATGATAAGTAGTACTCAAACGAAGCTCAGTATTGAATTCTTTCTTAAGAATTTTCTATAATTTTTATGTAAATAAAGGATTACGATCAGACACTATTAAAATAGGTTCTCCATTAAATCTTACAACTTCATTGATATGGAGTTGTGAAAGCCGCTCAAGTGGAAAATCCTCTTTAATAGTAAGAAAATGTGCAGATTTTTTAAATCGATCAACAATTTCTCATATTGCATAATTATTTCTTGGATTTTCAGGTAATCCAGTGACAAAACCCATGGTGATGTCATCCCAATTCTATATTGGAATAGGTAGAGGTTTCATGACTCCTCTAGGATGTTGTTGTTGAGCCTTCACTTGTTGATATACTAAGCAACTTGATACATAATCGGTGATTTCCCACATTATGTTGTCCCTCTAGAAATACTCATTCAAATATCTATACATTTTAATGATACTATGGTGTATAGAGAAATTCAGGCTATTGTAATCATACAATAACTCCATTTTTAGCTTGGGTATAGAGGGAACACATAGCCTCTTCCCAAATTTCATAATTTAATCTTCACATACTAAGTCATCCAACTTCCCATCTTTTATAGAATTATTTTTTTTTTGAAGGTTCTCATCATTAGGATGAGAGCTTTTAATCCTTTATAATAAAACTGGTTGTGAAACCAATTTAAAAAGTAAATATGTTTCACCTTCTTATATAATTCCCATGTCAATATTTATTAGATCCATGAATATGTGATCCCTTTCAATCCTAGTTTTGTTTAAATGTCCATGATCCTTCCTTTTCAATGCATCGTCTACCTTATTTTCCTTTCCTGGGTGGTAGTGTATAGAAAAATCATAATCATTGAGTTGTTTCAGTCATCACCTTTGTCTCTAGTTGCTTTCTTTCTAGGATAAGATCTACTTCAGACTCTTTTGATCTGTATATATCTCATATCATTCACCATAGAGATTGTGTCTCCATATTTGTAGAGTAAATATCACATCTGCTAACTCAATATCATGTGTATGATAGTTTTTTTCAAGAATTTTTAATTCCCCAAATTCATAGGCAAGAACTATATCATTCATCATAAGCACAAAACCAAGTCCTTTATTAGATGCATCACTATAGATCACAAACCCATCATTCCCTGATGATAGAGTTAGGATTGGAACATTCACTAATATCATCTTAAATTCTTCAAAAAAAATCCACACATCCTATTATCCATAAAAGCATAACACATTTATGTGTAAGATTAGTCATTGGGTTCGCTAAATAGGTGAATTTATGAACTAAATATTGATAATAACCTACTAAACAAATAAAACTATTTACCTTAGTTATGTTCAATGGAGTATCCCAGCCTTTTTCTTTGCATGATCAATAGATATTCCATCCATAGAGATAATGTGGCCGATAAAGTAAATTGATTGAATCCAAAATTTACAGTTGCTAAACATCCCATGTT